>CM019148.1:259287779-259887779 GCA_009733165.1 Naja naja | reverse complement strand
CACTTGCCTGTATTAGGAAAATCTTCATTTGGTACTCCAGTTTTGGAGAGGTTAAAAAGCAGGGCATATTGCCTTTATGTGTAATATGTAGAATTTTGTTTATTCTTATGTAACCTAATAATGTAGTTGGCATAATGAAATGGGTCAAAGCTCTGTATATTGTTAACCTCTGACAAATAACCAGTACCAGCTGGCATGCCGAAGGTTGCAAAGTGATTTGCAAACTGCTTTCAAAATAAAATGTGTCCATTTTGTACCACAATTATTCTGTGCAACAAAATAAATTCTTCAGCAAATATTCTGAATTGTGTAACATATATCATTTATTCCTCCTCTAATGTGTACGTGGATTCCTCTGCAGCTTTGCATATTTTCATTTCTAGCCTACTGAACTTCAGAGAACAAAAGTGATTTTAAAATAAATTTTAATAAAATGTGTTAGTCTGAAAAAGCATACCATATTCCTGATTTTTTTAGCTATTGTGGGGCTCTGCAGATTTAAGACAAGAATGCTGGGCTCATACACAGCCTGGCTTGCAGTAGGTGGCAGCAATGCTGTTCCGAAGGTCTCCTTGCCAAGAAAAGAGAACTCAGTTTGAGTCAACCAGATTTTTTTGGCCAGGACAAGGTGTCCGTCAACACGCAATAAAGAACATGAAGTATTTTGGCACAGAGATAAGCATAGAGTAAATTATATTACTGTAGTCCACCTTTTATGCAACAGGTTGAATTGTGCTTTGATAGCTGCAATAAAGCAAGAGCAATCCAATTAATTGGCAACGGTTAATTAATCTTTGCAGTGCTGGGTAACTGATGAAGCTGTAGAAACATTTTGAAGAAAAGTTGTTTAAAACCATTTATAGGTCACAGATTCTGAAGAATAATATTTTTCAGGATAGACCATTACAATAAGGAGCTCTTCCAGCTGGAAAAAATATTTATTTTAAAGTTGGCCATCATAATTCAATTTTACTTCACTGAGAGTAATATTTATAAGCTGCTTTCCATGCTAGGCTATGCACAGAGCGACAAAATACTGCCCTTATCTGTAACCTTATAAATTGTTTCTCATGTGTTTTCTGGGCAGCATCTATGTTAATTTTCTTGGTCATTTTGAGTTATTGATCTGCTGATGTTAACACATCTTCAGTCTAAAGGGCTTTCTGGAAGCTGGCTGGCATTTGATAAAGTTTGAATAATATATAGTTGGAGCTGTATTTTGATTTTGTTAGAGTTTTCATGCTTTAATGTATTCTTGTATTCCTGTGTTTGGAAAATCAGTATACAACTTGTATAAATATAGCAATAGCACTTATATATTTCTTCATAGTGCTTTACAGCCCTCTCTAAGCAATATACAGAGTCAGTGTATTGCCCCCAACAATCTAGGTCCTCATTTTATCAAGCTCAGAAGGATGAAAGGCTGAGTCAACCTTGAGATGGTAAGGATTAAACTGCTGGCAGGCAGCAGAATTAGCCAACAATACTGCATTGTAACCACTGCGCCACCACATTTCCTTAATATAACCAAATGTTGGTAAAAATTGAGCTTTGAGCAAA
Source organism: Naja naja (assembly GCA_009733165.1). NCBI lineage: Eukaryota > Metazoa > Chordata > Lepidosauria > Squamata > Elapidae > Naja > Naja naja. The sequence continues at coordinate 259,886,219 of CM019148.1, read as the reverse complement.
AAAAAAAAATCAATCTTCACAGAACTGGGAATACAGATAGTCCTTAACTTACAACAATTCATTTAGTGATTCTTCAAAGTTACAACAACACTGAAAAATGTGACTTATGACCATTTTTCAAAATTCCAACCTTTGCAGAATCCTCGTGATTGTGTGATCATAATTCAGATGCTTAGCAACTGGTTCATATTTATGATCATTGCTATATCCCAAAATCATGTGATCGCCTTTTGTGACCTAAGAAACAAAGTCAATGGGGAAGCCAGATTCACTTAACAACCAAGGTACTAATTTATCAACTGCAATGATTCACTTAATGGTGGCAAAAAGGTCATAAAATTGGGCAAAACTCACTTAACAAATGTCTCACTTAACAACAGAAATTTTCAATTGTGGCTGAACAGGATTCAATTGTGGTTGCAGGTCAACGTACACATAACAATACTGTTACAGAAATGGGTCTTGTTTGTTTTGTCTGTTTTTCCAAGCAAGGTCAGAGTTTGGTAGTATCTTTTATATATCAGAGCTGGGCACAGAGCGGATTTGCTTTGTTGCTTCAGATAACCCATGTTAAGTCAACACCAAGTATACTTTTCCAAATGTGACAAAAGTTTTTTCCTCTCTAGAATTGAGTTCTTAAAACCAACATTTAGCACAAATAGGAAATTTTGATATAAAAGGATTTGTGTGAGAGCTCTAATACTGGTATCCTAAACAAATTAATGACTTGCTATTGGACAGCTGACTTCTATTTTGAAATTGTAAAGACAACCTCTGTTGAATCTGTCTCTTTCATCTCTCCTAGACCTAGGACATGCTTGAAATCCTTTTACTAAGGTCTTTAAATATATATTATAATATCTAATACGCCCACCCCCAATGTTGGTGACTTTGAACCAGTCACTTACTCTCGGCCCAACCCAACTTATAAGGCTGGGAGAAAAAGAGGAGCTTTATAAAAGTAACAAAGGCAGGATAAAAATCAACACAATGCTGGTTCTGGAAGCTTTTGACATGCATTAGATCTTCAACTCGGAGTTCAGTTAAGCTAGAGAATTCTAGGACCTGCATTCCTAGCAGATCTAAAAGACCTAAGGATGGGGAAGATTATCCTATGGTAAAGCATTCTTAGCATTAAGGCATTACCCAACAAATACCAACCGATTTACGGTATTCTCCCATCTTTTTACCCCTTAATATATTGATTTCATCAAGTTCTTCAATAATTACCACTAATGCAATGCTTTTGGAGAATCACATGTTAGTACACATCAGTCCTGGCAAAGAAACACAGTATTTTTTCCAGTTTTATCTTCCTCTCATGTTTTTTTTGTATGACATGATTTCAGTGTGTGCTCTTTCCTTTCTAAAAGAAAAAAAATACTTTGAGGAGGAAACCTTGGTAACAGGAAATGTTGCCTGAATATGAAACTTTTTTCTCTCTTTTTAACCAGAAGAAGAAGAAGCTAATCTCTTTGCTGCCTACAGGATTAAAAGCTGCTTAGAACAGCATGAAGGTATCTAAAATGCAAAGACTGCTACTATCTACAAGGTTTGAGTTCATTGTTTCCCCTATTTGCTGTTTCTTAATCAGCTGCAATCAAAGTAGCATAGCAGACTTTTTTGTACTGCTTCAAGTTGTCCACGTTTTTATATTTTTATTGCTTTTCATAGGCTAGCTCTTCAATCGCTTATAATATATTTTAAGTAATTATTATATGTGATAGATGCGGATGTGTTAGTAAAAAGGGAGAGGAAAGAGAGGTGGAAATGAGTCCTGGTGTATTAGTACAGGAATTGAGTTGGAAAGCTTTCCCAAGGCTAATAAATCAGTTTAATTTGATCTTCGCACGTGGACCTGGTCTTTCATCCTTCCCTCATCTGATTCACTACTAGACTGTATTGTCTTCCAATTCTGTAATCAGAGTCTGCGCCACCATTACAGTGAAAGTTGTTGATGTCCAATGTAATTGGATAACAGTGAGTTTTGGAAACTTTTGGAAATCCGAATGTTTCTGAGGAGCCCATCTGAATAATTAGGGTTTTATCACCCAAAGTTTACAGTTGGGAGATTGTAAATAGCATATATAACTTTAGGATTTCTGACCTTTAACCCTTCGAGCATCACCTTGAATTTGGTGTTGCCAAATGTATAAAGAAAAGCAGCTTAATTTTGTACTTGCATATTGTTAATCCTACCCATGCAGTTAAATTTGAAAACATGTTGCTGGTTGATAAAGGCTGTCATCTAAACAGGAAGAGGTAAGGATATTTTCCAACTCTGGAATGCCTTGAGCAATAAGAAGTATATATCAATCAAAGCACATACTATCTCCAGAAGATCCCTGAAAATCTTCTAAGTTTCAATTAAGCCTACTTTATCCTGCTTCTCTTCCTTTATTAATAACTTATCTGCACATTGGTTATTTTATGTATTACTACAATGCATATGTGATAGAATGTGGGGAACAATGTATTGACTAATAAAGAATATTTGTACCTCAGGGTTGAAATGAGGGGTCCTTGGTGCCCTCTGAACTTGCTTGTTTTCTTGCAGATGTTTCCTTATAGCACTGATGATGTTACCTAGTTTGAGTAATGAAATGTCTGCAAGAAAACAACCAAGCTCAGAGAGCACCAAGGACCCCTTAATGTATTGACTTTCAGAACAGTTTTTAGATTAGATATTATGGTTTGCATAGAACAGCATTAGAAACCTTGAAATAAAATTGGGCTTTGGTTATACTTGTAGAATATTGGCCAGAATGTTCCAAACCTACCAGTAGCAAGAATGGTTGCTTGTGACAGAGGTACAGTTAAGGCTAATAATTTAGTCAACATCCTTTCTATCTTACTAAAAACTGTCATTTGAAACACATGATTGGTGGTGGAGGATGTTATCTAAGGGCTTGTCTGATGAAGAAGATTGTGATGTGTAACGTAGGAATAGGAAATGATAAAAGAGCATAATTAAATAAAAGAAAAATAGGTAAGTTGTGTTTGTGAAACAAAGGAGGGAGAAGGAAGTGATATATTTTAATGAAATTGGTCCCGACTTCTGGAATGTAGTTGATGAATACACGTAAGGAACATGTTGGTTTAATTATGCAATTATGTTGGTTTTATTCTGAAATATATGTCAGAAAACATGACAAGTTAGCATCTAGATTGTTGTGGGTGTGGAGGAAAGAACCTTTATAAGTTGGTAATAGTTGTTGTGGTACAAACACAAATCTCTTTGAGAGCAAGCTTCATCAGCAGTGAATTAGTATTTTTTAAACTTGATGCTTGCTGAGATTACAGTTGCATGTTATACTCCAATGAAAAATGATAATGTAAGAACCAGGGATGAGTTTTGTGGAAAATTGTGCAACACTCTGAATGAATGCAATCAAGAATGTGGACTTCTTCACTAAGTTTGAAAGATAAAGAAGATTCAATATTTTACACGGTGTGGGAACAATGGTATAATTGGTTAGATAGGAGATAGAACAAAGACAAGTAATTATTAAATAGAGGTATAGTCAGAATAAAATATATTCGAGTATAAGTTATTATTCGTTAGAACATATATAGGATTGCTATGTAAATATCACCCCAGGTAGTCGTTAATGAATAATACATTTTTTAATGTTTTAATGGTTTGTGTTTGTGTGTTTGACAGTTTGTTTTGGTTTTTAATGTAATAAAAGTTAATAAAGTTTATCAACAAAAAAAAGAATGTGGACTTCTATCTATAAATACGCGAGAATATGAGGAAAAATTTGGATCATTCATAGATCTAGGAATATTATTTGGTGTGAATATCTGATCAGAAAAACTTATATTCATTTCTAGTTAATGGATTAAGCATAATTCACTTCACATGGTTAAGAAGTGAATCTAAAACTATGACTGATCTGATACTTTATGATAAAAAATGATGAGCCTCGGTGGTGCAGTGGTTAGAGTGCAATACTGCAGGCCACTTCTGCTGACTACCAGCTGCCTGTAATTTGGCAGTTCAAATATCAAGGTTGACTCAACCTTCCATCCTTCTGAGGTGGGTAAAATGAGGACCCAAATTGTTGGGGGCAAGATGCTGACTCTGTAAAACCGCTTAGAGAGGGCTGTAAAGGACTATTGCTATTGATAAAAGACTAAGAGAATTAACTAAGGACCCCAGAGTGATGAGAAATTCTGAACGTGGGACTTATTTCTGACAGTGGTATGATTATTGAGGGGAAAAAATGGACATGAAAAAAAAATAAAAGAATATAACTAGAATAAAAACTACAATGATTTTACACAGACGAAGTATGTGTTCTGCATTAAAGAGTTTTAGAAGATAGATTTATCTTTTAGCAGAATGAAAAAAGTATATAAAGAATGAATCTGTGGAAGCTTCCTGTAACAGAGTGAACAAAAATACTTAAGTGTGTCAAATGACACCACTGGAAAGAATGACAACCTTGATGGAATGAATTGCTGAAAGAGAATGTGGAAGACTGCGTAGGAGAATGATAGCCACAACAAATGAAGGAAAGACGTAACACATATATTGAGAAAAAGATATCTGGAAAGAACATGGAGCAGGGAATGGGTTGAGATTCAAAGCAGCAGAGAAAATATACATTGGCTTTACTGGTGTTTTTAAAAATGCAAGTGAACTAAATGGAATTAAAATTACAAACAATGAAAGGGGCAAATGACTGCTATGGAAAGTGAAGCTTTGGATAGATCAGACAGACAGAGAGATAGATAGACAGATAAATTTTAGTGTCGTAGATTAATAAATGCAACTTGATCCCGTGTATATTTTCTCCCGCAGAACTATCCATCAATTGCAAAGGGACTTCACTCTCATGTGGCCCTTGCATAATTGATTTGTATGATTTTTTTTCAGTACGTCCATATGTATGTATAGATACACACACCCATATAGATAGAGATAGATATCTCAATCTGTAGCCAGAGTTAGCCAGGGCCGGATTGCTACGCTTCCTTTATTAGAGCTCGACTACTTTTCCGCCTGGATGCATTGTGCTCTGGGTGGGCAGGGAGCCGCCTCTGACCTCATCTCAGGAGGCGCGTGCCGTGACGGGAGCCGGAGCGAAGAGAGGCGTGTGAGCGCGGCGAGGGCGAGCTCTGACGCGGTCGGCTTCACGTGAGCTCTCTGGGGGACGCGAACTTTCGTGCGTAAACCGGGAGAACCAGCAGCCAAAAGGCGCTGCGATTCCCGCCAGCCACCAAAGGCGGCGCGTGAGCTGGAGCTGAAGGGGAGAGGGGAAAAAAAAAAGAAAAACTCCACGGACATCCTGGTCTGTACCACTTGAAGGAAAAGCCGGAGTGGAGGGAGGGGAAACCAAGAGGCAGCTAAGCCGGAGGATTGGCGGTTTCTCGGGAGTTTCCAGGCAGAGGCGGGCAAGAAGCAGGGACCGCAACGGCTTGGTCGCTCGGTGAGTGTTGCTGCCGCCTTTCTCCCCCTCGCCTTCCTTTCTGGTTTGCTCGTTGATGCAGAATGGCTTTTCTGGGCAGGCTCGGCGTTGTGTGGCAGAGATCCCTCGTTCGGCGCAAGGACGGGTGGCCGAGTGCCCGAAATTGTTCCTCCGATCCGGTCTACGGTAGTCGCGGTTTGCGAGCGCAGGCAGGGGTTGGTTGTACCCCCTTCCTGCGCCCGTTGCAGCGCGTTGACTTGCAAGCCGGCGGGGCTCGCCCACCCACATTTCTCGCTCGCGTCCTCTTCCCTCCTGCAGGCTTGCGGGATGAAGCGGCCGGATTAAAGGCTGGTGCCCGCGATGAACTGCCCAGTTAATCCCGAACGGCGTGAGGAAGGGCGTATTCTGTCGGAACTCTGCCGGAGAGATCCCCTCCTCCCACCGTATCTGTTGCATCATGCCCATCCTTGCCCTGGAGGCCGGCAGGGTCTCTGTCCTTTACTACATCCTCCCTTCCTTGTCAGCAAATGCGCGGCTTCCTTGGTGACACTGGAAAGTTTGAATGGGGCTCGGCTTTGTCCCCAAACCAGAGGAAGCCGGGGGGGGGGTTTCCTTGGCTTCCCAAGAATATTATCCTGCTGCTGCTGGTGCTATTCCTCCAGTCTTCTCCCAGCTGGTGACCTCCCACTAAATTGCTCTGCCACCTCATCATTCCCAACCAGAAAGGATAAATAGTAAGAGTTGTATTGTAGTTGGCAGCATATTTGAAGGGTTACTTCCAATGCCAACTTATATTTGTGGCTGTACCAGAGGGGTTTTTTTATGCTTTCCATTGGGAGATGTGGACAAAAAAGAACATCAAAAAGGGATGATGGAGGAGGAGGAGGAGGAGGAGGAGGAGGAGGAGGAGGAGGAGGAGGAGGAGGAGGAACATGGAGGCTGAAGTGAGTAGAGGGTATAAAAATCTTGCCAGTTTCTGCTGCTTCATCCTGCAGTGATTGAAAGTCTGATTGTAGCATTTACTCAGCACTGTATCCAAAGTTCAGTGGGGCTTTACTGCCAAGGAAACATAAGTTTGGAGCGTAAGCTGTCCTGGGACTTTACAGAGATAGCTTCTTAGTTATCTAGCCACAATCTAAAATGTGTTATATTTCCTTCAATAGTGCGACTCTTGCTTGCCCTTGTTTAACCTTTCAGGGGTGGAGTTTAGTTTAAATATGCATTCACTAATCCTGAAGCCTTCAGTGATGGACAAAAGGTAACTGAATTTAAGCCCATTAAAAACATTGGATATTTTTCTACCAAACTTTTTTTCTACCAAACACCTGTAGACATCACACTACAGGATATTTGAAACTGCCTGAATGACACTTTTAAGATGACACATTTTAAAATAAAAGACTGGCATTTTCTGTAGTGGAGCTTTGCCAAAACTGATAAAAAGGTAAAAAAGTAAAAAGTTTACAATGTGTCCTACTTACAGAAGTAATCTATCCTTTAATCTTCTCCCCTTTGATGTACTCTCCACTATCTTGGAAGAAAACATAGCACGTTCTCCCCACCCACCTCTTCTCACACTAACATGGAAACTGCAGTCTTGCCTGGTCTGATAAAACAGCTTGCTCATTCATTTATGTCTTCATATTAGAAACAGCAAGATATAGGCAGTACATAGTATAGCCAGTGAGCAGATTAGTGTGTCAAATTTGGATTTAGTACTCACTTAGCTTTCTTTCCATTTAACTTTCTCTTTACAGAACAGACTTAGATATTGTCCCTGATTACATTATCAGAATGAAAGGGTTGTGAGTTGGGAACTTATGAAATCACCACTCAGTACATTTGGAGGATGCAAGACTGGAGCATGGCAGTAAGATTGCCTTGGCTAGCTGAACTTTAGTGTTCACTGTATATATTATTCTGATCTTAATAGTGCATCATGGCCTCGATAGAAATCAGGCTCTAGTTGATTTTCACAGATCAATTCCTGGTCTGTACTTGGAAGGAGACATCCTGGAATGTCCAAAGTTATAGGGTTGTCAAAGAAATGGGGGGAGGGATTTCAGAAGTCTTCTGTATTGTTGCCAAGAAATCTGCATCAATACATCCATATAAAGCACCCTTAGTTGAACTTGATTCAAAGGCACCATGCTTTTTAGTCCATCTTGGAGTCTGAACATTCTGAAGTCCCTTGTATAAAATTGGCACATTTTTTTTGGTTTTATTTCAGATCTTTTGTAATCTACTGAATTCCTAACTAACACCTGTGCTTACCCAAAGGGTCAGTTTCGGCATTTTGCTCCTCTGCATTTTCTTTTTGCTTTTATTGGTGTTGTCTGTTCAGATGTATAATAACCTCCCCTTGATCATCTGCTCTTTACTTATTGTGACATCTGCTGGTTTAGGATCTAGCACAAACTGTTGACAGCTGTGCAGCCATGAGGTAGTGGTAAATTTTGTAGAAGATGGCAGGTTAGTACTCTTAGCTAATACTCTTTGAACAAGGTTATTCAAGGTTATCTTACATCCTTGCCTTAAGCACCTCATAGAAATGAAGTGATGAAATGGATATAAAGTCCCTGATTTCTCTCAGTGAACAATCAGATAATAACTTGATATTTCTAGCTTAATGCTTTTCCTTTCCAGTTTATTTTTTGCAAAGCACACAGCAAGTTCCTAATAGCATTGTTCAAAAGGAGAAAATAATGACATCTTCCACATTATGAGAATATTCATCCCTAAAATAAACAAAAAATCCCTTTCTGGCAACCCAGTAGCTGAATTAGATTGAAGTAATGATTGATTTGTCATTGATCTATCAGCAATTTCAAACCAGGTGTTTCTACTTCATCTCCAGAACTTGTTGTATTATCACATTAGCATGTATTCTTAGTTTTGAGATTCTTCTTTTGATTGTTGAGCCACATCATTGTTCTTATTTTCAGATTTCAAATTGAACACTTCCGTCTGTCATCTACTTGTCAACCAATTAAAAAAAACCACCTACTGAAGTTTTTCCTGAATTGCAGCTGATAGTATACGAACATCATACATAGGACCAGTTATCTGGGGAGCTAGCTGTCCCCAATTACATTCACCCACACAGGGTATACTGCATTGGTTGCCGGTTGCCCTCCGGGTGAGATTCAAGGTGCTGGTACTTACCTATAAAGCCCTACATGGCTTAGGACCGGGGTATCTGCGAGAACATCTCCTGCCCATCGCCCCGTGCGCTCCCACAGACAGGGCCTCCTTGGGGTGCCGTTGGCTAGACAGTGTCAGCTGGCAACCCCCAGGGGTGGGGCCTTCTCTGTGGGAGCGCCCACCCTGTGGAACCAGTTACCCCTGGTGCTACGGTTGGCCCCTGACCTTCGTTCCATCGCGACCTGAAGACGTGGTTTTTCCAACAGGCTGGCCTGGATTGAGGGGGTGGGTTTTTTACGGGTTTTTATCAGTCGTTTCGTTGGGGTTTTAAACATTTTTTGGGGGTTTGTTATTTAATACCTTTTAAATAATTTTTAAATTTTGTATTGTGTGTTTTTATTGTTGTGAGCCGCCCTGAGACCTTCGGGAGATAAGGCAGCATAAAAATCCAAATAAATAAATATATGTTTCAGGTGCCATCTGCCAAGGACTTACACTTGGCTGGTTCTAGAAAGCAAGGCTTCTCTGCCATAGCACCAGCCTTATGGTATAGTAATCCCCCCAAGTGAGGTTACCTTCTTTTTTATTATAGTTCCATAAATCCCTCAACTGATGCAACCCAGTGAATAAAGGAATTGGCTTTCAGAATATGCCTAGATGTATGATTTGTTCAAGAATATAATCAATTTCCCATGCAACTGCATAACCGAGATTCTTTTAAAATGTTATGACTGGCTCCAGACATATTTATAGAACAAAGAAATACATACACAGCATGCTTTAAAACAGTTCTTCATGATGGCTGAGGAATTCTGGGTATTGAAGTCCACACATCTTCAATTGGCCAAGGTTGGGAAACTGTTCTAAAGGTTACAGAACAGTATTTAATGTTTGATAGGATAGTTGTTAATTTACTAACTTAGGCTAAGATTCATTGTCGCCTTTAGTATTTCAGAAAGCAAGGTTCACATTTGTGCATTCCATTGATTTTTCTATTTTGAGGTGTTGTGCTTGCTAGAGGAAAAATTGGTTTTCTAAATCTTTTAAAAGTCAGGTAATGCAGAAGTAATGTGTTCTGCCTAAATGGTGTTGGTTTCCACTATATACTCTGGTTTTGCTGAGTGTTGCACAATGTTTCATTTTCAAGGAAGCCAAGCAGAGGGACAATATTTGAGCAGCAAAGGAAAGCTAATAACTGAGAAAACAAATTACAAATGCAGAGAACAAAATAAGTTTGGTACCCTGCATACATTGCATGGCAGAAGTGTTAAATATTTATTAAAAATCAAATAAAATGCCACATATATTAACAGAAAAAGGCTTCAAGGAACGATCATATTAAAAGTGTCTGTTGGGTGCTAGTATTAACTGCAGCCTATGAATAGGTTCACATAGCACATTCAGCCATGGCTTACTTAACCCTGATTTTTTTTTATTAAGCTATTTGGCAGTCAATGCCAATTAAGCCAAAAAAAATTATGCACCTTGAAAAGGACAAGCTGAAGTTCTGAGAGAATAGAAAGGTGTTTACAGGGTTTTAGATTAGGGAATCTGAATAAAAAACTAGCAGGGTTAGATTTAAAACTTGGGCTTGTACTTTGGTCTCTGTATTATTCTTTATATATTTCTAAGGGGAATTTTATGAGAAAGTTTCCATATTGCACCATCCCTCGTCTTCAGAAATAACATTGGTTGTTCTCTAACCTCAGATTTATATTCTCCAATTCTCTGATAGCATATGTAGAATTTCCCTTTTGGATTGTACTTCATATAAACAGTTACAGTATTTCTAAATAGTAAGTGAAAATAATAGACCATGAAGGAGGCAACTAAACCTCATGAGGAGATTGTAGGTAGATACACTGAGGGAGTGTAGGCAGTTCTGAGGGAAGCTGAACAGCAGCTGCTGTAAATACTGTATGTTTTACCACCATACAACATTATTTTTCCAATACAAAATGCTGATTCTTAGATCTCTCATTTCTCATACTTCCTTTTTATGTTGCACTGTTAAGATCTGCTGTTTGAGAAGGAGGAAATACTTTAGGCAACTTGACTATTTTGTATTAGCATTTTGCTTTCCTTGTGACAGGAAATGCTGTTTCATTGGCGTATATGGGTGGACCAACCAAGCCATTTATTGTCTTGAAACCTTTATTTTGTAGTCTTAATACTTGAAGAGTTTCACTGTGCTTATTCTTAGAAACTGATCTCCACCTCCATTGTGAATGAAGGAGCCTGTGTTTGTACAAACTGATGAGCAGGTTTCTTTTCAGAGTTTGCCCCTGGATCCAGTACACTGCAATGATGCATCAGGAGTGGCTGAATGAGAATCAGATTTATTTAAGGATTTGTGTAGCCACCCATATTATGAACCACAGCCCTGGATGACTCACAAACAATAAAAACACTTTAACAATAAACAACTATAATAAAAATTCCTGGCCCCCTGGGGGAATACTCTCCCACACATTAGCATACCACCTTGTTGAGTTCCTTCTGCCCCAATGCTTGTGGGCAAAACCAGCTCTTCGGGGCCTGATGAAGATACAAAGAATATAAAAGAATGGCAATGTGGACAGACAAAAGGGGGAAAGAAGAATCACTGCTGAATTAAGTCCATCCTCATTTTTCTTCTTTTTCCTTCCAGTTTTTCCCACTTTGGTCTACCAGTTGGCCTGTTAAAGTATTGTGTCCTAGCTATCCAGGAAGAAATGAAGGGAGAACTTCTCTCCCCAGCCACCATTGTCTGGTTGGGAGAGGAGTAGAAAGTCAGTAAGGCGTTTATAAGTATGGCTGGAAACTAATTACAAGTGACTTGGGTCAAGAAAAAAAAATCACATCATATTTTGTGTATGTAGAAGGGAAAACATGTATGTGTGTTCAGTAGTGGTGGTGCAGAGAAAGAGATATTAAAAATATATCAGATTGTTATGTTGAGGTTGATAGATCTTATGGGATAGGAGTATGGGATGAAAAATGGTTGGAAGTTGAGAATCTAGGATAAGAGTTGGAAAAACATCCTTTAAAAGTTGGCTTCATACAGGGCAGTGCCAGTATGTTGCCTCTAATAAATCCTTTGCAGTTTGGCTGGAGAATCATGATTTAATTATTGCTGAAATCCTAACAGGTAAGAACAAAGAACAGCTTTGTGTTTTGTAATTCAGATACCATCTCCATCTAAATGTGCCAATTCTTGGGCAAGTTACTGGTTTTACTGCTATCTTTGAGACTGCTGCATCCTCCACTAAAGCTGGTTTGGACAGTATCTGTATCAACTTGTACGAATTGGCCATTGATTTAAAAAGGCTCAAGACAAAGATGGTTGCACAGTGTGTGCAGAGATTAGTGTGTATGGTGCATGGATTGGATTGAGCTGCAGGATCATGTATTTTTTTTTCTCTGCAATGCAGTTTTGGTCTGTTCAGCACCTTCTATTCCGTAAAGGCTTTAGTTATATACAAAGAGACTGAACCATGATCAAGTTATATAATGTAGCTCTGAAATGTTGTATTTGATAGCAGGGCTAATTCTGTTCTTTGGGCAGTTTTTTTTAATCATAATAATCTCAAAGATGTATTTGTACGTGACATGTGAGTATAGCAGCTAGAATTATCTTACATTAACGGCAACAGCATGTTTGGGGGAGGCAGCAGGAGATATGCCAGAAGAGAGAATATAGAATTAGATGTATAGAATGACAGGGATTGATAACTCATAATTTTCCTTATTTGGAAAAAGGAAGACTAGATTTAAAACTACATTCTTCCCAGTCTGTTATATTTCTCCTCCTACAGTGATGAATCCATTTTTAATGTGCCTTCCTTTTTGATTTTCCTTCCTTTTTGATTATCAGGGTGTCAAACTCATGACAACATGTCATCACCTGATGTATTGCAACTTTTTCCCCCTTCACTAAACCATGAGTTGGTGTGGCTAGCACATGACACATCCAGCCCACGGGCTGCGAGTTTGACACCCCTGCTATATATGTATCTTTCCATGTGTGATGTTCATGCCATGCTGCTGAAAAAGTAATAGGCTTTATTCAAGCTGTTGTCCCACAAATTATCCAGACTTGAGGACGGTATCCGCAATGCAACTCTGGGATAAATACAGAATTTTGGGAACTCTAACTGAAATTTCACACCCTCAGTTATAATGAATTTATTAAGGTGAAGACAGTGGTGGTATGCTACCGGTTTGGCCCAGTTCTGCCAAGCCAGTAGCGGCGATGAGCAGCGGAGACCGAACCGGTTTTCCCCGCCACTTTGCTGTTGGGCCCACCCCCGGGCTCCCATACTCAACTTTATCTTCTGTTTTTGAAGCACAGCTGCTTTGCGTGGCACAGAAGAGTGCTGTGCAGCAGCTGCTGAAGCGACTGGGAGAGTGCAGGCTTGCAGGAGGTGAGTTGGAATGCCTCTGTGCCTGCACAAAGTGCATGTTTGGCACCAAAGTGTGTGTATGCGCGCAAAGCGCACCCACCAAGACACACCTATCGAACCAGTGGTAAAAGTTTTTGAATCCCACCACTGGGTGAAGTCTCACAAATCGAAATGCTTCTTTTCAGGTTTCTTGTGATGTGGGTTGAGATGGTGTTCATGAGATAAGCTGCTAGATGGTTCATATGGCTTATATCAATTTTCCCTCCTATTCCTTTCTTAGCTTTCCCTCAATCTGTCCCATTGTTGAGGGCCAATAAAGGGCAGCAAACTGAGAAGGGTGTTTCAAAATGCTTAGTTTGTTATAATTAAACACGATTCTTCTCTAGTAGACTTCCCAAAGTATCCCATGTCTATGAAATAAGATTACATGTTTGTCATCCTAAAATTGAGTGGATAAAACATATTTCTGGGAAGTGGTAAACTAATAGATAACCATTTAGAACCCAGGAACTAAGACCCGAACTAAAGATGACTCTGAAAGAGTTCAAAGGAGGTGGGTTTATGGCTACTTCCATTTCCCCACTTTTAAGCAAGCTCTCTACGGCTTTTAAATATTTTCATGTTTCAGGGATCATACTGAAAACTCCTATAAGTCAATAATGTATAATGGGGAAAAAAGTTCCCTCCTGGTTTTTTTTCCCAGAGAAGCATATGACTTTCACAAATTTTCAATAAATGCTCTAGATTTACTTTTGGGGAAGCTGGGAGAGTTAACTCTTTTTAAGCTTGCATGTGACAGTTTGCTTGCATGTGGATGTCCTGGAATATGAAGGTTCCTAGATTTGGCAATGCCAGCCAAAGAACTGTTTTGAGGGCTCCTTCCTGAATGGAAGGAGATCACACCTCCAGGAAGACAGTATTTCATAATACAGGGATGGTTACTGAGAAGGCCTGATTCTGATGGGCTTCACATGGAGGATGCAGGCCCACTTTTCTGCCCCAGTAATGAACTCACACCTGACATTCTAGCACAGGGGTTCCCAAACTTGGCAACTTTAAGACTTGTAGACTTCAACTCCCAGAATTCTGGGAGTTGAAGTCCACAAGTCTTAAAGTTGCCAAGTTTGGAGACCTCTCCGTAACTGCTGGATTTGCATGCAATACTGCCATGATTTACAAGTTTCAGTGGCTGAATTTGCAAAACCTGTCACATTAAGACTTAGTCAAGGCAGGGTCATGTGTCCCCTTGAAAGCTCCCCAAATAAAGCTGTTCAGTTGCATGCATATAGCAGTGATACCCAGCTGTTTTAAGGGGAGAGAAAAAGCTATTGGAGTCTCCTTCAATTGGGTCTTGATTCCTGCTGACTTCATGCACACGTCCCTGAGGTGTTTTTGGGAAAGGAAACTCAGAAGTGATTCAGTTCTGCTTAGCATTTTGAGATCAGCCAAATCAGCTGCTCCACCACCTGGTTGGACAGAATCTGATTCTGCAAAAGCATTTTTAAGGCTATCTCAAGGACACCAGGAATGTCATATCTATAAATCCTGACTTGTACTCATGGTTTCAAGAGAAGAGAGAAGAGAGTTTTTCAGAATGGTGTATCTCTTTTACATGTTGCATTGAGAGGAAATGCTATCCTATGCAGATTTAATAGCCTCTATTTTTGGCATCCTGCAGGTAAAACTCAAATTTTCAGGCTGAACAATTCCAAACCATTAGCTTTCTGCTAGGGAGCATTTAAAGTGTCAGAAGTAGCAAAATGATTTAATTGCAGGGTAATTTTATGTTTTGCAGACTAAATAACAATTGATCAGAGGTGGATATTTAAATGGTATTTTAATTAATGAAGTCCAATTTGCATTTTATGATATGAGCTGAAATCTTCAGTAGATGTAGGTCAGGGATTTAAACAGACTGAACATAGACATCATTTACTGCTATTTAAGTGACAGCAAAAAAAAGAGACTTCAACAAGCCAGCCCAGTAGTAGGTGCCCAACCTTGTGATGTACGTCTAGAGCCTGCTGTCAATCAGTTATTCTTCTATGTGCTTTGCATCAACTCTTAATCTAGGAGCAGAAAACCAAAAAGTTAAAAACCTACTCAATTTTTAAAAGCTCACTGAGGTATCTAACTGCCACTCAGCTCCTCTGAGAGGAAGTGATTCTGAATAATTCATAAGAAATTCTAAACCTCAGTGGCTTGCTTGTGTAGGAATAGGCTCACCTTTATGTTTCATAGGGCATTTTGTTGGGCAGAATAGAAAAAAAATAGCTTATTTTCATTTCTCATGACTTGGGGCTGCTAATAAGCAGAGCCTTGTTGAAAGGCAATTTCCCTTGGTGTGAAAAACACAGAGGCGGGGTTACTCACCATCTTCACTTTTGCTTGCATAAATTGCCACAGAGCAAAACTTCCTTCATTCACAAGAAACAGGCCTTTGCAATTACAGAAATTAAGCTTTACACAGTTAACTGCTGGGCACCAATCACTTTCACCTATCCCTGGCGGCACTTTAAGTCTTGAGAGTAATTTTCCTTCTGTATTCTTATTCATTAATTAGATTTGATTATAGCTGCTGATGACAACTGAGAATATTTGGATAGCAGTAGTGTTCCTTTGGCTTCCAGGGTACAGTATTCAGGATGAAAGACATAAAGATTTCTCAAGGTCCCCTGAGCAGTGTTTGCAAATGGGTTGCCTAATTCAGAGTTGCCAGAGAACATCCAGCAACGTATCAGTCCTTCACCCTGTTCCATTAGCCTTTGTTTGCTATTCACAGAACAGGATAGTATGAACATATTCAGTTAGGCAGAAGCTCTCGCCTGAAGAAAGGAAGCTCATGGGTGAGCATCTGTGAAACGGGAAATGGATGATGCTTGAAAACTGGCCTTCACACCTAGAGATGAATTGCCGTTTATTGTGTGTGTGTGTGTGTGAGAGAGAGAGAGAGAGAATATGAGAAAAGGAGACTACTGTGGCATTTTATATGCTTGTTTTATTTGGCATTCATTTCCCATCTGAAGATGGTATATGGTAGTGCCAAGAATGGGCAAGCATACTCTTCACAAAAAAAAATGTGATTGACTAAAGTTTTCTTTCCCCTGCTACTTAGAGTTTGGCTGTGGTTCTGTCAAAATACATGACCTCTATCTTCTTGAGTTTATAAGATTCAACATAGAGGGAGATGCTACTGTCAAGCTAGAGGTGAACATCATTGTAAACTGTATATGCAGATTTATTATTTATTGGATTTATAAGGCTGCCTAAGTTCATGACACTCAGTTGGAATTCAGCAGTAAACAGAATAGTAAAGCAGTAAGAGATGCAAACTGTGTATGTCCAAAAATGGCGATTCCTCAAATAGTTAAAATTCTATTAGAGCTCAGCACTCATCCTAGCCCAAAACCTGGGAGATTAGTCAGAGCTTCTGAGACTTTGTGAACATTATAAGGGTAGGTACAATGAGAATCTGGGGGGTTTGCTGTTCCCCTACAGGTTTATTATGGGCACTTTTTAATGGTGGCTTTGAGCTAGTCTTAATTCCTGGCAACTACCTGCCTTCTTCCTGGGGCTGAGAGTAGAATGACTGGCCAAAGGTCACCAAGTTGGCTTTGTGTCTGTGGCAGGATTAGAACTCACAATCTTCTGCATTCTAGCCTGGTGCCTTATCTACTACACCGGACTGACTTTCTCACTATTGGAATTAAAACCTTGACAATAGAGTTGGGGAAAATGACAGACCTACGAGCCAGCTAGGATTCCAGCTGCTAAATCTTTGGTTTCTGTATTGGCAAGAGATGAGGTTGGTCTGAGCAAATATTCAGGAAACGCCACTCACGTTTTCTCCAAGAAATTTCTGCTGCAAGTGATGATTTTCTTTAGTTTGATGGATATATACATATATATTTCCAAATCTGAAAAATACGTTTAAAAAAAAAACACTTAAGATTTGATTTCAATTTTTATTTTTATTTTTTTGCAAATTCTCCAAAGCTTGAGAAGAGATTCACTTGATAATATGTTGCCCCAGGAAACAATTCTCTGAGGCTGCTAGAAAACGTTGCCGCCAATCCAGAGGATATTTCTCCTAAGCAGAGCTTTGAAATCTCTCTTTTTCCAGTGAAATAGCCAACTTTGAGCAAGACCTGTATGTTGCTATTCACTAATGGGAATGAATAGAAACTTTTCAAATCCACAGGATGCTGCCATGGCTTGGCTGTGCTGCATTTCCACTAAGTAATGGACAGAAACATGCTGATCCCTTTCTCCTCTCCTTAGTTTCTTTGCAAGGTTTTTTTTTACAGTTGCTTTTAAAGTTGTTTGATGTTTGTGTTAAAACATAGATGACGCCTGTGTCCTTTTTGCCCACAGAATAAAGGTGTTTTATCTATTTTTAAAACCCAGTACATTGGCATCTGAATAATTGGTGACGCACAGACACTTACTGTTTTACAGTCCATGTGTTAAATCAGTATCAAATTTGCAAGCCTGAATCAAGATATTTTGCTGCTTGAAGGCTCATTCCTTAACCAACATTTTAATCATTCTTGTTTTCAGCATTCAGACATCAATTCGTCTTTATGTCTCTCTTCCCTTACCTATGTTACTGCCCCAAACAATAGCCTTCAGCCTGAATAACTTCATTCTGCCAAATGAGCCAACCTAATTAGCTGCTAGTTTAACTCTTCAGTATTTCATCAATTAATTACCTTTGATCATTAATAAATAGCTAAAAGATGTTTCTATTTAAATCCCACCTGTTAATCTCTCCTTTTCTGAGGTAGCTGGCTGCTTTTATATTTTCCCAGGTGAATGTGCATATTTTAAATTAAGCCCTTTTGTTCCCTTTAACTGGGAGCTATGGCTACATTATTTCCAATTGTATGTTTCAGTGTTCCTTCTTCATTAAAACAAGCATTGGACATGCTACACATCTGGTAAGAAAGGCACATGTTTCCTGATATATGTTTTGTCCATGGAAGCCTTTTTAAACATACCACATATAAAAGTATTCGTGGTTAACCTTCCCATCTCCAGCCTTTGTTGGTGATTCAAACCAACAAAATTGACAACCCAATAAGGATCTATGTGTGTCAATATTTTAGTTCCCAATCTTATCAGGTCTAATTAAACTACAGGAAAGTACCAAGTCTAGTGGCTGCTCTTACTGAGTAGGTACAAAAAATTAATTAGGGATTTGCACACATATTATTAAATATGAAAAAGAATTTTGTTTATATTGTCACAAGACAATACCTATTCTGATGTAGATATGGTTACGGACAGTCTGATGTAGACGCAGTATACCAGTGGAAATACTTTTGGACTGAGGGATTTATTATTGTGTTGTGTTGACTGTTGCTTCGAGACTGCTTGCCTCCTGGATGCTTTGTGCATCCAATTAACTGCTTAGCTTTTGCCAGCTCTCATGTAGAGTAACGGAAAGCAAAATAATTCAGGTTTCTTAGTCACCTGGTCTCTTCTCATTTACTCTGGGGAGAGCAAGTGAGTGAAATTTCCTAAGACAGCTGGAGAGGGCCTTCACTGGAGAATCCCACAACTGGATAAATGTAATTCCTGTGGTTGAAAATCCAACTACTAATTCAGCAGGTCTCTGGCTCTCCAGTTGTATGTTAAAACTGTAACCTGTCCTTGCCCGCAACCGGGCAAGATTTTGCAATGCAAAGTACATTTCCTTTGTTCTTGGTGTATCAGCACCTTCTGACCTCATGATTTCAAATTTCTCTTATATTACCTAAGAGTGAGTTGTAGATTATTGTTACACACGACTGGGTTTCTTAAAAGTTTGTTTGCCATTGTTGATTGTTAATCTTTCTGTTATCAGCAGGCCAAAACTGAAGGCTAGTTTTGCATTTTGCTTTAGATTCTTATGAATTGCAGAATGGGACAAATGGCATTTTTTCCTTATCTAGAGAAATAATGTGGAGGCAGAGCAGTTTATCCAAAGTAAATAGCAGAACGTGAATATTCACTTCTTAGATGTTATCTTGAAAATCATACCATGTCCAACATGAAGTGGATTGAGAGGTTGCAGTTTTTCAAGTTTATTGTAGAACAAACTGGATTACTTTGAGAGACTCATAAAACCATGTCTTTCCATTTTATAGGTCTTTGCATTGTGACATAATTTCACAAACAAACTCCTTCTACAAAGAATATGCAAGTCTGGGGCATTGCTAGTCTTGGTAGTCCTTACCTTAATTGCCTTCTGATAGATCTAAACCAGCAGTAGCTAATCTAATTTGGACAATATGTCAGTAATCAGCTGTGATTATGAGTGGCTGTACAAGAAGCAACTATTTTGCCAGATTTAAATGGAGAAGAAAAGTACAAGAAATGCAGGGCTTTAAAAAAGTCCCCTTGAAACTTAGTCTTTGAATTTTGTAATGAGTCACAAATAGGTTACCTGAAATGGCATTCCAGAAATAGAGATGAAACGCACAAGTTGGGCCTATCCTATGGTTGGGTTTCCATATCCACCTAATCCTGTTTGGTATATGTTTCTCATTTTAGCTATCTATACCCTAAGTACAGCTTTTGTTATCTTAAAAATGGCTAGGTAAATAACTACTGGAGATTAGTGTATAGTAAATATATACTTAGCTTTTAAAAGAATAACCAGAGCAGTCTTTTTTCATTACAGCTTTCTTCCTCACTACTATGGATGCCAGAATTGTTTGTTCATCAGGTTACTTTCTGCAGGATGGCATTCCTCAAATTTCTATAATTTTGAGTATCCTCTAGGACAGAGGTGTCAAACTCACGGTGTCACGTGACATATTGGGACTTTCCCCTTTGCTAAACAGGGCGTGGATGTGGTCAGCGTGTGACACATCCAGCCCGCAGGCCAGGAGTTTGACAGCCCAGCTCTAGGACTAGGTCTAGGTAAATGTGTAAATTATTTTCCCTTTATTAGCCAACAGTGTAGAGCCTCTATTCAGTTGACCTTGCCACCTGATGACTTCATGGACATATACTTAAGCAGTTTGCTTGGCAGTAAAGTTGGTTTGCTGTTAATTTCTTTTAAGAAACTCACATTGCATTATTTTTTTTAAAATGAGGGTAATTAAAGGAGGATATTTCTTTAATAGAGTTAAGTGCTTGTTTGGACCATTTGGCAGATGGTAATGGGTAATGTAAAATTAGGAAACCTGTGAGCCAAAACTGATTTACAAAATGATTGTATTGTTTTATCAGTAGCTTTAATGGGACTGCGAGTCTTCCATTTTAGAAACTCTCATATATGCTAGGTGGATCATGCAGTTGTTCCAAGACAGAGGTTGCTAGGCAGCTAGAGAAATGGATTAATTTGGCTAGTCAACTAGAAAAGACTTTTTTCATGGATATACTGTACAGAAAACAAGTAGCAGGAGGATTGGGGCTTGAAAGCATAGATTCATATCCTGGTCAGGCTCCAGTGAGATAAAATCTATGCAGACAATAGATGCAAAGAGAACAAAGCTAAGAGAGCAGAGAATATCTTGATGTTTTCATCTTACGGAACCTATACAGGTAGAACAGCATATGCGTAGGGCTGTTCCTTGCAAGGATTCCTGAATATTTAGAATTCCTGTGTGTATAGTTTTCTCACAGATTTCACAATAAGCACATTTGTTTTCTCTGAAAGTAGGCAAAAGCTGTTTCAGTAACTCTTTAATACAATTTTTGGTTTTGCTTGAAAATTAATGTAACAATTTCTAGCATTTGTAGAAATACTAACGCAAACATTTTCTGTAATTCATCCATTGAAAGTCACTTGTCCTTCCTATCTGTGGGTTTAATCTGATTTGTATATAGACAATAACATTGGTGGAAACTGGTTTTTTCATTATCTTTTTTCCCTTTCAGTCCCCATATTTTTTCCAATGTCCTTTGCCAGATTCAGGAGCCTGACACCAGTTCCTGAGCTTCACTGGGACCAAATCTTTATAATATAGTTTACAGAGAAGTCTGAATTTGGCTCTTTATGTTCTTCCTTACATGGTTGAGAATTTAATACTTTGAAGAACATAACCAGGCTATCAATAAATCTTTACATTTAGTTAATAGTTGGATGATCAAACATTCTTCCCAGCTGATATTCAGGAGCTATTTCCAACTATTCATATTTTCTCTGTCTCTCTCCCTCCCCCCCCTCTCTCCCTCCCTCTCTCACAAACACACTAATTTTGTTTGGATGCTTACAATTGTGGATATATACTATCCCATAACCTCCTACTTTTAACACCATCCCTTTTCTTTACTAGTTGAAATCTCCCTGCAAGTACCACCACATTGCAGACTTTAAATTTTGTCTTCTCTGCTCCAGTGCACTCTCCCTTCCCTTTCATTCTCTCTGATTCTTATGTTACTATTTAAAGGAGATCTGGAAAAAAAAGGCTGATGCTGAATCAGCTCTCTTGTCTGATAAAGTCATCTCTTTGTCCTTTTTTTGAAGATGGTTCATAATTTGTATAGAGAGTATAAGGATATCTTGGGCTTCACTAGTGGCTTCTGGGCCATAAAAGTATGTGCTTTGATAAAATATTGCCTGAATCTTTTCCCTCAATTGTCAAACTAAAACAGCAGCTTTATTACTCTTTTGGGCAGCAAGAGAAAAAGTGCTGGTTGTAGTACATTGGATAGCACCTGTTTCACCATATTTCCTCCTTCAGAGACAGCTGGCAATTATTCTCCTTTCTAAATGTCTTAATGCTACCCTCCGGACAAAGTAGCCTCATCTATAACTTGGTTTCCTACTTCTCAAAATTACCTCAACATTTTTGGAAAGTGTAAATTTGTATTGCTGGCAAACTCAATTTTGTTTAATATTTTACAAGATTGTGTTGAGGGACTGAACCAGGAGCAGCTCTGATCAGCAAGTGCATGAATTTCTTTTCAGGTTAGGAG
Source organism: Naja naja (assembly GCA_009733165.1). NCBI lineage: Eukaryota > Metazoa > Chordata > Lepidosauria > Squamata > Elapidae > Naja > Naja naja. The sequence goes on along the minus strand of CM019148.1, from coordinate 259,864,360 downwards.
AAGTTGTATTATTTTAGGGAGAAGTTATGCAATTACCTGCTTATGAATCTGATTAATTATTGCTCCAAGTAATAATGTAACAGACAGGAAGTTACATGTCTCTGTTTACCATAATATTCCCCAGGTATTCAACAGAATGTTTAAGTAAGGAATTATTAAATTAGTCCTGGATAATTTTAATCTTGCCTTCTAAAGTTGGAAGTGGCTCAAGAATTCATGACCACAATGATAACCATGAGTTTCTCCCAGGTATTTATGGGCCTGATCTGGGGATACATTAACCTGGCTTTTATTTTGGAGCAGATGTGACTTGAACTGTGGCTAAGATACATTTCTATTCTGTTGCCTTGGATCTGCGTATGCTAGACATTTGATGACCAAGCTTCTTTTTGTAGGAGTGTTTATGAAGAATGTGAAGGCACCAGATACACAGAATCTTGGAAGAAGTAGAAATGCTCTAAATGCATAAAAGTCAGGATTCTGGCCAGGGGATAAAACTTAAACTGCATTGGTTGCCCCCCCTGGATGAGTTTTGGCAGCACTTGGGTGAAAGAGTGGTAGGCATTTTCATTTTGTTACACATCTTAGTGGCTTTTGAAGTTGACCCCAGTATAAGTCCTGGCTGCCTGCTAGATTAGAAGGCACTGAAACATAGTCAAGTCAATGGTCACAGGTGAGAAATGTCATCCCCACAGATGTTCCATCATGTAATATACTCCAAAGCTAGGGTTTCTGTCTATCTTGTTTTATATTCTACATGAAGCTGCTGGGAGAGGTCTTGCATTGCTCTAGGTCTAGTATAAAGAATTATCGATATGATAATATTATTTATTTACTTCCACAATAAAGCAAATGGGGGATATAGTGGAAGTGCTGAAGCTCAAGTTCAACAGTAGCAACTTGGAATGGGTATTTATTGAAAAACTCAGATTCCTAGATTATACAGATAGTCCTCAATTTACAACAGTTCATTTATTGACCATTCAGAGTTACAATGGCACTGAAAAAAGGTGAAATGGCACTGAAAAAAGGTGGCATCCCCATGGTCACAGGATCAAAATTCAGACATTTTGCAACTGACTCAGATTTATGACAGTTGTGGTGCCTTGGGGTCACCTTTTGTGACCTTCTGACAAGCAAAGTCAATGGGGAAGCCAGATTCACTTAGTGTTATTAACTAACAGTAACAACTGTAGTGATTTATTTAACTGCTGTGGCAAGAAAGGTTGTAAAATGGGGCAAAGCTCACTTTAGCAAATTAGCAACATAATTTACAATTGTGGTTGTAATTCGAGGATTACCTGTGCTACCTTCTCAACAGGAAAGTGCTGTTCTATGAAGAACAAGTTTACTTCATTTGAAGCTTCCAGTTAGAAAAACAGGTGGGGGTCCCAGCTGGGAAGCCCTTATCAGAGTTATAATGGCATTGAAAAAGAGACTTATGACTGTTTTTCACACAACCATTATAGCATCCCCATGGTCACATGGTCAAAATTCAGATTTTTGGCGATTGACTCATATGTATAATGGTTGCAGTGTCCTGGAATCCTATGATCACCTTTTGTGACCTTCTGACAAATCAATGGGAAAGCCAGATGTGCTTAACAACCGTGTTACTAGTTTAACAATTCTAGTGATTCACTTAAGCACTATGGCAACAAAGGTCATAAAATGGGGCAAAACTCACTTAACAAATGTCTCACTTAGCAACAGAAATTTGGGGCTCAATTGTGATTGTAAGCCGAAGTCTAATATTACTATCCTTTGTGATCTCTACATTGAATGCCAAACATATGGCTGATGTTCTGAATAAGTTCTAATGTCTCCTTTCCTCACATTCTCAAAATGTCACTGAAGTACTGATACGCTGTCTGTTGTTGCTGCTAATTCCAGTGTTATTGAAAAGATGTGTTACCAAATGCGAGAGAAATTGACTAAGAGCCATAGGAATCTGAGTATCTGATTCAAATTCTAACATCCTCACTCTGATTGTGCAAATTAGGTATATGCACACCAATTGTCACTGATGCAACAACATTGGTGTGACATCTCCCCTCATCCACTGGACACCTCAGTTTTGAACTTCAATCCCTCTGCTTGATTGTAAAAGAATCAGGACAAGCATGGAAGAACGACCTATTGCAGATTTTGGCAAAGCAGCCTAGTTTCCTATCATTGTCTTTAAACCAATGAAATTACTGTGTACTTATCACTGCAATAATTTGATTATTTTAATGTTCTCTGAAAAAAATTCACATTTGAGGCTTGCATCTTCTCCCTGTGTTTCCAGGTTGTTCACTGGTACTTGAGGGTGGCACTAGTGATATATCTTTTGATGATTATCATACTAATTTCTCTCTCAGGCAGGGAATCAATAATGTGTTATTTTAGTAACTCTTTTCTAGATTCTGCCTCTTGCTATTTATTTCGGATATAATTCAACTTTCTGATCTGTTTTTCTTGTTGCTGAATGTGTGAGAGGCAAGGAGGCAGAAAAAGATAATTTGCCTTGGATTTAATTATGCTGTAGTTAACATATTGCTGTCTGCTTTGCATTCTTTAAAAATAGCCTTTAATTAAATACAAACATGGAAAAATCACACATATATAAAGATACAGTACTTTTTAAAAGAAAAGTTCCTAACAGTTTCAGAGAAGGATAACCATATTTTGCTATAATGGCCCATACATAATAAGCAACTCATTTGTATATCTCAGCTAATATTTGGTCTTTAGTTCATTGAATAACTGGCATTATAAATGTATATTTTTCAAGGACTAGTCTGTTGGCAATATAAAGAATTGCAGAGAAGGGCCTTTCCTGTCCAGGCATCAGTTCCCATGTAGGTTGTGAAGATCTGAAAAAAATCAGATTTAAAAAAATCAGGAAAAATAATCAGAAAGCTAGTTTGGTCTAGTGCAGGTATCAGCAACCCATGGCTCCCCAGGTTTTGTGGCTCCCGGACCTGGTGTTTTCTTTTCTATGGGAAATTGGTCCAAATGACTCTTTGAGTGTTTAAGGTTACAGGCCTCTGGTCTAGTGAGTAGGACACTAGACTAGAAAGCTGGAGACCATGAGTTCACATCCTGCCTTGGTCATGAAAGTCAGTTGGGTAACTTTGAACCAGTCATTCTTTCTCAGCCCACAGGGTTGTTGTGCAGAAAATAGGAGGAGGGTGTGTTGGATATGTTAGCTGCCTTGAGTTATTTGTAAAAACAATGTAGGTAGAATACAAATAAATAAATAAATAACATGGAAAGGGTGTATTAGTTGATTTGTGTAATGACATATTCCCAGAATAGAATGAATTTAGGATACCACAATTGAATGAAATATTTTGTAGTTCATAAATAGGTAAAGGTTTTCCCTGTCCAGTCGAGTCCAACTCTAGGGGGCAATGCTCATCTTCATTTCTTAACTGAGAGAACTGACATTGTCCAAACACACTTCTGTGGTCATATGGCCAGTATGACTGTATGCTGAGGTGCACAGAATGCTGTCACTTTCCCACCAAAGTGGTATCTATTTATCTACTTTTATTTGCATGCTTTTGAACTGCTAAATTGGCAGCAGCTGGGGCAAAGATGGGAGCTCACTCCATCCTACAGTGTTTGTAACTATACAAATCCCACATCTACTATTTGGGCTTCTACTTCTAGGAAGGCTATTTCATTCCATTTTGTATACTCTTATCCGATATTCTCTAGATTTAAGCAGCAACAAGTCATATTCAAACTCTGTTGGTTTTGTTAAGCAAAACCTGTGTTGTCTGGCTTTCTAAGAAAACAACAGAGAATGGATCTGATATTTTTGAAAACATTTTTGGCAGTCACCCATTCAAATGCTAACTAGACATTGGTCAGGTGCTGCCATCTGCTGAGATAAACTCCCCTTCAGTTTAGTGTAAAAAAATAGGGTGTTTGCCTGTTGCGGGGTTATTAAAAGTTGGACTGATCAAATCTAGAAAAGAGACCCTGAACTTGGTAATTTGCTTCAGTTTTTTAAAAGATCTTCAGTATTTGTACCCAAAGCATTTGCCATGGGATTTCCAAATGAATGCTGTAACAAAATGGACTATGTTTCTTTGATAAAAGTATTATCCTTTGTATAAGAAAAGGGGAGCAAAGGTTAATCACTCCCCTCTAATATGTTATCTCAGAAAGTTCTGCATGCAGATTCTCCTATTCTGTGAAAACTGAAGAATGTGAAGGAGCTCCTTTCTAGAACTGAGAGGTAGGAAAAGGAATGTGTGGAAACAAAAGAGTGCAGCAAGCCTAAATAGGAATGGGTGGATGCAGCTATAGATTCTTGAGTTGCAATTCCTTTTCTGACTGATATTAGGAGACAGTTAAGGCCACTTAAGGACATCTGCAGAGAGATGGGATGATTGAGATAACCATTGGAGAAGTGGGATTACGTCTAAACTCAGGGATGGGCAAACTTTTCTGCGTCAAAAGCAGCAGAGCTAACTGATTGTGAGAAAAGAAGGAACAATGCAAGAAATGAGTGGAGCTGAAAGTAGGCCAAGATACTATTTCTCTCTGTCCTCTCTTTTTCTGATAATTCTACTTTTGACCTACTTTTTCTCTTCTTTTTCTCAATGTTGTCTTTCCCAAGGAGAAAGATGGAAACTGAAAGAGATCTCTTAGTCAAAGTCTGCAGTGATTCTTGCAGAGGACTGCTGAAATGAGGCTTTGGGACACGTATTCTAAATCAAAAGAGCCAAGAAGTTAAACATGAGCTAGAGAAAAAGGATTTGCCTGGTGGTTTACTGATTAAAAGTGAAGTTCGTCTAAATCAGATTGAGCTGGGAATGTACTGGTCTCTGATTGTAATGCTGGAAAAAAGCACAAAATACCTCTAGTCCATTATGAATTAAAATGTGCTGTACAGTTAATACCACAGGAGCTTAATTGGACAATTCACTGGATTAAAGCTTATAAATGGACTAGTTTGAGATAAATATAGCTGTCATCGTGGATCTCTTCTGGGATATTGCCAGTGACTTCTAGAAGACAAAAAGTTTTATAGTTGAATCACAACAAGGGAAGTTACTGTCAGAAGATTTTTCTTCCTTAGGATATGAACTTCAGCAGAGGGAACTAACTGATTATGGTATTTTAATGCTGGAAAAAGTTACCTTTCAAATGTTTAAACTGTACATGAGTACAATTTAGATTTATTTGTTAATTTGTTAAACATATTTCTTTGCTGCAACAATCAAAATGATTTAGGTTACAGAGGAAAAAAATACAATATCAAACATACCCAGTTTAAAATAAGATAAAATAAAATAAAAATACAACTGCACTACAAGCAAATCCAAATACATGTTTTATTTTATTGTTGTTTTTACTGGTTGTTTGGGCAATAATTTTATTCATATTGTGGGAATGAGGACATTTTTTTTCCAAAAAGCTTTTTCCCAGCCTTCAATAAAGAAAATCAAATCTGGAATAATTTTGAAGACATGTTAGTGTCAGCAAGATACTGAAATGCATATAAGTAAATTTAATATTTGGTAGTTATATTGCAAATGCAGTTATTCGTGTTTGGCTCAAACTTGTAAGGAACAATAATACTACTGAGAAAAGTTTCAAATGGATGTTCAGAAGCATGTTCAAGAAAGGTTGCTTATTAATCAAGTGATTGTCCTCAAGGATGTTAGGAAAGCAACCATCTAAGTACTATTGCTATATAGGGTATGGGATACTTTACAAAGAACTATTTTAATTGGCTTCTTTCTGAGGTATTTGCAATATAAGAACTGTTAACTAAACAGTTTGCCACTGTGGATGAACATTTCGGACATTTATATATAGATTTTTATTAGATTACGGCTTTCTAATATTTGAGGGCAAATTTGTCATGTTGAGAACATATTATGCATACCTTTGCAAAACATCTGTCATTCATAAAACACTTTTCAGAAAGCAAGTTGAAATTATTCCCTTTCTTCAAACTTAATACTGCTACCTTGGCTGGCAGGCGGGCTTATTTTCACAAAGACCCCGAGCAGCAACTGTCTATCATTTTATTTTCTAAAACTGCCTCTGGTCGCATGGGAGTTAAAACAATTGTGGCTGATGCATTACTTTATGACAGGGGTCCCCAAACTTGGCAACTTTAAGACATGTGGACTTCAACTCCCAGAATTCACCAGCCAGAGAATTCTCCAGCTGGAGAATTCTGGGAGTTGAAGTCCACAAGTCTTAAAGTTGCCAAGTTTGGGGACCCCTGCTTTATGAGGATAAAGGCTATGACTTGCTATCTCCCAATTTAAGATGTGATTCTAGACCAGCCGTGGGCAAACTACAGCCCGGGGGCCGGATCCGGTCCGTTCGACTGTTCTATCTGGCCCGCGGAGCCGAAAGAGCGGAGGGTTCTCTTGCTCTCCCAGAAGGCTACGTGAAGTAATCTAACTTTGAATTTATATTAGTTCACACAAACACTCCATCCATGCTTTTGTTCCGGCCCTCCCGTCCAGTTTAAGAACCCATTGTGGCCCTCGAGTCAAAAAGTTTGCCCACCCCTGTTCTAGACAGCCTGACAGCAGAGGTTGACCCATCTCATGCATCACAGTAAGTATCTTAACCATAGTTCAGTGGACAAGCTGCAGCTACCTGGCCTCACAGGATGCCCTCAGCCAAAAATTGTAATGACAAACTCTATAGCAATTATGTTGCGACTTTTTTCTGCAAATGATAACATCCCCACAAACAAAGACCACATTCTCTTTCAGAATGTATTGCAGTAACTCCGAACTTCCTCACAGCTCTGAAAGGGAACCATATGACTCATTCCAAAGATGTGATTGTGAAGAGGCTCAAGGAGAAAGGATGGCTTGCTGTAGCAAAGCAAGCAGCTGGTTGCCGCTGTGCCTTCTGCAATTTTGCAGCTCTTTGGATGTGAATTTTTCTGAGAATAAATGAGAGGATCTGAATCGTCAGATGGGAAGCCTCAGTTCTGACCATGGAACTGAGAAACAAAATACATTTAAAAAATAATGATGCATATGGTTCAGATCCAGCTTTGGAAATGTTGGCTTTTGGTTCATTGTCTCTGCCTTCCCATGAACTGAAACGCTTACATCAGTTGTAACTTCTAATGGATTCTAAAAACATGCATAGATTTCCCAACTGTTAAAGGAATGAAGGTCACTGTTCCTTATTGGTGAAGAACACAGTTGTGCTATGTCACTTCACCTTTCTGTTCGGTGGACCGAAAGAGTTAATCCTCGAGTTAATTTTATAGTTGGCTAGTTCTCCAGATAACAATCACCCCTAGCCCAATTATGTGTGAGAATGCAAAGGTGCAATGGAGCTTTCTCTAGTAGGACCTACCTTAAGAGTGAATCACTAGTTGCTTCATTGCTGCCACAGTTGAATATTCAAAGAGAGATTTTCACAATAAGTTATACATACGCTGGATGGTGGTTTGTTTCGTCATCACTTGTTGCCCTTCTAAGTACAATGTTTTCAAAGCTGAATTCTTCAGTTTAGTCCTGTTTTGTATGTATGCCATACTTCTATTATCATTCTCCATTGAGCTACTCCGAGCATCCAGAGAGTGGGAGGTGCTTAGTCTCTCTGCTCGGATAGGCTGGGCTTAATTGAAGGACGCTCTTACTCCTCCTCCGCTCCTCCCTAACGTCCCCCAGTTTTAGCTCAGCCTTTGATTCCTTAGGCAGCTTTCCTTGGTTGGAGCAGGAATAACTTGAGGTGATTAGTTTTGTTATTTCCCAGATTGGCCACCTTCCAAAATTTTCTTCCAAATTTTCCTTCTAAATTTTGTCAGCAAATGCGACTGCAATTAGAGACAGCAGTCGGTAAGATCACGGATCGCCTTTGGCGTTCCAGCCGCATTTGCACCCATAAGAAGAGAGGCTTAGAACCCTTTCCAAATGACAAAGCCTCTGCCCTAAATTCCTCGTGCCTTCCCTCCTTGCCATTGCATCCCCGAAATTTGCGCTGGGTATAAGGAGCACGCTCTTTCAAAAAGGCAATGAATCCTCCCCACGGAGAATGCAGAGGTGGGGGCGTTGGAGCCCTTATTCCCCTATCTGCTGCTCAATCGCAGGATAGCCACTTGTTAATTGTTGGGTGGTGTAGACATTGCTGTGCATGGCGCCAAAGGAAGACATCTGCGCCATTCTTAGTCGGGGACTGTCCACCATTTTAAGTGCACATTTCCCAGGACACAGGGCCATCTCCACGTGGCTTCATGGAGCCCTTGCTGGGGATTTTCCCAGATTACTGTTGAGAGGTTTCTTATTCTCCTTAGCACTCTAGATACAGAGGACAGGGGAAATAAACATTCTGCTCCCTTTAGCTCCGGTTTGGGAGATTAATTCATTGCTATTCGTTGGCGGCCCTCACAGTTTAATCAAGTACCTTTTATAAAAATATAAGCACAGCATCATCAGCCTGTACCAGGGCCTGAGGCCTGTGGGAACAGCTGCCCAGGGCCTATAATTTGTACTGATTGCCCTATCTGGTGTTCTCAAATTTGAACTATTTGATCTTTGCAGTATTTTGAGGCATTAATTCCTTTTATTCAAATACATTACATATATTTAAAGAACTATATGTTCCAACCAGGTCTCAGTGATACAAGCCAGGTCCGCAGCCTCCTCCTCAATCAACTCGCAGAGGAGGGATGCCTTATTAGCCATGGACCGGGCATTAAAATACACCAGTCGGAGCCCAGGGGCTCTAGATCCCGTATCCCCGGAGGAATGGGCAGAGGCATGGGGGTCGGAGCGCACCACAGTTCGAAGACAGCGGAGGCACACTCCCATTTCATGATACAGCTCCCCGCCTCTCCATCTCCTGCCGAATCTGACCACCCTGGGAATCGCCATTCCCACCTTGTTCCCCGGAACCCCGAAGGCTTCCCTCCCCCTCCCCACGCCACGATCCACAACCAAGCTGGACTGAGCTCCCATAAGACTGGGCAGAGGTTCAGCCAATACCTGCTCAGACACCCTCTCAATACCCCTTAAAAATTTAGTTAAAAAATTTAATAAGGAGGTCTTAGCACCCCTCTTTCCCTTTCGCCCAAAACCCCCACCCCTATCCACGCGATGCCACATCTCGGGATCCCAGGATCCGTCCTCAAGGTAGGCCTACAGGCCACACTAGGGATAGAGGGACCTTCCCTAGGGCCTGTAATGTTGCAGCCATGTAAGTCTTGATCATAATAACCCGTCAGATGGAAAATGGGTAATTAAGGCCAGATGAAAAGTCTAATAAGTCCAGATAGGTTATACCGCAGTGATACTGGATTTTTCCCCCTGGGACCCTCTCACAGTACCCTGGGAGGAAGACAGATAACAGCAGTCCATCCACCATCCTCTCACCCTGGTGGAATTCCCAGCGCCGGGTATATAGATAGTCCAGTGGGGTATCACAGCCAACCTTGCTGCTCTCTCACCACAGCAGGGTAAAAGCATAAAAGGCAAGTCTTCCACCATCCTCTCTCAGTGGTGGGGGCCAGTCCTCCCACAGATCTGGAAAATGGAATGGGGGGAGATGTAAAAAAGAAAGGAGGTCTCCAAATATCCCAATGCAGAATGTTTTTGGCCACCTGGCAGCAAACCGGCAGTTCGGAAGTCCAGCAGCAAGCAGGCAACCAGAAGGCAGCATAACAAAACAAACCCTGGTTGGAGGGAAAAATCCACCCCCAAACCAGGAAAGGAACAGGCCGGGACACGGATTGAGGAGCCAGGCCGGGGAAACAGACCAGGAAACGCCCCAGAGTTCATTGGGGCCTCCGCCGTCCACTGTCCTCATCTACTGTCTGTTGCAACCACAAATTCCGCAGAAGACAAGGGGGTCGTTGAGCCAGCTGGCGGATGACCACCACAGCCACCACTGCCTCGCCAGACCTTCGCCGACATCCACACCTGTCTTCCGCTGGACCCTCGCCAATGCCTGCCCTCGTCTCCACCATCAGCTGTTCGGCTGCCGCTGCCGACGCCCGCAACCGCCACCACTGCCATCAGCCCCAGTCTCACCGCTCTCGTTTGTCACCTGCTGCCGACCAACGACTGAGGGGAGTCACAGTTGCCACCCCTCGTCGAGACCGCGAGGTCGCGGCGAGCAGAAACGGGGGCAGGGGCGAAGGGGACGAAACCCCCTACACCCCCCAAGGGCCAGAAACCCAGATTTCTGCTTGGGAGCTCACCGGCTGCAAACCACCATTCACACAGGCATGACCATAGGATTCACTTAATGACCAGATCAAAAGAGATTGTAAAATTGGACATGGCTCAGTTGACGCCTGTATCATTTAGTGACACATTCCGATTCCAAAAGTGGTCATAAGTTAGGAACTCTGTGTGTGTGTGTGTGTGTGTGTGTGTGTGTGTAAGTAATACAATATAAATAACTGTCATGCCCCTGGTGGAGACTGACTCTGAGGGAGAGGAGGAACAGCCGACAGGGAGTGGAAGGGTGGGTTCGCAGGTTGTAGAGGAGGCTGGGGAAGGGCAGAGGCCAGCTGGGCAGTCAGAGGAGGACCCAGGCCCATCTCCTCTCCATCCTAAGGCATGCAGGGAGAAGAGGATAAGGGAGAGACATGGTCTACTTGGGAGGAGAGGGCCATGATCCTCTTCATGGGCTGCAGCTGTGACAACTGAATAAGAGGATGGACATGCGTATGGGCGAGTGCTGGAAACAAAGTGTGGAAATATCTCTAGTTTATGGTTCCTCTCTGAGTTTGGCGTCCTTTCCAGTGTGTGTCCTGACATCTGTGGACGTCTTCCAGCCCTTATCTTGCCTGGTTTGTGTTGTCTTTTACTCTTCATAATTTAAATGGTATTTCCTCCTTCTTGTAACTGCTTGTGTGAGAGTTTTTTGTCTTCAATCAAGGATATTTGGAGCTTGGAAGCAAAGTGAAGGAATAAAAGGGGCTTCACCTGTTTTTTGTGACTGTGTTTATTTTGTATCCCACCCTGGGTCATCACAATAACTTTGTGAAAAACAAGCATGGTGTAGTGGTTAAAAAGCTGGGCAAGGAACAACGGAACCCAGGTGCTAGTCTCTCCTTAGCCACAAAAGCCAGCTTGGGCCAATCACTGTCTCTCAGCTGCCAAGCAATGTCAGGCTATAAGATTATACAATAAACTGGTGAAGAACAAACCCCTCATTGTGTCATGTATTGATGAGTTTGCTATGAAAACTGTGCTGTAAGCACAGTACAAGCAAACCAACTCTGCAGTGAAACACTATGTAAATGAATAAATCACTTGATAGTTCTGATGAATAGGTGGACTGTTCTGTTGATATATTTTGTGATGTACTGGTGTATTGTGATGCACTACTTTTCTTTGGCAATATGCTGGATTTAAAATAGATGTTCACGTTTTATGTGTGAATCTCCTGATGCAGTTATTAAAAACAATAGCATATATAGAACTAAACAAACAAAACAAGAATCACAGTCATACTTGAGAGAGAGATTCTAGGATTGTTCAAAAAGCATAAAGATTGCTGCAAAAGTAAGTCTTGAGCAACCCCGTGGATAGAGAACCCACACAATTGCACTTTTATTATTGCCTTTTGGAAAATGTAATTCCCAGGATTCCTGTTCTGATTGCATTATATTGAAAGGGAATAATTAAATAATTCTTTTTTTCCCCCAATAGCTCATCCTTAGTCCCTGAGGAATTTCTAGCACCTTGTAGGAATGTTGCACTTCTTGCCTACTATATAATCTTGGAGGTTGCTGTGAGGTGGTTTGACGTGTTGTTAAGGTGTTCGCCCTGAACAATGAATAATTTATTAGTTGAAATCTATTAATGTAGCCCAGTTGTTAAATATAAATAAACTATAACCATAGTCATTTTAGCTATAGTGCTGTTAAAAAAAAAGTTACCCCCATGGTTTGGATTTTGAGAGGGGCTAAACTTGTGTTTTTGTGAAATAGACCTGAAAATCCAACCAATTCTGTCTTAAATATCAATTATTTTTCTGGATTGGCATAAGAATGCTGCTATTTCTTTTGCTGCATAGTTACTTATTGGGAAATTCATGTGAAGCAGAAATAACCATTTTTCCTCTCTCTCTCTCTTCATTTTCCTTGTATCCTTTGCAACAATTTTCGGCAGGCAGCCTGGCTTCTCTTGTGAGTCTTTCCACAGAGCCTGCACATTTGGCAAATGCCTTAGTGCCGTATGGGAGGTGGGTGGAGAGGATTTTGCTGTCATTCTTTCAGCTGAGCTTGTTGACTTGCTTCAGTAAGTAGCAGGAAGAGCTTAAAATGATCTTTCTGGGAATACATTGAAAACTGAATGTTCTTAATTTCTATTCCGAAAAAATAGCTCCATTTGGTAAACATCTCAAATATCTAAATGATATTTCCCATGAATTAAGGTTAGCAGTACAGAAGGAAATGGCTTGCTTGTGTCTTTCATATGGATTGCAAAATTAAAAGAACGGTCAGATGTAACACAAGTAATGTACCTGAAGTATAAAAACAATGTTTGAGGATAGATTTGATTTTACCATTTGTGGTCAACTGGAGTAAGGTGTATTTTTCTTAATTTTAGCCATTTTTGCATGAAATTTCATCAGATGTCTCTTGGAAATAGGTGGGAAACTTTTATCAAAACATTACCATATACAAAGATAACCATGACTAGAAGTAATAATGTTAATGTTGTTTCCATCTTTTTCTAGAAAACCAACGGCAGAATTAAGTGAGTGTAACCCCAAAGGTTTAGAAGACTTTTGGAAGACTAAATCTTGTTTCTACAAGATCAGAACTGAATTAAATGGCTGATAAACAGATTAGGTAAGAGCTTTTTTCTGCTCCTCTCTCAGCTGTTCCCTTCTTTCCTTTGTGTTGTTTCCACACAGTCCATTTTCTTATCTCCAAAATACATCTTTCTTTTGCCTTTACTTCTCTTTTCCCTAATACTCATTTTCATTGACTATTGTATTGAATGCTATCTAGACATTAGGTCAATTTCTCAAAATTGGTATGTTTAGGGAAGGAGATTCTATAGAGGGTTTGTTTTTCTTACATCTTCTACATCTGTAGATGTATGGTTATAAAGAAGGGTTTCTGAATACATAGGAAGTTGAGATTTTGTGTGAAATGCAAACTGTATATTTGTTATATGTTACAGTTCCAGAATAAAAATAGGAAGAAATTGTAGCCTGTAGCTGCAATACAATAGAAGATTATTACAGTATCTATATCAGAATGATTTGTATTGCAAATGTGCATATTTGTTCACTGGATACAAATGGAAAGAGGCATAGCCCTCCAAAGGATAATGTAACTAACAGACAAGATAGATTAAATGATGGAAAACTGTAGAGGGTGCAAGATGAAAAGGAGTTTATATCAGAAATATTGATAGTCCAGGCCCTTGTATATATACTTCTTCCAGTAGAGGAATAAAAAGGTCATTGAAATAAGATTTGAAATTATATAACATATTCCTTCAGTTTCTCTAGATTTTTTTAAATATCTTTGTTTGTATATTACTTGTAAAGTAAGTGAATCCTTTTTGATAGTCAGAATGCATATATATTGGGATATGGTTATCAAGCTATATTCCCAATATGGTAATATTACTTATGGCATAGCAATTTCTTTAATAAATCACAATATTTGATATTGTAAATATTGTATTTACAGTTGATTCATAAATAAAATGTAATTTTTATAGGATTTAAACTGTGACAACCATTTAAATACTGGATTGATTTGTGATGTCACAATAATAAAAGATGCTCAGGTATGTTTGTTTTTTTAAAAAAACTTAAAATAGAACAGAATTCCTGCTTGCATTCTGTTAAGCAGATACTTAGGATGCCATTACAGACAACATTAGCATGCTCCGTGAGTTGTCTAGGCATGGATTTGATTTTTCTGCTTTGTAGAATCCCTAATTTTCAGTAAACCCCTGAATTCACTACAAGATACATCTGAACCCTGAAACTCAGTTGGCAGCTTCCAAAATCTTGATCTAGATTTTATTTTTTATTTCCCTTTGTTAAAAGGCATTCTGAGTACAATATTGTATTCTGCTTAGCTCCACAATTATCATATTCTTTTTCAAGAATGGCTCCATAAATTAATTTTCTCCCAAGACAAGCATTGATGGATCAACTTTTGATCAGACAGTGAATGCAGTTTCTTATCAAAAGATGTTATGACAAGCAGTTTTTAATTCCCTCGAAGAAATTTACAGAGGACTTGATGTCATTGGTGGGTGGGATTCAAGCAGTGGGGGATATAATAGTGTATGAGAACACTCATTCTCTTTCTCTCTTTCTCTTTTGTTATTGCCTTTCCAATACTTCTGTCAACTATAAAACATGTATACAAAATGTTTTATGAATCCTGACAACTTCTCCTTCCCCCATAAAGGAAAGTAGGATAGATTTGTCAGGAATCTGAATTGTCTACTTACAATTGACTATAAGTATTCAATTAGTGCCATCCCATCTAATGTTTTTAGAGAAGAGTTCTTTATCATGGGCTCTGAAAATCATATACAAGAGTGATATGCCTATTTAGAGCCCCAACCTAAAGCTTAACATGTGGCAGATATTTCTGCAACCTGCCCTCTAACTCTGCATATCTCATGGTAATTTTATTGTTCCTGCATTAGTCTTAGGAATTTGTTTGTAGATGTTGGTAGGTGTTGTACTAGTTGTAGGGTGATTGGGCCCCTACCAGAACTCTAGAAGGTTCTGAATGGGATTTTACATACATAAATTACCATATTTATAAATGTACAGATGACTACAAGAAGATGTGCAGTTGTAAGAGAATTACCAATTCTTTGTACTGGTACCTTTTTTGATTGGGATAATTTTTAGAAAAATGCAGAATATATATATATATATAAATACAGAATTATAGGTCTTGGTGTATTCAGGTCTTGTCCCGTGTAAGATTGAGAGTATCTTGGCAATGTTTCGACGAAATCTCATCCATCATCTTCAGGCTGATGTCTTCAGCTTCGTTCTTCTGGGAGAAATACAGAATTATAGAACTAATTATAGAATTATTAAGATCTATAAATACAGAATTGCATGCTGGTCATAAACAAATATTAAATAGTTCCTGTATTTGATCCAAGCATCAAGTGTTCCAAATGAAACCAGTATTTGATTTCTTTTTATTTTAAATTTAGGCTCATGTAAAGATTAGCAGCTCTATTATTGTACGCAGGAATATTTTCTAATCAGTTTTATAAGTTTTGAGCAACAGAATGGATTCATGCCAGAATATGTACTTTGAGATGTTTTTCTAATCTTTTAAATTTCCAAGGTGACCCAAGATGGTTTAGATGGTATGGTGACTGATCTGGAGGACAAATCATATTTTATGAAGTCCTTATTTGACCTACAAACTCCCATGTGTTTTGTCTTGTCTTACAAATCCACATGATACACCTCCAACTGTCTGTATTTTGAAAATCCTCAGAGTTCTTTATCCAACTGCCTGAATTTGCTCTTTTGTCTCCCTCTGTCTTTTCCTGTCCAGTAAATAATCTTGATTCTGGCTGAGCAGAATATGCTACACTTTCTGAGGCTAGTATCTTTTCTTTCTCCCTTTTAGAGATTGGCCTTCTAATCTTGGCCAGTGTATTTGAAAGTCAAGTCAATAATGCTGTTAAAACAAATAGAGCCATTCAGTTCTTATACACTTGGAGATCTTTTAAGGATTCTATACATCCTTTTTTCTTTTCAATGAAGTATGATAAACATGGGATTCCTGTAGATTTGAGAGTTACAGCTTGTCTGAGAGTTAACTCTCATTGAACTCAATGGGATGTCTTAAGTGTAAACTCATCATTCAAAGCACCTAACAATCTTGGTGGGGTAGCCATATCATTAGTAGGAAGTCAAACTTGACTGAAGGAAATTCTTATCTGTTTGAAAATGAAAAGATTGGGAATTTTATGGTCTTTTATATGGGTTTATAAATTACACTAAGCTATAGTATGGTTTGTTGAGTTTGACTTAACATATAGCTATTGTGGGTTGTAAACCATAACATTTTGGCACAGCATTGTATGTAGCTAAATTTGACTTACTAAACTTTTAAGGTTAATCAAAAGGAAATCACCATAGTACAGTAGGGATTATCTAAATTATCTAAATCCTTAACTTCTGTGGCCTTGTGGAAATAAATATGAGATCCAAGCTTTATGTATCATTGGAGGGTGGATTTTCAGAAATGTTACAAAAAGATTTCAGAAAAATAAAGTTAAAGGAAATAACTACACATACAGAGAACAGAAAATGTTCTTGAATTAACAGGGTTAGAGTTTGAAAGGGTTAAGTCTTTTGTAACACAGTCAGCTTTGAGTCAAGTGATAAATTGAAATATCACAACCTGCCAAAAGCAGGTTCCCCCTTCATCAGATACAGTCCTGATTCAGTAGTCTCCAGTCTATGAAACTTGCTGGGAAAGTACCAAAATCTTTAAGATGCTGCAACCTGGCATTTCTCTAGCCTTTTGTGGCTGGTTTCCTATTATCTTGGGAATGAACCCCTGTGCTCTTTTTCTTACAGTTTACCTGCCAAGCTGATCAATGGAGGCATAGCTGGACTCATTGGGGTCACCTGTGTGTTTCCTATTGACTTAGCAAAAACACGTTTACAGAACCAACAGAATGGCCAGAGGATGTACACCAGTATGTAAGTATCCCACAGATTTAAAGAGAAAAGAAAGCATTCTTATTTTTTAATCACTTGTTGCTTTGCGTGAACTGTAATATTTGCACAAAAATCCTGTGGAGCTGTTTACTGAGATTCTCCAGGCTGCATATTTTTATAACAACTTCAATCCAAAGGTAGTTTACCAACATTGCATCAGTGTTTTGGTTAATTGAGAGGTTTTTTTAAGAGTTATTATAGTAATTTATAATAACCTTAAGAGTTGGGTGCCTATGAGAGACATTTCTGCTTTATCACTGAAAGAGACATATCCCATTTAACCCATTTGGTATCTATAATAAATTTTAATAAATAATAAATAAAATAAAATAACCATGGAAGCAATCATTGAACCATTGAATCCAACTCTGCTTTGTGCAAGCGTCCATATTGAAGCAACAGTGACAGATGAACAAATCTGGTGTTTGCCATTCACTATTGGAATACTTGTAAATGCACATGTAATAAGCAAACAAAGAAATTTGTTTATTTATTGGATTGTTATACTGCCTTTATTAAATAACTGAAGGCAACAAACATATATAATATTCTTTCCTCCTTGTATTTTCCTCACAACAGTAGCCCTATGAGATGGGTTGGGCTGAAAGAGAGTCACTGACCCAAAGTCATCTTGCTGGTTTTCATACCTTACACTGGATTAGAACTCAAAGTCCCATGTTTTCTGGCCTGTTGCCTTACTGGTTCTCTTACCCTCTGTCAGAGTAATTAATTTAACTGTACCAGGAAATCTTTCCTCACATTCAATTAAAATCTCCCTTCCTGTATCTTAATTGATTAATGTTCTATTCTCTAGGTCTAGGATGATTCAGCATAATTATTTATTTGATTTTATTCCTATGCCCTAACCCTTTTCTCTAGGAGCTTTCAAGGGATGTCCCTTCCTTCTGCCCCCGTAACAACCCTGTGAGGTAGGTGGGCTGAGAGAAAAAGTCTGGCTCAGAGTCATCCACTGAGTTTTCATAGCTAATTGTGGACTGAGCTTGGATTTTCTCCTAGTTCTATTCCAACACATATAAATCGCTAATGACTGTCTTCTGTCTGATATTCTTTCAAATCCTTGAAGAGTATTCTCATATCCTATTCATTGGTTTTTTTCTTCTCAAAGCTAAACATTCCCAATTCCTTCAGTCGCTTTCATCAGACATAATTTGTAGCCCCCTGTCATCCTCAAGTCTTAAATTTGTCTGAATCCTCTTTACAGTGAAGTGTGCAGAACTGTACACAGTATCTAAGACAGGATTCAACAACAGACAATGAAATGAAATGAAATGAAATGTCAGTTTCTTGTGACTTGGAAAATATACTTCTGTTAATGAAGCCTAACATTTCATTTGCTTTTTTGGGCTGCCATCCTATTAAGATAATCTTTAATCTTATTTCTGTCCTGTAGGCTGTTCCCTTTTTTGTTCATGCTCTTAAATCAATTTTGACTCATGATGACTGCCTGGACAAGTCCCTGCAGTTTTCCTGGCAAGGTGTTTTTTAGAAGTGACTTGTTCTTGCCTTGTTCTAGGGCTGAGAGAGAATGACTGGCCCAAGGTCACTCAATTCACTTTGTGCCTAAGACAGGACTAGAATCACAATTGGTTTCTAGCTTGGTGTACTGACCATTACACCAAATTATTTTACCCCCACCCCCTTTTATTTCACCTACAGATTTAATTTAATAAGTATTCTCTCCAAGTCATCCTCAAGTCATCCATAAAGCTATTAAAAAGTAGCAGCCCAGGGCTGAACCTTTAGCGCCACCCTCTAGTCTACTGAAGAACAGGTAGCTGTCTCTGAGTACAATCTGGAACCATCCATGCATTACTATTCTAGACAGCCCGTGACCCATTGGGTCGTTGCTTCAGAGATATTTCCTTATCAGATTCCTCAATGCAGAGCTTCAGATATACTTGAAAAGTTTTTAAAAAGTCAGGGAAATATTCAGAAATATATCTGCTTTGAAAATAGCCCATGATGTATAGCACAGTCAAACATCAGGAGCTGAACACAGTAAACATTCTATATCTGCCTTTCCAAATATCTAATTTATGATAATTTTTACATGCTCGTGTGATGAGTACTGTAATCAACATGCCTAAAGGATATTGGTTGGATGTGCCAATTGAAGTCATCATCCATTTATATCTGGACAAAATGGATAAAGGTTTCCACTTTGGACCGAGTTCTATTTCCCATTTAGTCATCAGCATAAGATCACTGGATCTATTTTGGGCTACTCATTTCCTTAGCCTGATTTATCTCCCAGGATTATTGTAGGATAAAAACATTTTTAAAAAATCATTCCATTTGCCTGGGTATTGCCCCTTCATGTTTCAAGCAGCAAGGTCATTGAAGGATTAATGCAGTCAATGCTGACAATCAAAGATGGTTAATACACAACATGAGAGAAGCAGTGGAGTAGGAACCTTAAAAAGAGCTTTGTTTATTTGAATCTGTGGACTACAGCTCCCCTGACACATGCTCTAGTGACAGATGGGAAGATAAATTTCAGCCTGTTAAACAAATTACATTATCACATCAGGTATTTCCAGGTAGAAAAAAATAGTCTTCAGGCTTTATTATTAAACTGATTTTGGAGATCATCATCTCTTTGCACTTATGAGCCTTTTGGCACTGAGGAAAATGGTGATGGATAGATGAGAAGAAGGGTCTTCACACACTGTTTCTGCCTCTCTTTCTCACCTGGCCTGTTGTTAGTTAATCCCTCCGCATTTATGAGACAAATGAAACTTAATGTTTTTTTCTTTCTTTCTCTACCTTCCTCCAAAATTGTCTTCATTCTGCTTATATTCAAGGGCCTGTGTTCCAACAAGAGTCCCTGCTGAATTCAAATAATTATTCTGTTACTACAGAAATGGTCAACTTGTAAAATTATTTCTTAAAGAAATAAATATCCTGCTTATAATATATATGATTTACCTAAAATTAGAACACTTAGCATGCAAAGGATTTTTGAAGACTACATATTTGAAGTCTACTTAAGTATGAAAAGAATCATTCATCAAGGTTATATGACCCAAAGTTTCAGCAAATAGGTGGCTGGGGAAACACTTTGCTTATGGCTATTTTTATTTAGCTTCCAATATTTCTTGAATTGATGTTTCTTATGATTTTTGGGGTTTTATTTTTTTTAAGGGTTTCTATAAACTTATCAAAGAGGAGCTGTTTGTTGAAAACAAGAATGACATTCTGGCATCGGTATAGTGTTGTTAGTTTTCCAATGTAGGCATGTGCTGAGGGAAATCAAGAGATGGCAAGTGACAAAATGTACACTGTGACATCATAATGCAAACCCTGTAACTTAGAAACTTGTGTTCAATGTCAAGACATACATTAGGAAAGGGAGGAGCTTGTGTTCTGATGTTGAATGAAGAGTTTGTCATTGGGAGCCAACTAGTTCAACAGTGCTGTCAAATTGAAGCATGTCTCAGGGTGACTTTCATGCTATTTACAGTCTGAACAAGTACCACTATTTCCCTTCCTTTCCCTGCATATGACAGCCTGGCATCTAGACACTGAAACTGTTGGCACAACCTTTCCCATCTGTTTGCTCTCATATATGCTGTTTTGCAAGTCCAGTCAACTAGTTATGTGGGTGGCAGTTGCCGTCCCACATAAGGAGTATCCTGATTTTGAGAAGGTTGAACAGTTTTGGTCACCATTATGTAAAAGAGATGTTGAGCCTCTAGAAAGAGTGCCAAGAACAGCAACAAAGATGATTAGGGGACTGGAAGTTAAAACATATAAGAACAGTTGCTGGAATTGGGTATGTTCAGTTTAATTAAAAGAAGGACTAGGGGAGACATGATAGCAGTGTTCCAATATCTAAGGGGCTGCCACAAAGAAGAGGGAGTCAAGCTCTTCTCCAAAGCACCTGAGGGCAGGACAAGAAGCAATGGATGGAAACTAATCAAGGAGAGAAGCAACCTAGAACTAAGGAGAAAATTCTGACAGAACAGTTAATCAGTGGAACAACTTGCTTCCAGAAGTTGTGAATGCTCCAACCCTGGAAGTTTTTAAGAAGAGATTGGATAACCATTTATCTGAAATGGTATTGGGTTTCCTGCCTGAGCAAGGGGTTGGATAGAATAGGGGTCGCCAACCTTTTGGAACTCAGGGACCACCAAACTCATAATTTTAAATCCCAGGGACCACTAACATGAATTTTGACTGATGGTGGCTTGCTGGCGTTGGTGAGAGAGAGAGAGAGAGAGAGAGAGAGAGAGAGAGAGAGATCTGTCTAACCTCTCTCTCCCTCTCTCTCCCTCTCTCTCTTTCACACACACACACACACACACAAACACACAGAGGCAGGGATGGGATTCAAATTTCTTAACAACCGGTTCTTGGGCATGGCCTAATTTGTGGGTGTGGCTTGGTGGTCATGTGACTGGGCATGGCTTGTATGTAAATATTATAAATATTTATGTAAATATTGAATTTTTTTATTTAAAAAAGAACAACTTTTATCCAAAATCAGGCAAAGCAGGCAGGCAGACCGAGTTGCTCACAGAATTACAGATTTAGATATCTATCTTTCTGCCATCGGCTACCTGGGTCTGTCACATAAAAGCAAACTCACAAAATTAACTCACAACACACCATGTATGTAAATATTGAATTTTTTATTTAAAAAAAAGAAACTTTTACCCAAAATCAGGCAAAGCAGGCATGCAGATTGAGTTGCTCATAGAATCACAGATTCACTTAGAGATCTGTTTTCTGCCATCGGCTATCTGAGTCTGCAACTGAATAATAGAACCTTCAGTCCTAAGGGAGCCGAAGATCTAAAGTTTAGCTAGAAAGCAAGAAATCCAACGATTTCCTGCTTTCTAGCTAATCCAAATCTCCCAGCACAGTAGAACAGCTGATGGTGGGGGGAGGAAAAATAGCAACTTAGCAGGCAAGTTTGCCAGGTAAGGAGTGAGTGGGCGGGGAGGGTTCCTGTGCAGCCTGGATTAATTACCTTGGGGGTTCTCTGGGGGTGACATTTCTCTGCAGACCACCAAAATTTTCTCACAGACCACCAGTGGGCCTCAGCCCACCAGTTGGCGACCACTGGAATAGAAGACTACCAAGGTCCCTTCCAACTCTATTATTCTAATATATTTTTAATATATTAATGACTAATAACTCTTTGCTTCTTCCATCTTTCCAACAGGTCTGACTGCCTTATTAAAACAATCCGGTCTGAAGGGTATTTTGGGATGTACAGAGGTCAGTATTTCATTTCATGGTCACAAATAATTAATTCCAGAAAGAATTCTTATTGAAAATGTTGCATCTAGATTAGATGCAAGGCTTTAGCCGTAAGGCATTTAACTGCTTTATAGCAATTAGTGTTTCTTACCACTGAAATGCGGTGATTTAGAAGAGATTCTAGGTGGCAACCAGGAAAAGATTGCCTATCATGGCTTAATTTTTCAAATGTGAAATAAAGATCAACAGACATTGCTTTATGAATTACAATTCAGTTTTTTGTGGGGTCACTACATAGGTATGAGAAAACTTTATATAACTTACGTACATCAGGCTGGCAATTTGAAATATGGATTTTTTTAAAGGAAAATGTTAATTCAATTACTTTCATTAATATTAATCACAACTTTAGAAAGCAAATTAACCTGAATATATTATACATATACCATTTCTTGATAAAATCTTCCATATACCAACCGTGTTTTTTGTTATAAAAATTATTTGTTATTAAAAAAATCTGTTGACTTTTAATAATTTGTCCTGTTTCCCACATGTCAATACGGACAGTAATTGAGAAACAGCAAGTTCCTGAACTTAATTTTTGATGTTAGAAATGCTGGAGTTTTTTTTTTTTCTGGAAAAAATCTTGTGACTTTTTACAACCTCACAAGAAGCTGAAATCTGGTAAATGAATATTTTCTCATCCCTCTGCTTGCTGATCTACTCACCATACATCTGTTAAAACTGGAAAGGTTTTGTAGCAGCAGTGACAAAAAGTCATTTGTGTATACAGAGCAGAACAAATATCTTGTGCATATTACATTAGCTAATTTACCTTCTGTCTGTCTTGACACACCTTCATTTAACGGTATATTCTAAGATTAGAGGCATATAGTTTCAGTTCAAACAGCTATAAACCTTGAAGTAATTCCTGTAATGAGAAGGGTGTAGCTACTATTGGAATCTCATTTAGTTTACAGTACTAAAGATTTGCAAGAGTAAACATTTTTATCTGTTTCTCAGAAGAGGTTATGCAGCATACCAGAGTGCCATAGCTTACTCTGCAGCATTGGGTAGCATAGATAAAGTTACTTTTCAGATTTGATTACATAAAATGCATGTCCTGTTTTAATGATCTTTGAAACAATGCTGTAACAGCTCTTTTGTAGCTTCTCAGAAAAGGAAAACAGGGAGAGGCATTAGAAGTACCTGGTAATGTCAAACTTTTTTTAATTACCTGGAGGGCTGGTGCATAGAGTGAATACTTATTTTTAATGACACTTGAGTTCAGTTTAATTGTTACTCTCTAGGTTGGCTATCTATGATCAGGGCAGTGAAGCAACTGACTGAGAGTAAAAAGTACAGGTTGGCAGCCGTTTGAACTTTACAATAGCTCTGAAAAAGGTGATTTACACAAGTCCTCACACTTACAACCATCACAGCATCCCCACAGTCATGTGATCACAGCAACAGCCATGTATTTATGATAATTTCGGGATCTTGGGATCCTGTGATCACCATTTGTCACCTTCCCAGTGGGCTTCCAGCAAGCAAAGTCAATCAGGGAGGCTGGATTTGCTTAATGACTGCATGATTCACTTAACAACTCCAGCGATTCACTTAATGACTGGGCAAAATCATAAAGTCATGCATGGCTCACTTAACAACCACCTTGCCAAGCAACAGAAAGTTTGGTCAAAATAGTTGGTAAATCGAGTACAGATTTGTATTCCACTTACGACCACAATTGAACCTGAAATTGCTGTTATTAAGTGAGACATTTGTTAAGTGAATTTTGCCCTATTTTACAACCTTTTTTGCCACAGTTGTTAAGTGAATCACTGCAGTGGATAAGTTGGTCACACGGTTGTTAAGTGAATCTGGCTTCCCCATTAATTTTTGTTTGTCAAAAGGTTGCAAAAGGTGATCACATGACACAGCAACAATCGTAAGTATGAACCAGTTGCCAAACACCTGAACTTTGATCACATGATCATGAGGATTTACAAAGGTCATAAGTGTGAAAAATGGCCTTAAGTCACTTTTTTCAATCCTGTTGTAACTTTGTACAGTAACTAAATGAACTGTTGTAAGTTGAGCACTACCTGTACAACAGTGGTGGGATTCAAAAAATTTTACTACTGGTTCTGTAGGCATGGCTTGGTGGGTGTAGTGTGGCTTGGTGGGTGTGGCAGGAGAAGGATATTACAAAATCCCCAATCCCACCCCACTCCAGGGGAAGGATACTGCAAAATCTCCATTCCCTCCCCATCCCACTAACCTGCTTTCCAGCTCCCTTCTCCTGTGCAGGGCAACAAAAGAAAACCCAGCCAATCAGCTGGGACTCGGGGGGCAGAGAATAGATGGTGATGGGGCCAGTCAGAGGTGATATTTGCCAGTTCTCCAAACTACTCAGAATTTCCGCTACCGGTTCTCCAGAACTGGTCAGAACCTGCTGAATATCACCTCTGCTGTACAAGCTCACTGGAGAAGGCTTAAACAAGAAGGCTTGAATGGGGCCTTTTTTGGAAGTGTGGGGAAATCCAGCAAAGTAAAAACTGAAAACTTCCTGCCTTGTTAGAAAATGCTGGATTCCTTTGCAGCCTCTTATGCATCTTCATAATGCTGTTTCTGAATAGCAGTTCAGAGACTGGCAGGTCATCTGTTTGAACCAGCTTGTGAATAATAATTGCATGAAATTTCCCACCAGCTTGTTCAGCTTCTTCTCCTACTTTCCTTTTGGATTGGGAACCAGCCAAAGAGCTGTCTTTGCCAAGTTGTTTCCATAGCACAGAACTGCTGCAAAGCAGACAGTGCAAGACAGACAGCCTTCTTATTAAGAATAACCTCCTCCTCATCCCTGGATTTGTAGCGGAACGGGTAAACCATTTCTAGCCACGGGAAACAAAGTGAACTTTTCTTCCATTCAGTACACATGTATTGATTTACTTCGTTCTCTCCCAAAGTGCCATCCAGAGACTTGCAGCATAAGACAGCCAATGCCAGACCGTTTTGATATAAAGGGGACACTAGGTTTGTTTAGGATTTTCATTTTGTTTTGGTTTTTTACCTTGAAAAATGCAAATAGAGGCAAAAATTGGCACAAGCTTGTCCTCTTCCCACACATACATGTTGCAAACTATGTAAACTAGGAAATTGCATACTTGCCTGGCCATAGGGGCTTGGGAATCAAAACACCAGCCCTTGTTCACTCCTGAGGCAGATTGTTATTTTTGTCCCCACTCCTTCCTCTAAAGCAAGATTGGTCTACACTCATTACGGAAGAATAGCTTCAATGCCAGTTCGCTGTTGATAAATGGCA
Source organism: Naja naja (assembly GCA_009733165.1). Taxonomy (NCBI): domain Eukaryota; kingdom Metazoa; phylum Chordata; class Lepidosauria; order Squamata; family Elapidae; genus Naja; species Naja naja. The sequence goes on along the minus strand of CM019148.1, from coordinate 259,839,117 downwards.
TTTGTGGCACAATGGTTAGAATGCAGTAATGCAGGCTAATTCTGCTGACTACCAGCAGTTAAATTCTGATCAGCTCAAAATTGATTCAGCCTTCCGTCCTTCGAGGTTGGTAAAATGAGGACCCAGATTGTTGCGGGCAATATGCTGACTCTGTAAACTGTTTAGAGAGGGTTGCAAAAAGCACAGTGAAGCGGTATATAAGTAAGTGTGATTACTATTGCTGGGACAGTTGAGTTCATTCATACTTAAACCTTGAACTGTCTAAATTTGTAGGCAAAGATTTTAAAAACATTTGTCTAGTGGCCTGCACTTTCTCTTGAGGGTCACCCTTGGTGGTCTTAGCTTAAAGGTGGAAACGGAGGAATCAGAATAGATGACACTATAATATAATGATTTGCCACTAGTTGGCAACCTCAGGGGCATCTTTAACATTTCTAACAACTTGTACTTTAATCTTTATCACACTAAACACTTCTGTATTCTAGTAGTGACTTAATTTTTGGTAGAAACTGATGTTGCTGAAACAACAAAAATCCCATAAAGAAGCTTGTGGTATGTGTGTGTGTGTGTGTGTGTGTGTGTGTGTTTACTTACTTACTTACTTACTTATCAAGTCTTTCAAAAAATGACACTGGGCAGCATACAAATGGCATTAAGTACAGGAGCATGCAGGTTTTTAGATTATGCAGACCTGTTAGGAATGTTGGATACCTAAATATTGGGTTGTCAATATATCAACCAGGATTGCGAAGTGATTGTATGTAACTTTAAGAGCATGCCGAAATCTGATTGGCTGAAGTTACTGCAACCGGCCATAAGATGGAGCCAGACACCTGGTTTATTCTTCTTCGTCTTCTTCGTCTTTGGTTTTGGTCTTGGTTGTTCTTCGATCCAGTGTGAGGTTTTTGCTACTGTTTTTGCAAACTCCGTGTTTATCAAACTGTGTATGATATTGGTAAGGAAAAGGACACTGCTATTTGGGATTATCGATTTGACTACTGACTGATATTCTCCATGTATGACTTGGCCTGTTTTTGGACTCTGCTTAACCATTTACTGGAAGTAAAACCTACATTTCAGTATTCAGTATAACTTTCGTGTCATGTGTGTTATTCATTATCTCTCTCCTTTCACTTCCCTGGACGTACTCGTTCTCCTAACGGGGATATATCTTAACAAGACCTCTTCATAATTGGTTGTTACAGTGTACTAACCACCAGTTGAATTTTCCTTGGGTTGACTCAGTAATAGAGACAAAACAGTGTTTCATGGTCCTGTTGTATATGCCAAGAAAGATTATGTAATCATTATCTATTTTAATTAGAAGCATTAGCATGGGCTTGTTGGGGAAGGGGAAGGGCTAGTAAAAGAATGAATGTTGCATGTAGTTCTTAGTTGTATAGCCAATTTGTCAACGGAAGCAGCAGTGTCTTTCTAAATCACAATTGCATTAGAGACAACAGTTGCTTTGCAGAATGCCAGCTTCCCATTTAGTTATTACGGCCCTTTGTGAAATAGTTGGATAGAGCAGATGAAAGATTAAAATGTTCCAAAGACAAAGAAGGCTTGGCAGATGCTGGACTCTCTTCTCTGAGTGATTTCAGTAAAGTGGGTCACCCTAGCATTAGTAATACCCCTTTCCTTTGTCCTCCCTGGGCCAGGCACAGCTTGGGATCTTCTCTGCAACCCTGGGATTTGTTTTAGGTTCTCTATATACAATAGAGTTCCTCTTTCCCATATCCCTGTCAAAGGCTGTCTACATGCCAGGGAGCAGGACTGGCTGAAAGTGGCGCTCTGGTGTGTTTTCCTGCAAAGAGAATTTCCCCTGAACAAGATTTCACTCAGAACAAACAGGTGTCAGGCATTTTCCTGCATTGACAGGAAAATGTTACTGATAAATATAAATATTTATGTGGACTTTCCTGAGGAATAAAAATATATGAGCATGATTTTGGCAGTCCCTAAAACTCCTTTTTAAAGGAGGACCCAGGCATTGTTTGGAAGAGAAGACTGAAGTTGTTGGAGGTGGCTTGCTTATGGTACTGAACAAATACATAATAAATAAGCTTTGAACTAGTTTTTCCAGTTTGTACTCATCCCTTTTAAGGAGATTGTAGGAATCTACCATTAACGTTCATGGATTTTGGACTGAGTTAAAATGTTTTGAAAGGAATACAGTAACAACTCCTTTTAACATGTGGTGACAAAGCTGACTTATTTTGTATATTCAAACAAACAAACAGAGCCAAGATAAATGTTTCTGGAATGCTCACTGGCTATTCTGGCTTTACCTAATGAAGAATGGGGTTTTTTTGCCAGTGAATTTTGCAATATCAATTGAATTCTAAATTGCAAATCTTGACTTTGGACTGCATGTCTTGAAAAGGTGTATATATTTTTCAATGCAGTGAATTCACTGTGTGCACCCAGACCTGTAAATATGTCCTAATACATCAATAAAAATCCTGGGGCCCTTCACACTCATTCACTCATTCACTCATTATATATAAAATATGTATATGTATATATGTATATAAATAAATAAATAAAATTTTCCTGTAGCTTCCATCTTCAGGGCCAGTGGGAAGGGATATGTGAATTGTCATTCAGCCATATTGGGGGATTGTTCCAGTTAGATGCAATGCAAATATCAGTTTATATTTCTACAGTTGAAGCTATGGCACTGGGGACAACAGTCCTACATTGTCCAAGGATTAACCATCAGACCAACCATCAGTTGGGAAAGATTTGTACTTTCTCTTTAAAAAAGATGCTAACAAAATTCCTCTGCAGTTTAGCTGTCTTCCAGTATATGAATGTACAACTGTCTTTATGTAGCACAGTTATGTCACAGTATAAGAAAGAAGATAAATGGCAGCACTATTGTCTCTATTTGCTGGCTGCCAATCATAACATGCCTTTTCCTGTGTGTAGATACCACGCCTAGGACTCACTTTTTGTTTTGAGCACAATTCATTGTCACCATGCAAAGATGATTTAAAATCCCTTAAATCACTAAGCTCTGCGTTCTCTTCTTTTTCTTGTCCAGGGGCTGCAGTGAATCTAACACTTGTGACTCCAGAAAAAGCCATCAAGTTAGCTGCCAATGATTTCTTTAGGTATCATCTTGCCAAAGATGGGTAAGTTGAGTGTGGGCGGTATGCACATAATGATTTCCAACAGAAATGAGAAGATTAAACTGGAATTTGCCACTGTTACTCCATTGTTGTGTATTTTTCCCCATTATAGTTCACAGAACAGTTAAACATAAGTATCTTTGTTGATTTTGCTCCTATAAAGTTCAACTGCTTTATTGCGCCCACAATATAGAAATGGATACATCCCAACTTCGGAACAGGCAATTTTTATATTTTTGGGAGTAGGACAAACTATCAGCTTTTGAAATGCCCTATTTGGTACACTATCAAAGTATGACATCCTCCTTATTCCAGGGCAGGAATGGTTGCTACTTATTGCTTTGGTGTTCTAAAAGTAAGTCAAGGCTAACTTCTTGTATGATTGTTGATGCATCTTATTATAACTTAATAAAATTCCAACTTCTATATTGACAATATTTTTAATACACAGATAATGTGAAAAAAATGCAGTTTTCTAGTTCACCAAAACACTTTAAGCAGTATAGCAAGACAACAAAGCCAGCTTGGAAGCCATGGAAACTTCACAGTGTCATAGTTTTATGGAAAAATATGGGATTACATTCAGGTATCTAAATTATTGACTAACTGCAGAAAAAATACTTTTCCTAGAACTGTTTTCTTTTTAGAAATACTACAGAAGAAATAGAAATAGAAGAAAGAAAGGAATAGAAGAAAATAATACAGACTTTTATAGTATTTAAATCTAGATGTGGAGTTTATAATCAAAAGATAATGGTTATCATAAAAGGGAAATCCTTTCTTGGGCAATGAAATCATTGTATTTGGTTGATATTTGAATAACATTGCCTCTAGTTATTTAATTCTACCTACTAGAAATATAATTTTTGAGATCTTTTGGGGAACTCAAAAGCTTTCTCAATTTTATGACTTTTTATGCCAGGTAAATAAATTAAAATACAAATGCACACTTTTTTTGTTTTCTTAGAAATAATAGTTGGGGGCAGGGTTTAACTCTTCTTCATACACCATGCAGTATTTTAAATATCTTCCCCCTCCAGTAGTTGCTATTCTCTGAAAGAAATCTGACATCAAGCACCAAGATTTGGATTAGAGAAATTAGGGAAAATAGATCCACCCCATTTCCCTATATGTTACAATCCTAAGCAGCCCCCGCTTTTATAACTGTTCTTTTTACTTACACTTGTCTATTATGACTATCTTGTTGATGATCAAAGTGAATTGCTCAATTAATAGAAACATGCAGTTTTTCTTCCCTTAATTTTGGATTGGACAAAATGTTTTCAGGGCTGTAAAATGTCATTCTGATAGCTGATGAGAATGATGCATGTGGAAAACAAAGGTGAAAGCCTGTCCCCAGAGGGTCACTTATTTTTGTCACTAATTTCAGCTGCTAAAACTACTGTGTTTAACAGACTGAACTGAACTGAGTTATTTTTTTTAATGACATGCAGTAGATTGTGTCTGTATATTATCGTATACCTTCTTCAAAGACATTGTGAGTTTGATTAATGCTTGTTCCTTTGTCTTTACAAATCATGGGGGATAGGAGACTGAGCACATGATACCTTTTCATGATATCCAATATGCAGCCAATCAAGTGGGGTAGGAGTGGAGTTTAATTAGACCAGGGGTGTGTCAACCTTGGCAACTTTTAAGACCCGTAGACTTCAACTCCCAGAATCCCCCCAGTCAGCCATGCTGGCTGGAGAATTCTGGGAGTTGAAGTTCACAGGTCTTAAAGTTGCCAAGGTTGGACACTCCTGAGTTTGATCTTGGCAAAAAGAGGGATTTAGCCAGCCCTTTGCTCCCAAGATATTTTTCCCATCAAAATCAGTTTTCCTATCGTAAATGCTATTAGATGTACAATGAGAAGAGATTTTTTAAAATTTAAGATCTATTTGAGAAAAGGGGCAAAGGCAAAGGATTATATATAACATTTGTATCCCCTCATGGAGATATTTCTACTCTGGTCAATTCTGTAACCTAGAAAAAGAGGTGTTCTTCAGTTTGGAGAAACCCTCAAACATGGATTTCTTGTCTTTAATCCAGATTTATCCTGTTACCGTACTATTTGTCAGGATAAATAATGGCAAAAGATTATGATCCTTACACTTAACTTCAGAATACCTTTGTCCTTGGAAAGGCTTCCTGGAACACTGAATGTGAATCCATAGATGTGAAGCTTTAGTATCTTTGAATGAAGAGAAATTGTGAAGCAATATGTTGAAACAGAAGCCTTTGCAGTAATGAAGGCTGGGCCAGAAATAATGCTTTAATTTGGGATGAAGCTGTTTGATGTGGGACTTTGCCGTGTCTTCACTAAGCCTGCTAGATACACTCTTTGCTCCTTCCTCAGGTCACCTGAAGATATGAAACGTTTTGTTTGTAACCATGCCATCTGAATTTTAATGGTCAATGTAGAAAATGAATATTATTTCCCTGCAGAAGCAGGCTGGCAGCTTGAATAAATATTACCAGTTTAATCATCCAAAGATTCAGGGCCTCTTTTCATCTAAACCACTGATAACTATAAAGCAGGAACAGGATTTCTCTTTTTTTTCAGTTACATAAGTAATGTCAGGATTTTTGTTTGTTTAAGCAGACAAATTTAAGCTGGGATTATTACATTCTGCTTTCATATGTTCCCTATGTGCATTCTCAATTATGACTGTGAGTTGACCTTGGGTTACACAGCCCCTGTATTTGTGATAATCTAAAACTTCTTAGGATGTGATGGTCCTCAGAGTCATATTCCTTGTGGAATGCATGGAAATGCATTTATGTGAAACACATAATTAGCATGTTATGGCTGTTAAACGATTTGTTGATAATAGCAGGACAAGATTAGTAGAACTGGTTTTACCTGCTTTAGACATCTGGTCCCAAAGACAATTTTGTAGCATCATAGATATATTTGTGTTAGAAGTAACAATAAAACCACTAGAATGGAATTGATTCTGATGTCAGCCTTAAGTGAATGCACATTCGCACATCCCTCAATATAGTAAATATAGTAATATAGTAAATATAGTAATAAGCAGGCATATACAATGGAATGAAGGCTATTGCTGGGTTGTATCCAAAATTGTTGAGATAAAATTAAAAAAAAAAATAATACATGTGCTGCTTTTGCAGATAAGTGATTGCAGAGATAGCAAAAAAAATAGCTGGTACTTGAGCTGGAATTTTAAATAATTTGATTCAGCACTGTAGCACATGTCTGTTTTTAAGAATACAGAGCTATGTTTTTCCATTTGAAGGCCAGATATAGAATTGCTTCAAGTGTGCATCATGTTATTGTTGGTGTCTGCATTTTAGCACCCTCAGTGCACCAGCATGGAAGAAGGTGGGAAGTTTTTCTGTATTCCCTGGGGAATCTTGCCTTCTGTCCCTGGGACTCTGTTCAGAGAGGGGAGGGATGACGATCAGCACACAGCATTGTGAAGGGAGGTGGAGTGGAAGGCCTGCTGGTGGAGACTCCATAGTCTAAAAAAGTGAGTGGAATGTCTGCTAGAACCAGTGTCAAGAAAGTTAACTGGTTAATGACTAACCTGCTTAAGCATGTGCAACCAGTGCCATAATGATAACAATACAATTGGAGAGATACCTCTTAGGCTTTTATGCCTAGGTATTCCCTGACCATAATTAATCACTTTATTTGTCTGCATACTGCACTGTAATATATGTGCTGCGTTAATTTTCAAACTTGCTGATTGTTGCTATGAGAACTATTACCCTGTTAATTATTTTTAACTATATCCCCACTTAGAATTTGTCTGTCTCCCAAGCACTGTGACTTACAAACAGCCACGAATGATAAATAACCGCAAGAAGCATAAAAATATCCTAAAAGATCTGAGTAAAAGTGTAACAAGTTGGGGCCATCCTAAGTGGGAATATACAGTTGCCATTGGGGATAAAGTAAGTCCGGTAAACTGAGACCTAACCATGTCCTTATCTAGATAATTTCATTATATAGGTTATATTTTTTCCTTTTAGAATTCCTTGGAAATCCCCATTAAGCCATCCACAATATTTGCCTAAATATCCTTAATAAAGGGAAGCACTTCTCTGAATAATTGGTTCTGTCAACCATATTACCATATGTTAATAGTAAAATTAGCCTATAATAAGATGTTAGAAGAAGTTGTTCGACTATTGTTTAACTGCCGTTCCCATAGCAGCCTTCAACAAAACATGCTGTGTATCTCCAATCTCTCTAACAGATGTGACCCAGTTCAAGGTGTTAGTGTGCTATATTTTGTACCAAATAATAATGGACTTCACGAGGGCAAAGAGGAATGGTCAAGACCTCTGAAAGGCACAAATCCTCCCAAGCACTGTGAAACTTGCATCTAAATAAATATTTATAGGACTTTATAGTCAGCAAAATATGTACTTGCAAGGGTCTGAAAATAGTATCTAGCAATTGCACTGCATAATTTCTACAGGCAATTTTGGAGCATATGTACACTATCATTTGGTCCCATTGGGTACTGTGACTCAGAAATTGCTAGTAAAAAACAATATTTTTGTAAATGTTTTCAAACATTTAAAAATGTTCTGACTATAATCTTTGTTTAGTGACTGCCTCATTTAGTGACTGTTTTCTATTACGACAGTGATCAAAAAGTAAGTTTACGAGCAAGCCTTGCACTTGTGATCTTTGCAGGTCTGTAAAGCAAAGGAAAGCTGAAGTAAGACGGAAAGCACAGATGTGGTTTCAGTTAGCAACCACTTCACTTAATGACCAAGTTTCCAGTCCAGTTGTGGTCACTAAATGAGAACTGTCTGTATTACTTTTTCCAAAGGAACTTATCTTCATTAATATTGACTCCTTCCTGTGGTGCAATATAATCTTATTCTTTTTATCTTGACCTTCACATTGCTGTTTAGGATTGGCCAAATATATTTGCTGAGCTTTGTTTTTTTCCCCTTCGTATCTATTAAGCATGGTTGCATTCACTGTTTCTTTATGCATCCTATCCTAATCAGCAGGGAAACTGATATCTCCTTTTTATGTTTCTTGTAAAGTGATACTGTTTTGCTTAACAAACAAAAATGAGAGAGAACTTGTGCTTACAATGCCTGGTTTCTCTATGGCATAGCATCCAGGAAGTATCTTCATCAATTCACATTCTGGTAAAGAGATGTTCTTTGATTGGCTAGCCATGTTGTAACAACCATTCTGCTAAAGTACCCATGTTTTCAAAAAACTAACTATAGCCACTACCAACCCACCCCCATATTCAAAGTTCATTTTACTAGATTGTAAAAGTAGCTTAGATTAATTCTGCTGAAAGGTAGTAGCCCAATGGAATGGGGAAAATTCTGAAGATCAACTCCAACCTTTTCTTTACTCTTCACTTTAAAAGTCTAGAACAGGGGTGTCAAACTCACGTCATGGTGGCATCACATGACATATCAGGACTTTCCCCCCCCTTTGTTAAACCAGGTGTGGGCATGGCCAGCGCGTGACGCATCCAGCTCACAGGCCAGGAGTTTGACAGCCCTGGCCTAGAATATACTAGTTTTACTCAGAGAGAATTTTTTTTCTAACTTTATATTATTCTTGGGAAATTGTTTCAATTCAATTGATCCAATTAATACTGAATGTTTGATTTGTTTGTTTTAAGTCCAGCTATAATTATGTTCATGGTGTGGGGTTTTTTTCTAAATATGGTATGATCTTTTTTTAAGGGTCTACCATTGGTCTTCCTTTACTTACTAACTCAAGGCTATTAAATTGTAAAGGCTTATTTAAGGGATTTTTGATTAATGAATGATGCATTTTTGAGTACCTGTAGTGGAAAAGCGGATTATAAATGATGATTGTGATGATAAAATTAATGATTATACTGTAAAAAATTAGATAATTTTTACTTATCCAGCATTCTTTAGAACAGTATTTTTCAAAGCAGCATCCATCAGACTGCAGCTTCCAGAATGACTTCGGTCTAGCCCTAGCTAATTAGAAATGCTGGGAATTGCTTTTCCAACATATCTGGAGAGTTTTTCCAAACTAGCCTTCCACTAATCAGGAGAAGCTCAACATTTTACCAAAAATAGATATCACAAGCAGGCTGTGACCTAATTTCTGCCTATCCTGATCCAGAAACTAAGATTATTTCAATCACATTTCAGTGAAAAATGGGGGGGGTTTGGGAGGCAAGTGACAAACTAACTTCATTTTTAAAATATTGTAGCTCATCATAAAACAATTAAAAGTATTTTTAAAATACTAATGCCAACTCCTCAGTTTTTGAGCACACAAAAATAATTTTCAACAGATATTCAAAGGAAAATCTAAACCTATGAGGGAGTTAAGAGTTATTTTGTGAGAAAAAAGTAATACAGAAAACTAGTCCCTTAGAGAATTGATTCCCTGACGGATTCTATTCAAGGAGGGAATTGATTGCTTTAATGGTTTAAAAAGGATGTTGCCAACTTTGTTTTCTTTTTGTACCGATGTGACTTGGGTGCAGTGAAAATTCCTTCCTATATTCTCAAAGGAGAAATCTATATTTAGTTATTTGATCATCTCTGCTGTGGCCTTACAACTATAATCTCCTCAGATGAGAGAACTCCGCACCTAAGCAGCAATCATGCAGACTGAGGAACTGGCTGCATGTGGTTGCCTGAAGCTATTTTTCTGAGCCGGAGAGGAAACTTGAAGCAGTGGCAGTCCCTCTAGGTAAGGGGATGAATGTTATGCTACTCCGGGCTTCCCACAGAGGGAAGGTTTTGATGGATCACAGATGCTAAGCTTCAGCTATGTGGTGTTGGCTTTGAAGACATAACTGGGCAATGTACCACCTCATTTCCAGCTCTAGCTAGTGGCTGGTGGCCAAGATCTTTGGCTGCTCTGAATTCTCCAAGAAGTGACAAATTAACCATAGTGCCAGAAATAGGCCAGCCTGTGCATTCAGAAAGAGGGTTCCACTCTAGATCTCTGTGTGATTTATGCTAGGCTTACCTAAAGTATGTTTTCCTGATCCTCTTTATTCAGTGTAACTAAAGTGATTTAATGGTCTCCTCTCATTTCCCCCCCATCATGTACAGTAACAGATATATGTATCAGATAATATTAAAAATGCAAAAGAATGAGTACATATTAAAATGTGGAAGCATTGTTTCAGATCATTCTTTCTGATTAGGCTGGTCATTAGTCATGGATGCCTAGTCAAAAGTCCCTTAAAAAAACACCATATACACATAGTAAAATGCTTCAGATCATGGAGTTAAATATTATATTGAAAAGAAGAAAATCTCCAGGTTCTACTAGGAGGCATGAGCATGGGAGGGCTTTGTTTTTCAATCAGGTTGCATATTCTTTTAATTCTGGCTTTGAAGATAACCTCTTGATGACTTGAGTGTGATGGGATTTCAGCCTGTTCTGTTCCTAACACTGTGACCTGCTCTGCTTTTGCCTAGTATTACGGGCTAAGAGTTTCAGATTTGATCACTTATATTACACTAAGTTATCAAAAGTATGTGAAACCTCCTTTTTGTTTGCCACCAGTAGTAGAAAACAAGTAGTTCAATATTTCATTCATTTAATCCCCATGTATTTAATAATTTTTCTTTTCTCCCATGAAAACCATGCAATATGGTGGCAAATTTTATCGGCACTCTTGGAGTTACCTATGAGGCCTTTGAGATTATGAACTTCTACAACAGTAGATTGTAGTTTGATGGAAAGGGCTAAAGCCTAAAGCCAATATGCCTTAGGGTTAAAGGGACTATCCATGATGCAGTTGCTTTTCTCCTTCATCTCCCTTATATTGTCCTCCTTGAAAATTACTTCTTTCTCAAAGTGTTGCCTGACTAAGAAGACCAAATTCCTTTCCTGTTATCCTCCTTTGCTCTGATGGAAATGATACTCTTGTGGCTACAGTCTCCTATTACATTTTGACTTTGCAATGTCATCAGGTGATGACAGCTGTATGTGGTATTATGATTTGCATTACACTTCTGCAGAGCCAAAATACTGTAAGGGAGAGATTTACTGCCTAGCACTGCGGTGGCTTTATTTCCACAACAGGTTTCTTGTCAACCTCTTAGAGAGACATCTAGCTTTACAGATTAACATAACTAATTCTCCTGGAATTTTTTCCTTGCCTCCAATGCTTGTGGTGTATGCAATGTTGTCTCCAGTATTTTGCCAAAAGGTGCATTTGGATAAATCTGGCTGTAGTTTTTGTTTTAAAATAAGGAACATAGAAATTGTCTTTGAATAAAAGCAAGGGCAGTATATATTTCATTTTTCCGAGTGCTGTCTTTGTTTATTAAAAAAAAAGGTCTTTCAAAATGGTGCTGCAGTGCTGTGTTATTGAACTAGTAGTCTTCAGATTTTATATGCCATTGCATTCATGATCAAGAAGACCAAAACTGGACAGGTTTATTTATGACTCTCATTCCCTACAGTTTGTCATTTGATTCCTTAGCCCTAAAAACTGGGCATTTGACTGAAAGAACAAAATTTGTTGTTGCTATTGCTGCTTGAAATCAGATTATGCTAGGTGGCTGGATTGCCTAGCTGATTTTGTGTGTGCTTGTTTCTTTTTTCCAGGGGCAAGTTGACACTGCCGAAAGAGATGCTGGCCGGTTGTGGGGCAGGGACCTGCCAGGTGATTGTCACTACTCCCATGGAGATGCTCAAAATCCAGCTGCAAGATGCAGGCCGAATTGGTACCTTATCTCTCTCTCTCTCCTTTCCTTATAGTGCTCATATAATAACAGAAAATGCACCCAATGATTTCTAATAATGGGAGAAAACTAAGAGTGAGCTATTTCATGGGTAGAGGGAGTTGAGGCAAGCTATCCTAACGTAAGATTTTACAAAGAGAAAGATTCAGCTTTCTCAAACCATCCATCTCTGGCACAGATTTAGACTAAAATTTCTACCATGCCCTGAAAATGATCAGGAGTCACGGAGATAACAGGAGGGCCTCTATAAAACAATGACAGGATGCCAGATTGGGAATATTGAATTATTATTACTCTTTTTTTTCACTCATTGCAGTTAATAGAAGTCTCAGCAGGTTACAATCAGAATGTTATTAAAACATCCATGGTACAATTACACATCTACATAAATGATCCCCAAAAGATCAAAATCATTAACATAAAGATAGAAACAACTAACAAATAGCAATAAATATAAGAAATGGATGATTATATTAAGAGTCAAAAGGTTTCTTAAATAGCCCCTTTTTAATAGCTGAATTCAGTAATAAAGTTTAGGAACAAATTTGGAGTCCAACAAATTAAAGCTATGATAACATCAGTTCCTCCCCTTTTTTATGGAGAAGTCTTTTCTCTTTTTTGTCCAGACATGGATGATATACTTCATGTATAGAACCCTTTTTTAATGAAACTGGATCTTTTAAGTATTTAAATAGTGGAGAAAAGACAGGAAAAATAATAGCTTTCTTCTGGTAATAAATTATTAAACTGGAAAACCCAACGCAAGGAAGGGAATTAGTCACTCTTGATGCTTTTATTCATCTTTTTTTCTCTTTTCTCCACTTGTAGAGTTGCCTTCTAAAGTCCCAGAGGTGTATTAGTTTTCCCTTAGGCAAGTTTTATGTGCCATTATTCTATTACTTCACAGATGCACACTTTTTTTTTGGTGGACTGGTCTACTTCAAAACAAAACCCAATACTCAATCTGTATGTAGAGTAGGAAAAGGATGACTATGTGTGCTCTGAAATGCTTGGACATACTTCACTTAACTACTATATTAAATGTTAATTTTACCGATTCAGGAATGGTTCACCTCATCTTCAAATGGACACCTTCCAACTGTTGGGATGTGGGTCCCGAAACCAACAGTCCATAGTGCTTGTGGGAGCCACTTCTGCCTCCTTCTGGAGTGATGTTAATGTGGGACATAGAATTGAATGAAGAATGACTGCTATTGTTGGAGCTGAGTCAGCCACACTGTTCATTTATTTCCTAAAGCCTCAGTCTAGTATAGACATTATGTCAAGCTAGACTGCTGTGAATGAGCACTATACTATATTTATACTTGTATTTGCTTTTTTCCTGTCTCTGCATTTTTCAGTTCAAATAAGCTAATGCACATTCTTTTTATTATTATTATTTGGAGAAAGTTGTCACTGTGGCACAAAGGTTGACATAAGTTGCTCAGAAGCTATTTTAACTCTATATACACTAGCTTTGGTAAGACTATATGTAGTCCACTCTATGGCAAAAAAACAAGGATTACAGAGAGTAGTTAATGGAGAAAAGCTGAGAGTGTAGAATTTAAACATAAATTAAAATGGCTGTCCCCAATTTGTGTCCTCAGCTGGTAACAGTAGAAATTCAGAGAGGGAAAAGTAAAACTTTTACAAGATTAAGATTAAAGGTAATTTTCTGGTCTGGCAAGATCATAAAGCTTGTCAATACAAAGCTTCCTAAAAATCATCTGTTTTTCCTGAAGCAGTTAAACAAATTTTAGAAGTGATAAGAAAAGGAATTATGTCAACCCTTTTAAAGGCACTGACTGTAGTTTGTGCAAGATGTCTATTTCCTCACCTCCCAGAGTTCTAAATCTGTGAGGAGCAACTGTGAGGAGCAATTGTCTGGACTCTGGAGCACTTGTGGGCAATCCCAAGTCCTCTCCTTGTCCTGAGAGGAATTATCAAAGAGATGTCCAGCGCTTCATTCCACTGTGGTTGTTGGCTTCACTTTTTGTGGTGTCATCTTCAGTTTGCTGTTTCTTTCCCAGAAATCTTATTTATTATTTTTAAATATGATTTTAATACATTTCAAAAACATTAACATTTATTTTATTTGAAAAAAACCTTAGTTGCTAAACTAAATAATTAGGTAATTAAATTAACTAATAAACTAGTTGCTAGTTTATAATATTGTGTAACAATTATAACTACATATATTATTAATGAATGCAGGTCTATCGTATGTTATTACGTAAAATAAACACAAAGAGCTAAATATGAATTATAAACTGTACAGAGAAGTACCATATGTAGTGAAAAAAGGGGGAGAGGCAATTCTAAACTAGCAAAGGAAAGGAAAACAAAAGTAACTGCCCGAAAAGGAAAAAGAAAAAATTTAAACAAGAAATGTGAAGAACACTAAAAACAAAAACCTATACCTACTTTGTATCTAATTCTTACTATGGGGGGAGGAGTTGAATAACAAAGAAAATAATGTATCAGGCTACTGAAATTATATAACTTCCTTTAATTTCAACAGCATGGTCCAATTTTTAAATAATGAATTAAACCTAGACCTTATACAGGTAGTCCTCGACCTACAACCATTTGTTTAACAATGATTCAAAGTTATGGCATCCTTGAAAAAAGTGACTCATGAGATATAGTTGCAGTTATGACTGTCACACCAACCCTGTGGTCACTTGATTTTAATTCATGTATTTGGCAACATGATCAGATGCAGCATCATTAATCACGATGGTGATTTCTGGGGTGTTGGGTCTTTTTGCTTATTTTCAGCACAAAAAAAAAACCATTGGGAAGCTGGATTTTTTTAACGACTGCATGATTGCCATAAAATTGAATTCAATTTTGATAGAAATTCTGGTCACAACTGTGGTTATAAGTCAAGGATTAACTATACAATAATATTATCTAGCTAATTCAAGGGCTGAGTGTTGACATTTTTATTAAACCAACATATAAAGTCTCAGGAATAGATATTCTTCTTTCACATCAGTCCAAGCTTGATACACTGTAAAATCTCATAGATAGAAGCATTCTAGATTTTCCAAATATAGTTTATCAGTACATTAGCATACACATATATTGATCTTCCAGGAACTTGGTTCATCATAATGGGAATAGTTAACCAATAAAAAAATTACAAATGAGCATATCCCTAGCATGTACCAAAGTAGTCTTTGAATAAGAAGAAGTAAAATTCTAATATGTCTACGGAGATTCTCAGTCATCCAAGTCATGGTTGTCCCAAAGGTGCTTTTTCAAGAGGCAACTGGACTTTCTCATTAACTAGGAAGCCCAGTTGCCTCTTGAAAAAGCACCTTTGTGACAAGTAAAATTCTTGTGTCTTGGTCTCTGTTTATTCTGAGGTCAGAGAAGAATACCTTTTTAACAGCTTAACCATCTGTTGTGGTTTCCACTTGTGCTGCATCCTGAGACTAAAATGGAAGAATCTAAGTGGTTTTGCTGTTTTGGTTCCTCTGCAGCTGCTCAGAAGAAGTCCATGATAGGACAAGCTCAGCTCAGCCCATCATCCACTGGCACTGGAGCTGCAGAGTCGGTGGTAGAGACGCGAATGACAGCAATGCAAATCACAAGAGATTTGCTTCGGAGCAAAGGCATTGCAGGGCTGTATAAAGGACTTGGAGCCACGTTGCTCAGGTTGGCATTTTTTTCCAGATGCACACACAACCATTTCAGTGGCATGTGTGTTTAAGTAAAAGGTCCTAATTCCTGCCTTTCAGCACAGCCACTTGGCTCTAACCCTGTTCAAAAGAAACCATGTGTTTCCACCAGAAATGTTATATTTATTATTTCTGAGTTATTTCTAAAATTATGTTAAGCATCGCTATTGCTTGCTGCTGATTTGGTTAGTCTCAGAAGATTGTTTTTGCATGTAAATTGGAAGCAAGAATATATTCTAGGAGAGAAGAAGATGCTTGGCTGGAAAGGGGTGAATCTAAGTGAGCACCATTACCTTTGCTTCAGTCTGGAAGGCAAAAAACTTGCCAGGGATGCTCTGTGGAGTAGCTTTATGGAGCTAAATGCAAGTATAAAGTGAGAAACAGAACAACTTTCTCAGTGCACACATCAGATAGTTATAATGAACATGTGTGTGGCCAACTAGTGCTATTATAGGACAGAAAGAAACAGCTTTTCAGAAATCCCACTCATTGTGTGCCTCTCCTCTTCTAGGGATGTCCCATTTTCCATTGTTTATTTTCCACTGTTCGCCAACCTGAACAAACTGGGGCAGAAGAGCCCTGAAGTCAAGGCTCCTTTCTATGTCTCCTTCCTGTCTGGGTGCGCGGCAGGCAGCACAGCAGCCGTAGCTGTCAATCCTTGTGATGGTAAGTACTTTTATAGCATTAAAAATTGGAGGGCGGGGACAGGAAGAGCCATCAACATTGCTGGCTATGGATGCTGAGGGAAACAACCAAAATAAAACCAAAACAGTAAAACAGACATTTAAAAACTATAATTAAAATAAGCCCTAAGTGTTTGGAATATTTTAAATTAAAATTAATTCCCACACATCAAAGGCAAATTTGGAAAAACTTGTCCTTATTGGCAGATGAACATCAGAATTCTGCTGTGTTAATATTGCCCGGTATATTAGCACAGCAGAATTCTGATGTTCATTTGCTAATGAGGACAAGATTATTGGGATAATTTATTCTCTGCTGCTATTCCTGAGAAAAGCTAAGAACCAGCTAAGGCAATCCATGTGTAACAAAGGGTTAACTCCCGGCCATCTGAAAGTTCCACATGACTTCCTCTGAAGCATCAGAGATTTCTTAAGGAGTTGGCTTACAAGTGTTGAAGTGTATACTTCTCATGAATCATCCGTTCGGACACAGTTTACTTCACAAAATTTATATTACAAATGGTTAGTCTTCTGATGTAACCTAGAAAAGATGTACCAACCATGAATACAAACACTGTTGGTTTAGATGTAACCCTAACCCTAGATTCATTTTTATTGGAAATTCAATTTTCTCATATATTTTGCTGGCAATTACAAACTATTCCAAAGGAAAAGCTGTCATCATCTCTTCCCTTAGAAAATCTCTAAGAATATATCCTTAAGAATACCATACGGCCATGACTCCAAGTAGACCTAATCTGAACCCTAACCCTATTTGCATTTTGATTAGCAAAGAGATTTTTGAGTGTATTTTACTATAATCTACAAGCAACACCGAATAACAAGGTTTCACAGTCTCTCATCTTGCTAAGAATGTATGCCTACATTAGTTTTTGGGCATGATTCCAAGTAGACAACCCTAACTCTAACCATAACTGTAGATTCATTTTTATTGGCAATTGATATTCCCATGTATTTTACTGTGGTCCACAAACAATTTTCAACAAAAAAGCTGAAACTGTCACTTTTCTTAGAAAACTGCTAAGAATATACAATTTCCCTAACAATACTTTTCGACCATGACTTCAAGTAGACCTAACTCTAACCGGAGATTCATTGGCAATGGGATTTTCTCATGTATTTTACTGTGGTCCACAAACTACTCCCAAGGAAAAGCTATCAACATCGCTTTCTTTAGAAAACACCTAAGAATTAATTAATTTTTTGCCATGAGACCTAACCCTAACCCTAGATTCATTTTTCTTGGCAATGGGATTTTCCTATGTAATTTACTGTACTCCACAAACAACTCCTAACAAAAAGCTATCAACTTTCCTTGGAAAACCTCTAAGAAACTATCCCTAGCATTATTATTTTTTGCCATAAATCCAAGTAGACCTAACCCTAACCCTAGTTTCATTGGCAGTGGCGTTTTCCCATGTTACTGTGGTCCACAAATAACTCTGAACAAAAAGTTGTCACCAGCTCTTTTCTTAGAACAATGCTAAGAATATTCCCTATTAATACTTTTCAGCCATTACTCCAAGTAGACCTAACCCTAACCTTAGTTTCATTTTCTTCGGCAATGGGATTTTTCCATGTATTTTATTGTGGTTCACAAACAACATTTCTTTCCATTGAAAACCTCTGAGCGTTAGGGTCTGAAAGCTCTTCCCCCTTCTTTTATTTTTACTTTACAGGGAAGTAGGGAGGGTACCTTCTGAAATGGTCCCCAGTCCTCTTTTTCTTTTCCAGGCTGAGATACATTTACATGAAGATATCTAGGCTCAACTCTTCCTTCTGTCTCCTGAAGTCATTCACACAGCCCATTATCCAAATTCCTCATTGTCAAATAATGTATGATTAGTTCTAAGAAAAATGTTCTAAATCAAGATTAAATATTGATATGGTCTTGGAGTTAGAATTGATAAGCTCTTTTCCAGTACAGCTTTGATAGATTGAATAGAAGTATCTATAACAATTGAAAAGCTTGCAAAAAATAACTTGACACAAATTAACAAACTCTACTAACTATATATTTCTGCAGTAATCAAGACAAGACTTCAGTCCTTGCAGAGAGGAGTCAATGAGGACACATACTCAGGGATAATAGACTGTGCCAGGTAAATTATCTCTGTCTGAAGGATGTTGTTAATGAGTAGTTAACAGAGGATTAGCAATGGAAGGATAGGATCTTGAGAGTGGTTGGCATAAAACTTGCTACTGCTTCAGCAAGCAATCATAGAGTGATCCAACTATGGCAAAAAAAAACAACAACCCTGTGATGATGTCCTTCCTCCACATTACAACTGGTCCAAGACAAGACCAGATTTAGTATGTTATCCTTGTTGTCTGTTGAGACCTCAATGACTTGGGCCAAGTCCATAGTTACCATGATGATCCTTAACCACCCCATACTCTGTGTCACACACAAGAAGTTAAATCCCAAGAACTAGCAGCCACAGAGATTGAATGGCTAACAAAGCAATAGAATTCAGGCAGAATTCTTGCTACAAGTATGAAGTCCAGTACAACAGCAACAAACCCAAAGGCTCTCTAAAGCTCATCTTGAAGGGGTTTATATCTGATTATCTCCAGAGCAGAGGTTCTGAAAGCTTTCAAGACCTCCTGGATTGAAATTGTTATCCCCAACTCCCACCCCTCTTCATGGCTGGTGCCTGACCTGAAACATAGATGGACTCATGTTCAGGACAGGTACTTCCTCCTCTGGGCCCCCTCCCAAGGGAGGTGTGTAAACCTGACGTGAAGTGGTTGATTTGATACTGGCTTGGCATGTTTGCCAACTGTGGTTTGTAAGCGATGATTTATGGATTAATGCAATGTATTCAACAAACCATTATTAAAACCAATCATGGTTTAACATGATATTTGAAGCCAATGGTGATTTCATCTTTTTTCTCTGTGTCCTTTTCTAGGAAAATCTGGCGTAATGAGGGTCCCTTAGCCTTTTTTAAGGGGGCATATTGCAGAGCCTTGGTCATTGCCCCACTCTTTGGTATTGCACAAGTTGTCTATTTCATCGGCATTGCTGAATTCATCCTCGACATGTTTCCACGGCATCGGGATTAACCTCTCACCTTTCTTCTCATCCAGTTGGAATTCATCATAGTATTTTTGTCATTGTGATGTCAGAGCAACGGCACAAAGGGTTCCAAGCAGTAATAGTGGGAATGAGTGTTGTCTCTAAAGTTATTTTCCTCATATCAACATGGCCCTGAGGAGGGATATCTAAATAGTCATATCTGTTTTTTAATTATCAATTTTAAAGACACTACTTAACACAGACTGTCTGACTGGCTTACTGTTCCTCTTGTCTAATGGAAGATGACCCCCCCCTCCCCTTTTCTGGAACTGCCAACAACTCAAGAAAGAGCAAAAGAACAGGATATGTTTCCATGTCTCTATTCTTGGGGTTAAGTCTCTGGGGAAAAGAATCAATTGGCACCCAATAAAAGGGAGGTTACGTGACCCAGGCAATTACTGAGATCAAAGTATTTGTTTTTAGATGGGTCTCCTAAACATCCCTTCTCCAAATTAGCTGGACTTAATAAACTTTTGAATATGAAGAGAGGCAAAGGGAAAGCTGCATCTTAATGTTTTCATTTTATGAAAGGATCACCTTCATAATAGATCCGTGTGGGAAAATGTATTCAGGACAACTGTGCATTTGCCTTCTGAAACCTCATCTATGGGAAATGTCCAGGGTCATGAATTATCTATGAGCTATGACAGTTGGGGGAAACCAAATTATCTGAGTTAATGGGTTTTTTTTTTAAATGTGCTGGATAAAACTCTAGTAACATAAATACTCCTCTTTCAACCTGAGATGCTGCTCTTCATGCTACTTTTCACCCCATCCTGGGTTTCACATGTCTGTGTCTTTTAACCTGTGTATAGAATGTGTTTATTGCTCCCTTATTTTTGTTTGGGATCATAGCAAGACCAAAGGCAACTGAACTCTCTTATGGTTGGTCAATGCTACAAAAGAACTGGTGGAACAGAGCATAGCGGAGGAAAACCTTGTATGTTTCTTTAGACACACCAAAATCAAAGAAGTTTAACCTATTTTATACCAGCAGGTTATCATTTTTCCCCTGAACAACAAATTGCATTTTTCAGATGCCAGTCTTTATTGTAAAGGGGAAGTTTGCATGTTTATTATTTTCATAAAGTCATCCATGCATATATGTTCTCATTTCAAGCTGGTTTTGTTGTTTTTCCCTTACATTTGCTGTTTCAGTGGAAAAAGCCATTCCGATATTGGCTGTATATTTCCTTTTTTCTTCTTGGCTTTGGTTAGTTCAGTCAGCTGCTTTTCTTTGAATATCCTTTTTGAATATCCAATATTGGGGACAAATTTTTAAAAAACAAAATATTTCTCTTTAAAAATTACAACACTTTTAGTCTTAGGGGACAGAAGATCTAATTTTTGACATGTTTTTGCTTACATTTTGGACTTCATGTCTCTGTAGATTGCTTTAGTTGCTAGTATCTTCATGCCATTCTGTAGAAAGCATTTTTATACATAATTGTCTTCTCTATTCAGAAATGTTTTGGATTCCAAATCAGAATGTTAACTATGTTCACGTCCCTTATGAGTAATAAGGATTTTTTAAAAATGCGTCATTAATTTTTCTACTTGCTCTTTCAAATTCAGTGTAAAACCATGTCTATTTTGGAAAATTAGTTTTAGGGTTGCAGATAGTCAAAGTAACTGTGGGGCAGGTAAGACTGGTTTAGAATAGAAGCTACATTTAATAATTTGTTTCATGACACACAGATTTTTCTTTAAGTCCTTTTATAAGCATTTAATCATGGTTTAAAACTTCTTTTGCAATATTTCTTTCACCCAGCTAATCAGACATCACTTAAAAAAAAAGAACGCCTTAAGGTTTCATTGTTAAATCAAGAAATATAATGGCAAATATTTTAATCCATTGCAACAATATATTTTGATATTTTTGAAACAGAAATTAAGCAAAATTTTGGGTTTTTAGGAAGCACAAAATTAGGATTAGTTGATGCACTTTAATACGTAAAGTTTAGATCTTTGTTTTAATTAACCATTTGGTTAAATGAAAACTTTAAAAATATGTTTGTCATTTTTTTAAAAAAAAAATCAAATGTTTAATGTCCTCTACAATAGTGTCTACAAGATTAAAAGCTTGGATAAAGAAAATTATTTATACCTCAACTAGGGTCAGATTAATAAAATTGCCACTAGATTGCAGCTGCATGCTTTATCAGGCAGATTTCCTGCTGAATTGTGGGTCAGCAGTACTGCTGGAAAAGGAGAAAAAGCACTATTTTGGGGCAAGGAAAACTTTACCATGACCCAGATGTAGAAAAATAAGGTGTCACTATTTCACAGGCCTTCATATTACCTAGCAATGCAACAATTAACGCTAATATTTGAAAGGCATGCTTAAGCTGCAGAGACAATCTAATTGCAGTGTAATTATTGTTTGCTTGTCAGAGGGCCTTGTGGCTCCATGGGGCCAGAGTTAGCTGAGTTCTTTTCTTGCAGGGAAATTATGAATCACTGCGGTATTGACAGAGTTACTTAGGTTTCCAAAGGTTTACTCGCAAGTGCTCACTTTAAAAAGAAACCCTCACAATGTGACTTCAAGCATATTTTAAGTTGTAGAAGTTTTTCATCTTGTTTTAACAGATTTGAGTTTTTCTACTTAAGGTCCAAGAGCTTTGACCAGCTTCTTGCGGCCTATGGTGACTTTTGCACATTCCATGTAACACAGTTGTATTTAGGATAATCTTGAGAAAGCAAAAAGATCGAACTGACAATGAATTGCTTGTATTATTTTTAAATATGTGGTTCTATGTGCTATTTAGTGTGCGACGACCAACACCAGCTAAAGTTTGCAATGAAAGTAAGATGATGTCCATAGGTGAACTGTTCCTTATTTTTATACAGTGAGCTTTCCATTGCTTCTCTTTATCAATCTGTATTTCACTCTTTGCATGAAAGCACAGGAACTTGTTGGCAAGTAAAAGCTTTCTTAATTGCATGTTTGGAAGAAGATGTGCTGGAGATGAGACCTAAAAATGGCCACTTGGTATAGTAGGGTTGGGGACTGTCTTAGAAGAACACTGTGTAGGCCCTGACTCTGGCAATATCCACCTAGAGTTTGGATGGTGGTGATCATTAGGAAGGGAAGTTGAGAACTGATGTTTATTAAACTGAGGTGGAATAGAAGTTAATGGTGTTGGTTTTTAACAGAATAATATGGATGTGATTTTGAACATTTTTTTGCTTTTACTTTGGACATATTATGGAAGACAACACATACAACATAAAATGTATATATACATTCTGGCCTACATAAACTTGTTATCTTAATACATGATATCACATTTTATATTGTTCTCTACCAGTGTAATATCAATATAAAGCTCAGTCCTAGGTTTGATCATGTGTTGGTTAGTTGTTGTCATTTTTTAAATTGTCTCTGACCGCATTTTTGTCTGTACTCACAGGGCACAAGTGGGTTAACAAGTAACACGTCTTAGCCACTGCATGCTAATAGAGAAGCAAGAAATTTTCAGTACTACATTTCATTTACTAAATATGGATTAACTATTCTAGGTCTTGTACACAAGAGCTCAGAAAGGACTCTGGTTGACTAAATAAGAGTACCATGATTAAACATGATACTAGCAAACATAGGCTATTTGGTGATCCTTTCTCAAGTTCTAAAAATATAATGCTTTTCACTTAAAAGGGGTATTCTGGATTAAACATAATTTAAAACGCTGACTGGGGTGGGGGGTGGGGTATCCAGAAAAATGTCCCCTTTTGTTACACTTCAGACCTCTTCTCTGAATGCAAATCTGACATTAACTGCCATTATTAATATCTTAACAAATCTCAGCTTAAACCTGGTTCCTTGGGGGAATATAGTGGGTGACATTAACTGGGAAAGGGCATCACAGGGTGACTTTTGTGTCCTTTTGAATAAAACCTGTTTCATGATTGTTACCACCCAGATACTCATTTAAGGGAATTCATTTCATTAGTACTTCAAAATATTTTAAAATAAGACTAAAGAGATAGACTCTCCTGTTAATTATTATGTAAGCTAAAGCGAACATACATTATTTACTCTGTGAGCTTCTACTAAAATCTTTTGCATCAGGAAAGTTTAATGCTGAAGATAACAAAATAGTAAATTTTGATTCTACTCTTCCCATCTATCAATGATTATTTTGCCACAAAATATTATTAAGCAACATTTAAATACAGATAAAACCATCTTATAAACAAAGCAAATTGATAAATATAATCAAAATCCATTTGTGTCATGTTTTCTTCTCATATGCCCATTGTCCTCTGAAAATTTAAAAGCAATTAGATTCTGTGAAAATTACAATGATTTGTAATTAATGATTATAATATAATTGTAGAACTTGGGAAAAATATATCATTAGCAGATTCATCCAATTAGGCATAATTCTGATTCACAGAGATCAGTGAACTTATTGAGTAACAGCAACAGAAGAAAATATCTCTTACATATGGATAGTTTCTGTACTTTATTTCTTGGTTAAAGGTATTAATTTATAAAGAGCTATTTTTCATAGAATCTGTGATTCCTTTCTGAAAAGTTATTTTCAGTAGACTCATCTGTAGAGCATATTCTTAACCATTAACCAAATCTAGCTTTTTTTTTTACAGAAATTGCCCCAAACCAGGCCACAACATTTATAATACAATCCTGTAAATATCTAACTGGAATTATTTCTGAATTTAAAGCTAAAACTCTCTCGTACTTCAAATATATATGTTTATTAAAAGATGCATTTACTGAATGCCTTTTCTTAAAACTCAGGTCTTGTTTTAACATTATTTTTTAAAATCAGGAAACAATTCTAGCTTTTATTCCTCTCACAAATATGTAGTAGCTCCTATATGTAACATTCTGTCAAAAGTCTTATACGTGAAAGTCAGAGTTTAGACTTCATGTCTTAACAGTATAATTTTTAAAGGTAGTAGATATACTGTATTACAGCCATTATAGCCGAGTAGGATCTTTTTCATGTGCAGTTTTGTCTTCCCACCATGTTAGATGGGAAAATATTCTAATACTTTCATATCCTCCTTTGCAAGTGCTTATGGTTCTGAAGTCAAGAAGAGAGAGTATTGGTCCCGAGCAACCTGCATCCACAGGGTAGGATATACTGTAAGCACTGGATAAGATGGAGGGTGATTCCTGCTTTGAGCTAAAGAGCCTATAGAAGTAGCAAACCTCTTCAGAGATGCTAATACTCTAGGGCATATGTGCAGAGCTTTGGACAGAGGATAACTTTGACCTTCAAAGGACATGCCATGGGGCAGAATGAAAATAGTTCAGTAATGGGAGGAAGAAAGTAAAATAAGGAATTGGAAAGCCCATGGGGACCAGTGGACAAAGCCTTCCAGCTCACTTTTTCTGTTTCAAAATTAATAAATAATAGAATACATTTGTTTCTGAGTTGACTTGAAAGACTTTCTGAATGTTTTGCTATTAAATCCATCTGTTATTGTAAAATCAGTACAGTTCATTGATTCCTCCTACCATCAGATCTTCTGGTGCTATAATGAATTTATAAATTAGATTCTGGGGTAGACCTGATAATTCCCGCTCCCCAAATCAAAATTTCTGCTATAAAATCAGATGTAATGTTAATTAGGAAATGCAAATTTCCCCTGATCGAATTCTGTGCTCTGTGCCATCTCCCCCTCTGTTCATCCATTAAGTGAATTTTATCAATCATGTCTCAATTATGATTTCTTTGAATCTGGGTGTCTGCATGCATTGGAAGGTACCTGGCATTCAGGCTTAGATACTTAGGGGAAAAAGTGAATCAGAAAAAGGAATGTCACACTTAGGTACACCCAGAGGATATCAATATTTCTGGGATCTACATTAATAAGGAAGAGCATGATGAAAAGACAGTGATATTGGTAACATCTAGATCAAGGAAGGAGGTAATTTAAAACAATCTCAATGCTGATTTGAACCAAGCTAACAAGGCTAAAAGAGACAGTAACAAAATGAGGAATTTTAAACCAACTTATTTAATCTGCTGCAAACTGCATAGACAAAAAGGCGGCACAAAAATAGTATAAAATCATTAAAGTTGGCCATTAAATGTGTGTTTGTACTCCTTGCTGCTACACTACTGAAATTTAACTGGTTCCAGAACCATATATAAGATCTTGCTAAGGAGGGGGCTGCCCAGATTTGAATCTCTGCTCTAGACACTGGTGTGATATGAACACAAATATATGATGTCTCTTGTTCCCTTGTTTTTCCATTAGGGCAGGGCTTGCAATAGCATCTGTGGAACCTTAACATTATTAAACAACATTACTAAATTTTGGAAGACCTTGCTATTGAAAGTCTTACAAGATTTAGGGTAGTTGAATGCAACAGTTCGTGCAAGATACTGGAGTTATCCAGTGAGATCTTGGATATGATAATCATTGAACTTTGCAGATATTTATCATGATTGTAGTATCTTTGTTTATGCACCAGTGCCTTTGTATGAAATAGTGCCTGGAAAATTTTCCAGTTGATACACTTCAAGATGCAACTTAACATTTTGATGGCATTGCTGCTGATGGGAAGGTTAATTTGAATATTGTTTTCCCAACGTAATCTTTGAGTTTTCAATCAATATTTACTATGAAATTCACCCTATTGAGGAGGGAAAAAGTCCAGTTGCTATTTGTATTTGATTTACAAAGGCTGCTAATGATTAAGGTGCTATGAGATTCCTTGTCACTTTTACTTCTTCAAAACTTTCTAAGACAGTGCATTCTGCTGGTACTCAGTAAGCCATTTGCTGCTATGAAATGGATTGTAATATTTGATATGTATATTACAGCTCTAATTGTTGTATAAATACAAAAAATAGCTAATTAAGCTATTAGGAATCCTGTTAAGTGACTGTGCAGTTGCTTACAATATATTATTATGACATGGAAAGAAAGTAAATACCTAGTGACATTTTTAAAGTATCTGTATAATAAGGTTGCAGTTTTCTAGAAACATGGGATCAGTTTGGGGACATTAAAATTTAAGATTCCCATTTTTCTGATGAAACCTGCCATATGATAGTGGGAATTAATATTGTATAGCTTTGTATCATGTCACTGTAACCTTAGAAGGAAGTCAACTGCTTGAACTACTGAGAGCTTGAACAAAATGTAGAATGGAATATGCATTTACCATTTTTAAAAACTCATGTTTCGATCACACTTTGGTCATTGGTTGTTGCAAATCTTTTGGCCAGTGAATGTGTTTTGAATATAAAATTAAGACATACTTGAAGTCCATCTGAAAACTTAAATGGCCTGTTAAATATTTGAATGATGCTTCATCATTAAAGGGAAGAGACTTAAGAATTCTCTATCTATTTAGGACTGCCTTTGTATACCACCTGGAGGCTCCAGCTGGTGCAAAATGCGGCCGCGCGGGTTGTGATGGGAGCTTCCCGATACTCCCATATTACACCCCTCCTGCACGACCTACATTGGCTGCCAGTTGTCCTCCAAGTGAGATTCAAGGTTTTCATATTAACATTCAAAGTCCTACAAGGCATGGGTCTGGGGTCCTTACGAGAATGACTCCTGCTGGCATCGAATACCAACTGTCCTGTACGAGCGCACAGACGGGGACTCCTCCAGGTGCCGTCTGCGACCCAGTGTCACTTGGCGGTAACCCGGGGGAGGGCCTATTCTGTGGCAGCCCCCACTTTATGGAACCAGTTCCCCTGGGGCTCCGGTTGGCTCCCAATCTTCGCACCTTCCGCCATGATCTAAAGACCTGGTTATTTGCACAGTCCGGGCTGTGCTGACCTCCTAGGAGGGGGCTGACTTTGGTTTTAAACTGTGGGGTTTTAATTCGGATTTGACTTGTTTGTTTTAATATGGTTTTAGTTAAATAATTTATTGTGTGGTTTTAGTTGTTAGCCGCCCCGAGTCCTTTTTGGAGAGGGGCATCAAACAAACAAACAAACAAATAAATAAATAAAAAAGTATCTTTCCTTTAATGGAAGAAAAAGGAGACCTTGAAAATCAGCTTACTTTTCATTTTTAAGTATGGATTTTCAGTTCCATCTGCTTCCTGTCATAGTCTATTAAGACAACCCAAAGTTATAGCCTGATTCATGTTTTTGTGGTCTTTGCCTCCTCTACCTGTCCAAGTATTGGTGTCTGAGTGGACTGCAAAGCATTTTTTGTCTTCTGCTACTTGCCAACTTCTTTATAGCATTGCCATGTCCTTCCTCATAGCCCTGAACAGAATTCCATTACTCAAATAATCTTCCAATTGTCTATGCAATTTACTTGCTTCTTCTCTGGCCTTGGATTTTAGAAAAAAATAGTGTTGGTATTCTTTTTCATGCACCTCTTCTGATGTTGCTGGTATCATGAATAAGTTTCTAGCCTATTTCACATGAGACGCTTTAAAGGGGGAGCAATGGTGAGATGCATTGTGCTTTTTAAAAAAAACTGGAGGAAAATCATACAATCTTGTAGCCTCTGCATGTAATAGACTACAGCAATTATCCATAGCCAGAAAGGATATACACTTGTGCCATTTTTTTAGGATTTTGCATAATTGCTTTTTTTAATAATACATATCAAAACTTTTTAAAAGGGGAAAAGTTTAGATTTAAATCCATGTCAGAAGACATGTCATTTAGTTTTGCTAGAAGAAATGTTAGTTAAATGTCATAATTCTAGGCCAAATATGACTATAAGAGCAAATGCCCACCATCTGTTCCAGTGATAATGCATAGAACTTCCCCAGATATTCCAGTGATCTCCTTAATCCCGTTTATCTGTGTTGGGTCCCCCTTCTTCTGCTTCTTTCAGCCTTGCCAAGAACATGTGTTTTTTTTAATAATAATTCACCATATATTTGAATCACATGCCCAGTGCTCAAGTTTCTGCTTCTGATCATTGTCTCAAGGGAACAGTATTCATTTTCTTTAGAACAGATTTATTGGTTCCCCTTGTTGTCTTGGGTTCTCTCAGTAATAGTCTCCACAACTATAATTTGAAGGTGTCTATTTTCTTTACTTTCAGTTCTCAGCTTTAACAGATTAACAAATCTTTGGAAAAAACTGCTGTTCTGAATTTTAATGGCATTAGAATGTGCTTATCCTTCATGAACTGGTTTAAATTTGTCATTATGTTCTCCTTACAATTGATTTCTTTTTTACTTCTCCAACACACAGTCTATCTTTATACATTCTTTTTTTTTAATTCATATTTATATCCTGCCCTTCTCTGGAGACTCAGGGCAGCTTACAATTTTTGGGATACAACCCAATGCGCTCAGCAATAGCCTTCCTTCCATTGTATATGCCTGCTTATTACTAAGTGGCATTTTTACAAAGTCAGCTTATTGCCCCCAACAATCTTGGGTCCTCAGTTTACCTACCCTGAGAGGATGGAAGGCTGAGTCAACCTTGAGCCTGGTGGGATTCGAGCCTGCAGTAATTACAGGCAGCTGGAACTAAGTGCTAGGCTATTAACAGCCTGACCACCAAGGCCCTTGAACATAAGACAAAACTATCTCCCACTATCTCATCTTCCCATAAAGTATAAGTTGTCCAAATATGCAAATTGGCATTATCTTTATGATCTTAATGTTTAATAGTAACCCTGATTGTTTACTTCCTGTTTCTAATTTCATAATATTCTATGTCTTCTTTAGTTTCAGCACAACATGGCAGTGCCTGCCTACTTTTAATTATTATAAAGTTTTTATCTCTATTGTCATCTCTTCTAATCCTGCTACTTCCATTATTTGTTAAACAAGTTCATCAGCAGCATTTTTGTCTCAATCCTGTCCCTACTCAAGCTGGCACCATTTTCCAAACTCAGTTTTCAATGAAAAATATGCAGTTAATTCTTTTGCTTTATTCATAAAAGGATAACTTCCAACTTTATATGTATTGATGATTGTTGATCATTGGGGGTAAGGGGTAAGGAAAAAAACCCGGAGGGATGGGTCCCAAAGGTGTTTTTTCAAGAGGCAATTGGATTTTTTTGGTTTTTCTTTGAAGATGTTTCTCTTCTTATCCAAGAAGCTTCTTCAGCTCTGATTGAATGGTGGGGAACGGAAGGATTTATATTCCCTGCAGACAGCTGGTCATTTGCATTCTTTTGCAGAGTTGTTGAGGCCACTTGGAGGTTTGTCTGTGTCCTCCAAAAGTAGTGAAGACATTTCATTAGCAAACTTCTATTTGGTGCAAATTTCTCTCAATAATTGAAATTTTTGTCCTCTTACTCCAAAACTAGCTGGAATGCAGAATCTTCTTTGGTAGAAATTTCCACAAAGTAGAGGGTAGAAAATGTTTGAATAATATAAAGAGCTGCAAGTCACCCAGACAACATACTGTATAGTACAAAAATAACTAAAGCAAACAAGAAAAATCCCTCATCTCAAAACAATGAGCACAGTGACAAAACGCCATAACAAATTTTGGTTCCCCCCACAACTCTGTTGTTTAAATACTAAGTTGTTGCTAATTTTGTGTGTGAGAAAGAGAGGCAGACAGATGGACAGGCAATATATTCAGTTTTGCACACCTGGCCTGCCTAGAGAATAGCTCTGTGTTTGGATGCAAGGATGTAACTTGAGTTACAGTTTCACTGAGAAATAACAAGCCTATGTAGATAGTTCCAAGGACTGTTTTTATTTCTGATGAGCTCAGTTTTATAGGTTTTTCTCTGTCTTCACAGTGTTAGAATTGTCTCTCTGTCTAGAGTTGAAATCAAATGTCAGTAATTAATAGGCAGTAGCACACTTCTGCTGGCTTGTTTTGAGACATTTCCATAGAATTTTTTTTCCAGGTGGTTGTGTTTTAGAAAGACTGTTAGCCAACAGGTTTGTACCCACAGGTTCGCTCAGCTTCACTCTCACAAAAAGTGTGATGGCTGATCACTATTGAAAGGATAAATATCCCACTTATCTTTCTTGCTGCTCTTTCTAATCTTCAGGGTAGCCTAAGTGCCTTAAAAAAATCCTCTTCGCCCAAACCATGATTAGCTGTTGCTTGATTGTTTTTAACGGGGCATCCATTGTAAAAACAAGTTAGGAAGAGCATTTGTGACAAAGCTGCTGGAATTTAATAATTCTGCCCTGGATCCCATGATGAGGGAGGGACTAAGAATGGAGAGACTGGCAGCATTCTGAGCAGCTGCCCAACAGCCTCTCCCTTAGGGATGTGTGGGAGGATTTACAGGTAGTCCTCAAGTTATGATCACAATTGAGCCCAAAATTTATGTTTTTTTTAAAATTACATTTATATGCTGCCCTTCTCCGAAGACTCAGGGCAGCTTACAATTTTTGGGATACAACCCAATGTGCTTAGCAATAGCCTTCCTTCCATTGTATATGCCTGCTTATTACTAAGCGGCATTTTTACAAAGTCAGCTTATTGCCCCCAACAATCTTGGGTCCTCAATTTACCTACCCCGAGAGGATGGAAGTCAACCTAAATTGCTAAATGAAACATTCGTTAAGTGAGTTTTGCCCGTTTTATGACCTTTCTTGCCAAAGTTGTTAAGTGAATCACTGCAGGTGTTAGTAACAGAGTTATTAAGTGAATCTGGCTTCCCCATTGAGTTTGCTTGTCAGAAGGTCACAAAAGCAGATGATGTGACACTGGGATACATCATAAATATGAGCCAGTTGCCAAGCTTCTGAATTTTGATCATGTGACCATCATGGTGCTACAACAGTCGTAAATGTGCAAAATGGTCATAAGTCGCTTTTTTCAGCATCGTTGCAACTTTGAATGGTCACTAAATGAACTGTTATAAGTCGAGGACTACCTGTATTTTGCAAGGTTTTTCTTGACAGGTCTGGTTTGGATCATGCCCATTTTCAAACTCCATCTTTCTTTTGCTGGCTTATTTGCCTACATCAAATTTGATCCCATCGGTTCTCCTTTTCTTTTTTTAATCGATCTGCTGACAAAGTCCCAAGATCCTCTACATAATTTCTAAGTATCTGTGTAGTTGGAAAGCATAAAAAAGCAACATTTCAGGAAGTGGCTTTGTTTATCACAAGCACAAATGATAGTCAATGCTGTGTGTGCCTCACTATTCAGTCCTGGAAAATAGATTTTACGTCAGTATCCAACAAAAGTGTGTTTAGCCGTTATTTAGGGTATATCTGGACAAATTTTAAAATTCTGAGAGAGCAGCTGGACCTTGTTTGTTACATCTTTTCAACCTCTTTTTGTTGATGTCAACTGGAAATAGAATTCTGGCTCATACTTATAAAAAAATATTGTATGTAAAGCTGTATAGCAAGCTTCAAAATACATCATATAGATAGAGTCTTGGCAAAAGAATGAATCTGATTGATAATTTTCAGCATAAATTACCGTAATCTCTGTTCTGTCATCTGGAGTTCTTAACAATAGTTTGTGGACCGCAGAATGTACTTTCAGTGTTCCACAAAATGTTGTGAAGCATATACAAAGGCCGACATCTATGCACCTGACAGGTCTGTGAACTAAATATTTCTTGCTCCCATTTGAAGCCAGGTTATTCCAATAAATTGAGCAAATACTGAAAACATGTGCAGAAGGGGACAAAGGCCCCTTGTTAAATGATGGTAAAAATGCTTATTTTGTAAGCCTGCCGTTGTGAAAACTGTTGGACCTCAGGCATCCATTTTATGTTGAGTATGTACGCAGTGATCACTGAGTTATTGGTGTGAGGTCTTCTTTGGCATGCAGAGTTCAGCTTTTTTTGTATGGGGCTGTATTTTTATGCAGGAATGCGCACTGCTGGAGGTTCCAGATGGGAATGTTTTGATATTGTGCTTACAACTTTTGTGGGGTAGCGGGATGGGGCAGGGGTATCGCTTTTATTTTTTTAAATTATTTTTCCAAGTTTGCCACCAACTCTCCTTGTTGCATCAGTGAGTTTGTTTGAACCAGTAGCACAGTTTTTCCCCTCTAAAACCATAGATGCTTCCTCTCCTGCTTTGGCTTTTTTGTTTCCTTGTATTTTTCAGCCCCCCACAACTGTTTCTTAAATAGTGCAGTTTAGTGTGTATGTGTGATTTTGTGTCCAATATAACACTGGAGGGAAAGGAATTAACATGGTAAAATGGTTTTGGACAAACTTCCTCACTCTTAATCTAAGTTAGGAATGTAATTGTGACACATCCTCTTTCTTTGTCTGACATAGTTGATTTTCTTTGAGAAATCAATGTCAGGTAGGCCTTTTATTTCAAAATTTCTTAGGCTGACTTTTTGGAGTTCAAGGCCTTGGTTAGTTTCAACAGAAAACAGGAAGGACCAATCAACTTTTCTGTACTGTACTGTTTTTAGTAGTGGTAATTTCTGTTCGTAATATGTCAATTGACAAGTTTATGTCATTTTATGTTCCCTATTTATTTTCTGATATGAAAAGATCTTGTTTTTCCTTAAACACTCATTTGTTCAATAAAGTAACATTTCATGTTTCCATTTACTCTGTGTGTGTATGTGTGTTTGTGCACACACCTATTTTGTTCTGAGATGTTCCTGAATGAAGTTTCAGATTACAATTTTAGTATATCCTGTTGCTGAATAGGAATTTTAAACTACTTGTACTGTGCTTTTTTTAAAGTGCTGCTTAAAGATGAAACTTAAAAGGAGAATTATTTTTTCTCCTGGAGAGTTTTGAAAAGTACTTTTGTGTATTGTCATGTAAAATAAATATTTAAATAGAATTAAAATCTGATTCTCCAGTGCCATTTGTGATTTTTTTGGTGGTTTTTAACTTTTATCTGTGATCTTCACAGTACTGTAATTACCTAAATTAAAAATTTGCGTATTCTTCAGACTGGAAAATTAAAGATAATAAGTTGGACAAAGTCATCCTAATATTAACAGGAACATAGGAGTTTATTAAATTGAGTTAAATCAGTGTCTATTGACCTATAGCAACTGCCCAATAGTGAGTTCAGAAGATATGTTCTAAATGAAATTTAACACAAGGGTTCCCCAAAGCTGGACCCTTCATCCCAAATATATTGTTTGGAAATATATATAAAGGATAATTACAATACTGCAAAAGCAATATGCAACCTATCCAACAATGAATTTCTCAGGGTGTGTGGTTTGAAAACATAACTTGCTGATAGAACACGTGCTTTCTTTAACAACTTTAGTCAGAGTAGATCTGGAAGAGACCTTGGTGGTCTTCTAGCTCAAAGGGGAGATTCAATATCATTCTAGACAGGTGGCTGCCCAGTCTTTAAAAATCTCCAGTGATGAAGCACCTACAGCTTCTGAAGGCAAGCTGTTCTGCTGGTTGATTGTTCTGTTAGGAATTTTCCCCTTAATGCCAGATTGCTTCTCTCCTAGATTAGTTTCCATCCATTGTTTCTTGTCTTGCCTTCTGGTGCTTTGGAAAATAAGTTGACCCCCTCTTCTTTGTGGCGGCCCCTGGGATACTGCTATCATGTCCCCCCTAGTTCTCTTTTTCTCTAGACTAGCCATACCCAAATCCTGCAACCATTCTTCATATGATCTTTAATCATCTTAGTTGCTCTTCTTTGCACTCCCCACACCCTCATGTTTAAGTCCCCTCATGTTTAATCCACTAGGACTCCAAGGTTCCTCTCACAGTTATTATTTTTGAGGTTTCGCCTAATTGATTTTAGGCCTTTGTTTTTTCCTGCCCAGGCAGGAAAATTAACTAATATTAACTAAAGTTAACTAAAATAATGTAACTTAATTACTTTAAAGCTTTCCTGCTAACCTTATTAATGAAAATCAAATATATAATGTTGTCCTCTTTCTCTTTGGCATAATAAAGGATCGACTGAAAATATTTTATTCTGCCTTTTATATTAGTTCATTATTATTCATCACATTACAAACAGATTGAACTGTGGAATGAAGCAAAAGTGATTTTAAAATCCAGAAAAGTCAGCCGAGGTTCCACAAAATGGAGTCAAGCTCAGTTGTGAGCTTATTTGAGCACGGTTTGCTTAAGACCTGTTGAATATGTAGCTTAAAGGCAGAGTTTTCAGTTTTTACATAGCAGTGAACAACATGAGTACTTAAATTTCAAGTGTTCATTTAAGGTAATGTCCAGTGAAATTTCAAGATGGAGATGAAGATCAAATTTCCTTTTGTTTTTGTGAAATCAAGCAAAACCATTTGGAGTATTCATAAATCACTTTAATACGGCAATCCAAATTTAGCAACTCTGGGAACTTTTTTTTATGTGATCCAGTTTATCTGTTTCCCTGAAGACCCAGTTATATGCAGGATGTGCCTGTATGGGTTAGGGCTAGCTGGTTGTTTGTCACAAGCTAGCTATTTACCACAGCCCCCACATTTCCCCAGTGAGATCCATGTAGAAAGATTAAAAAGAACAAGCCACAACTTAGTAATTTCATGAACTGACTCTCATCACGACCCAGTGATTTCATTGTCTTTATTTTCCTCTTGCCTGAATTTTGATCTCTTTGCACAAGCAACAGGGTTCATTTTTTTCTGTTTGCTTTCCTCCCTGTGTTTTCTTTCTTTCCACACAGTGTACTACCATCTTGTGGCCACTCTTAAATTTCCTGTTGCTCTGTGTGTATATTTCTTTTTACCATTCAGGTAAATTTAAAAAATGAGGTTTGAAAGGGGCTATACTAAGGAACTAAATTGAGATCACCATGTATCACTGATAAACTTGAAGAAGAAAAGGAAGTGTGTCCAGATCAAACCATCATTCCTTGCAGTAATGCAAAGTACACACTTGAAGCTTTTTGGAGAAATGCGAAACTGAGCAGCTTTAAATGAATGTCAACCAATATTTTATTACTGACTTGTGTATCACCTCAGTTTACAGAGTGAATCCAGGTGGCTCACAGCATAGGCTTAAATATTCCTTTGGGGATTTACAACATAAACCCAAAACTAAACCAAACAACAATAAAACACATATTAAAAACATTTTTTCTCAGATTTAAGCTGCCAAAATAAGTTTCCAAAAGATAGGTTTGATTCCCTGTCCCATACTGTTTGGATACTATATAAAGCAGGGATTGCCAACCTTTTGGACCTCAGGGACCACCAAACTCATAATTTTAAATCCCGTGGATCACTAATATGATTTTTGACTGATGGTGGCTTGCTGACATTTTCCCAGGGTCTCTGCAGAAAGCAGCAGAGACCCGGGAAAATCCCAAAAAAAGTCTGCAGGAAAATTCCCCACCCCGTTTTCCTACCACTCAATCATTCCTTATTTGGGATCACAGGATACCATCTCCAGCTCCATTCTGGGGGGGAGAGAGAGAGAGAGAGAGACTTTTGGCTTCATGCAAGGAAAGCAGCTGGAGCGCAGCCTCTTGGAGCAGGATGCCTTGCAGGGTCCCAAAACTCATTTCTGGTGGAGTTTGGAGGAGAAAAAGAAAGACTTTTGCTGCTTTTCTTACGTGCAGCCAAAAGCAGAAGAAAGAAGCGAAAAGAAGCAGCCCGGTGGCCAGACCAGGCGCATGAGGCACGTGGGGCAAGTTCCCCCCTCCGCCCTTTTCCCCCTCCCCTCACTATCTCGAGTTGTTCACAATGCAAGCGATGCAAGCCTTGTGTTCCTGTGGGCCATGTGGGCGGTGCAGCCTTGTGTTCCTGCACAGCCTGGATTAATTGCTTTGAGGGTGACATTTCTCTGCGGACCACCAAAATTTTCTCACGGATCACCAGTGGTCCCTGGCCCACTGGTTGGCGACCACTGATATAAAGGACAAATGCAACAAAAGCAACATAATATGCAATCTATTTAACTAGGAATTTTTCAAAATTTGTTGCTTGGAAACACGGGCTGATAAAAGAGAACACATGCATTTTTAGTAACTTAATTATATTAAAGCTTTATTGCTAATAAAAGTCAAATAAGATGACCCAGTGAAGTTTCTATTTGTAACCATGAAGTTCCATTTGATAGAAAAGGGTAATATCTACTTTAGAGAGCCAGTTTGGTCTAATGGTAAAAGCACCAGGTTAGAATCCCGGTTGAGGCAAAAAGTCAGCCAGATAACTTTGGGCCAGTGACTCGCCCTTGGAAGCAGGCAAGGTCAACTGACAGGATTGACCCAAAGGCACACCCCCCCAAGAAATAAACCATGGTCAATTTATTAAAGTAAGACTTCCCTTTTAAATAAACCCAAACTTTAGAACTATTAGGTGATTTGTTATATTATCTTGTGTCATGGATGGAAGATAATGAAACTGATTCAATTCAGGCAAAATTAAGCCCAGCATCACCTTGTGACTACACCATAAAATGACCCTATTTAGGGGCATAATGGGACTTCAAAGCAAGTTATACTGGAGATCAGGGCAATCCAGCGTTGGCAACTTTAAGACTTGTGGACTTCAACTCCCAGAATTCCTCAGGCTGGCTCGGGAATTCTGGGAGTCGAAGTCCACAACTCTTAAAAGTTGTCAAAGCGGGACACTCTCTGATGGGGAGGGTTCAAATGGGGAAGCGCGTATCCATTTTACTGCCATCCTGGCAGAAAAAGTAGATTCACATTTGAGCCGGGCGGGGGCGGTGACACGAGTCCCCTCGCAGGGCGGCCGGACTTTTCCTTCCCCCTAGAACAGGGACGGCACATAACTGGTCCCTTTAACAAGCCTTCTCTTTTCCTCCTTTCCCCAGGTGCGCTCACTTCAGCCTTATGCTTGGTCATTTTTAAAAAAATCGTGGACAAGTTTTAATCCCAATGGTTTTATTGCTGACTTTACACTCTCTCTCTCTCTCTCTCTTAGTCAGCCTTGTTGACTAATGCCGAGAGGCTCTATTAAGAACAAACGCATCCCGAGTACTTTACTCCGAAATATTTGGAGCGCAACATCTTTTGAAAACCCCACCCCACCACCTGCCTCCAAAATCAAATTCTGGCGAGTCAAGCCGGTCCTTTTTCCAAGCTTTGTACGTAAAAACGCCCGTCATCCGACGCTCTCCGAGCAGGCTTATTCCCACCCACCCTGGTGCCATTAGCCCCGTTTTCTCGGCGGGCAGGTCAGCTGAAGCGACCCGGGAGCCAAAAAACCCAACGTTTTTACCGCATCTACTTTCCGGCCCCGCATTTAGCAATTCCCTTCGCTCCTCCCTTTCCCCGCCTCTCTTCGGCTCCTTGATTTTAGGGCAGAGGACCCGCAGCGAGGCATTGTGGGAAACTCCCAGTCGCTTCCACCGCCCTCTCCGTCCGTTCCTCCTTTCTGCGGAGCATCTGGCTTGCGAGGTGTGACATCAGCAGCCGGGAGCCGAAGGTGGGAGTGAAGGTATGGATGGCTTTTCTTCTTGGCTTTTCTCAAACGCGACAAGACTCCAAAGTGTAGGGAATATATATTTCGAGGTGCCGTGGGAGGAGAATCGGGATTGGGAATGGTTTTTTGCACGCCGGAGAAGCGAGCAAGGGCTCCAGGGCGGTGTTGGTGAAAGGGTGTGTGAGGCTCAAAGATGGGGAAGACATCAGGGCTGCTAAACGCCGGAGGGCAGTTAGATGATAGCAAATAATTAAGATTTAAAAAAACCTCTTTGCTGCCCTCTAGCGATGGTCTGGAAGTTTGCGGCCTATCTGTGTTATCCCTTCTCTTAAGAGAGGTCATTGGACCGCCGCTGCTGTGACAAAAGTGTTTGAATACAGCAGTAGTCATCGAGGGACTATTAACCCGATCCTACCACCTGAGTGCATTAAAATGAAGATTGTGTCTCTGGATACTGTGTGTCCTACTGACTGTCTTGAAGGTCAGATTATGGGTGTGAGCAGGCACGAACAAGCTAACCTTAGGCTTCAATGGCTGAAGAACATCATGTGCTTTTGCATTAGTCATGTGCAGATAGGACTATTCTGCATAATGGTTTCCTTGGGTGCTCAGAAATATTTCATCCTATAATTGTTTTTCCTGGGAAAAATGTTGTATCTGGTTCCAAGAAATAGAAGGCCAACTAAAGAGTACTGTCATAGTCCAAAAACATACCTAGGCTTAGTTTAAATTAAACCAGGAGGGGAACAGGCAGAAATTTAGGATCTTGGCAGACAACTTCAAAGGCACCTTTTGCAATGAAGGTTTGTCTCAGCATGTAGCAATCTGATTAATTGTACATTTTGTTGCAATTTTGTTGTGACTGGGATTTTTTAAAAAATTTCCTATTATTTGATGTGATGAAGGCTGAATGCTGGTTTGTACAGAAAATGTAATTATCCTATCAAAAGTAATGTCTTCATTTGGAAGAACTCTGTTCTTTCCCCATCTATATACAGATACATACACAAACATACTTTCTGCTAGAAAAAATGGCACTATGAAAACTTTCGTTAAAAAATTACAGTTGAGTTCATTAGAAAAAGGGAAAAAAGCCTAATAACTAAGAAATAGCTATTCTTTGCTGCTTTCTAAAAATGAATTTACTAACCAGTTGTAGGTAGCAGTTGTAAATGCTCTTTAATACCTATTTAATATCTGCTATTATTTTAACCATTTTTACCTTTATCACTCCTGTACTGCTTAAAATTCCAAAGGAAAACAGTGAATTCAATATCAAATTTTGGGGTTTGGGCTCCAGAAATGGATGCTTTTCTATGGTATCTTGCTTGAGAAGGTCAAAGAAGAGTGCTCAGAGCTGTTTGGATTAGAGCTGCATAAAAAATATCAGTAATAAATAAGCAAATAAATATTTTTTTCACAAACTGCAACTGCTGTAGTTTTGTTTATGACTAAATATTGAGAAATCTATGCATTTGGAAAGTTTTTATCTGTCAGTTCAGAGCATAACAACAATATGTGCTTAGACTAAAATTTCTAAAATTATAACAGAGCATAACAACAAGATTGAAATAGAATTTCAGTATAATGCACTGGATGTTTAATTTGAGGGGGGGATATCTAATTTTCACAGGATAGTTTTTATATTTTCCATTGGACAGCCTTATTTAATAATTACACAAATAAGGTACTAGATTATTCTTTTCTATGACTGTAGTGTGCATTCAATATTATGATTTATTTTGCAGAGGATACCAAAAATTGGACTAATCACCTTTTTTTCCAGCTCTCATGGGTGATGCTTGGGAGTGATTAAGAAATACATGGATTGAAATCAGCTGGTTTCTCTGGAGGCCTTCCTCATGATTAGCTAGTTGGAACCTGTTCTCACATCTGGAGGATGCTTTCAAATCTCCTTGCTATAGGTGCGG
This sequence comes from Naja naja, assembly GCA_009733165.1. Classification (NCBI taxonomy): domain Eukaryota; kingdom Metazoa; phylum Chordata; class Lepidosauria; order Squamata; family Elapidae; genus Naja; species Naja naja. The sequence continues at coordinate 259,799,650 of CM019148.1, read as the reverse complement.
CATAGAAATGTCACGACTCATATAGAAGCCGGGCATTCTTTGGCAGCAGCTTCCCTTTGCCACCACCCACCTTCCTGGCATTCTGCCACTGCCATCCCTGGCAAGCTTAAATTGCTCCAGTATTCAGTTCTTTTTAGCCAGATTGGTGACTGAAGGCTCACTGCAACAGGAAGACAATTTTGCTCTCCTCTTTTTTCTCTTGTTTCTTGATCATTTGAGAATAAATCATCCATCTCAGAAAGCCTCTGGTGCTATGTAGCTTAGAGATGCACAATTTCCACTACATGCCCTTTCAGTTTGCACAGGGGAATGGGGCAGGAGAAGACTGTTGAATCCGGGCCCTCCCACTGATTGTGTGCTATTATTTGTTAAAGGTCGTTACTTCAAGCTGAGTCAGGATCTTTCTCTGCAGTGGCTTCTTGAATTTCCAGTGCGACACAGTAGCTTTGGACTGGTGCCTATGAAAGACATCTTGTGAGATCCTGCCCAATCTTTGCTTTCACCCGACAGAGCGAACAGAGGAATGGCTGGTGACATCTGGGCCACTGCATTGTTTGGAATGTAGTCAGATGGAAACAGAAGGAGCTAGTAGTTACTAGAAATATTGATGAGGGGAAAAAAAGCTATCACTCTCTGTAGAGTTACTGCTCAGTGTCACAACACTGAAAGCTTTGTTCTTTCTTTATGGTGCTCTGAATTTCTGTATTTAACAAAGAAATGCCCCCCCCACCAAAATATCAGTATAGTGGCTGATAGAATTCTAAACTCTAAATTCCACAATCAACTTTGTCACACCTGGAATGTTAATATAGTAGTAGCTTTCTGCATTTAAACTGCCTCTCTCTGTACAATGTTTGGGAGATAGTTAAATATTAACCCTAAAGAGTAGCATGAGATAAATCCATTTAAATAGGTAATGAAAACTACTTTGCTGCAAGCAATAAAAATCAGGAGTGATCAGAACCCATTTGATTCTTGTATTCCTCTATGCTCTATATAGTATACTTCTTTTTCTTGCTCTTCCACTTGTGGCTAAGAGAGAATATAAGAGTATTGGCATCCTAAAGCATCAACAGTCTTATTGAGTCTTATTGAATGTGCATATCTTTTCCCAGAAATTGTAATTTTAACATGTACTGGCTCAACTGGCAAGAATATTAATCTATGAGCCAAAGACTGAGCCTTGAGACAAGATTTCTATATATAAATGAGTTCTTCATTGTGAATTGGCTAGAAGGAATACATGCAGTTCAGGGAAGGATACGGAAATAGGAACCAATCACCAATGGCATTCAACTTCCGTCTGACCAAAGGTATTTCACAACTGTTTGGTAACTAAGAAACTAAGGACAGCCACAAAATCATAATAGGCTGAATTTACACAAGTTTCTTATGTTGTACACTTATCATTTGTAAGTTATAATGGCTGAATTCAGTGGCACATTAGGCCAAAATCAAACCAGCAATATTACAGCTTAATACAATGAGTGAATTCATCCAGAATTCAGACCAGCCTTTTTCAACCTGGTGTACTTTATATGGACTGGCCATGCTTACTGAAATTGATGTGAGTGAAGTCCCACATATCTGAGCCTATGCATCAGATTAGGGAAGGCTGCTATGTAAACAGACCCAGGCTAGATTTGTATTAGTTTCATTCACTTAGTATCAAGAACCACCTCATCCCACTAAGGCCACATTCATACAGCTGCACAGTTATTCCACTCACACCCAGAAACCAGCAGGAAATCATGCCACACTATTTCTTGCTATCCCCAAACCAACCCTTACTGTATGCCTGGGACATGTGTGTACTATACATCTGTCCACACAGTTTTAAAGTGCAAAATTCAAAGCCATGAGTGGTGGTGGCTCCCTGGGCTGAAATGCCACATGAAAAGGCACATTCAGTTGGCCTGTACAGTGCTGCGGCCACATGGTATATTTTAAAATTTTACTTCTGTGCAGTAAAGACCAATTTAACCTTTAGTTTGTTTCAGTCATTCTTGAAACTATATATTAACTAATCACTTATCCTATATAATAACCACCAGGTGGCAGTAACAAAAATAGGGTTTTTTTTTGGTACATCCACTATGGCAGAGATGGCTAACATTTCCAGATTGAGTGCTCAAAGCATGCACAAGAACCCCCAAAATGCAATGTGCGCCCCCTGCACACAGCCCACCCCCTGTGCATGCACGCATGGTGTCCCTGCATGCACCCTGCCCCCTGCGTGCAGTCTTCCCACACCCGTCCGCACATGCATGCACCCCCACATATACCTCACCCCCGTGCATGGGTGGCAGATATCTGATGACCAGCTGGCCAGAGGGAGGCGCGCACACATGCATGGCAAAGCTGAACCGGGATGATGGCTCATGTGCCCACAGAGAGAGTGCTGCGTACCACCTGTGGCACACATGCCATAGGTTTGTCATCACGGCACTATGAAATGGAACAGTGATCATCAACCAGTAGGGAAATGACAGTGGAAAGCTAGCATTGGAGAAATGGGTCAAACTGTGGGAGCTTTAAACCATCTTAAGAGCATAAGCATGAGAGCATGAGCCGTGGTGGCACAGTGCTTAGAACGCAGTACTGCAGGCTACTACTGTTAGCTGCATGCAATTTGGCAGTTCGAATCTCACCAGGCTCAAGGTTGATTCAGCCTTCCACCCTTCCGAGGTCGGTAAAATGAGGACCCAGATTGTTGGGAAGGAGGTCAATATGCTGATTCTGTAAATTGCTTAGAGAGGGCTATAAAGCACTGTGAAGCTGTATATAAGTCTACGTGCTATTGCTATAACATGAGAAGGGAAAGCCAGGAGTTTTCACTGTTTTCTAGGCTCACTGGAAAGGAATTTCCTGCCTAGAATAGATCTAGAATAAACCTTTCACTATTTCACGCACTAATCAGGCTTAGGTTGGTCAGTTTTAAGCTTTTGCACTTTCTAGGTCAACCAGTTGCCCAACCTACATAAAAATAAATGGCTTGGGAGCTGAAGTTCCAGTCTCCAAAAAGGACTGTGGGATGAGCAAAGAAGTCTGGGTTCAGACTGAAAGAGGTGATCCCACAGAAAGGGACTGGAGCCAGAACATTGCATGGACAAAGCACATTGTTTTATCCCATCTCTACAATGCACATCATAACTACATTGCTGGAAATGGGATATTAGAGAAAACACTGTTGTTTACATATACATAACAAACACCACTCATAGAACCTAGCACATTCAGCTCTCCCCCGGCTGCCCCAGCTGGGAGAGAATCTGCAGATAGGATGCAAGTAGAGATATGTGGACATGTCCTTGGGATGTCCTCCTGGGGCAAAATGGCTGGGTGATTTGCCATAGGACCTCTGTGTATCTCTTTGAAGTTTTATTTCTGAATTGAAAGTAGGGCAGTAATGTTTTAAGATTAAAATCTATACGTCATGTATTTAAGCACCACAACCAAGTTTTATTTACATATAATTTTATTTACATGTTTGTTGATTTCTTGGAATTTAGAGGATGCATTTCCAGTGTGACACAGTAGAAATTTAGAGATTTATTATTTATTTATTTATTTATTTATTGGTCTTATATGCCACCCTATCTCCCTAGGGACTCAGGGCGGCTCACATAAAAACACCCAATACAAAAGTTAAAAGACGTTAAAAGATTATTAAACATTAATTTGACCAAATAGTATTAAAACCCCATCACAGGACATTTAAAACTAAGCCCACCCCCAGTCCAGGCCGGATTGTTCGAATAACCAAGTCTTTAGGCCACGGCGGAAGGAGCGGAGGTCGGGGGCCAATCGTAGCTCCAGGGGAAGCTGGTTCAATAAAGTGGGCGCCCCCACAGAGAAGGCCCTACCCCTAGGGACCGCCAGCCAACATTGTATGGTTGACGGTACCCCAAGGAGGCCCTGTCTGTGGGCACGCACTGGGCGATGGGTATTCGACGCTGGCAGGAGACGTTCTCGCAAGTACCCTGGCCCTAAGCCATGTAGGGCTTTATCAGCACCTTGAATCTCATGCAGAGGGCAACTGGCAACCAATGCAACTCGCGCAGGAGGGGTGTAACATGGGAATATCGGGATACCCCCATCACAACCCACGCGGCCGCATTCTGCACCTGTTTAGAAAGGAACTATGTCTGCAAAATAAACTTGCTACTTTTCCTCTGGGCAAGAGTTCCAAAGAATGAAGGAAAATATTTTAAATTGATAAAGACAGAGCAAGCTGCTGGAGCAGCTGTGAATCAGTGCACTTATTTATGCAATATTTTCATCTGAAACTTTCCTTGACCTTGGGTCTGGCTGTCAAATGTGCCAGTGATCTTCCCTCTTGGCCACACTTCCTTGCTCTGCACTACCATTTCAGTCAAGCTTTTGTATTGTGGGGTGTAATATGACCCAAAGGGTTTCTGCCAGTTAGTTTCCATGGCATAACTTTTATGTCCCATTTCTCAAAGTCAGTGGATTCGTGGCTGAGTTCATACTTCAAAGTAAACCATGGCTCACCTAAAGCAACCAAATCACTTTGAAGATTCAACACAGGTATTCAAACAATACAGTGTACACTGGGCTTCCAGGAAAGCATAGGCAGTTTGCTGGGCAACGCTTGGTAAAAACAGCCACATCTTATATATACCTTTAGCCTATTACATTTCTAAGGCAAGACAAAGAAAAAAGGCAAACACAGTATAAATTACAGCATGACATTGCAATGTTTTAGGTAAACTTATCCTGTCTTACTAGGTCATTGTGGTAGCTATATTATCTGTGAGGTACAGTCAGGGAATATAAGTAATTTAGTTTACTGGGCCATACATCCTTGAGTGATGCCCTCTGTTGCCACTCTGGTAGTTCAGTTTGCTATGAATGTTTTATTACAAGAACATTTTAAATTGCTTACATGTATGGGAGGCTCTCATAGGTTTAGTAATAAACATTGCCCACATGTGTGTGGACAATTACCACACATGTTTCAACAATGGTTTATAATTTAAAGGCTTAACCACTAGGATATATTTAATATGATACTATAATAACAATTTACAGATAAAAATAGATGTTCATATTTCTGCTGCACTATCTTGCCATTTACATTATTTAGTTTTGGCTTGGCATAATGTCTGAATCCAAACTGTGTTGCTGTTTGGTAATTTTCCTTCTGCATTTCACGAACAATGTACTCAATCCTTTGATGGAACAGAGCAGTATTTTATCAATGAATGAACTCAAACAATATTTTTTGTTCTTGGTTACTGATAGGAATGATTTTTCCTGTTTGCATTTGATGCACCATGGGTACCAACTTCAGTTGACTGAAAAATAGGATATCAAGATTGGATGCTTCCCCCAACATTATAGTTTTCCACCTGTGAGCAGTTACTTTTTGGGCAAAACAAAGGAGTATACTTGCTGGGTAATCACTTCTGGGAAAGGCAAATGGGAAGCAGTTGATTTCTCTGATTTAAATTTGTCCTGCAGAGCCAATATTTGGCATAATTAAGGAAAGGAACTTTTTCCCCACATTGTCAGACTGAGTAATTCAAGGAACTTCCATAGAGCCAGTATAGGGTGGTTTTCAGCATGTTTGGTCAAATTTAGAGGGCAAGGTTTCTGTCTTCTGAGGAGGCTGCAGCTTGCAGAAGCAATTGCTAAAATTTGACTCTGGACTATGTAACAATTCCAAAGAAAGGGAGATCTTTTGAGAGAGGGAAAGACTAGTGGTTTGAGAAACTTAATGATCAGTGCTTAGCTGAAAAAATGTGTTTGCAAAAACATTTCTGCAGGTACTACACGAATATATATGTGATCCTGAAAGAGGCTTCATTCATTGTATAACTAAAGTATACGAAGTGTTTCCAATATAAGTACAAATGTACATAGATTATGTGTGTTCTTTAACAGCAATGCTGTCAGGCTCTGTTCACATCACATACTTAATTGGATAATGGGGGGTTGGAGATGGGAAATAAATATCTTGAATGAACATCTACCACAGAGATATTAATTTTAGTTGCAAATTGTCCTCAATAGCTTGCAAAGTGTCTCTAGGAATTCCTTCTCTATTTGCATACATAAATCCCTCATAATGACAGGAACAGCTGTGAAAAACAGCAAAATGGGGAGGATATGGGTAAATGCTCTATAAACCCATCAGCAACTTCATTAATCCCAATTGACCCTCTGATTTTAAAACTGCTAGATCAGAATAAATGGAATTGACAGCCCCTATGAATGCTGGGGGATTTAGAAAATGGCTCTTCCCTGGGCAAGTGAATCAGAGAAAACTGGATCAGCTGGACTGTGTAAAAATAGCCACTGCATACATTTGAATCAATGGCATCACTGGAAAACAAGAGGGTGGAGGTGCTTTTCACATTTCAGACTTTGTCTGGAAAGGTACTTGAATTGTTCGAGGAATTTCTTGAACTTGAATTGAAAACTAAGACTACACTTCATGTAAGCCAAAAGCATTTGGGAACCATTAGATACTTGTGGAACTCTGTAGCTGCATCATGGATGCTCCAGCGAAAAAGTGGGAGGAGAGTGGCCTGTTCACAACATGGGTTTTCATGGGGACTGCAGTACCATTTTACTTGCACATGACTTGTCATCATTTCTTGTCCTCTTGCCAACATTATTATTCTAACATATTGACTGCTTCCTAGTATGATTTGATTGCTTATTGTACCCTATGACTATCATTAAGTGTTGTACCTGATGATTCTTGATGAATGTATCTTTTATGTATACTGAGAGTATTTGCACCAAGACAAATTCCTTGTGTGTCCAACCACACTTGGCCAATTAAGAATTCTATTCTATTGTTAACTTCGGGTCATACCTAACCTCCAGGGAGAGAGAATTTTGAAAACACAAAGACAATAGCAATTCTGCCCTATCAGGTTTGCAACACTTCAGATGACCACTAGGTGGGTCAGTTTTACAGTTCTGATGTAGTAAGCCTAATAATTAATACATATATAAAATAATTTTCCTCATCAAGTAGAATGCATCCCATTTCATTGCCATTTTGATTGATGAAGAGTTCTAGAAAACCTGAAAGCCTTCATAGTCTTCTATGACTTAAAAAAATATCCCAATAAAGTTATTATCTTCTGATTTTTGAATTTTAGAATAAAAACAAGGGATATAGTTGGTCTATTAGATGAAGTGCTTATACAAGTAATTGTACAACATACAGGACTGGCAAATTTAATCCCCCTGATTCAATACTAAAATTCCCACAGCATTTTTTTTTACAAATTTTTTTATTATTTTTGAACAAACATACAGACAAAATATATAGTGTGCCGGTAGGTTATAGCTCATCTTCTCCATCCTCATTAAATACAATTATTTTTATATTCTCTCATATGCAAAATATTCCATATTTTTGAATTAGTTTATCTTACAACAGTTCATATTATCATTCCACAACCATTCCCAGCAAACAAATACCCAATACACATAAACCAATACAATACAAAGACAAAAAAAAAACATAAGAATTCTTCTTTTGAGAACAGTGTGCTTCTGGACCCTCACTTCTCCATACAGATATAATTTCAATTATTCACTCATTTTATGTATTCCATTTATCATAACAATTTTCCCTTATTTTCCCCCTTTCTCTAGCTTCTATAATCTTATTTCAATTATTTCATCCCCTAAATTTAATTACATCTCTTTTTCCAATTTTCGATATCTTTCCAATCAATATTAATACACTTTTATCTGTCTTGTTTACAATCTTATACTATCTTATAAAACATATTTTACCCTGTAATTACTACTCTGGAGGATAGCACCTCTATCTCTTTAACCAATTATTATTTAACATTTGTATTTCACCTTTACAATTATTACCTCTATTACACCTCTATTTTATAACATCTAGCTATTATCAATCAGGTTCTGCTTGGTACACTCTTTTACAAATATCCATTAAATTCTTAACAATACAAAAAAAGAGAAATGTGCATATATATAACAATAGTGACTAAGGTAATTATTTCTATTCAAATTCAGTTCAGCCATTAATGTTAGTATCCATCATCTTCATTCATTTCTGTTTAAAATATTTCCATTTTATTACCATTTAACATCCATATCACATCAAAAAACAATACTGAAACACTCCATACTTCTTTTGATTTTCATATTTTCTTTTTAAATTATTAAAGGCCTTATTCTCTTATCATCTTTACCTCATTTACTTATTAAAAAAATACACATCACCTTAATCCTCTAAAACACTTCTAGCTTCTATTTCTAATATGATCATATATCTCACGACCCTTGCAGAATCCTCTCTTTAAATTAATTTAACCATTATCTCGGTGTCCAAATAAGTAAATAAACTCTTTAAATCTTGTATACTTCCCTTGCTGTTGCACATCTCGCTTCCATTTTTTGCAACTTCCTCTTTTTTTTCTCCCCCCCTTTTCTTCTCCTTCCTTTCTATTCCTTTTCTATCCAGTTCTCCCTTCTGAAATCCTGCCTTTTGGTTCCTTATAATATTATAGTTATTTTTCAACTTATACTTTTTTTTGGTTGTTGCTTCAAATCTTAGGTTCCTAACTCTCTTTCCTCTTTTGCCTTTTTCCCCTTTCGCTTTTTCTTAACCACACTTACAGTTATTTGATCATTAAAAATGGCTTCTTCTTCTTTGTCCCGCCCTTCTTGTTCAACCAGTGCTTCCTGTTGTTTTATATATTTCAAAATCTCCATTTCTATTGACTGTGCCACTTCTTTATAGTCTTTAAATAGCATTTTTGATTCTTCCATAGATGATGACATTTTAAAAAGGATTTTCCCTTTTAAGGCAACCCCCAATTAACTTTAATCCGCTTAGTATCCTCTGTCCAAAAGTCCAGGAATCCTCCAAATATCCAAAGCTATTTCTTGCTTCTTTACACACTTTTCCGGGGCTTAGGCTTGCAACAAAGTTTCAGTTGTAATGTATTTTTTCCAAATCTTGTTACAAATCCAGTCTCAATGCTGTTTAAATCCGGGTGGTATCCTCCCTTTCCAGACTCCACCCTACTTTCACTTTTCTTCTTCCTTTATTTGCTTCCTTCCTCTCTCTTTATAAAAAGAGTTCTTTAAAGTTATTCAAAAATCTTTATCACTTGGCACTTTATTTTCAGCTATAAGCAACCTGTTAATGTCCAAGTGAATTAATGTCCATTTCTTGTGCCTATCTTTTCTCAATATTCCTAGTCATTCAAAACTGCCAGCATTAGAGAAGAAGAAAAAGCTAGCTTTTCACTTTCCTTCACCGCTTTAAAAATATCTTTAAAAATAGTATTATTTTTCACTGTTTAAATTCAGGTACCTTAGATAAATATTTTCCATGTCAAGCCCGGTCTGGCACACTTTCTTCTTCCAACTTCCTCCTGCACAATCTTATCCGTTCGAGTTCTTTTTTGAGATGGCCATTTCTGACCACCGCTACAACCGCCTTTGGGAAAGGGAGAAAGACCAGCTGGGGAGGAGAGATGCAGCTCTCCTCAGCCCTGCTAGCGGCTCCCCCATCTTCACCACCTCTACGGGGTGGTTTTAACCCCAAAGCCAGCAGGCTTGGGGTCTCCAGTGGCGAGCACAGATCGAAACTGCGCACAGTCGCGGATTTCAGTCTGTCTCCGAAGAGGCTCAAACCAGATGTCCCACAGCATTTTTGATTCTTTGTGCTGGATAAGAAATGTTAGAACCCCGAAGAAGAACAAATTGGGGACAGCTAACATAATCAGTGAGTAGGTGCAACTTTCTCCTCAACTGTCCAATTCTGTACCTTCTAAGCCATGGTTTATGGCTTAACGATAGATAGATAGATAGATAGATAGATAGATAGATAGATAGATAGATAGGAAAGAAAGAAAGGAAGAAAGGAAGAAAGAAAGAAAGAAAGAAAGAAAGAAAGAAAGAAAGAAAGAAAGAAAGAAAATTCTTTATTGGCCAAGTGTGACTGGGCACACAAGGAATTTGTCTTGGTGCAAATGCTCTCAGTGTACATAAAACAAAAGATACATTCGTCAAGAGTCAAGAATCATTAGGTACAACACTTAATAATAATCTGCCCTTTGCGGCTTGTTCAGCAAATCCTGGATAGAAATTATGACTGAATGTGATAAACCTAGCAGTGTCTACAAAAAAAAACCACCCTACCAATTATAACTTTTACTTTACCTATGAATACCAAGATGCAGGAGAAGGATGATTAAGTGATTGGTATTTTGTAATCAAAGGGATAAGTTTTCCAGTGTTTTTATCTGATATGGAAATGATAATATTGTTTGATTTCAGTTGAATCAAGTTAATCCTCAATTAATGGAGTCCAAAGTTGCTATCTTGTTTGACTTCTGATATATTAAGGAGTCGTGCCTGATAGAGCACTCTTGTGAAAGACTGAAGCAACTTGAATTAAATACCAAAATGCAGGCTGATCAAGAATACAAAAAGTAGTTGTCTGGAACAGTAATATATCCCTGTTGTTAATCTGGTATATTTTAGAGAGAAAACAAGTACTGGACACAGAGGACAGTATTTGTAAAAGAAATGTTTATTTACAATAACAAGTCTATAAGAAAAATAGAATGAGTCAACCATTTGTTGCAGAGTAACTGTTTCAACAGTGTGGTCAAAAAGAAAATATGCTTCATTTCTATTCTTCTTGGGAAGGAGGAATTTATAAGAATAGGGATAAGATGAAGAATCACTGGGAGAGCCCATTGAATGCAGAATAACATCCCCATCAAAAAAAGAAGCTGGAATTGAATAGGGTCAATTGACATGATTTAACGAAAAGCAGGGAAGAATTATTCTTTTCTGTGCTGAACAGGATTGCTCTATTCTATCCACTTTTTTCTTCTTCTCCTATATGTCCCCTGTGTCTCTTAGCTAGCTGTTTATTTGGATGTACACATCTTTAAAAACAGTCTTCACCCTGAAGATAGCATTCCACTGGGTTTATTTATTTTTCCTTTTTTAAATTATCTGTTTTGTAAGTTCTGCTTTTTCCTTTTTGCAGGAAGTTTAATAGAACTCAATAGCAAAAGTGAATATTATTGCAGAATACTAAATAAAAGGAAAGTGGGTATGGCTGGCTTTGCAAGCCATGTTTTGTGAGTTCTCTCGTCAGTACGTGATGCTGAAACAATGGAGAAAATGTGTGAATTGCTTGCCAGTCAATCTGAAACACGGGAAAAGATTGACCGAAAGAGGAATCGTTGGGAGGTGGGGGGAAGAGAAGTTCTGTACCATACTTAAAAATCCATTCCAGGTACCAGCTCTACTCCTTCCATAATTAAGAAAATGCAGAGAGAAGTCAGTTGAAGCTGATACAAAATAGAAATTGTTTAGTGTCATGTTTTGCTCAGGCACAGGGAAAAGTAGGCTCTTTGGAAAATCAACCTTTATACAATTTAGATGGTGTTCTGTTATAGCTCTGTAGAAAGAGTATATCAAGCATTAGATTAGTTTTGGATAGTCACTGGTGAGCCAATGATTCTGGCAGTTTGCTCTGTGATGATTGACATGCCCCAGAGACATGCTCATAGATTTTGGTGATTTATTTGTTATAAGGGCCTTGGTGGTGCAGGCTGTTAATAGCCTAGCACTTAGTTCCAGCTGCCTGTAATTATTGCAGGCTCAAATCCCACCAGGCTCAAGGTTGACTCAGCCTTCCATCCTCTCGGGGTAGGTAAACTGAGGACCCAAGATTGTTGGGGGCAATAAGCTGACTTTGTAAAAATGCTGCTTAGTAATAAGCAGGCATATACAATGGAATGAAGGCTATTGCTGAGCGCATTGGGTTGTATCTCAAAAATTGTAAGCCGCCCTGAGTCTCCGGAGAAGGGCGGGATATAAATATGAATTAAAAATATACTTATTGATATGGAACACTATTTTTTCATCACGTGCAGTTGAATGCATGAACTGAACTGATGCTTATAGTCTGGTGTATATGAATGGTATTCACAAACATTTACCTGAACATGTAAGGAATTATTTCTACTGTTCATCCTAAGATACAGTACATTGATGGACCAAACTTAAAGCTTCTCTAGTTCTGCCTGAGTGAATCTTATTCTTTCAATTACAAGATTTGGTATTAAGTCATAGCTTTTTTTGTTTGGCTTATAAACTAAATACATTCTGAACCCATTATAAGCAATTTAGAGATACAAACAGATCGCTAAAATGGAAAAATGGATTGTAAATATACTTTGAAGCATGCTACTTAGGCTTTGCAATTCTATCCATAATCATTTGGCCTTATACTGCATTTTCTAAACAATCATCAAAGCTCTCTACATTATATTATATAGCCTCTTTAAAATACCTGAATTTTAAGTCATAGAAATAATCAAACCAGTCAAAACAATAAAAAACCCAATCCTTCCTTTTCACAACCCAGTTCACCCAGTTATAAAAGCAAAGCAATTTTAAAAGTTTTTTTTTTTGCTGTTCTGCAAGATAGACTTTAGCTTGTTAAACAAATCATGATGGGAAGCAGTGGTGGTATTCGACCGGTTCTGCCCGGTTCTGGAGAGCCGGTAGGAGCGATGAGCAGCGAGACCGAACCGGTTCTCTCCACTGCTCTGCTGGCTCTGCTGTTGGGCCCAACCACCCGCCTGGGCTCCCATAGTCACCTTTATCTGCTGAATTTGAAGCACAGCTGCTTTGTGTGGCATAGAATAGCGCCGCGCGGCAGCTGCTGAAGCAACCAGGATCATGCAGGCTTGCAGGAGGCGAGTTAGAATGCTTCTGCCTGCGCAAACACCTATGTACCTGCGCAAAGTATGTGTTTGGCGCGTGCGTGCAGACAAAGTGTGTGCACACACGCAAAGCGCGCCCACCAAGCCACGCCCACCAAACTGGTGGCAGCAATATTTGAATCCCACCACTGATGGGAAGCAGATTAAAAGAGCATGTTGGAATATGCGTTGAAAATGACCATACCCAGGTTTTACTGCTTACTCACTCAACAGATCAAAAGGAAAGGAGCTTATGGAGGAGTTGGGAGGTACGTAGGCATGTACACACATCAGCTAGTTCATCTGCTGACATCTCTATGCTCATGTGGCATATTATACAAATAGAAAGCTGGAGTGATACGCTACCTATGTGTCAGCTCTCAGTGACTACACAAATTGATTTTCTACAGGATAATCTGCCCCCAACGTGATCTTTCAGATCTTCCAAAGGTAACACCTGCCATTGTTGCAACTGAGTTCTCTTTCTTTTCACCTTTCCCAACATTACAGATTATTGTACAGACTTAGAGCTACGTCTTTGTAAATAATAATAAAAAAATTGGACGGTATGTAAAGTATAGAATAATAATAAAAAATTGGACGGTATATTTCCCTGGTCTAGTTTCTCTCCCAGATACATGAATTCTACTTTTTGAGTTCCCTATCAACATGACGATTGCTGAGAATTTTGGAAACTAAAATCTAAACTTGAAGAGACCTCTAAGTTAAGGAAGGCTGGCATATGAACTGATATGCTTACGAATCAGGAATATTGTAAAAAAATTGCATTATTAGGTCCTCCTGAGCCGTCAGAGTTTCAAAGCCCAGTGAAGAGCTTTTGTACAACTCATTAATAGAGCAGGCTACCATGGGGAGTTTCACATTTAAAGATTGTGTGCTGCCCATCTCTTACAATTTCCCAATAACTGCCACTGGGAAGTGATTGTCCACGTTTTATTAGGTTCAAATTCCTGATCTGAGACTAGCAGTACAAAGATTTTGGGAACCTTGTGGATTGATCGTTGAAATGCCCTCAGAGATTATGCAGGAGACTGAAATGGAAGGCTCTAGTTATGGTCCAGGGTTTGAAAAAAATGAGTGAATATTGTGCAAAGACATAATACTATTAATGGGGGGGAAATGTTGGAGCATATCTCAGTTTGTTGTAACAGCAGTATCTGTATCACCATACAGGTGCATAGAATAAAAATGCCATGGCACAAAGAGAAATAAAAAATGAAAAATCATGTCCAAATGCCAAGTGTGAAGAATGCTGCTTTATATGGGCATTACTGTATATTCTGACCTGGGTGTTTCTGCTTGATCTTGCAGGAGTTGTACTATGTTCAGGCAAGATACCATTTGAGCAAGACACCTTTTGAGAGACAGAGCCACAGCTACCCCAAGGTCCAGAAGTGAGAGGCAGGACCTCTCTTTGGCCCAAAGGAAGAGAGCCACCTCAACAGCCAGCTTCACATCCCTTTGCTTTGGTTTGAACTGAGTGTAGGTGATATCCACCCGTTGCCACTCTCATGAGCAGAATGGAGTCTAAAGAAAGCACCCGAAGTGGAAACAAGACTGATACCAAGACTGCTAGCTCAGCAAAGTCTGAGAAACCTCATTCTGGGCCGGCGGCAAGTGCTGATAAGAAGGAAGCACCCAAGGAGCAGCCAACTCCTACTGCCACCACCCCTGCAAAAAAGGGGGCCACAGCGCCCAGCGAGGCAGCCATGCTGAATGACCATAGCAACCTGAAGCCTACCGCAGTGCCAGCAGCTGAGGGGCCTGAGGCCGCTGCTCATCCTGCCAACTCTGAGCATAAAGAGAACAGTGCGGAAGAGTCGCCAGGGTGCAGCATGTTTGAAAACATCAAGCCCCTGCTCATCTTTGGGGGGGCAGCAGTAGCTGCCATAGCTGTGATCGTAGGAGTAGCCATCCTAGCTCGGAAAAAGTAGGAAACCAAAGGAGTGCAGGGAACAGAATTTCCCCCGGGTTGTGAACTGTTCCTTTTGACATCAGTGCATGCAATCACTTCTATACATACTTATAAATATGCAGTATATAGCAAGAGAGAGAGATAAGTAGGTCTTGCTTAAAGTTAGTATGCCAGGGTCCTAAAAAAAACAGATTTGTTTTCCTGGTCAATAGATGCTATTTTGTGTTTTCTTTCCATAACTCCTCCCCATCCTACTTTCTGGTCAGCTTTAAACTTGGTTCCAACATCATTTTCAGAATCCTTCGCTTTTAATTGGGCTATGGAAGAGCAGATGAAATAAACACTTTCTTTTCAAGAGGACCGTCTAGTATCCTGTATCCAGCTCACTGAAATACTTTCAAAGATGCATAAAATGGCAGCATCTTCACTAATCTGAAGACCATGTGGTCCCTTCCAGTATTCATCTACTTCGATTCGTTGTCAAAGCATCAAAGCTCACCTAAATTACAAAGTTATCTTCGGAGTATGAGAAGCTATCAGAGTTCAAGAAGCAAACTTAGCCTACTGAGATTACTAACTAAAGCCCAGAAGGCAACATCTTGGCTCACTGTCTTATCACACAATGTCTACAAAGCATGGTATTAAATATAGTTTAGCCATTGATTGGAATAGCTTTGGAACATAGTAGTCTTTCTCTACCATTTAAATGCATGTCAAATGCAACTCTGGCTGTAAATTGGCGAAGTACCCTTTGTAGAATTTAGATACATTTTTAAACTTTTTTTTTAGTCAGATATTTAAATCTATGTGATTTAAACTTTTGGGGAAAAGTTGATGAGTTCATCTGTGTGTATGGATTTTGAACAAATGCTGAAGCTTCTCCATATAAAGTTACATACCTGTTTGTGCTATGAAGGGGAGTCAAGAAAAAAAACGAACACCAAAGGAATAAGTGTGTATATTTTATTTCATCTGGAATATGGATTTAAGAAAATTTGCATGTGGAATAACTGCCCAAGTGCAAGAATTTGAACCCAATGGAGGATCTTCATTTCAATATTGTATAGCTTTAATTCAAGATATACCAGAAGAATGATTTAGGCCTCATTGGAAATTATGCAAAGAAATAACAAAAACGGACTCACAGGAGCTATCTTTCCCCCATACATTTGAACTGGGATGCTGAAGATAAGAGGAAATTTCCTGTTTTGAAATAGCCTTGTTGTGTTAGTGGTCTTCTTGAAATGATTAAAACCAGATTTTTTGGGCTGTGGGTGGGAAACAGTTATTTGTCTTTGATACATATACTAAAGATATTTCCCCAACAGAAAGAATTTGGACACTGGAGCATTGGTTATAATGTAAGATGACTGAATGACCATCCCTTATTTAGTAGATTTTTTTCCTGCTTGGACCATGCTAGTGTGAAACAGGTGTGTGTGAGTGTGTATCATACAACACACCCATACCAATTCAATCAGATTTAGTTAAAGATTGATGTGTGTGTGTATCATGTTTTCATCTCATCATGTTTAGAAACTAACCCATACACTAGATTTCTTTGTATTTGAGCCCCACTCACTTTAAAGTCACAAACTTATCAATCCAGAAGTATAGTAAAATGGTAGTAGCGCCTAGGCCAGTATTTCTCAATCTTGGCAATTTTAAGATGTGTGGCAACATGGCTGGAGGTGGGTGGGAATTCTAGGAGTTGAAGTCCATACAACTCAAGAGTTGTCAAAATTGAGGAACACTGACCTAAGCTACAATTAAATCATCTCTCTCTTGCATTTATGGCTGTGATCTTATAGGTTAGGTCTATAAGGGAATCATTCACTGGCAGTCATTGTTTAATATCGTGATATCCCACTGTTCTGAATAATTTTTCAGAACCTGCTCCCCATCTGAAAACCTGTATTCTTGTGTATATGTGTACAAGCTTTCCTAACCCTGCCTTTGAGAATATGTGTATATACATTATAATTTTTGTAAAGCTACAAAATCTGTATTCTTTGTAGAAAAGCAGAATGCAACCATTTATCTGCACACCTGCATTCACGCGAAGTGTTTGTGTTTGTGCCACTTGCATTCCATTGTACAGTAGCCAAAACCAAGATTTCCTTTCAATAAACAAAAATACATTTAGCTAATTGATGAATGTATAATAATCCGTCTTGTGCGTGTAAGGAACCCCTCTGATTGATGGACTGTTGTGCGTACAAAAGAACTTTCTCTGCTTGCTTCTTATACATGTTCCAAACTATTCTGGAGCAATTGATAACAGTCTGGAGCAGGAAAGGAAGAATCCTGATGATGTAACTGTGGACCTGTGTGATAATAACATGTGCAAGCTTATTTCTCTCTTGAGATTTAAGGTAAACCTAGTGGTGGTATATCATCTTTGCCCCTGCCCCAAATTGACCCTTAGGGAAATGATAGTGATGCAGAATAGGGCTAATTTGCTGCATGTATTCTTGTATACGCCACAAATACATCTCCAGTCTATTCCACTGCAATAATAATCACAGCAAATGCTTCCTCGTTTTTGCTTTGAATAGTGGGCATCTGGAAAAAGTGTTCATTTATGTAGGCCAAGCTCAGTGAACTTGTGCTTTATAGAAATGTGCAGCTTGCAGTAGAAAGGCTAGTTATGACTCTATTTGGTAAGCAATGTCATGTAAGCTTTTGAATGTGTGTCAACATTTATGTTTGTTTCTTTTAAAGGTGGAACAAATCAGCCTGCATTGCACCCTGATTTGTGCAACCCCTCATATGTCCTGTCTCCTTACTTAGTGGCTTTTGGTTGCTGCTTATTGGCACCAGAGAAATTGCTGCTAAGTTTGACATTGACATCTAATATTGGCTATATTTCATACAACAATCCCATGTAAGCATTTCTCTAGTTCTAAGGCTGTTGATACACTTCTATTATAATTAGTGATAAAGTAACAAAACATTTCCTTCAGAAAGCTAATCGTCTTCAGCTGGCACCCTTGTATGTCTTGAGTGAATCCTGACTTCTACTGGTTTTTTCTGGATCTCCCCCCCTCCAAATTTCAATATTTGCCATACTGCTACAGGCAAAATTGTATTGTTTCTGTTTATTGTTGCAGATCAGCTGGATTATTATACAACTCATCAACTAACTGGTTTTATACTTGGTATTTTTACTCTTTCCCTACCCCTCCAAGTTTACTTACCAGCCGTCCTCCATTGTTTAGATTGAGAATGTATGGATCAAGGCAATTCTATGACACAGTGCAATCCTCAGGAAGTACATTCTAGAGTAAATTGCATTGACTTTTAAGTTCTTTTTACAAAATAAGTGAGTACAGCTTTTTCTGTGAGTAGGAAAGGGTCAGCTAATATTAAATGTCTGCTCCAACTGGGTACTTCCTATATCAAATGGTATATATGAGTATAAACACAGCTAGAGCTAATGTTAAGACACGGGGGATGTGAAAAATAATTGGACACTTCTCCTTAGTTATCATAGTTTTGTTGCTAATATTGGAACTGTTATCCTTGCCCCCATCTTTAATTTTAATGTAATGGAATTGGGGAAACTGACCTTGAGACAGTCTTTGAACACTGAGAAGACGTGGTAGCTCCAGCAAATTCATTAGCAAACTGCTATAATAGCAAAATGTGTCATGATATCAATGTTTAAGTGGTGCAGTAATATGATGTCACAATATCTGATGCAACTAGCTTAGGGGTGTCAAACTCACATCATCACAGCATTGTCATGTGATGTATCATGACTTTTCTCCCCTTTGCATGGCCGTGGCCAGTGCATGATGCATCCAGCCCACAGGCTGTGAGTTTGACAGCCCTGAAGTAGCTAAGACACAGCCTTTGTATGTGTATGATGATGTCATGATGCATCTGTCATTCTCCACCCAATCTACCCTGTGGATGCCCATGTATAACCTGCTAACAAAGGAATACACATTTAATGTAAGTCTATCATGTATTATCAAAAAATCCACATCCAGTAGGCCAAACTTCCTATATGTGCTTATTTGTGGGGAATATATCAGTTGTTCTCATTTTTATGGAGATTATACAAAAGTTTTCATTCTGCATATAAATCTGGAAAGACAGTTCCATCACATTCCTTCTTTGCAGAGCCTCTTAGTGCAAAATATTAAGACATAGTAGCAATCTCAATTTGGCCATAAACATGTATCACTAGAGTCAGAAAGATCAGGCCTTTATCAACCTTGTACAGGACATTCAAGAGGGTTACTTTATTAAACATACTGGAACTTATGCATGAACGGAGTATTAAGGTGACACAGCTATAATTGCAGTGATGCTTCAACTATATCAGTAATTCATTCTTGCTGATACTTGAAGTCATTGCATAAGGTTTTTCCCAACATAATATTTTGCTTTTTTACCTGAAAGAAAGACTCAGATTTCACTATTTAATTCTAAAAATGAGTTAGAGGAAGCTACACTATATTCTTGGCTGGTTTTAAGTATTGCCCGTGTACAGTTCACAGAAATGGTTGGTGTTTCTCTCTTTAGTGATTAAAGTGTGAAAAAAGAAAGGGGGAAAACTAGTAAAAGGATAAAAAACTCCTTCTCACCCCCAAAAGCCATTTTTGTTGAATCTAGATGGTTGTTTTAGATGTGTTGGGACAATAACGTAATGATAAGAACTAGCATCTAAAAATTAAAAGTGTTTTAGTTTAGACAAATATATAGTATGTACAAGTGGACAAATGCTAAGACTATACTTCTATCCAAAATCTTTTGGCTCTGTCTATCTTACATTCTCCCATTCTTCTTATAGCACTCCTTTTTCCCCCTGAACCATCTATTAAGGTGCCCAGGGTGCAAGGCCCACTTCACCATCTCCACAACACAGAACCTCCCACACACTGCCAAACAGTTTCCATTTCAGTCTGACTCCAACGTCATTTTAAATTATGACTGAATTGTAATCTAGGATGAATGAGGAAAAAAGCATTGGCTGATGTAATCACTTAATATTTCTTGTTTCTTAATATAAACATGGCCCTAAGCATCTGGGATATGAAAGATAGTTCTGTTATAATTTTCTGTTTCAATCTCAAAGCCATGCCTTGATTATAAGCTAGCAGCTACAGTTCCATCATTATAACTTGTGCAGAATTGATGAGTGCTACGTGGTGCAATTAATGTTGTCTAATCAGTTGCTATTTTTTCAATCATAGAAGCTTCAATCAGTTTCCCAAGTGACCAAAATGCAAGGAGAATACCCCTTTTGTGATATACCTGTGTCCTTGTTCGTAAATGTATTTGAGGTGATCTCCCACCCCCTCATATTTCTTATGTCTTTTGCTATATTTATGGTTAAGGGAAGGCCCAAAGTAATCCTTGTAGATGGGAAATGCTAGTTGATTCAATCTGAACGTTTGCTATCTGCTTCTAGATTCATTTGAACAAAACAACAAAATCATACAAAATGTACTCCACAGCAAAAGTTTTCTAAAAATTATGTAACATTACTAAAGAGTCTCCCCATTAATTTGAGTAGTCTATAACATTAATTGATTATTTCCTTTACTCAACAGGCACACTTACACAAACAACTTGAGATTCTCCATAGGTCCTAGGCTATAACCCACCCAGTTCCGAGATATAGTCCAGCACGATTGGAAAGAACAAAATTGGTAAATGCAAACTTAAATTATGTTGGCCTATGCATAACAGAGATTAAGGTGTTTTCTTTTTTTCATTTGGAAGTCAGCTGTTGCAGACTACCTTTTGTCAAAGCAAATGTGAAATCACACCACTTTAAGTTAGAAAATAAATCTGAACCTTTTGAAATCTTCTGATACTGCCTATGCTTCTATGGACACTTTGTATGGGCTTCAGCTCAGCTCCTTAAAATGGCAAATAATTTTTCCTTTCCCATATAGTATTCTTTTATTTGAATTTTAAAATGCGTATAAATGCAATAATGCAGGTAGAGTAGAACTATTAGACTGAAAATTAAAGTAGTTTAGCTTGTCCCATTTGTGACCTACAGTGTTGTATGACACCCAACACTGTATCCTAGCATTCTCAAGGCTTTCCTACATAGCTGAATCTAGTCTTAGCTTTGAAAATTCATTGTGTGAATGGTGGGGTGGGTTGACTGGGAACGTGTATGCTTTACACACAGTATGTTATTTGCATCAGAAGCTACATAGCCACTCCATTTTCTATGGAACTGTAAATGATTCCCAATATACCTGTAACTATTATCAGGATTGTGTGAAATAAACTATATATATCTATATAGATATACATGTATATTGTATAATTCCTATAGTTATCTTTATGTTTTATTTTCAATATAACCCTTTTATTAAAAAAAGAAAACTAACACATAACTTATTAGGGTAAGAGTGTTTCCTGAACACGGATCAAGAATGATCTATCAATTAGGGCAGTAACAGCAATCCTGGTGGACTGGTAGTGAAGACACCTCCCATTCAGAAGATTGAGAATTCAATCCTGTTTCTCTCCTAGGGCATAGAGAAAAAAAATATCTGCTGTGAACTCCACATGGCATCAGGAAGTAAACGCTCAGCTGCATTCAGTCGGCCCAACTCTTTCCTGAATTAAGGGATTACAGGATCGATAAAAGGCAGCAATCCTGTACTCAAAAAATTACAAATTAGACAAATGCATAATCAAAACTGATATTTGTTTATAACTCTTATTTAAATCCACCAGCAAACAGACCCTTAAGGCAGGGAATTCAGGAAACAAAATACAAAGTTCTATAATATGAATATTGTTCCAGTTTAGGCTTGCGTTATCTATACTTTATTTTTCCGATATAATTTCAGGAAATAATACAGGGATAATGATAGCAAATAATGGTAGAAATAGCTGAAGGGCCTGGGAATTATATAGGACCATATTTATAACAACGCTGCTGGCAATACATTTCCAAAGCTTTTAAAATAACAATCATATGATTCAGGAGCAGAGGAAATTGAAGTCATTTTAAAGCACTATGTTGAGACTATGTTGCAGTTAGGGGAATACCTCTGAGATAATTTCAGCTATATGGCACTTCTGTAAACTGTGTACCTCTATTTCTAGCTGAAACGTAATGTCTTCTTTACAAAATTGGTTAGCTTGGGAATAGGAATTCAGCCTTCACTCCTAATCATCACCACTGATTTGTTGACAGCTCATTTTGGAACAAATTATTCCAAATGCATGTCTCCTGCTGTGTATAAGAACTAAATTTTTGATGCTCTTGAATTTTCTCATAATGCTTAAAAAGATTCCTGTGGTATCCCATCATGTTACTGAAAAGCTGGTCTTTCGTAAGAACCATGAAGGTGATATGGACTAAAGTACTGTAAGTGGAATGAGCTCAAAATCAAATATGTTTGGAATGAAACTTCATGGAGATTAGGAGGTGGTAAACATTTGTTGTTTTTCTCCATGGCAAACCAGATTTTGTCACAAATCCTAGAGATGGTCATAAGTGAGAAATCTGAGGGGGAAAACGACTAGAATTATATGTTCAGCTTTTGTTCTGTCTTAGGTTAGTAAACCATAATATCCTTTTTTATTTCCTTTAACGTGTGAATCCATTCTAAGAAATAAATAATGAATCTAGAAGTATGCAAAGACAGGGAAGTGTAGGCCTATGCTAAAGCTTATTGTGAGTCCTTGTTCATATTTAATCTGGATAGCAATTGTGAGTCAACAACTGAGTAACAAGCATTAAGTCTAGTTCTCAATTATGCCAACATAATATTGGTATAGTCTTTCTCTGAAAACACCTACATGTATCTCTCTTTTTGACATTTCAAGATAATCCAGGTCTTCTAAAATATTTCAGGATGACAGTTGTAGGCCATGAGAAATATGGTCTTGGACCCAAAGAAGAATGAAATTAGAATTGGAGTTTGCCTTCTTAACGGGAGGCAAATTAAATCAAATAATCTTGCATAAAGGCCATGGAATTACTAAGCAGTTATACAATTTAAGGTCTTTTTCACAAGTGTTACTCTGACTTTTTCCTTCTTGACTAAATAGCGAGTTATTTTAAATTACATCTGCCTATGACAAATGCTGAATTAATTTGCAGTGATTGAAAGAGATACTTTTGTTTTACATTAACTATGTAAAGGTTTTGAGCATGCATAGTATATTGAAATTATGACCTAAAAAGAGACAGTAAGTAGTAGAAACACTATAGTAATTTAACTATATATATGAATGACACAAATATGTAAAAATGACTTAAAATGTAAAGTAGGTCCACTGTGTAATTTTCTATTTCTTTACAATTACAACTGGCAAATAAAAAAACATTTTGTAGCCAATATCTATATCAGACATTTATATCAGGTTTTTATAGCAAGATGATGACTTAACTTCTAAAGCAGGGTGTCAAACTCACGGCCTATGGGCCAGATGCGTTACGTGCTGGCCCCGCCTCCACCCAGTTTAGCAAAGGGGGAAATCCTGATACATCACATGACACCACCATGATGCCGGGAGTTTGACACTCCTTATCTAAAGTAACAATTTGTGAGAGAACTTTTAAAAAGCACCTCTTGTTGAATGATTAAAGCAGCCACATCTTTTCCCACTTCTGAAGGATTTGCACAGCCATACAGTTTTTGCAAATGAAAAAATATCTACCTATAATAGCACCTAATGTAGTTGTACTTGCAAGAAAAGAATAAGAAAAAATATAGGAAAAATTTGTCTCCAAATCCTAAAAATAACTTCTGCTATCTATACGTTATTGAAAAAACATATTGTCCAACACCTTTCCTGGACAGTTAAAATAACTATATAGTTAAGAATTGAATGGATGAATGAACACAATATTGCAATGTTATACACGATTAGTATATCATATTGTACTTTTGCTACCTGTGCATAAAAATAATACATGTAAAACTGACAATTTAAATAAATTCCTGAAGAGTGATTAACACAAAAGATGGTCACCCAGTATTAAAAAATCCCAGTTTAAGCCATAGTTTCGCAACTAATGGTGTTGTGGCTGGAGAATTATGTGATAATTCTATGCAGGGTTGTTATTTTCACTCCAACCAAATGGCTTGGGACTTACTCCCATGTAAGTGTATATAGGACTGTGTCCCCAGACGAAAAAAAATAGACTGTATTTGTCTGAGTAGGAAAATATATCTTGCAGACATGCAGCAATTTTTCATTCCCAATAATGTAAAATAAATAATTCTAGGGTAAAAAAAAAAGGAAAATCAAGAGTGTTTTTTAATCTTGTGTTTGCATGCCAGATAGCTTGCTGCATGAGAAAGGCCATAGCAACAATAAAAGTATGTTATAATAATAGGACTAAATGAGGCTCAAGAAGGAAATATGTTTGCAAAAATAAATTTTACATGATGCCTAAGTCAATGAAAGAGGTGCTTCATAAAAAATATCCTCAAAACATTAAAAATCTGTCCTTTGGACAGCTCTCTTTGATAGCTTTCCCAGGTACCTTTGTGTCTGTCTGTACGCAACTCCTGTGCTAGGCTAAAGGGATGCAGTTGTGCATGGATGAATAGATGGCTTTACAAAGCAAATGCTTTGCAGAACTCTATCATTTAACCCTTTCCTAGGGAAGCACCAAATCACAGGCATTTAATTTCTAAGAATCACATACAGGAGAGAATGTGTAAATAGAGCACTGTAAACAATTCAATAATTTAAATGTAAAACAGTTACAAATCCTGTTGTCTCACGTAATCTAAATGCCTTCCGCTCTTTCCTTTAAAAGAAATGGTAAAGTTTTTAGGATAGGGATTGTTCTCTTCTTTGAAACTTTCTTTTCTAAAGGTAGTAAAGGAAATATAGGGAGAGGCATGCAATTATTTCAAAATTTATTTCTTTACAGTCAGTTTGTCCTTTCATTTTTGTGTGCGGAGGGCAGTTAAAGACAGGATTGTACTATAAATCATATGACTGTGATTAAATTACAGGTGAAAAGTTACTAGTATATGCAGTCCTTCTATCAGGAAATCAGCATGCATTCTACAAGTACAGAAACATATTCCTGATGGGAACTACAAACATCTTTAAGGCTATATAAAGATCCATGGAGCTCCTATGTTCTATTATTTCATTAGATGTAGTTTCAGTTACTGTGTGTGATATTACCCCTCTTGAAGTTAAACATTGCACTTCACTCTTTAATTGATCAGATTTTAAAACTTCCAGTTTTAGACAATATTTACCATTTGATTATAACATAGTACAGTAAATGTCCATTTTATGCATTTCACCAATCCAGATTACAACTCATGTCTCATGTTGGAGGATGAAATTTTAAAAGGTCCTCTTTCCAGAATATTTTAGGCATGTGATTATATTGGCCCTTATACATACAGTACCAAATTTCAGCCAAGGCAGTTGGCTGACAGGTATTTTTATTTTTATTCATATTTATATCCCGCCCTTCTCCGGAGACTCAGGGTGGCTTACAATCTTTAGAGCACAACCCAATGCGCTCAGCAATAGCCTTCATTCCATTGTATATGCCTGCTTGTTACTAAGCGGCATTTTTACAAAGTCAGCTTATTGCCCCCAACAATCTTGGGTCCTCAGTTTACCTACCCCGAGAGGATGGAAGGCTGAGTCAACCTTGAGCCTGGTGGGATTCGAGCCTGCAATAGTTACAGGCAGCTGGAACTAAGTGCTAGGCTATTGTCAGCCTGTACCACCAAGGCCCTGGACTGACAAATGGCATTTATATGCCCAAGTCAAGGGGCAGAACATCAAAAAGCATTTGAGATGGAAAATACCACAAGTATGTATCTCTGGGAATACAACAAAATTTAAATCAATAAATACTGCCCTGATAATTATATTGTACCCAGATCAGTTCCTCTTATGAGAGGGACGGTGCTGTGATAAAAGCCACTTATAACAAAAACAGTTTTCAAAGACTTTCTGTTGATGAAAGACTAGAATGGAGGTATTCCTGTTCTTTAATCCACTTTTAGAAAAAAAAATCATCAAAGCCTGTTCTTATACATAAATCTTTAAAGTGAATAAATGGAATAGCCTCATCTTAAGAGCAGTTAAACAAAGTACAAAGCAGCCCTGATTCAAAACATGAAAAGAATTGTTCAACTTGCTGGCTGGTGATAGTGCAAACAGATTTATTTTAATCTTGTAGAGCAGGGGTGTCAAACTCGATTTCATTGAGGGCCGCATCAGGGTTGTGCTTGATCTCGGGGGACCGGGGTGGGTATAGCCAGGGTGGGCATGGCCATCATGGCATCACTCATGTCGGTGCCTGTGGTGGCCCAAGCGCTCTGCCAGAGAAAACAGGTTCCCAAGCTCTATTTTTAGCTGCGACGACCTCTTACAACCTACTGCCAGGCAAAACGGAGCTCAGGGGGCAACATGCAGCCCTCATGAGCTCCATTTTGGCTGGGACAGCCTCCTGCAACCCCTGCCACTGAAAACGGAGCTCAGGGGGCCATGCACAGTCCTTGTGAGCTCCATTTTGGCTGGCAGAGGCACCACAGGCCAGTCCTTCACTGTTTGCAGGGCAGCCCCACAGGGGTCACATCTGGCCTCCGGGCCTTGAGTTTGACACCCCTGTTGTAGAAAAATCAAATTGCATTGAATTCCATGGTTGCAATGTAGATCCACAGAATCGATGACTTCAATAGTGTGGTTAGCATCATGGGCCAGGTTCTGAACCTAGAGTCTGAAGCTGAAGAAGCTGTTCCAGATGAGCCTATGGAATATCAGCCTCTGGAAGGACAAAGCCAGAGATCATCTGAGACTGATCAATCACAAACCCGAGCAGCTGGATCTGTCTGAGGAAGGTGACCTAAGGCCTCCCAGTCTCTGCACCAGACCATCTAGAAAGGAGACCAGAACAGAGGAAATCTACTAGATTACTTGCCAGTAAACATTCTGATTAGAGACAGTTCATGTCCTTGAAGTTGGGTAAAAAAAGGCATAATAAAAATATAACAGCAGCAGCAGCTAAATACCATGCCAACCAAATGGCCTCAAGTGGATATCAGGCCAGCCAAATTAATGTGAGGAGCTAAGCAAACTATTATAGAGCATTTTATATCTTTTAAGACAGAAAAAAACATTCATGATAAAACAAAGTATCATCTTCTCATATCATCCTCTTATCAAATCAAAGACCCAATGGCGCCAACTTGTATTCTTCTACTTTATTTTTTACTTAAATTATTGCAAAGTAATATGAATGATTAGGAATGGGCTTGCCTTTCAGTTCATACTTAAATATAACATAGTAGTTTCAAGATTTTATAGAATCTTCCATTAAAACAGAACATTCATAGTACAGTTAGTGCACTTTTTTATTTTACACAAAGAATAAATTGTGCCCAAATCATTATGATTTACATATGACCTCTGATCCAAGAAAAATAGAGATGCCCTTTGCAATCTCTACCTCTTCAAGCTTCTAATCTGGATAGTGTAAATGTTTTATAAACCCAAGCTTCAATCTAGAGATTAGAGTCTATTTTATATTGTCTTCATCTCCCGAATTCAGGTGTGCTACACCTGTCCTTTATGCAGCCGGATCGTTGCAGGAATTCCATACATTATCTTACAACAGTAACGTACAATTTGAGAGATTGAGATTGCCCTAGGAAAGTTAAACAGTTGTAGCTACGAGGCTCAAATCCATTTCTTCTGCTATAAAACAGCTGCCAATAGAGGAAAAAGTTTGTATTTTTTTTCAAGAAACGAGAGGAACAAGCAGCAAATGTGGAATTCTTAGCAATGCAGAAAACGTTAACATCAAAAGACCCCTTTTCAATATCGACTCACCAGTAAAAAAATATTCATTTTTTAAAGCTATCGTTCAAAATAAGCTGCGTTGGGGAAGGAAAAAAGCAATACAATGGTAACAATGTATGCATTTTATTTTAGAGGATTTCTGGCTACAAGAAACAGACCCCCAAGGCTGCAAGGGTGGCGTCAGGTCAGATTAGAAAAAGGGGGCCAAACCCAGACCGGCGAAGAAAGCAGCCGTGGTATTGCAAACTACATCTCTCTTCTACCGGGTCGCCCTCTTAAGAGGGTGGCCGGCTCGAGGGCGCTTGCGCAAGGGGACAGCTGGGCGGGCTGGTGGGCGGAAAGCGCGGTGTGGTTTATCCTTCCCAGCCGCGAAGCCCAGGTTGGGGCCCGCCTGCTTCTCTTTTCCCCGGGAGACTCCCGCCGCCGCCAACGCCACGATGTCGGAGAGGCTCAGCAAGCCGACGTGCCTCATTGTCGCCAGCGCCGCTGTTGCAGGTGAGGCCGGGTGGCTCTGGCCCTCCCCGCCCTCTTCTTCGGCTCTTCCGCGCGAGGGAGGCGGACCTGAGCGCTGTACGGGAAGGCGAGACGGGGGCGGCAGGAGGTTTGAGAGAATCGCCCCCGAAAGGCGTATATTGTCAGGGGCAACAGCCCTTTTCCCGGTGGGGAGGGTGGCTCTTCCGACCTTTGATACTCCGCTATGCGCATGACTGGTTCCCCCCGCAGCTGGACGCAGGAGATCGGAGAAGGCTATTCCGGGCAGCTTGATCGATACAGTAATTGCACGGGGAGTCTATCTGGCTGCGCCGGAGTGATGGATCTCTAAGGCAAAAGATAAACTCTGCTTCAAGTGGAGTACAGCTTCTCTGTTTACATGGGCTGTTTCGTTCCTGACAGCAGCGCGGAAGTTATATGCAGCTCTTTTCTCCTACCCTGGATGACATTTCCAATGTAGTCTTCAGCCCTGAGATTTCTTGGTGGTCTCCCATTCACATATGAACCTGGCCTTTTCTTCCTCTTTTTTAACCAGCCAACATCAGGAATCTAGTTAGGAGTCTGTTGCATTTTATGTGGGCATAGTCAGCATTCGATAGTTGCTATGCTGTAATTTCTACATAATATTAACATATTTTAAAGTCTCATAAACATGTTGGGTTTCAGTTCCCTTAAGCCCTAGCTAGGATTTCTGTTTTCTGCCTGCAAGAACATAGAAATTACAGTGCTGTTGGGCTGTTCTTTGAGGCTTATTAGTGCTCTTGGTTGAATCTAATCTTTTATTTCATTTATATTATTTTTAAAGTATACTTCCATTCAGGAGCTCATCTATCAGCCTTGAAAAATAGAAGCTGGTCTTCAATATAAGTCTCATGGTACTCCAACAGCTTTATCTCTTTTCACCACATTGCCTGTATGTATGTATGTATATATATATATGTAGAGTATTCGGGTCTTGTCCTGTGTAAGATTGATGCTCAATCTTACACGGGACAAGACCCGAATACACCAAGACCTACATACCTTTACCCGTGAAAATCTACGAAAACAAATATGTATGTGTGTGTGTGTGTGTGTATATATATATATATATATATATATATATATATATATATATATATATTTTATATCCTTCCCTCTTTTACAAAACCTTTTAGTTTTTAATGTTTTTGCTGTTATGGAATTTAGGGTTGTTCTCTGAAGTTGGTTAGCCTTAACAAGTTTTGCCAATCCTGTTTTTGTATGTCCAGGACCAACATGAAAATTATTAAATCTCTTCTATGGAGATTCTCAGTCATCCAGATCATGATTGTCCCAAAGGTGCTTTTTTTAAGAGGCAACTGGACTTTCTGGTTGTTCTTTGAAGACGTTTCGCTTCTCATCCAAGAACCTTCTTCAACTCTGACAAAGAAAATGTCTTCAAAGAACAACCAGAAAGTCCAGTGGCTTCTTCAAAAAGCATCTTTGGGATATTAAGTCTTTTTTTTACTTTGAGGAATATGAAAAGGCTATCAAGTTTGCATATTTAGTAAGAGTTATCAGTGAATGCTAAGGCTCCCATATTTGTGTTACAAAAAAGCCAGGTAGCTTTTTCAGTATGTCTGCTACTATAGATCAGATCCAGATTTTGTTCCCCTAGATATGCAGCCATACCAATGTTTTTCCCCATATAGAAGCTCTCACTACAAATACAATGTGCTTATATCTGTCCACCAGGTGTATCAGCTGATTCCTTCTTCCACTCTTTTACATTGGCGAGCTCTGCTTTTAATCTACAAGTTGCTACCCCAGGGGTAAGTAAATGTAAGTGTTCCATGCTAGTTTTATTAAGTAGATGATGAAATAGATTCTTTCCCCAGGCAAGATGATTAAAAAAAGAGGAAGGAAGTAACTGTTACAGGAAATGATGGCCTTCAGTAATGGTCTTAGAATGGAATGTAATCAGAAGTTGCAATGTTTCAAACTAGACACCTACATGTAATGTTGACCTGCTTTTAGTGAAGTAGTGGAAAATAAATTTTATCCATCATTATTTTCGTATATTTTTCTCTTTTGTTTCCATATGCAATTTCCTAGAGGGGTCTCAAATGCAGGCATTGTTTTATTAAAAAGCAACTAAATCCAACTAAGCTCTTTAAGAAGAGTGCACAAGTTATAAATGTACAATATGTTTTGGGTGTTTTTGTGTGAGTATTGGCCTGTATTTCCATTTTGGATCACATGAAAAATGACATCTTCATTTAGAACAATAACACTGTTTTTACTTCATAGAGACAAGCTATTGGTTTTTTTCAAATATTTTTTGTTTCACTAAATGTTTATCCCAAAGGCTTATTATATATAGGTGCATTAATTGGGCTTTGCTGTTATAGGGGAAGCCAATTGATTTTGTTGGGGTTAATGAAGCAAATATGCGTTGGATCCAGGATTTCCGTATGAAATCCTACGCAAATCCGGCCAAGTTGGAATCAACTGATGGTGAGATATTTTTTGACATATGATTGGGTGTATCTCCTTTTGTTATCTACACATTAATGGTCTTTTCAATATCTGGATACAATTCTACCACATATTGCAGTTTAAAATAAAGATAATTTAAATTGATAATCAAGTTGCTTTGAAACTATTATTGCATTTTTAGGAGGAAAAGATAAAGTTTGCTCTCAAAGCTTTGATGGTTTTTATAGTTTAGACCCAATAAAAGCTATAGTTTCATGTTGTGGCCCCGCCTCGTGAGCCTGTGCTGACAGAGGAAGAGGACCTGGATGATGAAGAAGAAGAGGAGGAACGGGCAATGCCTTCCTCACCAGGGCCTTCCTCCCCAGGATCTTCCTCCCTGGCAAGGTCTCCCTCCCCAGGACCTTCCTCCCCGGCAAGGCCCCCCTCTCCAGGACCTTCCTCCCTGGCAAGGCCCCCCTCCCCAAGAGGAACAGCCTGAGAGACGCGTATCAGTATGGCCACGGCGAGAGAGGGAGGAGGAGGGTTCCTGGCTTGATCCCAGGCAACGTCGGAGGGAGAAACGTCAGCAGCAACGTAGGGGCGGGAGGGCCAGAGATTGAGCTGGACCACACCCCACCAGGTATAAAGGTGGGTGTGCCTACGTTGCAAACTCTGTGCGTGACAAAGTGTGAAATGAAGCTGAGGATTCCGTCTGTGTGCCTGATTTAGTTTTTGGACTTTGAGAATAAATCAGTCTTCTGTGAGTACTGCATTTCTTGTTAGCTTTGAATTTGGCAGTGAGAGCCTGGGTGACTGCCAACACTCTTATTGGGAGAGATAACTGGGATTTTGGAGACAGGCCAGCGTGACTCTCTGTGCTAGCGTTGCTACCAAGTTCCTTACCTTCTGGGGAAGGGAAGGGGAGACAGAACAGTTTCATATTTCCCTTTGGCATATTTTAGGAGTTTGTTTTCACCTTTATCTAACCAAACTAACTTAACCGTTTCTTTATATTATTAATAATTGAGAGCAATTTACAATCAAACTAGTTTCAGATTCTTTTTTTTTTCAGGAACAGGTAAGTCCGGATTCGAGACATTAGGCAGTAGTGATGATGGGATGGGTATAATGATTGTATTTTTAAAGGATGGCTAATATGTGAGCAGTGCTCCCTTTGCTTGTTTTCTCCCTGCTTTTCTCACAGATAGCTACATTTATCCCAAAGGGCCCTGAGCTTTTAGGGGCAAATGGGGAAGCAAATCTATTTGTTCTGATAGCAGAAAAATTGGGCAGATTGAATACGCCACTGGGATACATTAATCTTGTCCTGAACTTGAACATTGTTTGGGAATACTGAGTGGGTTGCAGAAATTATTACCAGACAAGCTTTTTATTTTAGTTAAATTTAATTTAAAACATGTTTTATAATTTTTATGCAATGGGACCTTCATATATTGCTGTTCTGTCTCCCCTTCCCTTCCCCAGAAGGTAAGGAACTTGGCAGCAACACTAGCACAGAGAGTCACGCTGGCCTGTCTCCAAAATCCAAGTTATCTCTCCCAATAAGAGTGTTGGCAGTCACCCAGGCTCTCACTGCCAAATTTGGAGCTGACAAGAAATGAATTACTCACAGAAGGAATGAATTATTCCCAAAGTCCAGAAACCAAATCAGGAACTACAACACAGACGGAATCCTCGGCTTATTCCACACTTTGTCACGTACAGAGTTTGTAACGTAGGCACACCCACTTTTATACCTGGTGGGGTGTGGTCCAGCTCAATCTCTGGCCCTCCCACCCTCGTTGCTGCTGACGTTTCTCCCTCCGACGTTGCCTGGGATCAAGCCAGGAATCCTCCTCCTCCCTCCCTTGCCGTGGCCGTACTGATACGCATCTCTCAGGCTGTTCCTCTTGGCTTTCCGAAGAAACCTGAGACCTTGCCAGGGAGGAAGGCCCTGGTGAGGAAGGCCCTGGTGAGGAAGGCATTGCCCGTTCCTCCTCTTCTTCATCATCCAGGTCCTCTTCCTCTGTCAGCACAGGCTCACGAGGCGGGGCCACAACATATTGCTATTGAAAGTAGAGCAAATAAGACAGAGGAAATGCTTTTAGGACAGGGGTCTCCAGTCTTGTCAACTTTAAGATTTGTGGACTTCCAGAATTCTCAGCTTCACTGGCTGAGGAATTCTGGAAGTTGAAGTCCACAAGTCTTAAAGTTGCCAAGGTTGGAGGCCCCGCTTTAGGCGAGCATTGTCCACTAGTCTTCTGAGTCATCTCTGCCTCTGCTGGTGTTGAATAATAGAACTCTTGTCTGTGCTTCCTACCTAGGTGCAAGATACCATGCTTTGCTGATCCCTGACTGTCCTGGTGCTTTGACAGATCTATCAAACAGTGGCTACTTAGCTAGAATACTGCAGCATTTCAGTTCGGAGAACAGTAGGTAAACTTCCTTGGTGTTTTATGTGCTATTGTGTACATTGAGACAACATAGATCAGGAAGCATGTGGCAAAAAGTGGTGATTAATGTATAAGATACACATACCATATTACCTTTAATATTTCTTCCACTTTGACTCTAGTCCTTAAAAAGATTTTGGACAACATATCAGATACACAATCTGCTCAATAATTGTGAGGAATGCATGAAAAGAATGGAATTGAATATGCATTGCTTATTCTGTTCTCATCAATATTGTATCTTCCCCTTTTTAGCTTTTTGATCCCTTTCCCTGTTGCATTTTTTTAAAATGTACAATAGGAAATAATAAACATTGCATTTATACAGCATGCAATATACTGTTTTTGAAAGACCCATTCCAAAATAACATTTTCCTAAAACTCTAAAGATTTTATATAAAAGTGTGTTTTTTAACAGAGCCTATTTGTGCTATTGGAAATGGAGTTGCTGCCTTATGCTGTGCCACGAATGAAGACAAATCCTGGGTGTTTCAGGAATACAGCTTGACAGGGGTATGCTGAAGGAACAGTGCATTTTTCACAATAGATCGCTCTCTTGAAAAATTTCTATAGAAACCTATGTGATATAAAGTTAAGTCTCTTTGAATAAAATTGTATTTCCTATAATTTCACAATCTTACCTATGTAGTAATCTGTATTTCTATTATCTTAATTTTTATGCTTTTCAATGTTTAGCCTATGCTCTCCCATCTGGTCTGATCCTGCTACATTTTTGGAAATGGATCAAGATTGACCAGGTGCTGCTAAATATCCAGGCAATATGATGTTGTTTATTTTTGTTTTTCATATATGGCTGAATTTCTCATATTACAAGTCACAGATCTTCCTCAACATTTGTTTTTGCTGAAGCACATCTCATTTACTTGCATTTAATTTTATGACCACAAAAAGAGTATATTTGCTTTAAAAAAAAGAACTTTGAAATCTTAACTTTATATCCAAGAGATTCTCAAAGTACTTTAAGATAATCACATGCAGAGTATAAATACAGTTATAGCTATAATGAAACTGAATTACTGAATTAGTAATTGTTAGAGGAATCACTTGCAACAGTAATGCATTTAATTTTGTATTTCATATAAAGTGATCCTGACTTGATTCTCTTGATTAGGAACTGCTTTCTACTTAGTTCTCTAACCAAAACATAATTCTTCCTGCATAGGTTTCACTATAATGCAATGTAAAATATTACTTTTATTGTTTTGTTTCTTCCAGCCTTCTGTCTATGAACTTGTAAGACTTCCTAGTTTTGCTAGTTTACCCATTATTGTTGAAGACTTTTCAAAAGATTCTGGAGCTACTTTTAGTGGTATGTCTTTTTAATATTTTCTGCTTAGATTTTTATTAATACTTGTTAAAATCAGTATGCATTTAGAATCACTAAATAATTTTGTGAACACTTTAAAGTAGAAAGTATCGTGTGGTAATAATTTATAGGAATTTAGTATTAAAGGAAAATTAAATGTAAAAAGATTCAATATGTATAAATGTATATAAGAAGTATATGTTATAAGATGTAAGACAAAAAGATATGTCAAATACGATTTAAATGTTCTTAAATAATGTATTTAATAAAATTTGTAAATAAAAAATAATAATTTATAGGAATTTAAAGTATGGATGACTACCAAGGATTTCTTTTTACATACCTTGTGATCTTAAGAATAAAGTAGTGTTTATATCTATTATCTATCCAAATAAACCATGTTTCCCATACTGCATTGTATTCTGTGTCTGTTTTCCCTTTTAGTTCCATAGTTAATTTATCCATTTCCACACACTCTAAAAATTTTTTGATTATTAAGCCTTCAGGTGGTATAGAATTTTCCTTCCAGTACTGAGCATATTAAATTCTTGCTGCTGTTAATATATGTAATATATTTTATCTTCCTATTATAATTTTTTTTAATTATTCCTAAGAGGAATAATTCCGGGACAAAATCAATTTTGTTTTTAGTTAACTCTTCTAACCACGTTTGAATCATTTTCCAGTATTTTTTCGCTTTGGGGCATGTCCACCAAGAATGAAAGAAGGTACCTTGTTGTCCGTACTTCCAACAATTTGGTTTTAAGTTTGGGTAAATCTTAGCCAGTCTTGAAGGTGCCAAATGCCAACAGTAGAACATTTTGTGTTGATATTCCTTATATGCCACCGATTTTGTTATTTTATAGTTCACATTCCACATCTTTTCCCATTCTTCCAGATCAATAGTATGTCCAACATTCCTACCCCATGTATATAATGTATATAATAAATAAGAGGCTATGAAAGTATTATGCATAGTAAGTTTTGATAGGACACATAAATGTATATATAATGTCACATCACTGTTTAATAACTATTGGTAATATGTATAAATGGAAAAAATTAAATAAAGCATTATTTAAAAAAAAGTACAGTGAGACAATTTTGGTTTTCTCAATTATGTAGAAAATATTTTGACCTGGTTGTCCACCTGATTAATAGCATCAAATTTGCAGCAGTGGTCATAGCAATGAATAGTTACACCACAGTCTCTCCATCCTACAATTAAAAAGCTTTGAGATGCATTTTTCCTTAATTAGGAAACTAAACTCCACTTTATTCTTGTCTGTGAGGTCCACTTCAAATAGGTGCTGTTGCTGATTAATAGCGAAGTCTGCAATGTAGCAGTCTCAGGATAATGATCACACTAGCATCAACCCCCTTTCCTGATGCTGGAATGTAATGGAAGGGCAATGTGTTGTAGAATGGCAATCTGCAGTAAGAATTGCATAGCTACTCTTGAACTAGGTATTAGACTTACAGTCTCCTCTCTATCAGAGGTAAAGTATGGCTTCATGCCTCATTGCAGAGCCCTATCCTGGCACAGGTCTGTACTTCATTTTTTTAAAAATCAGCCTAAAGATTACCAGGGTGATAATAATCAAGTAGTGTGTGAGGTACAAACCACACAAAATAAGGTGGAGAGTTTCATGCACTTGTAAGCTTGAAATCCTGGTTTAGATAATATGTGTGAAATAAACTGCCACATGTGATGATCAATCGTCTTTTCCTTTATCTGAAAGAGAAGGTGGTGATACCCAGCCAGGAAATTGACTTTTCTTCCTTCCTTATATTGAGAAAGCACAAGACTTACCTTGGCTCAACCTTATCCCTCTTAACCTTGTAAAGGCCTTTTAGAAGGCTGTTAACCATTAATACCTACATCTTACCAATGCAGGATTCAGTTGTGAATTTCATATATTGTAAAGAAAGCAAAGTAAGCATTTCTTATTAAATTTTAAAAAAATAGGTAACATTTTTCTTAGGTTTTTGAAAAATGATATATTCTTACAAGTGTCAATTAAGATGTGAATATACATATATTTCCACTGCAGCCAGCCAGGTAGATGCAGTTCATGTCGTGCTTGACAGACACCTTGTCACTGGACAAAATGAAAATTCTACTGTTGCTGCTGTGCAGAATCTTATTTTTCTATGCAATGGCAGGTAAGTAAAGGCAGGTGACATTACTAGTAAAATACAGAAGTTTTGCTTTTGCAAATGCATCTCTGCATTACTGTAACCAGCTTTAGTAATTTGTGCGTTCTCTGACCCTGCCCTGAAATTGGTCAATTTGAGGTTACTGCTAAAATAAGAGGTAAGAGGGTTCTCAAGCATTTTATTCCTTAAATATATCATATGGAAATATCTCTGTAGTGATTAATTCGATGTAATGTTTCTTTCAGCAGAAAATGACAGAAACGTCCCTGTGACTGAGCAGAACAAATGAACATGGAAGAGTTATTTGACTTGCTAACCTTTCGTTTATGAACCAACAGAAAAGCTGATTTCTAAAAGTGGTATTTTGTAGCTTATGAACAAGCAAATATTAATTCATATAGTAAGACCTGCCTGTTATCAGATGTACCAGTATTCCTAGATATTCATAGTTTGTATGAGTCTTAAGGATATTTCTTCCTACCCTCCCACTTTCATAAACTAAGCCTAAATTGATTTGGAAGATTTCAGTCACAATTCCGTGTGTTTCTGAACTTCCATCAACTATAGTGTGTTTAAATCTTTTCTTTTCAGCCATGTTTCCCATTGTGTCTGATCTGTAAAACTAGTGTAAGATCTGGACTAAGTTATCTGATAAGCCAAGGGTGAATCTGTTAGGTCCATGTTATCATTTCAGAATTAAGTTTCAAGTTATAGGACTATACAGTGACTCTCTCTCTCCCTCCCTCCCTCCCTTCCTCATAGGAATATATATTGTAAAGGTTACAGTGAGAGATATTACTGATATCATTAGTAACAGAAGTTATCTTCAAGAAAAGGAATGATTAACTGTAAAATATTTATTTTTAAAATGGGACAGGTTAAATTTATTTCATAGAGTTGATTAGTATTTTCCATGTGTTCATTTGTTGTTGCATGACAATAGTGGTTCATTTATTTTGCCTACTATAGAAAGCTTTTGATTAAATTTTACTTCAGGTTTTATTTGCTTGTGTTGTCTAACACACAATTAGTGATTAGCCATATTTGTGTATATAAGTTTTCCATTTTATTCTTGAAATAAATCATGGCGGCTTCACACTATCTTATTAACTATATTCAAGTTGTATGTTGTGGATCTTATTTGTTAACGATAGAAATAGTATCCTACTTGCATGGATTATATACAGTGTAATTTTGACTCAAGATTGAAGAAGTACTTGAGATTTTCCTGCAAACTAGTTTGTGAATCAAGGTTTAGAGTCATATAATAGACTAAATAATATGCTAGGCAACCCCTGTAGTCTAGGCAAATCTATTCCATAGGGCTACCTTATGATTGTGTAAACTTAGATAATTTGGTTGGGTAACACAGACAGTCATAAAGTAGTTTTACTGTAGCACAGGAACTACAGGAAGAACACATTCCATTGGAGTTTGTTTTTTAAAAGCAGACTACCTTCTCAAGTGCATTTGCATGCAATATCAAAAGAAAAGCAATGTTTCCAGAATTACAAAACCTAAAAGTTTCAGTAGTACTTGAGCTCTGGTTTTTTAGATTCCAATACACAACCAGTAAGAAAAGAAGATGAGCCAAGGATTGAATTGTGTTCTCCTTTGTGCTCAACACTGATGTTACTTAGGTAATGAAACATCTGCAAGCAAACAACTACATTCAGAGTACCAAAAGTCCACTGTATAATAGCCAAAGCTTGCATTTTGTAGAAATTGCTCCACTGTTTGCCAAATGGACAGGGGGGGAAACAAGTTAGAAACAGGTTACTGAAGTATTATTCCCAAGCAGTTATCAGTAATACATTAAAACTGCTATACAGCACCTCTTCCTTGCATAAAAGAAGTTAAAAGTCAGTTAATAAAACAACAGTATAAAATATATGGACACAATTTACTCAGATGATGATGGAAAAAATAAGTGCTTAATGAAATATATGAATTCTTTCTTGACTCGTGCTGCCATTAGATACCACCACTAACCTTGTCCCAAAGGTGCTTCCCCTCCACCCTCCCCCCACAAGGCAACTGGACTTTCTATGTTTTTCCATGAAAACATTTTGCTTCTCATCTAAGAAGCTGCTTCAGTTCTGACTGAATAGTGGGGAATGAAAGGATTGATAGTTCTTGCAGTCATCTAGTTATCATTTGGTCACCACTATATTTTTAAATCACAGCTGCAAAGCTGGGATGTCATCCCCAGTATTGCACTTAGAAGTCCTGTACTATATCTGATAGGGTTCGCTCTAAAGAAATTGTGTAGTATTAATGGCCATTTGAAAAGGATTTTGCTACTGTTTGAAACTCTCATGTAAAATTCTACAGAAAAAGATGTTAAAAGATGTAAAAGATGTTTGGGAAAAGTTCATAGAAGAGCAATTAAGATGATCAAAGGCTAGGAGACTAAAACATATGAAGAACAGCTGCAGGATTTGGGTTTGGCTGGTCTAAAGAAAAGAAGAATTAATAGGTGACATGATAGCAGTATTCCAGTATTTGAGGGGCTGCCAGAAAGAAGGGAGGGCCAAATTATTCTCCAAAGCTCCAGAGAGCAGGATAAGAAACCAATGGTTGGAAACTAATCTAAGAGAGAAGCAACCTGGAATTAAGGAGAAACTTCCTAACAGTGAGGACAATTTTTTTTTAAATTACATTTATATGCCGTCCTTCTCCGGAGACTCAGGGCGGCTTACAATTTTTGGGATACAACCCAGTGTGCTCAGCAATAGCCTTCATTCCATTGTATATGCCTGCTTATTACTAAGCGGCATTTTTACAAAGTCAGCTTATTGCCCCCAACAATCTTGGGTCCTCAATTTACCTACCCTGAGAGGATGGAAGGCTGAGTCAACCTTGAGCCTGGTGGGATTGGAGCCTGCACTAATTGCAGGCAGCTGGAACTTAAGTGCGGGCAATTAACAGCCTGAGCCACCAAGGCCCTAACCAGTGGAACAGCTCACCTGCAGAAATTGTGGGCGCTGCATCACTGGATGTTTTTAATTAGACACTAGACAGTCATGTATCTGAAATTTTATAGATTCTCCCGCTTGAGCCCGTGGCCGGACTAGAAGACCTCAAAGATCCCTTCCATTCTATTATTAAGACAAAATGGGGGGAGGTACTGAAAGTGTTCAATGTTCAATGCAGCTGCAACAGTGTCTCCGATTCTGAGAAAAGACAGTAATGGTTTAAAGTTTAGGCATGTGGGCAAACAGCAGGCAGTATGACCTAGGCCAAAATATCACTAAGCACTGAAATCCTAGTTAGAGATTTGGAGATCACAAAGAGACAAACAAAGCTTCTCTATCTTGGGGAGAGGGAGCAGCACAGCGGCAACAACAGTTGGGGAATGAGACTGCATTACAATTTAGATTTATATCCAAATCTTTGATTTGTACAATTTGACCTTGTACACAATCTCTCTTCCTCCTTTTTTCCCCCCCACAATAACCCTGTGAGACATCATTCTATAAGAACAGTAGGGAAGCTCCTCATAATTTTAAGAATGGAATGTTTATAAAACACACGTGTTCAAATCTTAGAGTGATTTTGTTTGTAGAAATAGCAGGTGTACATCCTTCAAATGGAGGCCTTGCCTCAATAGGAATCAACAAAGCTGTATAAAATGTAGTACATTTTATTCTTTTGGAATGCACTCATACATCAGAAGGTTTTATCATTATTAGTAATAGCAGTTCCTTGAAGAAAAAAAGCAAGGCAATTGGTCCTTTATGCATCTGCAATATAGTGAAGAATAAAAATACTGGTAATGCAGAATTGTAGTATTACAATCCTGATATATAAAAGCACAGCAGACCTGAAGAATCTTTTCTCTGCAAATTCATACAGAAATCTGTGAACACAGAAAATCTTTTCGTATGCAGCATGTAAATCTTTGTATCTATTTAGCATCCATTAAATTTCCCATGTCTTCTTTCCATGCGCAGTACCGAACATCCGTTCCTAAAAAAGGAGAAAAAATATATAAATAGGCACATGGGTTGCAAACATTTTAAGAAATCATTGCCATTTAATGTACAAGAAAAGATTGGCAAATAGGATTTCACCCATTTACGGCCAATGCAGAACATGCAGTAGCACTGAAAACCAGAAAATAACTTGCAAGTTATATATAGTTGAGCATATATCATTTTTGAATTTATATACCTGCAGTCATTAGAAATATATTTAGTAAGACAAGAAAGCCTTAATCTTACCTTTATCATGACTTCCAGTTTAATTGCATCAGCAGCAAACTTTCTGATTCCATCCGACAGTTTCTCCACAGCCATTTGGTCTTCATTATGAAGCCAACGGAATGTCTTTTCATCCAGGTGCACCTCCTCCAAGTCAGATCCCTGGGCTGTATTGAAGATGATAGAAGTAACCAATAATGCAAGTAGGCAATGGTATACTTTATTGTGATACGAATTGTACAGTTATCACAGGGAACGCTGAATCTCCATGTCTTACAGAAACCATTCAGTTAACAAACTAATATGAATACGTAGGTATTGATATCATCCTTTCAGTCCCATAGCAGAAGTATTACAGATTCTTGAACAGTAAATATATTTAATGTATCTCTTTGCATCTGATGGATCTCTTTGAGACATTAGTTATTCAAAAAGTGAACCTTACCTATTGAGCACTGAAAGAATTAACCGTTATACATATACAGCCCTCTGTAGATATTTCAGTAAAAGTAAATCCTTCCACATTGAGAGGATGTGGTAAAAGATCATGATTAAAGTGTTTTAATCTGTATTTAAACTGCATTGAGAAGTGTTTGTCTTTGGGCTATTGGACCCTACATGTTAGTAAGGGAGAAAACTTACCATCTTTGACGCTCAGGTTTGGGGTCAATTTGGTGTTATCTTTACTGAGCTCTCCCAGAAGTTTAGGTGAAATGGTGAGAAAGTCACAGCCAGTCAGTGCTTTGATTTGTCCAGTGTTCCGAAAAGAAGCTCCCATTACAATAGTTTTATAGCCAAACTTTTTGTAATAATGGTAGATTTTAGTGACACTCTTGACCCCTAAAAGAGAATGTAAGGTAACTATTTAAAGCAATTACGGCAACTTTATTCAGGGGTAAAGAACTCTCAGAATGGCTTATTTTCAAATACTAAACATTGCAGGTTGATTCAATTGCCAACTTAATTTCGTTAACACTTATTCAATTACCTGGGTCCTCTGATGGCTCATAGGTTTTTTTGTCCGTATTTGCAACATACCAGTCCAGAATGCGGCCAACAAAAGGAGAAATGAGGGTGACCCCTGCTTCTGCACAAGCAACTGCCTGAGCAAAGGAAAAGAGCAGGGTCATATTACAATGAATCCCATGTTGTTCTTCAAGGATCCTATAAGGTAAAACAGAGCAGAATTATTTTTTCCTATCAGGATCACTTCTGTTATGCATGCAATTTTATTCAATGCTGTATATTCAATTTTATTTTAAACGTTACTTTTTAAAAAAAAGAAATGTCTTGTCATTGATCAGGACACTTTGTTTTCTTTGTGGTTAGTGGGATATGGGCAACAGTATGTTAGCTTCAGTATGCAACAGTATGTTAGCAAAGTGGTCTCTGTGTTATAGATCCTAGCTTTCATAGAATAGCAAAAGGACAATTGGAACAAAATAGAATTTCAGTTTTCTTTGTGGCACACAGAGTAAAACATGCCAAGATAGACTGGTATTATTGATAGCATTAGGAGGGAAGGCTACTTGTGACATGACTATGACTACTTCTCTCTTTTACTACAAAGTGTTCTGGGAACGCTTTGACTGATGAAACATGATGGGTCAAATGGTCTCATCTAACAA
The DNA here is from genome assembly GCA_009733165.1 of Naja naja. Classification (NCBI taxonomy): domain Eukaryota; kingdom Metazoa; phylum Chordata; class Lepidosauria; order Squamata; family Elapidae; genus Naja; species Naja naja. Next base: position 259,757,454 of record CM019148.1, on the reverse strand, counting down.
TGATCTCAGCATATGGAAATGGCAGCTCAGACTGTAATGTGATCCAGGAAGGGATAAATGAATGTGATGCTGCAGGGCAGATTATTCTGTTAGTCAACATGAACGGATGAATAGGAACATAAAAGGTACATGAAAATTGAGTCAGCAACGAATTAGAATGATTGCTTGGTCAGTATCTACTTATAAAAACATCTCCAAGTTTTGAACATATTCATCTGGTCAAATGGCAAAAGAAAAAAATTAAATCTGAAATGATTTATTTGCTTATCGATAAATAAAGATTGAGAGAATCAATTAAGGATGCACGGGTAATAAGGAGATTCTGAATGTTAAATAAAATGCTTTTGGGTAATATTAAGAGTGAATCTTGGGAAAATGTACATGGAAGAAAAGGAAAGAAGAGAAAGAAATAAGAGAAGACTATAAAATAACTGAAAGAAGCCATAGAGAGAACTGGTCCGTAGAATTGCCGAGAATCAGAGCTGACTGAATAGACAGCATCATCATAGATACTGAATATTCCAAGGAAAACTGTAGGTCTGAAAACCGATGTATTGAAATATAAAATTTCTGACAGAGAAAATGGAGTGGATGGTTGCAAATTATAGATACCTAGCAAAAAATTAGAGCAAGTAGATAAATTTATGTACCTTGCTAGAATGTTTCTATAAAATGGGGTATTAGATGCTGCATGGCAGATCTCCTTGAAGGAAAAAAAGGTGTTTTCATATTGTCTTCCTAACAAAAAAGACTTTAATTCCAGCAGATTTAGGTAAATTTCAATTTATTTTTAATGGAAAGAAGGCAACCCCTCCCGTATTATTAATTAGGAAAAAAAGCCATCGATATTGGTGATTTCCAATTCTATATAATGGAAAAGCAAAGAGATTAAGGTTTTAAATAATTTAAAAATCTTAGCCTTTTTCCTTCCTCAGCTCATCTAATCCAAAGGGTCCAACCCTTTTAATAATAAGTGTATAGACATACAGAACTATTCACCTGATTTATACTATATTGAGCTGGAAACGTATCTTGCTAGCCTTGCTGTTCAGCATATCAAAGAGAAAACAGAAGTGAATCTTTAAAGCTCTAACATTAAAATATAGGTGGAATGAAATATCTGAGAATAGAAAGTACGTCATTCACCACATGTAGAGCAGCAACATGATTATCAGACATAAGAATAGCTGCTTTTATACCCACTATCACAGCTCATCACCAGTGCCAAATGGACAGGTCCCTCTGTGCCTTGATATGAGACTAGACTGCAACTGCCAATTGGCTTTGTCACACCATGTTTTCTTCTTAGGAAAAGGGGTGGGTGTTCTATAGCTTCTGTTCAATATTGGCATACTGCTGTCCTGTGTCTGGTCATTTCTCTCTTGTCATTTTGGGTGAGGAGTAGGCTGCATAAAATGATCTGGGAGCTTTTAAGTTTGAGGTTTCTGATGTAGCATGTTGCAAGTAATAAATGTTATCTTGAAAGAAATGAAAATGGCTGTGTTTTAACTGCATGTTTTTCTCCCCACGTTGTTAAATGGAAATGAAAACTGGCTATGTCAGAGGAAACCTCAAAGATGAATGTAATCAGAATGAGCTATTTTAAGAAGTGTATATGGTAAAAATAGACAAGATAGGGTTAAGATAGAAATTCCTACGCAAAAAAAATGACAAACGGGGAATATAAAATAGCTATCAAATGAGTCTTATATCCACACTACTGTTCCTGGTACACTTACTTGCCAGCTTGGATGCCTTCCCATGTTGATGACAGCTTGATGAGGATACGATCTTTGCTAATTCCTATATCTTTATAAAGATCTATGACTTGTCTGGCTCTCTTAACCATGCCTTCTTTATCAAAAGACAACCTTTAAAATAAAAAGATACATTATTGTTTCATTATAATTTGTGTAAACTAGTCAAGCAGGCAAATATGCAAAGATATGGGATGCAACTTTCATGCCTTTCTATACCATTGCCAACCTCGGTCTTCTGCTTAAGAAGTCAATGTCATTAGGTGAGAACACAATTAAAATTGCCAGCTTCACAATATCTATCATGCGCCATTTCTACTTCTGCATTGTCTTAAACATTACATCCCATCAAATAAAATAATTTGAATAACATTAAAGAAAGACAAATACTGTTAAGAAAATTAGTATCTTTATAATTGGACAACAAAGGGCTTATTCAAGATCTTCAGCTGGAGCCTTCAGAGAAACCATGAATGGTAAGCTAAACAAAAGATTCCAGTTCATAGATATAAATAAGAGGATGGCCATCTCTCTAATCCATGCAAGAGAGACTAACTGGTTTAACAGAACACAAAAAAGGCTTTGGGCTGAAGCCCCTTGTTGGGTATGTGATTTGTAGTGTTGATCGGATCTGCCATCTGTTTTTGTTTTTTGCTATCTTTTTATCTGAATTGTTTATCTGCGCTTCTGTTTTTATGCTGTGAGCCATTCAGAGCCATACCTCCACTGATAATCTTCACAGGCTCATATGCAACATTATGACAGCCAATGTAGAAGTTAGACTAGAAGTAGGAAGACCCAGATTCAAGTCCATCTTAAGGCTCAGGTGTTCTGGATCAGATAGTCAGCCCAACCTATCTCAAAGAGTTTTTTTCCCCCTTATGGGTAAAAATAAGATGGGGGATGCATGCCACTTTGATTTCCTGAAGTACAGTCTGGATATAAATCAAATCAATCCAACAAACAAATATAAATAATATATATGATGAATTCAGAAAATATTCACCTTGCATCTACTTCTGTGGACACACGGCCAGGTATCCTCTTCAGTATTTCTGCCCCAAACAGTACAAAAAGCTTATCGCAAGCACTTGTAACTTGTTCATCTTTTGACCTAGAACTGTATAATAACCAAAGTAGAAGTTCATGTACTGAGGAAAATGTGGTGGCAATGTGACATCTATAAAAATAAATGAGTCAAATTGGAACAGTAATATTAATTCTTTGCATGATGTTCTGAAGTTTACAGTCAGCTTAATGCAGTGGTTAAGGTGCCAAACTAGAAAATAGGAGATAAATAAGTTCTAGTCCTGCTTTAAGCATAAAGCCAGCTAAGGGACATTGAGCCAGTCACCCTCTCAACTCTAGGAAGAAGGCAATGGCGAATCACTTCTGAAATCTTACCTAGAAAACCATAGGGACTTGTCCAAGCCAGTTACCAGGAGTCATAACTGACTCAAAGGTGTGCACGTGTACATATACATATGTTCTGAGCTTTATCAACATTAATCTAAGTCTCTAGCTACTAGGGCAAATGTGATTAATGCAACCTCAGTAGAGGCCTCTATTTAAACCTCTGACTCATTCCCTAGTGGTGCACTTGAGCCAACTATTCCTCTCTTCCTTCTTCCTTCTGTAATGAGAAAGAACTGGGAGTGGCTGGTAGTTTGCAAAACGAATTTTTGACTTCCTCTATTCTGCCATTATTTATTTTTTTTGATCCTGGTTTAAATCTGACAGTAACTTATGTGAAGGTGAAAGATAACAGAGAGTGAGAACACATATTGATGATACCAACTAAAATGTCAAAACTGCAAAATTAGAACCTTGGCAAACTTACTCACCAACTAAGTTTCCTTCCATATTCAATAGCATCTTCTACCAGCTGCTGATAGGCTGGCATCTGAGCTGCAGCTAGTATCAGGGATGGGTTGGTAGTAGCATCTAGAGGCTTGTACTCTTCGATAGCTGTAGAAAGAAAAGCAGCAAACAAGAATAAAAAGGTTGGGGGCATGGATGCTAGCTTGATAAGAATTTTTTTAAGGGTATGCAATAAGATGGAGCAATGTAATTCATGTAGTTATTCCAGTGCCAGAAATTATGTTTGCATATAATACGATTGAGAACTAATAATTAAGAAGAGACAGATAAGAGTTCTTAGGAAAATTAGCAGCTAGGGTATATTATTCAAAGAGTCATGTAGGAAGTTGATATTAGGAAGGCTGTTCTCCATAACATCTTTCTTGTTATGTCCTCTATTGATCAACATGATTTTTACCATGGTGCAAACAAATTTCAATATGCTGTACAGATACAATCCACTAAATGAAATCAGTCTAAAAAAAGAGAAACGTAACAACAGAAAAAAAATAACCTGGAAAAACATGATGTGTCTTTGGCACCGATGTAAAAGGCCATTTCAAGTTAGTGTCAGTGAGAACGTTACTAATGAGAAATCCCTAATAAAAAAGCACTTTAGTAATGTGACCTCTTATTCATGATGTGAAAATATGCAGTCAAACCAAGATCTACAATATTTGAATCTAACTCGAGTGTAATAATTAAAACAATGAAAATATAGTTGAACAAAAATAGTAGAGATTTAATGAGAAAAGAGAAAAATCTACAAAAAACCAACAGAATGAAATGTATTCCCATGGAGGAAAAGTTCTGAGGCAAAGACTCAGAAAGTTTCAGGGTTGGTAAGAATAGAATAGAATATTTTATTGGCCAAGTGTGATTGGACACACAAGGAATTTGTCTTGGTGTAAACACTCTCAGTATACATAAAAGAAAAGATACATTCGTTAAGAATCAAGAATCATAACGTACAACACTTAATGACAGTCATAAGGTACAATCAGCAATCAAATCATACTAGGAAACAGTCAATATAAATCGTAAGGATACAAGTGACAAAGTTACAGTCCTATAATCACAAGTGGGAGGGGATGGGTGATAAGGAGTGATGAGAAGATTAACAGAGAATTCTATAGGTTTTGCATGCATTCTCTATAATTTGTTTCTTTTTACACAAGGGGTCATTTTTAAAATGACATCTGCTGTAGGAGCCTTGGTGGCTCAGTGGTTAGAGTGCAGTACTGCAAGCTACTTCTACTGCAATTTGGCAGATCGAATCCCACCAGGCTCAAGGTTGACTCAGCCTTCCATCCTTCCGAGGTGGGTAAAATGAGGACCCGAATTGTTGGGTGCAATATGCTGACTCTATAAACTGCTTTGAGAGGGCTGTAAAGCACTATAAAGCCGTATATAAGTCTAAGTGCTATTGCTATAATAACACTTTGGGAGTTTGCAAGCTTGTTTGATAGGTTATATGAATCAATTATACAGCTTGCTTACAACTTACAATCAATCATTTGAAATTACAATAGCATTGAAAAAAGTGATTTATGAACAGTTTACACAATTATGACCATTGCACCATCCCCATGGTCATGCTTGCCAACTGGCATGTATGTATTTATGAGAGTTGCACTGTCCCGGGGTTATAAGATCACCATCTGTAACCTGTCTAGCTGACCAAACAATTCACGTAACAACTGCAGTGATTCACTTAACAACTATGACAAGAAAGCTCATAAAATGGGGCAAAACTCATTTAGCAACTGTCTTGCTTAGCAACGGAAATGGATTCAATTGTGGTTATTAAGTCAAGAACTATCTCTATATAATAGAAGATATACTGTATATTGAAGACTGCTCAGTCTTCAGTCAAGACAATAAGCTGGAAAAAATGTGATATATAATTGAGTGCAGATGAAAAAAATCACCTGTTTCAGTACTTTTCACTAAAGAAAACCTTGGTCAAGAATACAAATGGATATAATTCAGCTTGCCCATTTGGCAATATATTCAAATTAATGTATGTGCCCTACAGTCTATCAAGCATGTAATTATACATATTGGGAGCTCAAAAGCCTTTTATTTTGGAATAAATCCATAAAACTCAGGTTTTTATAATGAATAGCTTAGGTTCTGTCTTTACTTATATCACCAGTGTATCCTGAAAACCAAGTTTGATTAAAAGTCTATCCAATTGTTCAGTTGCTACAAATCTGAGAACTGAGTTTTAATTGTTCAGATATAAGCAGCCAACTAGCATAACTTTGAAACACTAAATTAACACTGGTTAATCATCTTTTCTTTTTTATTTTTAGTGTAACTTTTGTTAGTAACCAGTATTCTTCAAAGCATAAAAAGCAACACAGCTTTGTTTCAAACCTCTGAATAGCAAGAGTCATGCAATAGAATTTAATTAAGATCAAAACGATACCCAGTTATGCAAACTGTTTTTGTGAACTTCTTCATTTATGTAGATTTAGGAAGCACTATTTACTCCATTCCCTCTTTCAACATTTCAATGCAGCAGTCTTCTGTTAATAAGTCATTGGGATCAGAATTTCTGTTATCAAGTGACGTGGTTTTAAAGAACAATGTTACATGACTGCATCATATAATGATGGCAATCCTGACAGGCCCCATTGCCTTCATTAAACAAGGATCTTCCTTGCAACTTCCTGCTAGCTTCCCACAAGCAAAATCAGTGAGGAAGCTGGCAGAAAGTTGCAAGTCTCAGGCGGTTTGCCAGCTGGCCAGGAGACAGGAAAATGGCTGCTACTGGGTGGGGGAGAGCACATAAGTGTGTTGAGAGGCCATGCTGTGTGACACAAGCACAGTGAGGCTTGGGTTGGCTGCTACTGGATGTGGAAGAATTATCTGAGCATCTTCTAGTCTTCGCTGCCAGCTTTCCCATTGACTTCACTTATGTGAAGCTGGCAGGGAAAGTCGTAAATGGCGATCATGTGACCACAGAATGCCACAACTGTTGTGAGCCAGTGACAAACACCTGAATAGCAATCACATGACCTCAGAAGTGCTGGGATGACCAGAATTTCAAGGACCGGTTGTAAATTCCACTCATTCAGCCATCGTAACTTTGAACTTTCTCTTATAGTAAACAGATATATTTAATAAGCTGTAGACAAATGTTATATCTGTATCTTGTATACTCTGAGCACATTTTTGCCTTTGAATAGAAAGCACTGTGTAGTAAACAGCTGTGTAGCTGCAGTTCTTACCATATCAAGATCCAGATGTGTGTTTCAGAGTTATCCCACATGCACTTGTAAACCACAAAAAAAAGATTTTGATATATTGTGCATATGCACATGACTATTACCTTGTCCATATTCAAAGGCTGACTCAAATCACTTGCAGGGAGATCTACCAAAAGTAGAATTCCTGTCTGTGTACAACAATGCACATGCATTGTAATGTAGAAACAACTATTTCTGAACCGGCATGTCTAAGTACATTTTTACATTCCAAAATGCTACATAGGCAGGCTAGAAAATTGTGCTTTTCATGGTTAAGCTCCCTGTAGGTGCTTTGAACACAGATATGCTGGTAATCATCTCCAACTAATTAAGGAGGACATACCATACCAAAGTTCTTTGCAAAGTTACACAAGTGGCATCACAGAAACCCACATAGCCATAATGCTATTATCCTTCAAAGCGACCTTAATTATGTGTCTGAATGATCAAACATCTGGCAACTCCAAATCTCGACCAACAAATGCTCTGTCCTACACATTGGTAAAAAAAATCAGTACACCAAATACAAGCTAAGCGGATATGACCTCGTTGATGATCCTCACTCTGTCAAGGACCTTGGAGTTCTCATATCAAATGACCTAAGCACCAGAGCTCACTGTAACAGCATTGCCAAAAAGGCATTAAGAGTTGTAAATCTAATCTTACGAAGCTTCTCCTCCGGAAATATCGAATTGCTAACTAGAGCATACAAAACTTTTGCTAGACCAATACTCGAATACAGCTCATCAGTCTGGAATCCGCACTGCATATCCGAGATTAATACAATCGAGCGAGTCCAGAAGTATTTCACGAGAAGGGTACTACACTCCTCTGCTCGCAACAGAATACCCTATATCACCAGGCTTGGACAACCTTGAACTACGCCGCCTACGGTTAGACTTAAGCATAGCACACAAAATTATCTGCTACAATGTCCTACCAGTCAATGACTACTTCAGCTTCAACCACAACAATACAAGAGCACACAACAGATAAAAACTCAATGTAAACCGCTTCAAACTGGATTGCAGAAAGTACGACTTCAGCAACAGAGTGGTCAATGCCTGGAATGCACTACCTGACTCTGTTGTTTACATCCTCTAATCCCTCAAAACTTTAACCTCAAACTAACCACTATTGATCTCATCCCATTCCTAAGAGTCTGTAAGGGGCATGCATAAATGCAGAATTGTGCCTACCATCCCTGTCCTATTGTCCCCATTTATTCGTACCTATTTCCTGTATTCTTACTCATGTTTATACTTATACCTATTATCTTATAAGCGACTGACAAATCAAATAAAAATAAATATTCTTAAATATATTGTGTAATATTTGCATAGAAAATGTACGAAAGTATTTTTACATCAAATATTTAACACCATCACAAATAGAGGGTAATTTCCTGCTCTACAAGTTTTAATTGCAAGTTTAAAAGATTTTTTCTTGTCAAAATCTGCTAACTCATAGCCCATCAGCAAGATTCCATCACCTGTTAAGCAACAGGAAGAAGAAATATCTTTCATAAGACCATTTACAAAATAGTTAATATTTCATGTTAGGTTACATTTTCTGAGCAATTTTTACCCTGAGAAATCTATTATCTGTGTATACTATACATTGACAATCTAAACAATAGATCAAGAAATATTAAATTTTGCAAGCAATACTATTGTATGCAATTATATAGACAGAGTAGTGGTAGAATACATAGGAGCTCTGTAAACAGATCGGCTTACTTATAAAAGCTGATTTTTTAAATAGGATTTAATTAGAAAGGCATATTAAAAGCCAATTTTAATAGAATTTAATAGAAAAGCATATTATGATTCTCTTCAGGCAAGTCCAAGAAGAATTAAGCTAGGAGTTGAAAAAAACCAATAGGCATGTCCTCCGGAAGAACATAAATATCAGCTGCTTGCAAAACTATGTAGACTAACAAGTAAGAGAGTTAAACTGTGAGAGAGTTTAAAAGATTATCTGAAAGATTTTAAATATATATACAAAGTTTTAATAATGGTCAACTCTTGCTGATATTTGGGCAGCAGGTACATTTAATAAATAATCACTTATCCATACTACTTCTGCTTTTGCATACATAACATTTTCTAAGTGGTTTATATCATTATATATCCACAATAACAGAGGCGGGACATTTTTGATGCTGCTCCTTGCGGAAAGGAATACTGAACACGGTGTTAAAAATGCTACTGGTTAGCAATAAACTTTTGTAAAGCCTTGCATTTAGAATGAATTGAAGTCAAATTCCTTAATCCAGGGGTCCCCAAACTTGGCAACTTTAAGACTTGTGGACTTCAACTCCCAGAATTCTCCAGCCAGCTATGCTGATTGATTGATTTGATTGATTGATTGGTTGAATTCTCCAGCCTGGAAAATTCTGGGAGTTGAAGTCCACAAGTCTTAAAGTTGCCAAGTTTGGAGACCTCTGCCTTAATCCCTAGAACTAAATTGTGGGTGACAGCAACAAAATACAGCAACTGCATGAAGACCTGACACACATGCAGTATTTGTAAGCACAGAAGCTAGAGCAATTAATCCATATTGTTTTCTTGGCAACAAAACAGAAGTGGACTGCCAATTCCTTCTTCTGAGAGATTTTTTTTTGCCCCCAAAACATCTTAGCTTAATCTATAGCTATGAGACCTTCCTGGCAGCCTCTCCCATTCAACTATTAACTAAGTTTGATTTTTTCCAAGCTCCCTCATAAGCAGGGTACCCTTAAATTGCCCCTGAAAACAAAATCGGAATCCAATAAAATAGCACCTTTTTTGAAGTCAAGTAGGAGAAAGCTTATGAACATCCCAACGTTGCAGAGAGCTTCTAAATCATGGGCCTTCAAATTTGACAAGTTTAAGACTTCAACTCCCAGAATTCCTGAGCTAACAGGACTGGAGGAGGATTTCTAGGAGTTGAGTTTGAAGACCCCTGTTCTAAAGGAGTGGGTAGCCTTATTAGGCCTGTTTATGCGAAAATAAGCATTGCACCGGGCTACGAAAACACGACTTCCTCATCTCTTCCCTCTTAAACTAGCTTTCCCTTCAGGCGGAGGGGTGGGGAGATAAAGGCGACGGGAGTTCAACCATGAGGAAAGAACATGAAATCCAGCCGGATCGGACTTGATAGGGAACCCCAGAGATCAAAGGAGCTCTCCCCCGTTCCTATCTACCGCTCCCGGATCCCAAAAAGGGATCGTCGCCCCTCACCGTGGAAATCTCCCGTATCGGCCACCACGGTGGTGTGTTGCTTGAGCTGCTCCAACGCAGACTCCATCTTCTGCTTTTTCACGGGGGAAACTGACATAGTCGCGCGCGGTTGCGAAGAAATCAGGAGGTGCGGCTGAGTCGTTTCCGTAGCCTCGGACGGGAAATCCAGGGGATCAGCACGCGGCTTCCGGGCTTGCGCCGCACGAAGGTGTGTAGGGGGGGGTGTATGTATGTGTGTGTGCGTGTGTGTGTGTGTGTGTGACAAGCGGCCTCGGGCTTCTTTGGCGGAAGGCAGAAGGGCGGGCAGAGGCCGGCACCTACGTCATCACAGAACCCGTTCCCCGCCTCTCGAGCCTTCTCTCTCTCTCTCTCTTTCTCCGTCCCTTCCATAGAGCTCTGGGTTGCGCTAAGGCTGCCCTGGGCAATGGGCACAGGCGATTGGTTGTAGCCTTTGGTTTTTCCTCCTCGGCAGCCAATCAGGATTGCTCTAGGCTGCAGGACGAGCAGGCGGTGCCGTGGCTTTAATTTAAATGAACTAGAAACCATCATTGAAAGGGTGTTCGGCGTACCTCGTCCTTGCCTACGTTCGGGAGGTGAGGTGTTATAAGTCAGCCTGGTTTCTCCCCCTCCCCGCCTGCAATCTTGCGTTGGATTCCTCCGTTTTACCTAATATGTTTTTTAAACAATATTGTTTTATCATAGAAAATAAAATACAAAACAGTAAAACAAGCACCGAAATAAAACAGAAACACACTTTCAACCCTAATAACAACAAAAGAAAAAAAATAGAGGAAAAATGATCAATTAAATTTTAATCAATTAAATTTAACATGTAGGATCCACCCTGGCTGGGTGCTGGGGGAAAACACAGAGCTTTAGCTCAACCTGTTGAATGCTTTTCCTTCATAAATATGTAAAGAGAGAAGAAAAAGTAGTCAACAGGTTGAGCTAAACATTACACTAATCTTCAAATCCCTCTTAACCATCTGTTATTATATTTAGCATGTAGAATGGACACAATATGCTTTTTTGAGTCCTTAGTGGCTTAAAACTGAGGAATTAATAAAGTAAAATATCACTGACCATTTGAAAGACAGTTTCTGAGAGCCAGTTTGGGCTAGGATAGAAACCAGGAGATGGTGCATTTTAGTCCAGCCTTGGACATGAAAGCCGGCTGGGCGAGTTTGGGCTGGTCACTCACTCTCAGCCTATGATATCAGGTTCAGGAGCACAACTCATGTATCAATATTAGGTTGGGCCAGAAAAAGCATATCATGCATTTGGGGGAAACCCTAAGAAGAAAAAAGTTGGTTAAAAATATAGGAGTAGGCTTGCAAGAGAGTCCCACATGATTTAATTCATTTCATACATTATTTAACATATGAACTGTATAAATTGTTTTGTTGCAGGGTTCAGTCTGGACCAAAAGTTTATACTTCCAAGCTTTGAGACTCATGCTGGAGCCCATCCTCAGGGAACTTCCCTTTTTCCAGAATATGTACACTGGACTGTACTAAAATTATATTTATATAGTGCCAGTTGTGTCTAGCTTTTAGTTGTTAATTAGAGTGTTGCCGGCTATTAAGTTGTTGATTGTTGTTCCTTTGTGCTGCCAGCTCCTAAACACCTGATAAACTGGTGGTAAATCAGCACTCCTGTTGACTCATAAGGGACTGATTCCCAGGCTTCAATCATTTCTCTGACTATTTTTGTCCCTGCTTGGCAACAATTATAGTAGCTGTGAAACTGAATGCATGTACTTCTTCATTGCAGTGTGAGGCTACCAGTTTTGTGTTCAAAGTAGTCATGCAAAGCAGTCACTGAGATGGCGACTGCTTTGCATGACTTCTGAGTTGCCAGTCCCAATTGTGATCACTAAATGAGGACTACCTATAGTTTTCTTTTGCTTTATAGATCTGCAAAAGTGGTTAAGTGTGAGGATTGGCTGCAAAGTTCCTTTTTCATCACTGTCATAACTATGAACAGTTGCTTTATGAGGCAGTTGCTAAATGAGGACTCCCTGTGGAGGAATTATTTTTGGGGAAAAGAAAATCAGGGCCAGGCAAATGATGTTCTTTGTGCTCCTACATTAGAAACTGGGAAGAAGAACTGATTACTTGAACACTAATGGCTAATTGGGAAAGGTATATTATAATCCTAATTAGGTATTTCTTTGATACAATATTCAAAGCCAAAAAGAAAATCTCTGCTATGCTAAAACACCCATGGATCAGCTCATACTGCCTGTCTAATGAAGTTCTTAACATATTGTGGATTGGAGTACTCAGTTAATGGATATCAGAGAAAACAGATTTTTTCCCTATAGATTGTGTCAGGTAGTGCTCCATTCAAAATCCAAGAAAGAAATACTTAGACTCCATGAATTAGAGAAAAGATATCTTTTACTGGAAATCAAGTGGTAGCAACAAGAGAAGTCTGAATCTGAGAGAATGAGCGCGAAAATCACATATACAAAGTGATGGTAACGTTCCCACCCACAATAGTTCAAGCAGGCTATCTTGCCCCGAAGCCACTTTAAATGGAGTAAACCCAGTACTACTATGTATCGAATTGTTATATGCCACCTCAGCAAATGGTAGTAGGTCAGTCCAATCATCTTGTTGATAATTTATATAGCATCTAAGATACTGCTCCAATACCAAATTAGTCCTCTCACATGCCCCATTGGTCTGTGGATGGTGGGCGGAGCTTAAGCTCTGGGCGGAGCCCAATAGCTTCAGGAATTCCATCCAAAAGTTTGAAGTGAATTGGACACCCTGTCTGAGATTATGCGTTCGGGAACCCCATGTAACCTGTAAATGTGTAAAATAAACAATTTAGCCAATGTTTTAGCAGATGGGATCTTCGCACACGGTATGAAATGCACCTGCTTGGAAAACAAATCAGTTACTACCCAAATAACTGTATTTCCCCACTTTCAGGTAATTCCACTATAAAATCCATAGAAATTTCTCTCCACGGAGCAGTTGGTCTAGCCACATTTTGTAGTAAGCCTGCCGGTTTTCCAGGAGGCGTTTAGCCGAGGCACAAATAGGACAACTGGCCACATAAGTCTCAATGTCCTTCTTCAGGGTAGGCCACCAAAATTGCCTCTTAACCAAATGTAAGGTTTTCACGAACCCGGTGCCCTGCAGCTTTAGAGTCATGAGCTTGTTGTAAGACTTGGTTTCTCAACTTCTCTGGCACATATAATTTGGCCCCTACCCATGCCAATCCGTCTCTCACCGTACAGTTATTTGAGTGGGCTAGGAACCAATCATCAAGTTTCAAAGCTTCTTTCAATTGGGTAGATAAATCGTTTGATAAATCGGTTCCTTTCTTTTTCTTCTCTTGCCATGGCTCTCCTCTTCCACGTCGGCGGGTAGTGGTCACTCCTGGAGGAGGCTTTCCTGCAGGATCCTTCCAGCCGACTCCCAGAGACCATTTAGGTTTTACAACTGGATGTTCATCAATACTTAGATCTGCTAACAAATCAGTTTCCTCTGCTGCCTCTAATAGCAGGGACTCTTGCCCTCCAGTCGCTCCCAGGTCCTCGTGGTCGCTGGCTGGTTCAGACATTGCGTTCAGACCCCTCGGAAGAAGTTGTAATTTCTCCGGTGGGCTGGTAAACTGAGATTCAGAATAATGTCAGGTAGTGCTCCATTCAAAATCCAAGAAAGAAATACTTAGACTCCATGAATTAGAGAAAAGATATCTTTTACTGGAAATCAAGTGGTAGCAACAAGAGAATTCTGAATCTGAGAGAATGAGCGAAAATCACATATACAAAGTGATGGTAACGTCCCACCCACAATAGTTCAAGCAGGCTACCCAATTAAAAGTTGTGGATAACATCATGTGGGCATCTCCAGGTGGTGATGAGGCCTCTGTCTGTTGACCTTGGCATATTTTGATAAAGAGCTGCGGCTGCGCATAGCATAAGACAGAAATCAAAGCAAGAAATCCCCCAACTGATATACTTCTTAACAAAACCTCCAGCTCACTTCCCATAATCAAGTCCCCCTCCTCCCCGTTACTTATGACAGCCAAAAGATGCAAAGCAAAAGAGGGAAATCTTGAAGGCTGACAGATTGTTTTAATTTTAATGGAAATGCATGTAAAAAGAATCGAAACAAAATGTACTGCTGTTTTTTTTCTGGAAGAGGAATTCCCTAACTTGAGATTCAAAATTCAATCCAGCCCAGCAGACATGTCATTCATTCAGTCAGTATAGTTTTTTTGTTGAAATTGGCCAATTTTCTTCCAATGGGATTACAACAATCCTGCTCAGGGTATACGGCCTGAGAAAATGAAACAAATTGCAGATCTCTGTTACTTTGATTAAAATTTCAAATTGGGCAGCTACCTACTTTATATGCCTCTGCCCACTCCCCCGGGGATATGGGACCCGGAGCCCCTGGGCTGTGGCTGGTGTATTTTAATGCCAAGTCCATGGCTAATAAGGTGTCCCTCCTCCAGGAAGTGATTGAGGAGGAGGCTGCGGACCTGGCCGAAACCTGGCTGGGGCCAGAGGGTGGAGTTCTTCTGGTTGATTTATGCCCCCCAGGTTTTCGGGTTTTGCACCAGCCCAGAGCCCAGGAGGGGGTGGTGGCTGTTGTTATTCGGGGGACCTTGATTCCAAGGGAGGTCTCTGTTCCCCAGACAGGCGGGTGTGAGACCCTCCTCCTGCGGTTGGGGCCCGGTGGCCGGTTGGGCCTGCTACTTGCATACCTTTCCCCCAGCTGTGTAGCAGCGGCCCTGCCTGGGTTTCTTGATGCACTCTCAGGGGTGACGGTGGAGCTCCCAGGCCTTTTGGTCTTGGGTGACTTCAACTTGCCATCCCTAGGGGGCGTCGGGTTTGGCCCAGGAGTTCATGGTTTCCATGGCGGCTATGGACGTGGCCCAGATAATACAGGGCCCCATGCACGAGTGGGGCAACATGCTCGACCTTATTTTTGTCTCGGAGCAGTGGCGTAGTGATCTGGGGATGGGCAGTGTTAATGCCCAACCCGTTGCATGGTCAGATCACTATCTCCTACGCTGGTCTTCCAACAGGCCGCCCCACGCTGCTGGGATGAGGAACCGCTGAGATGGTTCTGCCCGACGTCTGATGGACCCTGAGAGGTTCCAGGCAGAGCTGGGGTCCCTGCCCGTTTCCTTTATCCACAGCTCGGCCGAGGTGCTGGCAGCTGCATGGCAACAGGCTGCCTCGGAAGCCCTCGACCGGGTTGTCCCCTTACGTCCCCTCACTCGCCGCAGATCCCAGGTGGCTCCCTGGTTTGCAGAGGAGCTTCAGGAGATGAAGCGACATAGGAGGGGTTTAGAGAGCAGGTGGAGGTCGACCCGTTCCGAATCCGACCGAACCCAGTTGAGAGCCTACATTAGGACTTACCTGGGAGCTTTGAGGGAGGCGAGGAGGGCTTACCTCGCCGCCCTCGTAGCGTCTGCAGATAATCGCCCGGCTGCCCTGATCAGGGTCACGCGCTCCCTCTTACATCGGGAGCCAGAGGTGGACCCTTTGCAGGGCAGAACTGAGGAATTTGGACAATATCTGTTGGATAAGATCGCTCGGATCCGGGAGGGGCTGAGCTCTAATTTGCAGTGGTCTGAGGAGGGAGTCACAGAGAGTCTGGCTGAAGTCATCTGGGCTGAGTTTGATCCTGTTTCTGAGGATGAAGTGGACAGGATTATGCGACGCCTGAGTTCCACCACCTGTTTATTGGACCCGTGTCCTTCCTGGATGGTATATGCCTCCAGGGAGACCACGTGCGGCTGGCTCCGGGCAGTTGTTAATGCCTCGCTGAGAGAGGTGTCCTTTCCCGCCACCTTGAAAGAGGCGGTGGTGAGGCCGCTCCTGAAGAAGCCTGCTCTGGACTCAGCCGTTTTAAACAACTTCCGTCCAGTCTCCAACCTTCGCTTTTTGGTGAAGGTTGTTGAGAGTGTGGTGGCTCAGCAGTTTCCACTTTTCCTGGAGGAAGCGGACCATCTAGATCCGTACCAGTCAAGCTTCTGACCCGGGTTCAGCACGGAGACGGCATTGGTCGTGCTGATGGATGATCTCTGGAGGGCTCGGGACAGGGGATTTTCCTCTGTCCTAGTCCTGTTAGATCTCTCAGCGGCTTTCGATACCATCGACCATGGTATCCTATTGCGGCGCCTCGGGGGGTTGGAAGTGGGGGGCACTGTTTTGCAGTGGTTCTCCTCCTACCTCTCGGGGCATTCACAATCGGTGTTGGCAGGGGGGCAAAGGTCGGCCCCGAGGGCACTCACATGTCGGGTCCCTCAGGGGTCGGTCCTCTCTCCCCTCCTGTTCAACATCTATATGAAGTCGCTGGGTGAGATCATCCGTGGTTTTGGGTGAGGTATCATCAGTACGCTGATGATACCCAGTTGTATATCTCCACCCCAAACCAAATCAGTGATGCCCTCTCTCCATGATGACCCGATGTTTGGATGCAGTACGGATCTGGATGGGCAGGAACGGACTGCAGCTCAACCCGGCTAAGACTGAGTGGTTATGCATACAGGCATCTCGGCCCAGTCAGTTGATTCCATCTTTGGTCATAGGGGGAGAGGTGTTGCCCCCTGTGGATAGGGCTCAGAACCTGGGAGTCCTCCTGGACTCACGGCTCAGTTTGGAGGAGCAGGTGGGGTTGTGGCGAGGGGGGCTTTTGCCCGGGTCCTACTGGTTCGCTCGTTGCGCCCGTATCTGGAGCGAGATGCCCTTCGCACGATCACTCATGCACTTGTGACTTCCCGACTGGACTACTGTAACGCTCTCTATTTAGGACTGCCCTTGCATACCATCCGGAGGCTTCAGCTGGTGCAAAATGCGGCTGTGCAGGCTGTGATGGGAGTTTCCCGATACTCCCATTACACCCCTCCTGCGCGAGCTGCATTGGTTGCCGGTTGTCCTCCAGGTCAGATTCAAGGTGTTGGTGTTAACATTCAAAGTCCTTTACGATATGGGTCCAGGGTACTTGCGGGAGCATCTTCTGCCAATATCAAACACCGGTCGCCCTGTGCGTGCGCACAGACAGGGACTCCTCGGGGTACCGTCGGCTAGTCAATGTCGGCTGGCGGTGCCCGGGAAGGGCCTACTTGTGCGCCCCCACCTTGTGGAACCAGCTCCCTTTGGAGCTCCGTTTGGCTCCTGATCTTCGCTCCTTCCGCCACGATCTGAAGACCTGGTTGTTTGAGCAGGCCGGGCTGGACTGACCTCCGGGTTTTTTTTTTAATTATTTTAATTGGGTTTTAAGATTGGGCTTGTTGATTTAATTCTTTTAAAATATTTATTGTTTGTATTATTGTGTTTTAATTGTGAGCCGCCCCGAGTCCTCGCGGAGAGGGGGCAGCATACAAGTCCAATTAATAATAAAATAATAATAATATGCAGTATAAAAGCCAGAATGTACAAAGTGCCATTCTGAAGTTGAAATGTCCCTTTTGAATTCAAAAAATGTTGTTCTCAGTGCAGAGCAGCTGTTTTACATCTACAATTGACGATTTTGGCCAGTTCAGCAGCATTTGCAGCCTGACGTCATGTTTCTAACTAAAGGCTTAAATGACCAAAACAACCTGTTTGTAATGTTAAACAAGCAGGGCATTTTTCCCCATATTCAAACATTTTGCACATTAGTATAGAAAATAATTTGTAAGATTTTAAGTTTGGACTTGGAATTAAAACTAGAGGTAAACTCAAAGTTGAGTGGTGAGAAGGTGTTCAACTTCTTTGTAACTACCACAGTGCTACAGCTGCAAAGTTTATCTCATGTATGGCATATTTCACGTTGATGCCCTTCAGGTTAAATGACTTTCAGAATTTCTAGCCAACCCAGAAAACATTTTGACCCCAGTCCCTACCAGTATATGATAATTGATCATGAATGAAAATAAGCTGTAGGGCTAGGTCTTGTCCATATATTAAGCAAATACATGCAGAAGGCTTTCCATATAGAATAACAACAATATTAAGTTATAAGAGACAGCCCCCAGTTTGAACAGTGCTAGTAGATAGTTTTAATATGCAAGAGAGGACATGTATTAAAAATCTCAAATTTCCCATTTTTGGTTGAAATCATGCAAATTGTGCAACAAATGAAGCATAGATACAGTTAAGCAAAGCATTAAAATTTCCATTCATATTTTACATAAGGATACATTTTAAAATTAATATTAATTTTCAACCAACTTTCCATTTCATTTATAGTACATACAGACAATTCAGCAACACTAATGAAAGCATCTTTGGTTATACATGCAGCCATATGTATATATACTCAATTTGATATGCTTCAAATACTTCCAAATAAATGAAAAGATAGACTAGTTTCTCTACAGCAGTTTTCCAGGGCTTGTGATGCAATGAGGATTGTGCTTGCTCCATTAATATGATACAGGAGAGTCTTGCAACTACATCTGCCATAGAGTGTGTTTGGCGTTCCTCCTCCAATGGTAGAGAGGAGAGTGATTGCTCCAAGTAGAAGGAGATTCAGCCTCCCAAGCTTCCTACTGGCTACTGCAGAAAAGTCACTGATGGAATTATTTATACTCTTAATATCGTCAGATAGAGAAAAGTCAAACATGCCAAGACGGGGTGTCTATTTAGAGGATCTAAACCCCTTCTGTTCTGACATGTCATTGGAAAATAAGAGCCAGAGAAATGTATTTCACTTCCATTAAGAGAAAAGTTGTTTACAGAATTGTAAGAAGTCAAATGAAAGACGGGATAATGTCACTTCAGTCCTACCATATACATAGGCAATGCACTGTGGGGAAAAAGTAGTTTTGTTACTTTGATTTCTTCCTCTCTCCTGGGATTGTTCCTTAATGGTGATAATCATGTATCTTTAGCGAATTAAAATCTACAGCTATTAATGTACATTTAAAGTGAGAACATAGCCATTTATTTCTTATATTTATTGTATAATCTTCCTATTAGGAGTTCTCAATATCTATATTACTTTGTTTGGCTTTACTGTATTATTAATATTTCATATGATAAGCGGATAGTTAATTTTGCCAGCTCTATATCTGGTCTATAAGTAAGTGCATCTGCTGCTGCTTATGTATTTGTCAGCTTCACATATATTTTTTTCTGATTTTAAAGTATGATTTAAATTATCTCTGCACGCTACCTTTAAAATACTTAACATGAGCATATTTTTATTTAGCAATATCTCCACAAAAGCTTTTTGTTTCGCCTTTGTTAAGAACTTTGTCTACATAGTTATGTACAGATAAACCGTTCTGGCTAATGTACAAATAATAGCAGGTAGAGGAACATTAAGCAACAAAGCATGCCTTCTTTAAAGGCTTGGTTTTGCAAATTTCTCCAAACATGCAGAATAATACACATTTTTTGGAATAAGTGATATATACCAGACATAGTCCATGTTTAATAATTTCTTCTTTATATATTTTCAGATTCAAAATATATGTAAATGAAGTTTTAGCAGCTAATATCTTATATACTGATTTGCTGTTTGAATGGTGTTCACCAACACTGACTACAACAATTTTCATAAGTCTACAATCCCACTTCATTTGCATACTTTAATTTTGGGTAAATAGCTTCCCACTGTGGATGTAAGCAGCCAATTACCTAATTTAGACAGAAAAAGAAAAGCATGTGAGAATCACAACTGGTTGTGGATTTTGGCTTATGCCTAATTAAGCAAAGAGGAGCTTCACTTTACAAAAGATAGGAGACACAGCGGCACCTGTACCTTAATATAATGAACCTACTAAAAACTTAGCCAGCAAATATGAATTTTCACCAACGTTGTTCTGGATTTTAAAAATCATAAAAGGGTAATTAATGGTGTCTTGAGCGCGTAAGGCATTATGTTCTAATTTCATATTTCATTTTCTTCCTCTCCATATGGCTCATAAATTTAATTTTTATGAAAATCATTAGAGGATTTCCTGGCAATCAAAATAAATTGTCTCATGAACCATACATTGGGTATCCTTCCCCAAATTAAAATTAAAACAAATTGCATAGTTTGAATGTATCTGGAATGTTGAGAATGCCATCAGATTGGAATTATATATTGGGTTCTTCCTAGTATTTTGATTAATCATTATTAATTGGGTGATACTGAAGCTGCCTATGAGTCAAGAGTGCCCAAACAAAGAGCTAATTTTGTCCTATCCCTCGGATAAAATGGATAAGGAAGAAAAGCATTCTAAAGCCAGCCAAACAGCAAAAGTGAATGTATTTGTTTGGCTTTTATTTTAGTCCACCTTTACTCTGAAGATTTTTGCCCTATGTTACTGAGAATAGTTACAGCCCTTCATTCTAAAGCTTGGTCTGAATACAGTTTAGTGATAATGGATCAAATACAAAGAAACACATTGATTTCTAAATTGTATTTCTTTGGATTACTCCCTTGGAAGAGTATTTGGGAGACTTCTTCAATTTTCCTCTTGAGTGGCAAGATCTAATCTTGAATATTCTTTGCCAACCTCTGGAAAAAAATGTTTAAAATTTGCTTGTTAACACCTGAAGTCCAGTGTTGGGTGAAATGGAAGCAGGGAATATCCTGAAAACAGACAGGTAGCCTTTTGGGGGCCCTGTCATGCCCTAAACCTAACCTTAATCTACACCAATTGGAGAACAACTTCCTCCCATTGGTTTAAAAGTGAATAGGCATAAAAGAAAATGGGCTTGGGAAAAATAAAAACAAACGAAATGCTGTTCTCTCTTCCACCTTGCTGCATTTATATTTGCAGAGCTGCCAGAGAGTCCACTGTCAGAGCAGCCTGAGGGCTCTTCCTATGAGGCTCTGGTTCTAAACAGATGTATATATATGTACAGGCTTGGACAGTAGAACTCCAGTTATCTCCTCATACTAATGAATGAGAAATAGAAGTTTTTATATACGTGGCTATGGGCCAGTTCAATTATGCACTCTTTTATATGCCTTGACATTCCTTTTCACAAGACAATTTGAATACTGTGACTATTTAGAGTTGCTGTTGAAATTGTCAGGGAAGCCTCATGTGATCACTTCAGGATCAGAATAGAGGTATGTGGGGTCAAGCCTGGGCAAGTGCAAAGCATTCAAGTTGATTCAAGTCTTGGGTGTGTGCGCACGCACACAAAGCCTATAGAAAAACATATGCAAAGAAAGGAGAGATGTGTTCTTGCAAGCAAACTAGATTGCCATCACTTTCAATATGAATGAATTATTTCAATTATTTCAATTAATCATTAAACTGCCATTGGGTGAACCCAGCTTACTACAGTGCAAAGTATTTTCCCAAGACTCTTTTTTATTGAATGTAATTTTTTTAAAGCGGCTTGGGGAAAAAATAATTCTAGGAAAAAAAAGCAGGCAAACTTAAAGATCTTGCCTGCTAATGATAAGCTTTTGCATGTAACAAAAGTGATGCAGAAGATTCCCTACTGAATGCTAGATATAGGTTGTACTGAGTTTTGTACAAAACTAGCAGAAGATTTGGAAGCAAGCAGGCTACAAAGCACATGGATTTGCTGGTTTATAACGAAACGATATTTCCAGCCAGTTCTGGATGCACTGATGGGCCACAGAGAAAACGTATAGCGTAGATTGATTGGGTTGTTTTGCTTCAACCCAACCTTTGCTTAGAGCAGAAATATGGTCATCCTCATGCTCTGAAATCATAGACGTAACATCATGTATAAAATATAGCAATATAAAAATATAATACTTCATTCAATACTACAGCTTCTTTCCCAATGCATTGTCAAATTAATGAGGGAGTTTAGTCTTCCCTTCGTCAACATTGCTGATGGAACAGTTGGTCTGAATGGCAATGTACATTGATAGTCTCAACAGTCTCACTTGAAGAGGTACTCTGTTATATTTTTCCTCTTTTCCCTTTCTCCTGCAAGTAAATATATGGGACTACAAGTTGAAATAAACCAAAATAACTTAAATAGAAGAATCAATCCTCTCTTGGCGTCGCTGCATGATTTCCTCAAGTTCTGATTTTTCTCTATTTTTCTGTTAAGAAAAAAAAAGATAATGAATTTTATTTAATAAAAAAAAACATTACTTACGTCAAGTAAATCACTTTGGTAATTTAGCATTTTCGAGAGTGAGTTCACTCTATGGTTTCTTCTCTCCAATTTCTCAGAAGCAATTTGAGATGACCTGCAGTTGTTTTCTCTTCCAGCAATCTCACAATTTTAAACAAAGAATTATTGTCATGCTCTGACTTGCCAGAGATTCAAAACTAGGTCCTGAACTGCTGCAGTTCCTGCAGAAACAAAAATCTCCTTACTCCTGTTCTTGCAAAAATGAAATAAATGTTGCAGCCACCAACTGCAAAACCTCGATTCAAAGTGAGCATTAGTGCAGAAATATATACACATATAATATCCTGGTGGATCCTAAGAAGGCAAGCTAAAAAAGATGCAAGCCATATTATTACTTTAAAGATAGATCTGCAGTTTTACTACAGAAAAATTCTTTTTTAAAAATGGATTTTACAGTACATGGCAAAAACATATGAACTATAAGAAGTGTACATACAGAGAGTTACAATTGAGATTTAAAATAGACATAAAATGCAAATGTCCTTGGAGAGAAAATAAATTATTAGGCTCAATAGACAACTAAATAATTAGCAGAAATAACTACTGCAACAAATTTAGCAGCCCATCTGGAGAATCTATTTGTAATCTTTCAGCTAAGATGAGGAAAATAATTTCCCCCCTTTGATTAGGCATGATTGTAATTGAGAGAGGTGCTATTAATTCACCACTATGTCATATAAAAGGGACTTGCAAGGGGATATATAAAATTGTTTCTTCTAATGAACTTGGGCAAAGTTGTTTTTGCAGAGAAATATTATGTAGTCTTTTTCCTTACAGGAAGGTGGTACTATCAAAGAACTGTAAGTTGATCTAATACAGGGGTCTCAAACTGGATTTCTTTGAGGACCGGATCAGCACTGTAGTTATCCTCTGCAGGCCGGCCCAGGGGGATAGATGCCTCCTGCAACACTCTGCTGGCCAAAATGGGATATGGGGGGCTTCACGCAGCCCTATTGCACCCCATTTTGGCTGGCAGAATGCTGCAGGAGGCTGTCCAGGCAAAAAATGGGGTGCATGGGGGTGCATGCGGCCTCCCCATGCCCCGTTTTCACCAGCAGAGGCACCCCAGACTGGTCCTTTGCTATTTCCAAGCTGGGCCCATGGCCAGATGTAAGCACCCCTGGTCTAATACTTCACCCAGTGATTTCATTTGGACCCCAAAGAAATTAGCTCAAATTCCAGTCTCAATAGTGAGTAAGATAAAACAATGAGTTACTTGAAGCAAAAGCCCTTATAAATTTGAACTGGATTATCTTCATAGAGCTGCTACAAAATACTAACATCCATGCATCATATAGCAGGTGATTAATGACTTTTGCACTGAAACTTTTAATGGCACTAAACATGCTTTATTATCTTTATAATCACAAAATGGAGGATGGTATTTGAAAACATTTGGGGCTGGGGCCAGGTTAGCCCTTCCTTATTTGTTCCAGGTTATCAAGGCTTGGAAAGAGACACTTAGATATCCAAATCCTCTCATCTGATTAATGTTAAAGCCATTTAATTTTGCAGGAATAGTGGTGTGTAATGATTAATTTGGAGAAAATGACTATGGTTTTAAACACAGTGCATCTGATCTGGGAATAATTGACTTTGCTATTTAACATTGCTGAGATCATAGGATCACAAAGGTCCAGAGCTGCTTTCAAAATGGCATAGACAAAAGGCCTAAAGTTAAAAGTGGGGGAAAGAACCAGAATAAAATGTAGGGATTATTGTTAAATTACTTTTACTAACCCTATAAAAATGCATTTTATCTGGAAGTTACATTCAGTTCTTAAATATTCCCCGCTTTAAATACCTTTTGTGGTCATGGACCCCCAAGATTTAACTCAAGATTTAAATCATAACATTTCTTCAAACCTTCTCAGACTCCTCCATGAGGACATCGTAAACCCACAAGTTGAGAACCACTGAACTACCTTATTAGCACAGCAATGAAGTCTGCTAGTTTATCTACAATGCTTTAAATTAAAGCATCAGCATCTTCCCAGGATTTTGATGTTGCCCTCAAAGTATTAACAGTCTTAAAAGATTAGGAACTGTGCTACAATGTCACTAGACTCACTACCCATCCTTTAAATTTTGGATATGATCATCAAAGAGTTGCTATTTTAAGAACCTTACCTCTAGAATAGACTTTTGTACTGTGATTTTGCTAAACACCCGGGCACCTTCTTCTCCACATACTTTTTTCAATTCTTCTTTGTTTAAGGAGAAAAGCTGTGCTCCTGTCAGTATGCCAAGATGGTCCACGGTTCTAAACAAGCATGTGAAGGAGAAAAAACACTATTAAAGATGTACAAGGCACCTGACACTTTTCATAGGTCAAATAGTTTCTCCTAAATTTACAGAAGATTGTAATTAGTTATGTATCCTTGACATCTGCTCCAAAGGTTTCTAAAAGGATGCCCTGATCTCATCTCTGAGAAAGGTCTGCATTCAGTCTTCATGAAGTATAAGAAATTTGAAAAATGGACCAGTTTCTTAAAAATGAACTGAACTGAACTAAACTAAACTAAATTACAGTAACACAGCTTCCTAACAGACAGGAAGCAGGAGGTGAAGCTAGGCAGAATCATATCTGATACCTGCATAATTAGCACAGGGGCCCCCTTCCCCAAGGCTGTGTGCTTTCTCCATTTCTCCTTATATACCAATGACTGCCTCTCAAATGATCCATCTGTTAAAATACTGAAGTTTGCAGATGATACAACAGTGATTGGTCTCATTCGAGACAACGACAAATCCGCATACAGATGGGAGGTTGTACAACTTGCCTTGTAGTGTAACCGGAACAATCTAGAACTGAACACACTCAAAACCGTAGAAATGGTGGTAGACTTTAGGAGAAACCCTCCCATACTACCATCTCTTACAATACTAGACAACACAGTATCAACAGTAGAGATCTTCAAATTTCTAGGTTCTATCATATCACAAAACCTTAAATGGACACCTAACATCAAAAATGACATCAAAAAATCACAACAAAGAATGTTCTTTCTGCGCCAACTCAGAAAGCTCAAACTGCCCAAGGAGTTGCTGATACAGTTCTACAGAGGAATTATTGAGTCTGTCATCTGCACCTCTGTAACTGTCTGGTTTGGTTCTGCAGACAGATGCAGACTTCAGAGAGTAACTAGGACTGCAGAAAAACAATTACTACCAACCTGCCTTCAATCGAGGACCTGTATACTGCAGGAGTCAAAAAGAGGGCTATGAAAATATTTACAGGCCCCTCACATCCTGGACATAAATTGTTTCAACTCCTACTCTCAAAACGATGCTATAGAGCATTGCACACCAAAACAACTAGACACAGGGACAGTTTTTTCCTGAACGCCATCACTCTATTAAAGAAATAATTCCCTCAACACTGTCCAACTATCTACAAAGTCTGCATTACTATTACTATTAATCTTCTCGTCACTCCTTATCACCCATCCCTCCCACTTGTGACTATATGACTATAACTTTATTGCTTGTATCCTAACGATTTTCATTGACTGTTTCCTAGTATGATTTGATTGCTTATTGTACCCTATGACTTTTATTAAGTGTTGTACCTTATGATTCTTGACTCTTGACAAACGTATCTTTTCTTTTATGAGCTTATGACCAAGACAAATTCCTTGTGTCCAATCACACTTGACCAATAAATAATTCTATTCTATTCTATTCTACATTTTTTAAACCTTTTCAGACCAGGCTGTTTTTGCCTCTTCTTCCTATGCTATTCTGAGCAAGTATAACAGAACCTTTACTGACGTATATAAGTAGTGGACAAACTACTCAAAGGCCTAGTCATCACTGTCATATAGTTATGTAAACTTTAATCTAGGAGTGGTTGTGGGGATAACAGAACACTGTGTCATTCTCCTTTTTAGCTAGAATAGAACTAAGCATAATAAAACCCAGTGATCTGCAGATAATTTTTACATTATGATTTGCTGGAAATCCTGCCCTAATCAGTAGAACATCCAAATGTAAGTAGAGATTATTTTGGCTATTCTAAATCAAAAGTATATTTATATAATGCCCTTTACAGAAGAAAGTTCCCTTGAAATTGAAGAAGATGGTAACACATGTGCCCAGCAGCAGTAACACAGTTTATTAAAAAGAAACTTGATTTGCATCTGCAGATGTCTCTCTACAATTATTCTTTAACTTTTTCCTCACCAGGGTAATCTTTAAGCACTGATTAATATATGTGTGCTAGTTGGCAATAATGTTGGTGAACCTATTTTTATCAATAGCTGCACAAAAAAGTGCTGTTGAGTTTTGTCAAACCAGTCCCTTAGATTTTGAAACTATTGTCTAGCGTGTACAAATGAAATGTGCTTCTCCTGTGAATTAGAAACAAAGACAAAGCTGCTCTATGAGAAGAACAGATCCAAAATCCAATTCTACAATACCATTATTAGCACCAACTACAATAAAAGGTCAGATCAGAACGTGTGCAAACTTTTCTATTTTCTAGGCATAACAGGTTAACAGGCTAAAAGGGGATAACGAAGGGAAATGTACTGTTTCCATCCAAGTACATTCCTGTGTCACCTGAAGGCAAGATCTTACTGACAGCTGAGATTTATTGGGGACTCAATCAGTTTCATCATCCCAGGATGATGCTAAGAGTAATCTAATATCTTGTGACAAACCATCATAATTTGGGGGATATTTTTTTTTCTCTTTTCCTTCACCACCTCTTGATTTTAAAGAATCTGAGAGGATGTTGACTCATTGCTATGGCATTTAACTGACCCTGTTAAAAATGTAGACAATATTTAAATTTTGATCTTTTAAATTTTGTTTCAAAAGTTGACAAAGATTTGAGGGACGTATAATATGGAATGTGAAGATGTTTTTGTGCATTTTCTCCTGTTCCCTATTCTGCAAGAAAACTAATAGTTAAGAAACAATTAACAATTAACTTTTTTTATCCTGCTATCCCAATTATTTTACATTATCTGAAACAAAAATGAATCTATTACCCTATGGTTGCATTAGACTTACTTCCACTATCCTTAGCCTACAGTTGGAGGGAATGGAAGGGAAGGGAGAATTGCAAGAAATAAAAAAGAGAACATCTGGGGAGGCATAAAAAAAGAAGAGCCACTTACCCTTTGCTGAATGAATTTGCTTCCAGCCACACTCTGACTTCCATAGCATTGGATTCAAAGGTCAAGGGAACATGAACCTGCTGGGTCTTCTCTACTCTAAAATTCCTTGGAGGTTGCTGGATTTTGATATTTGTGATCTTTTTCAGCAATTCATCATTAACCTCGTCCATGTGATGGATCAATTCTAAAAAAAGAAACCGAGGAAAAATTATGCAAATTCAGAACAGTCATCAGGCCTATCAATCTTTTAAAGCAATTTTTTTGTTGCAGAAAGTCTCTTCATCAATTATTTGATTATATTTAAGCTACATATAAATGCACATTTAAAGATATCCATCTCCAGCTACAGGTAGTCTTCAACTTACAACCATTCTTTTAGTAACTATTCACAGTTACAACGGCACTGAAAAAAGTGACTTACATGACTGTTTTTTTACTCTTATGAGCTGCGGTGGTGCAGTGGTTAGAGTGCAGTACTGCAGGCTACTTCCGCTGACTGCCGGCTGCCTGCAATTTGGCAGATTGAATCTCACCATGCTCAAGGTTGACTCAGCCTTTCATTCTTCCGAATTTGGTAAAATGAGGACCCAGATTGTTGGGGACAATATGCTAACTCTGTAAACCGCTTAGAGAGGGCTGTAAAGCACTGTGAAGCGGTATATAAGTCTAAGTGCTATTGCTATTATGACCATCGCCAGGGTCATTTGATCAACATTCAAACACTGGGCAACTTGCATGTATTTATGTCGGTGTCATGGTCCCGGGGGCACATGATCACCTTCTGCGACTTTCTGATCAGCAAAGTCAATGGGGAGCCAGATTCATTTAACACCCGACTTAGCAATTGCACTGATAACTGTGGCAAGAAAGGTCGTAAAATGGGGAAAACTTCCCTAACAACTGTCTCACTTAGCAACAATGAATTTTAGGCTCAGTTGTGGTCGTAAGTTGTGGGCACAACCCAACATTTTCTTCCAAAGAGTAGAATGCTCTTAAGTCTCTTCCATGCAAGTTGCATTTCCCCCAAAGCCTTTAAAGTTAATTCTCAGCCACTGAATCTAAAAACATCAAATTAAAATCTTATTTTATATTCATTTATTTGGGAGTAAGCCTTCAAAATAATTGGAATATATTTCCAAGTAGACATGCAGTACATTCAATTCTATTCCACGTGCATTAAATTTGCAAGCCTACTATTGAGAACATTAGAATATGAGAGAAACAGATGAACACTCCTACCTACCTTGGGGACAAGCAACTACAGTGTAAGGATAATTTAAAGCAAAAGATAATACCAAGAGGTATTACAAGGATTGTCCACCAGGGAAATGCTATGAGATCATTTCAAGGCAGATTTGAGATTGAGATGGCTTCTTGAGATAGCTTTATTATTTATAGTTACATTTGCCTTCTTTGAATTACAAAAGGGTCAAACCTTCCAATACAATATTTAATTTCTATAAAAGTATGATAATGCCTTTTTTAACTTGCATATTGCAACCCAATTACACATTTAAGATTAATTCTTAGTTCAAAGGTTCTCGGTACTGACTTTTCAACTGATCTGAGTTGAAAGATCAGAAAATTGTGGCCAGTATTAATAATGTACCTTTCCTTTAAAATATTAAATATATTGGTTTAGATTGCATGGATACTTACGTCCTTTGGTATCTGAAGAACTGCAGGCTGCCATTTCACTTCCCCATTTGTCGCCAGCATAGCTAGGAGGTAACTTATGGGAGGGACTGGAAGATCCAGATGCTCGTAGACTCAAGTCTCGGTATTTGTGATTACTCTACAAAATGTCCAGTGATTGTTTTCGTGATTATTCGGTGTAAAATCATATTTCTATTATCCTTCATTCCTTATTGCTTGATAAGAAAGTATAACCATTTAACTGATGTAAATCCTTGATTTATTGTTTTATCCAGTTATAAAATTCCTACCATTGTTCTGATGTTATTAAAAGAATTTTAATCTTCAACTGCTTAGGACTTCTGCTTTTACTGGCATTTGGCTGAGATGCTGACATGCTAGAGCATTATGATGGACAATAATATCTATCTGTATAGGCAGATATCTCTGTAGATAACAGAACAGAGACTTTGATTCTCTAAGGAAATGTTATCATTAAAGTCCTCCACAGAAATGAGTACTTCTTTCAGTATTTGTGAGAAGCGTGGCTATATAAATAGGATTCATTTATTTAATGAATTAATAGTCTGCATCATTATAGTCTATAGAGTGACTAGAGATGAAGACTATATGGTATAGCTATGAGAATAATGGTTATAATTATGATGTAAAATAATACGTATATTCAAAAGAAACTAAATTGTATAATTATGAGAAAAATTGTTACAATCAGGGTGTATAAAACTATGTACACTTAAATGAGATTTGGTACACCGGCATTGCAGAAATGGAAACGTGATGTATAATAAATGAAAATGTATATTAAAAACAATTTTTTAAAAATAGTCTGCATCATTATTGCACGAAACTTTTTTTTTTGTGCCCAGGTAGCACCCTAATTCTTTAGGAAAATTTTTATCCTTTAAAACTACTTTTGTAAAGAATGTGGCTAGTGATTGTTCATACATTCACTAGGAATTGAATAATGTGATGCAATTAGAAGATTGCATTTAAATCCTCAAACAGATATGAAGGTTAGAAGGTCAATTCAGGGTCAATGAATATTTTTGCCTACCCTACCTCACGGGATTGTTTTGAGCAGAAATGGAGGGATGAAGACACATATTATTGCCATTTCCACTGTTGTTTTAATAAAGGAAGAATTATTAAAGAAAGAGAATTTTAAAGCAGAGTGTGTGAATGTGTGTGTGACTAAAATATGATTTCCTTGTGGTTAAGAAAAATTAATAGCCGGAATCATTTAGGGAAGCATATCTATCAAAGTCACCTATGCAATTTTGTGTTTAATTTAAAGAATTACCATATCTAATTTAAGAACTACTGTAAATCAGACCTGCTCTATTGCTGCAAAATCCTCCAGAGTCACCAAATCTAAGATATTATGCGGAACATAACCAGCCTGTCCACTTCGGTTTTTCAGCTTCCACCATTGTTTGTTATCTTCCAACACCTGTGAATAAAAAAAACCAATTTATCTGCTACAAAAGATTACGTTCTATTCTACGTTCTCCCTCTGGAATCTTTACCTTACACTTAGTCCTTGACTTAACAACCATTCATTAGCGACTGAAGTTACAATAGCACTGAAAAAAGTGACTTAGGATTATGTCCTCACACTTACAACTATTGTAGGATCCCCAGAGTCACAAACTTGGCATTTATGATGTTTGCAGCATCATGTGATCATCATTTGTGACCTTCCCAGCTGGCTTCTGACAAACAAACAAAATCAATGGGGGAAAGCTGGATTTGCTTAACAACCATATGATTCACTTAACTGCAGTTATGCACTTAACAATCATGCCAAAAAAAAAATCATAAAATCAGGCACAATTCACTTACCACCCGCCTTACTTAGCAATGGAAATGCTCGGTGTAATTCGAGGACTACCAATAATTCTTTACATTCTTGAGTACATAGTTATTTCTATTCTGTAAATACTCTGGAATGTTTTTTTATCTCCCTGAGAATATATTATCACTTTCAAATAATTTACAGAAAAAACTTACTAGCAAAGAAGTGAAATTCCATCTTATTTGCTTTTTAATCTACTTTCCCAAATGTTGAGTGCTTCCTGCCCATTCAGCTTTAAGAATGACTAGTGATTTCAAAAGCTTAATAGCAGAATGGGACAACTTGCCATGGCCAACTCACCATGGCCAACTCGCTGCAGGACAACTCGCTGCACAACAATTTAACAATTCTATTTAATTATTTAAAATAAATTTAAAAAGTATTTTAATTTTTGCCATTCACATTTCATTCTGTCCCTCATTTTGCATCCTTTCTTTAATGATTCTATTCCACTATTTCTCTGATATTAGTATAACTCTTGTCCCACAGCGAGTTGATCATGGCAAGTTGGCCATGACAAGTTGGCCATGGAGACTTGGCCATGGAGAATTGTCACAGACCTCCCATAGATGCTTTCTCCATCATAAACCAGTTAGTGCTACAGAGTATTAAAGTGCAGGTTTCCTTCTCTCTCTTACCTGCCCTGAAAAATCTCATATGGAATATTGTATGTGGAGGATTGAAGGATCCATTCAAAGCTCATGTGATCATGCCCGCCTCCCACTTCCCTTTTCCAGTTATTTGCAAGGATCTTGGATTCATTTTTTTACCTCTAGAATTTCATCTTTCAGCACTGAAAGTTCTGTTGCATTTCGAGCAGTAAAATCATAAAGAATTTTGGCATATCTCTTTGACTGAGCCATATTCTGTGCCTCAAAATTCCTGCAAAAAAGATAATGTGTGGGGAGGGCCAGGTTAGTCTATTGTGGCAAAAAAAATGTTGGTAGCATGTTTGTCAATTAACAATCCTCTAGTCAGAATTTAATTCAAATTTTAACAAAACTGGCTAGTTGAAGATGATGCTAATGCCTTCCTTTTTTTTTAAGAAAAAGAGATATAATGGCATTATCACAGGCTTCCATTCAATTTAAAAATTAAATGATACACCAGTACATTTTTCCTGCTTTCTTTAGCTGATGTGCTACAGTTCCTGAAAAAAATTAAATTATACATTATATCAACAAAACAAAATAATAATAAAGTCTGCCTGTAAAAGTAATTAAAGCAATAATCCTTCAGAACATAGTTTAATTCATATTACAAAATACTTTTCTTAAGGTAAGCAAGCCAGACCTCTGACAAGACATTATAAGACAATAACTGCAACCCCAATTCTCCCCAGAGTTGAAATGAAATTTGGCAGCATACAAATGTGTAAAAGAACAGAAGACAATGGCTGGATTCCCTGTTTTCCTGCTTGTATTACATTGGGATAGATAAAAGAGAAAACATTAGCTTCCATGAGGTTTGAAACCAATGCAGGGAACATCATTTTACCAAGAGAAAAGGTAGTAATCTTTTCCAGAAGTGGCTCCCAACAAGAGAAACATAGAGCGGCACAAATAGGAAAAGGAGAACGATATTTAAGCTGGTGTAAACAGAATGAGTCACTGGAAAGAATGTGGAACTAGGAGAATGCTTTCACTGGATCAGTGGCATTGAAATCTGTTCAAAAATATTCTGAATTACTCCGAATCACTCGTGAACCCTACTGTGAAGGACATTGGTCATCATGTATTCATTTATATCAAGAGTCTTCAAACTTGGCAAGTTTAAGACTTGTGGACTTTCAACTCCCAGAATTCCTTAGCTAACATGACCGGAGGAGGGATTCTGGGAGTTGAAGTCCACAGTCTTAAAGCTGTCAAGGTTGAAGACCCCTGATTTATATTAACAATATTATTGTTAGTATTTTTTCTTCATCCGTATGAATGTCATTTTAGATATAGTACTAAACATGGATATTTAAGCCTATTTAAGATTTTAAGATCACATATGCTGGTATTCTGAACATCCTTCCTTCCTTTTCTTTCTCATTCTCTCTCCCTCTTTCTATTTTTATTATTTTCTCTGGTTTCTTTGCTTGTTTTTAAAATTCTTTTTAAAAATCCTTTTTATCTTGCTTCATGTCTTCAGTTAAAAAAATAAAGGAAAAAAAACACCTGAGGACAATTATTTCATCCTTCCAGTTACATAGTTAAGCCCCACAATGTGTCCTTTAAGGTTGGGTATGCAATCTGAGGTTCCAAGGAGGCTGCAATCACTCAAAATATTAGCCACAAACTTCATATAGAGTCCCAACATGATTACCATTGAATGATTTCACATGACAGAAAGAGGAAATTATTCAATACACAAAGGGTATGGTAATCACATTAAATTAACTTTATTTATATCAAATATAGGGCCTTGGTGGTGCAGGCTGTTAAATGGCTAGCACTTAAGTTCCAGCTGCCTGCAATGAGTGCAGGCTTGAATCCCACCAGGCTCAAGGTTGACTCAGCCTTCCATCCTCTCGGGGTAGGTAAATTGAGGACCTAAGATTGTTGGGGGCAATAAGCTGACTTTGTAAAAATGCCGCTTAGTAATAAACAGGCATATACAATGGAAGGAAGGCTATTGCTGAGCGCATTGGGTTGTATCCCAAAAATTGTAAGCCGCCCTGAGTCTTCGGAGAAGGGCAGCATATAAATGTAATTAAAAATAAAAATAAAATACTAAATCAAGTTGTGTGTACAGTAGTTTTTGCCCTGGTGTCATCAGCTTGGCCTGTCAACCTAAAGTTGTGTTACTTGTGAAAAGGCAGATACCCAGAATGATGTGACATCAGCTGCTCACATTTTTTCATCCCACAAATGAAACAATGAAAGGAAAATACCTATTTACATGTTGAGTAACATGCTGAGCAAAAGCATCCACTCCTTGCTTTTGGTCTGGAGTCTGGACTGGTTTCAAGTGGCGATTAGGACACCCATTGGATGACAGCTTCCAAGGACAGGAGGAAGAAGAGACCAACATATTATTAATAAAGGAAATGCGCACGTCCCAAAGGAAGTTCCTCGTTTTTATCAATCAAAATCATAATATGAAAGGTGTCCCAAAGGTGCTTTTTTCAGGAGGTAACTGGACTTTCTTGTTTTTTGTTTGAAGATGTTTTGCTTCTCATCCAAGAAGCTTCTTCAGCTCTGACAGGATAGTGGGGAATGGAAGGAATGGAAGGATTTATATTATCCTATCAGAACTGAAGAAGCTTCTTGGATCAAAACAATGCAAATCAACACTTCCTTTTAAAGTGGTATGATGAGCAAGGTAACTTGCATTTGGTCATATACAGAAATATCTAAGTGGTTATTTTAAAGAGGGTTAGTTATCTTCCCCTTTTATGGGTGGGAGAATAGAATGCTATGTTGGCTGAATCCCAACCATTGGGAGGTGAAATGAGGCGAGATTTCCAACAGCAGGAAAACAGAGACTCATAAAGTTTTGAGAATTTCACTGCTGGAAACAAAAAGAGGTTTTTTTTCTGGTTTGTTTAGCGAGTCACAAATAAATCAGCTCAGTTGCTATACACAACAATGACATGAGAACACAAAGATGCACATTGATTCTGGAACAGTGCAAATAAATCACATGGATGAGCCTAGGGTGTGCTTAGCTAGATTGCTGCAAGTTAGCTAAGTATCAAAAATGTTCAACATGCCCCGAATGATCAATTCACCTATTTTTTTAAAAAAATATGAAACCTTCATAGATTTGTTTATCTACTTTAACAACAACATTCACAATTTGAATAAATAGCTAAAAGGGAGGGAGGGAGGGAGGGAGGGAGGAAAAAGGGATCTAGAAAGTACCTCTTCTTGCAAATGGCCAATATCGATTTCCCATGGAGCCCCACGAAAGATTTCCAGGGGTGGCTCCCATCCATTGTGAAACTTTGGAATATATCTTGGGATTTTGGCATCTCTTGGCCATTCGGCTCTTGGAACAGATATTAAAAATAAGTTTATTTTCTAGGGAGCAAGAACATACGCAACCTTTTCCCATTTCAGACTATAATTACTAGTCCTCAAAGCTGAGCATCTTTTTGGAACATCAGCATTCTGACTGCTTAGCTCACATACAAATGCTACCAATGACCTTACAAAGCTAGAGACAAAACAACCATTGCTCACAACATGGATAATCACCCCACTTCCTGGCTGTGGTCCACAAGTGTTTTGGGGGTCTCTATGGTTTTAAATTCATGAGGAGAGGCACTAGCAAGGAAGAAAAGTTAAGGTGTACTTCATTACTAAAGGCCTCACTTTTTAAATCAGGGAAATTCTTGCCCTCAGTCTACCTTATTTCTGTTCAGGTAGCATTTTAGGGAATTTTGCCTTTCATCAACTTCAGCCAAGGAAGACATGAGACTTCCTGCGACCACCATGGTGATCTGATGTCCTGCTAGTAACAGGGCCATATTTGCAAGGAGAATCACAGCTGGATGCAGGATCCAGGTGGCAAAATTTCTGGAGGAGAGATTGTCGAGATTATCTGCATGACTATGGACAACCACTCCTTGTGAGTAGACCATGGAAACTATTGTTTTGCAGTCATCTTATGAGTTGAATACCTACAAGTCAGGGTTCCATCAAACTCACCCTCATAACGGAACTTTCTATGAAAATTAAGCTTAACTGAGCCTCATTTCCTAATTTATTTTTATTTATTTTATTTATTAATTCGACTTACATGCCACCCCCTCTCCAAAAAGGACTCGGGGTGGCTCACAGCTAAAAATACAACAATAAATAAATTAATTAAAAGTATATTAAACAAGTTAAGCCGAATTAAAAATTAAAACCCAAAGTTAAAATAGGACCAACCCCAGAGAATCAGCACAGCCCAGATTGTAAAAAGAGCCAAGTCTTCAAATCGTGGCGGAAGGTGCGAAGATCGGGGGCCAGGCGGAGCTCCAGCGGAAGAAGATTTCACAGAGTGGGAGCCACAGAGTAGGCCCTCCCGGTCCCAAGCGACATTGAGTCGCAGACTGCACCCGAGGAGACCTGTGTGCCCATACAGGGTTAGTATTTGATGTTGGGAGGAGCCGTACCTGGACCCATGCCATGCTGGACTTTGAATGTTAATACCAGAACCTTGAATCTCACCCGAGGGCAACCAATGCAGGTCGGCAGGAGGGTGTAACATGGGAGTATCGGAAGCTCCCATCACTACCCGCGCGGCCGCATTCTGCACCAGCTGAAGCCTCCGAATGGTACGCAAGGGCAGTCCTAGGTAGAGAGCGTTACAGTAGTCGAGTCGGGAAATAACGAGCCTGAGTGACTGTCGCAGGGCATCTCGGTCCAGGAATGGGCGTAACTGGCGAACCAGCTGGATCTGGGCAAAGGCCCCCCTGGCCACGGCCCCCACCTGCTCCTCCAATTTGAGCCGTGAGTCCAGGAGGACCCCCAGGTTCCGTGCCCTGTCCACGGGGGGCAACACCTCCTCCCCCATGACCAAAGATGGAACATCCAAACTGGACCGAGATGTTGGTATGCACAGCCACTCTGCCTTGGCTGGATTGAGTCGAAGCATGTTCCTGTCCATCCAGATCCGTACTGCTTCCAGACAACGGGACATCACGAAGAGAGCATTACTGATGTGGCCTGGGGTGGAGATGTATAACTGTGTATCATCAGCATACTGATGATAACTCACCCCAAAGCCACGGATGATCTCACCCAGCGGCTTCATATAAATGTTGAACAGGAGGGGCGAGAGGACCGAGCCCTGGGGCACCCCACAAGTGAGATACCTTGGAGTCGACCTCTGCCCCCCTGCCAACACTGTTTGCAAACGTCCCAAGAGGAAGGAGGAGAACCACCATAGAACAGTGCCTCCCACTCCCAGCCCCCCAAGACGCCGCAATAGGATACCATGGTCAATGGTATCGAAAGCCGTTGAGAGATCTAACAAGACCAGGACAGAGGAAAAACCCCTGCCCCGAGCCCTAGAGAGATCATCAATCAGCGTGACCAATGCTGTCTCCGTGCTGTACCCGGGCCGGAAGCCCGATTGGTACGGATCCAGGTAGTCCACTTCCTCCAGGAAAAGTGGCAATTGCTGGGCCACCAGACTCTCAACAACCTTCACTAAAAAGTGAAGGTTGGAGACCGGATGAAAGTTGTTCAACGCGGCTGGGTCAAGGGCAGGCTTCTTCAGAAGGAGACTCACCACCGCCTCTTTCAAAGCGGCAGGGAACAGCCCCTCCCTTAAC
Source organism: Naja naja (assembly GCA_009733165.1). Classification (NCBI taxonomy): domain Eukaryota; kingdom Metazoa; phylum Chordata; class Lepidosauria; order Squamata; family Elapidae; genus Naja; species Naja naja. The sequence continues at coordinate 259,720,375 of CM019148.1, read as the reverse complement.
GCGCTGACCACTGCCCGGAGGCCGAGCGTGACCTCCCTGGAGGCATAAACCAACCAGGAAGGGCACGGGTCCAATAAACATGTGGTGGAGCTCAGCCGCCACATAATCCTGTCCACTTCATCCTCAGAAACAGGATCGAACTCAGTCCAGATAACATTGGCCAAACCACTCGCATCCCCATCCTCAGGCCACTGCAAGTCCGAGCGCAACCCTTCCCGGATCTGAGCGATTTTATCCTGCAGATACTGGCCAAATTCCTCAGCTCTGCCCCGCAAAGGGTCCACCCCCCCCACAGCTGGAGGAGGGAGTGAGCGACCTCAAACAAGGCGGCCGGGCGGTTATCTGCGGATGCTATGAAGGCGGAGAAATAAGATCTTCTCGCTGCCCTCACCGCCACCAGGTAAGTCCTAATATGGGCTCTTAGCTGGGCTCGGTCAGATCCAGAACGGGTCTCCCTCCACCTGCTCTCTAGTCCCCTCCTGTGACGCTTCATCTCCCGGAGCCCCTCGGTATACTAGGGGGCTGACCAGGATCTGCGCCGAGTAAGGGGACGCATGGAGACAACCCTGTCGAGAACCCCCGCAGCTGACTGTTGCCAGGTAGCCACAAGGACCTCGGCAGGGCTGTGGGTAAAGGATGCAGGAAAAAAAAACCAGCTCTGCCTGGAACCTCTCAGGGTCCATCAGGCGCCTGGGGCAGAACCATCTAAGTGGCTCCTCATCCCAGCGGTGTGGGGCAGCTTGATGGAAGACCAGCCGCAGGAGATAGTGGTCTGACCATGAACGGGGTGGGTAACTACGTCACCACCCCCCAGACCACTCCGCCACTGCTCCAAGACAAAAACCAAGTCAAGCATGTTACCCCCCTCATGAGTTGGGCCATCAATTATCTGGGTCAGGCCCATGGCCTCCATGGAGGCCATGAACTCCTGGGCCAAACCCGATGCCAGTCCCAAGGAAGGCAGGTTGAAGTCACCCAGAACTATAAGCTCTGGAAACTCCACTGCCACCCCCGAGACGGCATCAAGAAGCCCAGGCAGGGCAGCTGAGACATAGCTGGGGGACAGGTATGTAAGCAGCACGCCCATCCCACCTGCAGGCCCACACCTCAGGAGGAGGGATTCACATCCGCCTATCTCCGGGGCAGGGACCTCCCTTGGAAACAGGGTCTCCCGAATGACAATAGCCACCCCACCCCCCCTTCCCTGGGGTCGTGACTGGTGCAACACCCGAAAACCTGGGGGCAGATGTCAACCAGAGGGACTCCACCCTCCGGCCCCAACCAGGTCTCGGTGATACAAGCCAGGTCTGCATTTTGGATATGTTATTTTTTATTATACTGGAGTGATTAAGACCCTTTGGATCAGCAAGTTGTATTTTAGTTGTATTCATTGGATAACTCCCCTTCTCCTTAATATAAATGTGATTTTAGTTTTGTTGTATGCGACCCAAATTTGCTTGAGAGATTGTTGGCAATATAAATTAGATAAATAAAAATAAATACATAAACAATTTTCAATTATGCATTAAAAGGGTATTTAGAATATGGATTTTAGAAAGTTAATAATGGATTAAGGGTCCACAGAATACTTGGAATATTGGAATATTTCTCTGTCAAACTTTGATAAAATAGGTAAACTTAATAAGATGGACACAGCATGTTGTAATGATGCTAGAGAACAAGAATAAGTTGCAACAGATAATTTTGAAATTATTTTGAAGGGGGACTTACGTTAGTTGTGATAAAAAAACAAGAAGGATATAGAGAAGGATATGGACATGCAAATAGAACTGATAAATAACACTGATAAATGTTCCCTAAAGTAGATACACAACTTTTGAACCAGGAAATAGACTTCAATAATTTTTTATTACTATATATACAAAAGAACTCTATTAAGGTCTTGTAAGATTCTATTGGAGGGGAAAAAACAAAAGGATGAATGTTATTTATTGAATACACAAAAGAAATCTGTTAAAGTTCTGAAAGAATTGCAGCTCCAACATGAATAAAAAACCAGCTCTGGGACTCTTCGAAGGGACTAAAAATGAGATTCTTAAAAACTCAGGGAAGGTTTACAAAATTAGCTTATTCAATCAGAGCTAAAAGAGGAAAAAATAGTTGTATCTGGTTTCCCTTACTGGACTTTTGCTAACAAAGAACAATTGCCAAAGCATTTGGATTTTGGTTTTTATTTACAAGATGTGCTATGGAGTGAAGAGAAATTATATATATATATATATAGAGATGGAGATAAACTATTAAAATTGCCTTTAGTTGCTGGGATGAAAGGCAAAGTTAATCTTTGTTTTCTTTTTTTCACACTTCTTTTCTTTTTGCATTTTACTGTTTGTATTTTTAATAGTTTGTATTTGCTGTTGCTTTTATTGTTTTCAATCATAACATTAGTCTGGAAGAATCCTTCTTTGGGTTCCTCTTCTGCTTTGCTTTATTTACATACCTTGATCTTGTCCAAGTGTCTCCTAAGGATTCCCACAATGCCATTTCCTTTGGTGTTAGATGCCCTTTTAGAAAATCTGTAGTATCCTTTGAAAGAAGTGGACTGACCACAGACCTTGCAAATTCAGGGCCTCCACTGCTGTTAATAATCTGGATTACAAACAAAAAAAATCACAAATGAGAATTTCCAATAGTCTTTTATGGTTAAAGCATTGGGAAGTATCAATCTTTAGGCCTTTTCAGGTAGTTCTTGACTTATGAGCACAATTGAGCCCAAAATGTCCATTGCTAAGTGAATTTTTCCCCATTTGATGACCACAGCTGTTAAGTGAATCATTGCAGTTGTTAAGTTAGTAACACGGTTGTTAAATGAATCTGGCTTTCCCATTGACTTTGCTTGTTGGAAGGCTGCAAAAGCGGGAAACTGTCATAAATAAATGCTAGTGGCCAAGTATCCAAATTTTGATCACGTGACCATGCGGATGCTACAGTAGCCGTAAGGGTAAAAAACAGTCATAAATAACTTTTCTCAGTGGCATTGTAACTTTGAATAAATTGTTGTAAATCGAGGACTACCTCTACTTAAACTGCTGGATTAGGAAATTTTATTTATTTATTATTTATTTATGAATTGGATTTCTAAGCTGCCCCATCTCCCTAAGGACTCGGGGTGGCGTACAACCATAAAAACAATACAAAATATACAATTAAAAAGACATTAAATAGGAAACCCAATTTATAATCAAAACAGTAAAAACACTAAAAACAATCATTAAAACTCCCATTCCCACCCCCAGTCCAGGTCAGCGAGTTGGAACAACCATGTTTTTAGGCCCCGATGGAAAGAGCGGAGGTCAGGGGCCACCCGAAGCTCCAGGGGCAGTTGGTTCCATAGGGTGGGTGCTCCCATAGAGAAGGCCCTACCCTTGGGGTCGCCAGCCGACATTGGCTGACGGAACCCCAAGGAGGCCCTGTCTGTGAGAGCGCACAGGACAATGGGAAATAGTTGCTGGCAGCAGGGTCTCCTGTAAATATCCCGGTCCTAAGCCATGAAGGGCTTTATAGGTCAAAACCAGCACCTTGAATCTCACCTGGAGAGCAACCGGTAACCAGTGCAGCACACACAGGAGGGGTGTTTACATGGGAGTATCGGGACACTCCCATCACAACCCGTGCCGCCGCATTCTGGACAAGTTGAAGCCTCCAGGTGGTCCTCAAGGGCAGCCCCATGTAAAGAGCATTGCAATAGTCCAGACGGGAAGTAACAAGCACATAAGTGACCGTACATAGGGCATCTCGATCCAGGTAGGGGTGCAACTGGCGCACCAGGCAAACCTGGGCAAATGCCCCCCTGGCCACGGCTCCCACCTGCTCCTCCAAACTGAGCCATGCATCCAGGAGGACACCCAAGTTGTGTGCCCAATCTATGGGGGGTAACACCTCTCCCCCTATAGTTAATGATGGAATATCCTGGACAACTCGAGATGCCGGTACATATAGCCACTCGGTCTTGGCTGGGTTGAGTCAGAGCCTGTTCCTCCCCATCCAGACCCGCACCACCTCCAGGCACCGGGACATCACATCGAGGGCGTCACTGGGTTGGTTTGGGGTGGAGGTGAAAAGCTGGGTATCATCAGCGTACTGATGATACCTCACCCCAAAACCACGGATGATCTCACCCAGCAGCTTCATATAGATTTTGAACAGGAGGGGCGAGAGAACCGACCCCTGAGGCACCCCACAAAGGAGGAGCCTCGGGGCCGATCCCTGCCCCCCTGCCAAAACCATCTGCGTATGGCCCGAGAGGTTGAAGAACCACTGCAAAATGGTGCCCCTCACTCCCAACCCCTCGAGGCATTGCAGTAGGATACCATGGTTGATGGTATCAAAAGCCACCGAGAGATCTAATAGGACCAGGACAGAGGAATGACCCCTGTCCCGTGCCCTCCAGAGATCATCCACCAGTGCGACCAATGCCGTCTCCGTCCTGTAGCCGGGCCTGAAGCACGATTGGTGCGGGTCTAGATAGTCGGTTTCTTCCAGGAACACCGGGAGCTGCTTGGCTACCACGCTCTCAACAACCTTCACAAAGCCAAGGTTGAGATGACAAAGTTGTTTAAATTAGCTGGGTCCAAGGCAGGCTTCTTGAGGAGAGGCTTCACCACCACCTCTTTCAAGGCAGGGGGGAAGACTCCCTCACTCAAAGAAGCATTTATTACTGCCTGGAGCCAGCCTCGTGTAACCTCCCGGGCGGCATACACCAGCCAGGAGGGACATGGGTTCAGTAAACACGTGGCAGAGCTCAGCTTCCCCATGATCCTGTCCACCTCCTCTGGAGTCACAGGGTCAAACTCCTCCCAGATGAAATCCCTAAGACCAGCCATATCACTCCCGCCAGATTCTGACCAGTCGGAGTCCAGACCAGCCCGGATCTGAGCGATCTTGTCCGTCAGATGCTGACTAAACTCCTCGGCTTGTCCCTGCAGAGGGTCCTCCCCCCCTCTGGTTAAGGAGGGAGCTGGTCACCCTGAACAGGGAGGCTGGGCGATTATCTGCAGACCCGATGAGAGATGAAAAGTAAGCACGCTTCACCTCCCTCGTCGCAGCAAGATAAGACCTAACATGGGCTCTTAACTGCAATCGGTCAGATTCAGACCTGCTGGACCTCCAACAGCTCTCTAGGCCTCTCTTCCAATGCTTCATCTCCCGGAGCTCCGCGGAAAACCAGGGAGCTGGCCGGGAACTGCACTGGGTGAGAGGCCACAAAGGAACGAGCCGGTCAAGCGCCCCGGTGGCAGCTGTCTGCCAGGCGTCCACCAGGGTCTCAACTGAGCCATGGGCGAGAGAGGTCAGGATTAACCCAAGCGCCGTCTGGAACCTCTCAGGGTCCATTAGGTGCCTGGGGCAGAACCATCTCACCGATTCCACCTCCCAGCGGTGAGGGGTGGCATTCTGGAAGGTCAGCTGCAGGAGGGAATGATCGGTCCATGGCAGGGGATGAACAGTCGGAGATCCCCCACCCAGATCATTACACCACTGTCCTGAGATAAAAACAAGGTCAGGTAAGTGTCCCACCTCATGGGTAGGGCCCCTGTATTATTTGAGTCAGGTCCATGGCCGTCATGGAAGCCATGAACTCCTGATCTAGCTTCGACGCCCCCCCCAGGGATGGCAAGTTGAAATCCCCCAATACCATAAGTTTGGGGAACTCAACTGCCACCCCTGACAAGACATCGAGCAGATCAGGCAAGGCTGTTGCCACGCAGCTGGGCAAAAGGTACGTGAGCAACATGCCCAACTGACCCTGAGGGCCCCATCTCAAGAGAAGGGACTCACACCCGCCTATCTATGGGACAGTGGCCTCCCTTGGACAAAGAACTTCCCTGATAACAACAGCCACCCCCCGCCCCTACCCTGGGTCCGGGGCTGGTGTATCACACGGAAACCTGGTAGGCACAATTCTACCAGAGGGACCCCTGCCTCCGGACCCAACCAGGTCTCTGTGATACAAGCCAGGTCCGCGCTTTCCTCCTCGATCAATTCTCAGATGAGGGGAGCTTTGTTTCCAACGGACCTGGCATTCAGATAAACCAGCCTCAGCCCAGGGTCCCGTTCCTCCAAGCCCCCGGGCAAATGGGTAGAAATCAGAGAGTTGGAGCGTGCCACCAAAGACAGCGGGGGCACACTCCCGAAGATCGATACAGCCCTCCGCCCTTACCTCTGCTGCCTTTCCCAGTCACCGTGCAAATCCCATACTCCACCCATTCCCCAGAAGCGTTGGCTGGCCCCAACCCCCCCCACCACCGTGGCCCTGGACTGGGAAGATCCAAGTGGGTCTCCCTCAGGCTCCAACCAGCCCTGGTTACCCTTCCCTTCCCCTAAACCCCTTAAAATTTTCATTAAAAACAACTTCCGTTCAGTCTCCAACCTTCACTTTTTGGCGAAGGTTGTCGAGAGTGTGGTGGCTCAGCAGTTTCCGCTTTTCCTGGAGGAAGTGGACTATCTAGATCCAGATCAGTGGGCTTCCAACCCGGTTCAGCATGGAGACGCATTGGTCGTAAGGATGGATGATCACTGGAGGGCACGGACAGGGACTTTCCTCTGTCCTAGTCCTATTAGATCTCTCAGCTGCTTTTCGATCATCGACCATGGTATCTTATTATGCCTTTGGGGGTGGGGGGGGGCACTGTTTTGCAGTGGTTCTCCTCCTACCTCTCGGGTGTTCAAGAATCAGTGCTGGCAGGAGAGCAGAGGTCGGCCCCTAGGGCACTCACTTGTGGGTTCCTCAGCCGGTCCACTCTCCCTCCTGTTCAACATCTATATGAAGCTGCTGGGTGAGATTATCCGTGGTTTGGGGTGAGGTATCATCAGTATGCTGATGATACCCAGCTGTATATCTCCACCCCAAGTCAGTGGTGATGCCCTCCGATGACCTGATGCCTGGATGCTGGGATCTGGATGGGCAGGAACGGACTACAGCTCAACCCGCTAAGACTGAGTGGTTGTGCAGGCATCTCGCCCAGTCAGTTGATTCCATCTTTGGTCATAAGGGGAGAGGTGTTGCCCCCTGTGGGCAGGGCTCAGAACCTGGGTGTCCTCCTGGATTCACGGCTTAGTTTGGAGGAGCAGGTGGGGGCCGTGGCCAGGGGGGCTTTTGCCCAGGTCTGACTGGTTCGCCAGCTGCGCCCGTATCTGGACAGAGATGCCCTTCGCACGATCACTCATGCACTTGTGACGTCCCGACTGGACTACTGCAACGCTCTCTAACTAGGACTGCCCTTGCATACCATCCGGAGGCTTCAGCTAGTGCAGAATGCGGCTGAGCGGGTTGTGATGGGAGTTTCCCGATACTCCCATGTTACACCCCTCCTGCGCGAGCTGCATTGGTTACCGGTTGCCCTCCAGGTGAGATTCAAGGTGTTGGTGTTAACATTCAAAGTCCTTTACAATACTGCGGGTCTCCTGGGTATCAAACACCAATCCTGCCTCCTGCCAATCAGGGGACAGACGGAACTCCTCGGGTGCCATCGGCTAGACAATGTCGGCTGGCAGTGCCCCGGGAAGGGCCTATTCTGTTGCGGCCCCGCCTTGTGGAATCAACTCCCTTTGGAGCTCCGTTTGGCTCCTGATCTTGCCTCCTTCACGCCGCCATCTGAAGACCTGGTTGTTTGAACAGGCCAGGCTGGACTGACCTCCTGAGGTTTTTAAAATTATTTTAATGGTTCTTAGTGATTGGGCTTGTTCGATTTAATCTTTTTTAAAATATTTATTGTTGAATTATTGTGTTTTAATTGTGAGCCGCCCCGAGTCCTCGCGGAGAGGGGGCAGCATACAAGTCCAATTATAAATAAATAAATAAAACAGCGAGGTCTTGGCTCCCCTCTTATCACCCAACCCCCAACCCCTACCCTTTTCTGCACAATGCCACCTCTCGGGGTCCCAGGATCCGTCATCAAGGTAGGCCATCGATAACCCGGCAGGCCACACCCGGGACAGAGGGGACTCCCTCAGGGCCTGCAACTATCTGGAAATCAAAGCTTAGTCATGGCCTTTCACTTCCAGGTTGGTGCCATGCCAAGATATTCTTTTAAATAGTACTTGGGTGATAAATAGGAGTTAATATACTGTTTACTGGATGTTCATGGCAAGTTTACTTTTCTAAAGTCCATATTTGCAGTACAGACACAATTGAGTGCAAAATGCACTATGCTAATCAAGAGAATGGGTTGGTGCCATCTAGATCCTCCAGAGAATGTGTAACGTTAAGAATGTTGCCATTGATGGCAATAGCAGAGATTCAGATGAGGGAGATGCAGTTTTTAAGTGAAGTTTTAAGCCACTCTAAGCGGGAGTGCCATTACTTGAGACTTTCAAGAAGGGACTGGACTGCCATTTGTCAGAAATGGTGTAGGGTCTCCCGCTTGGGCAGGGGGTTGGACTAGATGACCTACAAGGTCCCTTCCAACTCTGATTATCTGTTATCTGTTATCACTATAATAATAAACATATTTCAGGTGCAGTTCCAATTTTTCTCAGTTTTATCATTCAAAAGTACGGTCATTTAATTTTCTATGTAACTCTGTACCAGCTAAGAGCAAAAGTTTCAATTACGGAATGACTAATGTTAGGCTTATCAATGTTTGAAAAATTAACTACAAAGAACGTTAAATGCTATTGTTGCTGCATAAGGGTTGGATGAAGCAGGTTCATGTGTGTCTGCAAAGGAGAACAGTGGGGAGCAAGTATCCAAAGGTGTATTCTGCCATCACAGCTCAAACCCTGTTGCTTATGTACTTGGAGCACAATTAAGGGAGGGATTGTGTTGCCGCATGGTTGTATTGTGGAATCACATCTGTTAGAGATTATGGAAAGGCTGGAAAGGGTGCATAAAGAGATAGAGGGGGAGTCAGTTGATAGCTTATCCCATAAATGGCCGCTTAAACTTAGGTGGAGAGAAATCCGAGCTATTCAAAGCCATTTTTCAGCCATTCAAAAGAATTCTACCTTAAAAGAACCCAGTATAAAGGAGGCTGGGAAATTCCATGTACTGTATAGTTATCAAGATTTTGTATTTACCCCAGACTACCTTCCTATTACAGGGGTTGACAACCATGTCTTATTCTTTTTCCATCACTGCAGTTAGTAATGAATGGCTATGACTGGATTGTGATCCCCCAAAAGTTTTGCAACAATTCATGTTATGCTTTAAGACAGCAATAGCATTTAGGCTTAGTAGTTAGATTTATGCACCACTTCAGAATGCTTACCAGCCCTCTCTAAGTGGTTTACCGAGTCAGCATATTGCTCCCAACAATTTGGATCTTCATTTTACTGGCCTCAGAAGGATGTAAGGCTCAGTCAACCTTGAGCCAATCAGAATCAAACTGCTGGCAGTCGGCAGAGTTAGCCTGCAATACTGCATTCTGATCACTGGGCCACCACGACTCTTGTAAGAGTTTTGTATTGTATTGTAAGAGTCCTACTTTTGCTGGAAAAGATTAATACAGCTACCTTTTTGGAAATTGTAAAAATCTCTGCAACTACCACATATTTATTTTTTCTTTTAAGAAAGATAAATCTGTTTTCTTTGCTTTTTTGGTGGTGCACAAAATAGTCACATGCCCCTCCAGAGAAATAAATACATGCATTGACTCATTAGATATGATAGCCTTGCTTCCATACTTAGATATTATGGGGAAACTGAAGTAAATCCTCTCAACTTGTCATGAGCCTTTCAAGCTCCTAGGTTACTACTACTTTGGACCACTGTAAATCAATCCCTAATCTGGAATAGATGAATGTTTAAACAGGCTAGAAAAATGTAATATGTAATATATGTCAAAAACATGCCTATCGCTGATTTAGTTACCCTTCTCAAACCTACTCCCAGAAATTGCATGCAACATGGCTGGTTAGAATTCAGGGAATCAGAAGTCAACATATCTGGGTGCCATTAGATAAGGAATGCTGGATTAAAATTTATTGAATAAAGAAGAAGGTAATTTATACCAGTTCCAGTGGTCCAAACAGGAAATGGACTAATTCTGAAGCACTTGGATTCTGAATGTGTTTTTTCAGTTTGACCTGAGAAAAGAAGAAAAACAAGTTAAATCTAAATGTATTTTATATTCGAGTATGTTATAAAATTGTTCAAAAATAAAATGCAAACAGAAAAAAACATTTAGCGACTCCAAGAAATGTCCAGGAAGATATCCAGCATATTTCAATCCAGATGGTGTAAATTATTTCTCTCTAAAATAACATTAATAAAAAAAATTAAAAAAATAAAATAAAATAACATTAATCATACATTCAGATTCTTGTACAAAGTCAAATTACATACTGTATTATGACTTTACCTTATTCCCATGATCAAGTGGGCAGTTGGCCTCTTGGCATTAGATCAACTATTGCAGGAATTACTAAGATTAACTTGATCTCACTTAATCCAGAAGAGTTCTTTTGAGGTTTATACAGTTGTATTTGAGTCAAACATTGTTTAATTAGCAAGAGCTTGTTTAAATTGTATAATGGGTTTGCTTTACTGAACTGCATTGATTGCAGTCCACTGGGCAGCCAAAGCTTGAATCTTCTGCAAAGTAGCACCTGAAGGAACTAAACTGCAAAGGAAACCCTATGAGTTGCTTTGTTTCTTGGTATTGATATGAGAGATGGACAGATCTAGTTGTTATACTGGAAATAATGCGCTAACTTGTTGCTATTTTCACAAGACTTAATAGATAGAAGCAGTGTAGCCTTGTGTAGCCTTGACACCTCTCCCATTTGGCAAGAATCAGTGTAGCATTGTAGTAAATCACAGTTTGTCACTTTCTGTGAGATGGACGGCCATATACTAGTGTAGTTCTCAACTTACAATCATTTGTTGAATGACCATTAGAAGTTACAATAGCACTGAAAAAAGTGACATGACCATTTTTCACACTTACAACCATTGCAGCATCCACATGGTCCTGTGATCAAAATTCAGATGCTTGGTATCAATATTTAGGAATATTGTAATGTCCCAGGGTTCATGTGATCACCTTTTGTGACTTACTGATATGTAAAGTCAATGGGGAAGCCAGATTCACTTAACAATTCTATTACCAATTTAACAATTGCAGTGATTCACTGAACAACTGTGGCAAGAAAGGTCATGAAATAGGGCAAAACTCATTTAACAACTTGTTTAGCAACAGAAATGTTGAGCTCAGTTATGGTTGTAATATGTACCTATATGTTTGATTAATAAATAAACAAATAAACAAATAACACAACGTAGTAAAAATCAGATGTTGCATCCATTCATCCATTTGTCTACCTAACCATCTACTTCAGAAGCCCTTCATGGCATTGGACCGGGGTATTTGCAGGAGACCCTGCTGCCAATAACGGCTTCCTGACGCCCCGTGCGCTCCCACCGGCAGGGCCTCCTCAGGGTGCCGTCAGCCAGGCAATGCCGGCTGGTGGCTCCCAGGGGTAGGGCCTTCTCTGTGGGGGCACCCACCCTTTGGAACCAGCTACCCCTGGAGCTCCAGGTGGCCCCTGACCTCCGATCTTTCCGCCGTGGCCTAAAAACCTGGCTGTTCCAACTAGCCTACCCAGACTGAACGAGGGGAGGGTCTTTTTAGTGGTTGTTTTTAAATTTTTAACTGATTTATGAGATTTCCGGTTTAATTATTTTTTAATATTTATATTGTATTGTTTTTAGTATTGTAAGCCACCCTGAGTCCTTAGGGAGATAGGGCGGCATATAAATCTCATAAATAAATAAATAAAATAAATAAATACTTGAGATTATTTCCTCCAAGTGTGCAAGACGCTTTACAAAGCACTCTTCCACCCACCTTCTTTTCCCACATAGCATCCTTATCAGGCAGGGCTTGCTAAGGAAGAAGGAATTTCTAGGACTGAAGGTAAATTTTAACCACACTATCTCTTATATGACACACATGCTAAGGTTTGTACAGGTATTGAACTAGCATATTAATTGTGTGATTTGCCAATAGTGCAACATTTGCCAAAAAGGTAATGATCTTGCACATGGTACACATATTATTTGGTATTGTACAGCTTCTATCTCTCTCAGTACATTTTTAGTCAAATGCTATGGAGGGGAAACCTATTCTGTATTTTTCCTCAAGTACAACAAGATTACACTGTCAGAAAAGTCTTAGAAAGGATTGATATATTTTTTCTTCTGTACGACAGTCAAATGTCTCTACTAAACGGGATAGTTAAGTATTTTGTCCTCCCTGCTTTGGCTTGATTTTCACAATGAAAATGCAGAATGAACAGTTTTCCAACAAATAAATAGGATTCTCAATGTCAATAATCAGCACTTGGCTGGGGATGATGTGAATTGCAAACTAACACATCTAAGAGCTCAGGGTTTGGCAAGGTTGCGGTACACTGAGAATGACCAGTCTGAGGATCATCATTTTTGACTTGAGCTACAGAGCAAACTAGATCTTGCAAACACCCAAGTTTTTTAGAAAGATTTTAGGGTTCACATTTAAGAATTTGACTGGATGATTGTTAGGAAATGTTTAAACTTTTCTCTACACATAATTGTTGTGTTCAAAATTTCTGCTTCTCCCTTTTCATGGACAAGCAGAAGCAGAAATGAAACTTCATTATATGACATGATATGCAATATGTACACAAGCTTTACACTATTTACCAGTGCAAAAGAGTATTTGTCCTATATGCTGATATTTTGTGAATGGATATTTTTGTGGATATAGCCATTGACTGTTTGTTCTCCAGTTCCTATTTTCCAGTAGTAATGTACATATAGTGTCTCTCTGTGGATAATTATCAATGCATCTTATTAAATGGAAAACTAATGCTTGAGTTTGTGACTTTTTAAAGTGTCGGCTGCAATTCACCACCTTGTGCTTTTTTGCAATTTTGCAAGGTTGTTTACTACTTTCTATTAAGATTCTCAAATCTTTGACTATATAAGCATAATATTTGGTTGATTTCCAATAACAGCATGAATCAAACAACTATGCCGATGATGGCGAACCTATGGCATGTATGCCACAGGTGGCATGCAGAGCCATTTGTGCCAGCATGCGAGCCGCAGGCAAACATACCTCACTGTGCATGCACACACCTCACAGGTGATTTTTGGCCTGTTTGAGGCCTTTTTCGGTCTCTCAGAGGCTTGAGGAAAGCCTTTGCAGGCTGAAAAATAGGCCAGTTTCATCACTTCCTGTATTTCCGGAAATACCGGAAGTGATGAAACGGGCCCATTTTTGGCCTGCAAAGCCTGCAGAAGCTTTCCTCAAGCCTCTGGGGGGCCAAAAAAGGCTTCAAACAGGCCAAAAATCAGCTGGAAAGTGCAGTGAAGGTAAGGGGCAGGGGGTGATTGCACGTGCATGTGCAGGGGATGTGGGGGGCGCATTGCCTTCTGGGTGCTGGCACATGAGTGTGCAAGTACAAGTGCACGCACAATTTTTGGCACAGAAGCCCCAAAAGGTTAGCCACAACTATGCCTGAGATAAGAGAAAATTATATCCAACACCCTTTGCTTCTTACCAGGAGATTTAGTGCCAGCTTGATTTTCTGAAAGCAGTCAAGAAACTCGGTTTCATGTGGAGGTTTTGCACGCAGAGTCAGAACTCCCTCTTTAGACCAAAAAATAATAAACACATTTTTTTAAAAAAAATTGGACACTCACGTGCATAAAGAAACATTAATGTGACATGCTGACCATAATACATTCCTTGAGGGCACTTAGCGTTTGAAATACCAATCTTGTCCAACTGAATGCAATGGTTGTAATGTCCATCATTCCACAGCCAGCCCAGCCAGTGGGGACAGCCAGTAGCTCTGCTATCTGTTAATGGCAGGACCTGTTGTTCTATATATTTAGAGTCTCCAATGAGAAAAGGCTGACACAGTTTACAAAGAAACAGCCACCTAACCCTATCAAAGCATAGGTAAAAGCTACCTCTATAAACACTGGTGGTCAAAATGCCAGTATATTTTTCCTTCATGTTCCAAGCTGATCAGAAACAGAGCTTTGTGGGTTTGGGGGTTGCTTGGTTCTCAAAGGCCTTATAGGCAAAACTAAATATTTTCCCAGTCTCTTGGGACATGTTAAGAGATAGGTTTTTCTCATTGGAGACATTGGAGGTCTTTAACAATGCCTTTTATTACATCTCTTTGTGCTTTTGCTTATTCCTAATTAAAAGAGCATCACTGTTTACAGGAAAGTTGAATCACTGAATTTGAACCCAAGTCACAATGGTGGAAAAAAATGACCCCATCCTGATAGTGAATGGCCAGTGTTCCTATCCTCCACCTCAAAACCTGAGGTGTCAAGACTAAGAAAGAGCTAGAAATGAAAAGAGGATCCATATTCATCTTGATCCAGTGCCTTTTATTTTTGAACAAGAAGAGAGGAATGGAGCAAGGAAACAGGTGAGTGGGGTTCAGAACTGGCCTGGAAGTCAGAATTTGAACTGGATCCTTCAAGCCTGATGAGATAGGGTGTACAGTGCATTCAGAAAGTATTCAGACCCCCTTCGCTTTCATCAATTTTGTTATGCTACAGTCTGATTCTAGTTGATGAAATTCATTTTTTTTCTCATTAATCTACACTCGGTAACCCATAATGACAAAGTGAAAACAGAATTTTAGAAATGTCTATAAATTTATGAAAAGAAAAAAAAAAGAAATTGGTATAAGTATTCAGATCCTTCACTTAGTACTATGTTTGGTAGCAATTACAGCCTTGAATCTTTTTGGGTATGACATGACAAACTTTGCACGCCTGGATTGGAGGATTTTCTGCCATTCTCCCTTGCAACTCCTCTCACACTCAGTCAGGTTAGATGGGGACCATCGGTGGACAGCCATTTTCAGTCCCTCCTTCAATAGGGTTCAAGTCAGGGCTCTGGCTGGAGCACTATAGGACAGGGGTGTCAATCTCAAGGCCCGGGGGCTGGATCTGGCCCGCAGGATGCTTAGATTTGGCCTGTGTGGCCGCCCTGGAAAAAGCAAAGGACAGGCCCATGGTGTCTCTGCCAGCAAAAATGGAGCTTGGAAGAGCTGTGCATCCCGTCCCGAGTTCCCTTTTCGCTGGCAAAGGGTTCCAGGAGGCCGTTGCAGCTGAAAATGGAACTCGGGAGCCCGTTTTTGCTGGCAGAGTGCTCGGGCCACCAGAGACATCCCCCAACATGAGTGACATCATGATGGCCACCCTGGTCACACCCACTCCGAGGTCAAACACAACCCTCAATGAAATAAAGTTTGACACCCTGCTCTAGAACATTCACAGAGTTGTCCCTAAGGCACTCCTGTGTTATCTAGGCTGTGTGCTCAGGATTGTTGTCATGTGGAAAGTGAACCTTTGACTCTGTCTGATTTCCTGAGCACTGTAGACAGGTTTTTTATTGAGGATATCCCTGTACTTTGCTCCATTTAGCTTTCTCTCAACCCTGACGAGTCTCCCAGTTCCTGCTGCTGAAAAACACCCCCACAATATGATGCTGCCACCACCATGCTTCACTGCTGGGTTGATATTGGGCAGGTGATGAGCAGTGCTTGGTTTCCTCCAGACATAATGTTTGGAATTGAGGCGAAACAATTCAATATTGGTTTCATGAGACAAGAGAATCTTGTTCCTCACAGTGTGAGAGTCCTTCAGGTGCTTTTTTGCAAACTCCAAGCAGGCTTTCATGTGTTTTGCTCTGAGGGGAGGTTTCTGTCTGGTCCTTCTGCCATAAAGTCCAGATCGGTGGATGGCTGCAGAGGTCCTTCTGGACCTCTGTCCCATCTCCATATAGGATGTCAGGTTCTTGGTCACCTCTCTTAGTAAGGCCCTTCTCCCGATTGCTCAGTTTCACTGGGTGACCAGCTTTTAGAAGAGTCCTGGTTGTGCCAGACCTTTCCCATTTGAGAATTATGGAGGCCACTGGGCTCTTAGGAACCTTTAGTGCAGCAGAAATTTTATTGTAGCCTTCCACAGATCTGTGCCTTGCAATAATTCTGTCTTTCAGCTCTACAGGCAGTTCCTTTGACCTAATGGCTTTTGGTCTGCTACAGTATGTTTTGTCAGCTGTGAGGCCTTCTATAGAGAGGTGTGTGCCTTTACAAATCATGTCCAATCAATTTAATTTACCACAGATCGACTACAGTCAAGGTGTAGAAACATGTCAGCAACGATCAAGAGAAATGGGGGGTACTGGAGGTAAATTTCATATGTTGTTACAAAGGGTCTGAATAGTTATGCCAATGTGATATTTCAGTTTTTCTTTTTAATACGTTTACAGACATTTTTAAACTTCTGTTTTCACTTTGTCATTATGGGGTACTGAGTGTAGTTTAATGAGGAAAAAAAATGAATTTCAACAACTATAAAATCAGACTGCAGTATAACAAAAATGATGAAAGCAAAGTGGGTCTGAATACTTTCTAAATATATGAAAGCAGGCATCACTTAACAGAACTCGCTTAATAATAATAAACTACATCATGTGGTACAGTGGGGTCATCATTAAAAATGTGGCTCTGAAAGAATCCTTGAGATTGATATTTGTTGCTTCTTTCACTTTCCATGATATGCAAGTAATGATATATAAAATGAACACAAAATCTCATTTTTCATTCAGCTGAAATTTTCAGGAAAAAAACCATATTTGTGCTTATTTTGATAAAAAATTGCAAGGGCCACCAAGGCAAAAGAGAATTGAGGGTTGGCTGAGTGCTTCTAACCCCTGGACTGTGTGCCAATTTGCTTATTTGTAAAATAATTCATTGTCCAACTCCACAACAAAAAAATTCAAAGAATAACAAAGCCACAAAGCCAATAAAAATCACATCTACTCTAATACTGACATCTGTTATGGGTCCTCTCTCTTAAGGAGATGCATAAGGGGCCAAAAAGAAAAGCCTTCTCAGTGGTGGCTCCCTCCTTGTGGAACATTATCCCTCCAGAGATAAATTTGGCTCCAATTTTGATATTTTTTTGCAAGGCCCTGAAGATATGTCCTACCAACATGCCTGGGGACCCCAGAATGATTTGGAGTCCTTCAAGTGGCTGATCTGATTGTTGTCACCAGGAAACAAGTGTTTATTGGGTTTTGTACTTCATGAGCCACCCAGAGTCACCGTGAGAGAGTTGGGCAGTCATATAATTTTTCAAACCGCAGTCATATAATTTTTCAAACCAACCAACAAACAAAGGCAGCCCTTATATCATTAATCACCTCTAAGCAGAACAAAAATATATTCAAGTCCTTCTGGAAATTGAGGAAAAAAACTGCACAGGGTGTGCTAAGTCAAAATAGAAAGGCTGTCCCATAGGCCATTATCCCTTTATCTCATGTACATTTTTCCAAACCTGTGTCATCCCATTTTGGAGATGAACTAAGGATGCCCTCTTTTTCCCTTTTGAAGGAGAAAATTCCTTGAATCTAACAATATACATTCAGTTGCTCCTACAGGCAATGATTTAGCTGTTGATACCTGCTGGCCCTTTCTTCTTGTTCTTCTTTCCCTTCTTCCTTTGGTTCAGTTGCCTGAATGCTTCTGCTGCTTTTTGAAGCTTGGCCACAAAGAGCTCAATATCGTCGAGGGTGCAATTCAGTATTTGCTGCAAACACACAAAGGAGACAAAACCAATATCCAGAAGCCGTCCATCATGCTCACACGAACTTACTATGCATCTCCCCGATTAAGAGTCAAAATGTTCATTGCCACTTTAATCATGAGCATTCAATGTGACCAGCAGGTACATTTTGTTTTAAATAATCACCACTAGGAAATTGTGAGCCGCCTCCAGACCAGGTGGAGAGAAATGCTTGGACAAGGGCATCTTTCCCTGCTATGTTCTTATTTGCATTTCAAAAAAACATTTCTTTTGGTAACACATGGACAATCAACAAATAGATTTTACCACCATCATCTTCTCCCATATAACTTTGAAGCAAAATTACTATCACTAACCGTTTCTTTCTCAATCTTCTGTGCTAAAGCTGCACGAGACTCCTCACAATCCTGGGAGTTACTACTTCGTCGATCATACTCTGCCAAAAACACAAAAAGCAAAGTACGGTTAGTCCTCGGCTTACAACAGTTCCTTTAGTGACCATTCAAAATTACGACGGCGCTGAAAAAATGATTTATGACCGCTTTTCACAGTTATGACCTTTTCAACATCCCTGTGATCAAAATTCTAACTGATTCATATTTATAACCGTTGTTATGTCCCCAGATCTTTTGCAACCTGTTGACAAGCAAAATCAATGGGGAAGCCAGATTCACTTAAGTTAGTATCAGCTGCAGCGATTCACTTAACAACCAAGGCAAGAAAAGTCGTAAAATGGGGCAAAATTCACTCAACAAATGTCTCACTTAACAACAAAAATGTTGGGCTCAATTGTGGTCGTAAATTGAGGACTACCTGTATTGTCAATGGAAAGAAAACAAAACAGGAGTAGAATTAAATTATTTGTTTAAAAACATTCCCTGTGTCAAGCTACCCTATGAAGCTTTCTTTGACATTAATAGTATGAACATACCATAGATAAAATGGATTCTGTCAAAAAGAAAACAGAAGGAATAGTTTGGGAACTAAATGTATTCATTAAAAACTCAGAAGGTGGAAGCATCACACAGTTATTTATTTTATTGCTCTGCGTGTAACAATCATGCATCTAAGAACATTTTGGCAGAATTTCATCGATTTGGCCAATTCCAGACTCTGTTTTTCAGAAAGAGCTGTGTGGGCCTTGTTGCCAAGGATTTGTCAGATAAGAGCTGTAATGAAATTGTTCTTGAGCACAATCCTCATAAGCCTTTAAAATGTGTCCTTTTTTAGCCATCCCTGCAGCAAGTCTGAATTTGACTTGTTTTCAAACAGACTTTTTGGAAACAAAAGAATCAGAGTAACCAGGTTTTGAAAGTAAATACTGTGTGGATCTAGCTATATCTAGCACAGTCCAGAATCCAGGTGCTCTCATCTAACAAGTTCATCTGACACGCAGCAAGATCCATGAAATAAGTACAGAGTATGTCTCTAGAAACATTATGTCAACTTGTAACATACAAATATACACTAAGATGGGAAGCTAGCTAATAGTCAAGTTCATACTTTTGGGATACATCTTTTGATAAACACGGTTGATTAAATGTAACGCAAATGCATAACTTGCTTTAAAAAGCACACACAAAGGCCATCTCTCTTTGTCACTGGATATTATTTCTCTTTTGCAAAACTAAATTTTAAATTAGAATTCTAGTTCTTGGGATCAAAGTATAGCTCTGTTAAGAAGTCCAAACAAAATTGTTTTCTATCCAACTAAGTTTAAAGCATCTTAAAACTTCAATTAAAGAAGTTTTTCAGTGTCAAACTGACACAATGGCTGGGGATGGTGGGTTATAGTTTCTTATGCTTGAAGGCATCAAGTCAGGAAAAGCTGCCAATAAAAGGAGAAAAACTCTGTGTCAAGATTGAACTGCTTTGCTTCTTTCAAACCTAATGCTTTTCAACTTGCCAATGAACTGGGGGAGGGAAAGGGGAAATAGAATACCGAGAATGTGTTTGTGGACTGCGAGAGCCTGGCAACCATCAAGGTCACCACTGCAGGTGCTTGAGAAAGAGACAGACTGTTCCCATAACAAAAGGACGTCTCATAATTGGACAGGGGTAGGAAGAAAGAGAAAGTATCATTTAATTAAGCAAGCATTTGCACAGGAACACCAGAGCTGGTTTTGATTCCTCAGGACCAAAATGGTGTATCCAATAAAGTTTTACTTTTGGAATTCAAAACTACTGAGAGTGTTTTCTTATTTTGGGTTCACCAGTCAGACAGTTGATATGCAAATTTTGTAACTTTTGCCTCTCTGAAGAAAATCAGCAAATGAAGCTTTCCTCTATATTCTATCACCAGATTGGCTAAAAGTTTATCTCTTAGTGTGCTATCCATCATGCAATTAGAAAGTTGCATCAAGCTCCTATTAATTAAAAAAGGCAGTGGCTCTGTTCTGGTCCTTCTGGTTTCTTCAGAAGGAAATCTGCGTGTCCACCTATTTTGCATAAATTGCTGTAAAGCAGCAGGCAGGTTAACCTCCCTTGTTTCTTCTTGCAATGCTTGTGCTCTTGATGGAGCTACAGCACCCTTTTTCCTTTAGCTTTGGGTTGCTGCTAACTCACACGGCAAAAATCTCTGCTATCCTTTGAAAACCCCAGCATATGCAGGGAGGGGTTCTTTCGCTGTAATCAATCCCATTATCCACTGCCTCCTACTCACTGAGGCAAACAGAAGGAGGCAATGGATTAGGGGAGAAAAAGAAACTAGGACTTTGTGATTGCTAGAAGAACTAATGACCAGAGAGGGGGAGTCCCTAGACAAACACCAGGAAATGTTAGAAAACTAGTATCAGTTAATCAATAGCTAGTACCAGCTGGAAGTGTGCACAAGGTTTGTGAGATAGAAAACAGACTGTATCGAGTGGGTAGCTCTAGATTCAGCAATAGATTTGTGGTTGATTTGTAACAGACTGGCAAGAATCTCTAACTCTTATTTTAACGGCAAAAGCACCAAAGACTTATACCTCACCTCTGTTCTGATCAGCAAGAATCAGATCAATTATGATGGCCTATCTGTCTTTGTACATAAACAGTTTTTGCATGAGGTTCTAGTAAAGCCCAAGGGTTCTACTAAAAACAAAAACGTCACAAAGTTGAAGGCCGCCTTCCCCAACTATTGATGCGAAAACCATCTGCCATCACCTTCTTTAGTACAGTGAAGACACCTAGGCATAATTCAGGCTGTTCAAAGGCCGAGGAGAATGGGATTTAAGCATGCTGTGTTTTAATTATCACATGGAAATATTCATGAATGCCTTGTTTTCTTAGGCCTTTAAGACATGCACATGAGTGTCAAGAATGACATGAACTTGATTTTCCACTGGCCATGTTAGTGTGGCAATGAAAGGCTCCTGCAAATGCTGGCAGAACTGGCCTTCAAGTGCAGGTGACTTGGTGCACTGTCTGACGTGTTCACGGATGTGGTGGAATGTAGTCTGGATACCCAGGAGGGAGGGGCTGCCTTCTAGTGGTAACAAAGGCAGCCAAGCATGGAAAGTTGCCTTGGGAAAAAAAAGAGTTAAGAAGGCTCCTCCCTAGCAATACTCATAGTGATGCAAAAAATCAATAAATTGCTTTATTTTGGCAAGATTTCTGTCTATAGCTGAGGAACAATAAAAGAAACTACAGCGAAATAATTCTACTTGTGGTTTTTTTGTTGTTGTTGTTCTTGGGGCCTGATAGAGCACTGACAATTCCTGTACCTAGCTGGGACGGAGGAAGCACACGATTCTGGTTGTTTTTTCGGAAGCCTCTGCTTTCATCCTGGAAAGGGATGGGCGCAGGCCCTTGAGGTGGGGGAAGGATGGATTGCCTCTGTTTGATCTTCTCTTGGTTCACCCTGGAAGGGAGGAAAGGAAAATAGGAATGGTTTTGATAACTAAAAGATGTAATATTCACTCAAATAGCAGTCACAGAGCAAATGAATTTAAATCAGTGTTAATTAATTTGGATTTTATTGGATTAAGAGCAATGTTTATTTATGGAGGGGAAGAGTACAAAACTTTTCATATAGATCTCAATTATGGGTGATCTAACAGTGCAAAGCCTTTAATTTATATCCACTTGTACAGACTAAGCTGATCTGCATATGCTGATCACTGTAGAAATCCTACTAAATTCAGCTGGATTTAATGCTAAATAAATAAGCATGCATAAAATCACCATTCTACTTTGCTTCTCTTAGCAAGCAAGGAGTCAGTAGAGGTGTCAGACTAGGCCCACAACTGGCTGTTGAACATTTTCTTCAGACCCCTCTTTGGTTTCTAAAGTTCCATGGGCATATCAACATATTGTTAACATTAATGCTTAATGTCATTTTTAGGTAATTATTTATTGTTGTTTTTTTTTAGTTGTTAGCCGCCCCGAGTCCCTTTGGAGAGGGGGCGGCATACAAGTCTAAATAAATAAATAAATAAATAAATAAATAAATAAATACATAATACATACATACATACATACATACATACATAAATACATACTTGCACCATTGCAGAGGTGGCCATTTTTATCCTCTCTTTGTCCAGGCTAGTACTTTTGTTTTTATGTTGTATTTATTACTGTGACTTTTATATTTTTATCTGTTTTTGTTGGCTGTTTTGTTTATTGTAGTGCATCCTCTCTTTGGGCGAAGATGGGCAGCTACATAAATTTGATAAATACTTTCAAGATTATCTATGATTTATGTGCAATTTCTAAGCTTGATCAGTCCTTTCACATCCTGTGCTTTTTCCCCCCTGCTTGCAAAGGGTCATGAAATGCACACAGCACCTCTATGGATAATAGAGACTGATATGGATAAATTTATGTTTCTTTAATGACCAAGCCTTCCAGGTGCTGGGAAAAAGCAAACCAGTGGGCATCATAAGGCATAAGTCCAATTGATGAGAACTTTCAGGTAAAATTTCCACAGAAATGGGACACAAGGGTTTGGCATAAACTCAAAATCAATAAAATAAATAAGATTCATCTTATTTATTTTTGTGCCACCTTTATATCAGTTCCAGATTTATCATTTATTTTTATGCCACCTTTATTATTTTTATAAAGAACTCAAGGCAGCAAACATATCTAATATTCCTTCCTTCACTATTGCCCCCACAACAATAATGCTGTGGGGTGTGGGGTGCTGAGAGAAAGTGACTGGCCTAAAGTTACCCAAGCTGGCTTTCATGCCTGAAGTGGGACTAAAACCCACTGGTTTTAGTCTGGTGCCTTAACCACTAAACCAAACTGGTTCACATCTCTGTCTGATCTCATAGCATCAGCTGGTTTGGGAGCTGAGTCCATTTATTTCTAGTTCTGTGGTAATTTATCTGAAGCCAGAGCACAGGTGATTCCCCCCAACTTGTGGTTCTGCAGAGTTTGTGGCTGATGTCATTTTCACTGATGAAAAGAAATGCATCATCTTGTCTTCTGGAACCAAAGCGGCCACTGTTCTCTCTCACCAACTCACCTACCATACAGTTTACCTTCCTAATACTTGCCTTGTTCCCAATAATTGTCTACAAGCATTGCACTGCAGTTAATATGTAATCAAGATTACAAGTAGGAGGATAAAATGCCTGATTATAAAGTTGCTGACATACTAGTGTTTCACCATGGGAAAAAAAAGCAAGAGCCTTTTAAATGTGCAACAGATGTCAGCTGTGGAGCCAGTTAAGTATCTCCTCAAAGCAGCTGCTTTGGTATGTTTGTTAAAATGGCTGAATAAATGGAGACATCATGCCCTGAAAAGGTAGTAGTGATTTCTTTTATTTCCCTTTTATTTGAAGTGGGGAAGAGGGGATTCAGTTACCTCAGTGCAACCACTGGTCCAGACAAAACTCTGACTGGATAGTGTCCTTTGGTCAATTGGAAGGGAGATGGATGAGCTCATATTATTGGTATACATTCCCCAAATTTTGTGGTTCAAATTATTTCCATGAGGATTGAAGGTAGTATGCAACTATCTCTAATCCTATCAACTTTATAACATTTTTTCATTTACAAATGCATTAAGCAGGGCTTCATCTCTGCCCTATTAAGTTCCAGCAAGATAAATTTAGCCGCTTGCACAAAGTCACTGCTTTTCAATTCCCAGTCCTAGAAACTGATTCACAATGACCTGCAATTATTCTCCAGCTGATGAAAAAAATCCCCAGCAATTAAGTTTAGTTGAATGATTTCTTAACAATTGTGCTGAAATGTGATAGCATTAAGAGGTGAATTTCCACTTGCATTTTAGGCTATTTCCTCTGTTACTGAAACCTTCTGAAAGGCTCTCAGCCAATTCTCATTCATTAGATTTGGGTTTCAAGATGTCTTCCTGAGAGAAAGAACAATTCTGCTGCCAGAGATAATTCTTTCCTCCATCTTCATGGAATATGGGTAAAATTACTCAAAGTTTTGCTACTCCAAGTGAGCTCCCACCACTCGTTTTCAAACTGCAATAACTCAAACATGGAAACTTGCAACTCCTGTAATCCAAGAAATGCATTTTCCTGGGCTCCCTGCTAGAGTTTGTCATATACAGAAGCCGCTTACTTGAGGGTCTGTGGCCGTATCTTCTTTCCAAACTTATGGTCAGCAAGTGCACTTTCTATGTCCTCATGAATCATCTCTGCCTAAAACACAGAATCAGAAATAGATTGGGGAAGGAAAGATGTAATGGAAAAATGCACACAACCTGTCTGTTAGACAAGCATTAATCGACTGCCCTAAATCTAGGTTTTATTGATGATGTATGCCTTCAGTTTAAAAACAAAGTACAAAAGGGAAACATACAGGCACAGGGCATCAAGGAAATATTTCATGGGGCTATGAGGGTTGCTAGCAGTGGAATTTAAACAGAGAGGTTATTCAGATATGAAGCACAAGTTCCCTTCAATCCTCAAGTAAAACTAATTTCTGGAAAGCTTTAAACTTTCAAAATTCAGCCAACAAATATATTGCTGTATGAATCATGGAGGGTGTTTTCCTGCTCTGTAAACATGTCCTCTTTTAGGGAGAGCTTTGCAAAACCCACTATTTTTGAAAACAGCCTCTTGTTTGCATTTGTTTTGGCAGAGGAGAACTTCAGTGTGGAGCTTCTGTGGACATGGAACTCTTGGTAGGGCTTCATCCTCCCTTTTCCAAGCCATTAAATCTTGCCATCCAGCTGGACCAGCTTTTTCCAGAGCTGTCCCTATCTTGTGGGATGCTCTCCTCTCAGCAATCTGAAAGACTCCATCCTTTTAGTCTTCTGGATGGTCATCAAGACCTGGCTTTTTATGCAGGTACTGGGCTAGAGTGAGACTGTTTTGGGGCATCCCAAGGAAATGACCAAGGCACCAATTTAAGGTGTGTTTTATGGTTTTTATAGATCAGGATTTAATTTCTGTTATGAGCTGCCCAGAATTGTGTTTTAAGATGGACAACCATATAAACCTTAAACATAATAAAATAATAAAATAAAATTTAAAAAATGAGGGCTTTTCTCTATAACTCTAAAATCTAGACCAACCTTGCACTTGGGGGATTGGTTGGAACTGTAATTCTAGTCAAACTCAAGGCCCGTGGGCTGGATCCCGCCTGTGATGTGGTTGGATGCGGCCCGTGGGGGCCATCTTGGTCTACCCAACGTGAAGAGAAAAGATCAGGCCAGCCTGGTTTCAGCCCGGTCTACCCAATGCGAAGAGGAAACATGCCAGCAGTTTGGGGAGTGGCGTCAAACTAGCCATGCCCACCTGGCCCCCGAGGTCAACCACAGCCCTGATGCAGCCCTCAATGAAATTGAGTTTGACACCCCTGCTGTAGTGAGTCCATGTTCTCATAACCTCATTTAGCTCCCTCTTCAATAAGAACCGTTTACCTCCACTTCATCACAATTAAAGAAGTGAATGTCAGGTTTGTGCTGTTCAGAATCTTGACACACCAACAGGAGGATGGAGTGATATCGCATCTGATTCAGCACGGTCTGGCAGTGCTGGACTGTTGGCAGGAGGAAGTCTTCGAGCTCTTCCTGAAAAGCAAACACCACAGAGAATGTGGTTCAAATATACATAAAGGGATGTTCAGTTAGAGGCTGCATTTGCACATTGAAATGGCTCTTTGCAAAAGAGACCATGAACACAGGAGCATTTGATTTGCCCTTAGGACTTGAAATCCATTAACAGCCACATTCTCAACGTCAGAGTGGCAACGCTATTGCTGACGCACATTATTCAGCAGGGACTGATAGAAAGGGAGCATAATTCTTGGTACTTGTAATAAATTGGGACATACTAAGAAAAACTGATGAAGATACGTAACTTTTTTGTAACCATCTGTTTACATCTTGCCTTAATAATGGATTCCCTCAGATGCCAACCAGAAAAGTTATCTGTAACCCCCCAAAAGTGTAGTTCTTTCAGTTTATACATTTGACTAAGAGCTGACTGTGAGCATTATTTATTCAAATAAAATCGCTCCATGGGCATGGCTCTTAGTATTTTAGTTTAACTTCATAGAAGTTCAGTATTTTATTCTGAGCACTACCTTAGAGTTTCTTTAGTACTTATTTGGAAAATGAAGTTAAACACCAGTTGTTTTTGGTGGAAATTAGCTTCATTCACACATCGTATCAAGTACCATACAGGCAGTCCTCAACTTACAACAATTCATTTAGTGACCGTTTGAAGTTACAACAGCACTGAAAATAGTGACTTACGGCCATTTTTCACACTTACGACCATTGCAGCATCCCAATGGTCATGTGATTTACATTCAGATGCTTGACAACTGACTCATATTTATTTATTTATTATTAAAAAAAAAATTTTAAAGACAACTAACAAACACAAACATAAAACATCAACATAAAACCATCTTCCAAAATACAGCGTGTTGGTTGGTACATTTCTTTTGTGCAATGTCATAATATCAACAGTCTTACACTTCCAAACATACATTCATATTACATAAGTCAACTATACATATTATATCGTATTATGTTGTATTATTATTATATCATCATTAGACTCAACTACAAATTCACATAATTCTTATCAAGCAAATCTCAGTTTTAACCAATCTAAGAACATACAATTCATTTCATTATATTCAATTATATAATATCATTACATTATATTATCTTGCATATTATACCATTCCTTTTTTATAACACATTTTACTTCTCTATTTACTTATCTAACCACTGATAAAATAGATCCCAGATTTTGCAATATTCTTTATCTTCTTGCTCTCTAATTGCTAATGTCAATTTACTCATTTCTGCACATTCCATCATGTTCTTAATCACCTCTTCTTCTACTGGAATTTTTTCACTTTTCCAATTTCTAGCAAATACAATTCCAGCCACTGTTAACACATTTATAATCAAATATGTCAATTCTCTACTGTATCCTTCAGGCAAGATATCCAATAAAATATATCTGGTTTCAAATCTATGTGCTGTTTTGTCATTTTTTCAAGCCATGTATGAATTTTAGTCCAGTATCTCTTGGCTTCCACACACGTCCACCACAAATGATAATGACTCATATTTATTTATGACAGTCGCAGCATTCAGGGGTGATTTTGCAACCTTCTGACAAGCAAAGTCAATGAGGAACCCACGTTCACTTAACAACCCTGTTGCTAAATTAATCACTGCAGTGATTCACTTAACAGCAAGGAAAGTCGTAAAATGGGGCAAAACTCACTTAACAATTTTCTCACTTAGCAACATAAATTCTGGGCTCAGTTGTGGTTATAAGTCAAGGACTACCATAACTAGACTAGTTTGTAGCAAGATGATCTTTTTTTAAAAAATCTGCTCCAAGTTTCTTTTCCTATTCATTTTAGTTAGGGTTAGAAGCAGGAGCAGAATACAAAAACGAATCATGGTGACCCAGAAGATCAGAAATAAACCATGCTTCCCCACTCATATTTCCTGTAAGCCACAACCACAATTGACAAGATAGTTGTTTATTATCCCCAAGGAAAACATGGGTTTATTTACCTGTCTTGCTTGGACATAATGCTAACCCACGAACAAATAAATCACTCTGTGGCTTAGTGTAATCTGTGAGCCCAGATTTTATCATCATGATGCTTCCAGATACATTATCTCATTAGATCCATCCATTATATGGGAACTGTGGTCCAACCGGTGCCAGATCAGGGGAGGCTGGCTTGTATTATTATGTTTCTAACAAGATATTTAGCAGCATAACTCCTAATCTATCAAGACCATTTATGCTAATTGTAATGTAAATAACCTCTCTTGTCCATCACCCAATGCTTTGGCAGAACAGAAAGCATTTCCATTAATGTGCAATTCATCACTCTGCCCAGTCAGCTTGATTAGATCCTTACTGGAATACAGGCACCAAGACAACAAGGTGCTTGCCACGCACGTAGGCAGAAGAAACTGGGCAGACGTTTGACTTTTTGTTGTGGTTGGTCTGAGCATGAATTCTATCCAGCTTAATATTCTTAGAAAAGCCTGCGGCAATTCATCAGCCCATTGAGAAATAATATGCAATACATTTATGTAAACCTTAATCTTTCTAATGTACGTTTAGCAAATTGCCTCACCATCACCCTCCAAAAAGAGGTCTTTGCTGCTCACCTGAGTTCCACAATCCAACAGTCGAATAGATTTGTCATTCACCTCCAGCAGCATGTCTTGGGCCCAGATCTTCTCTTTGGAGTTCAGCTGTTTGAGCTTCCTGACAGCGTCTTCCACTGTTACAATGGCCTCGCTTTTATCCATGATGAAGGTAGCCAGGTGCTGGAAATGGGGGGAACACCCCAAAAGGTCAAACAGGGATGATAAACAATTTAACTCCACAGTTTGATTGTATTCATGGAGTACATGTGCATTCATAGAGACAGCTAACTCTGGATTCTACTGGTGATAAACAGCAGAAATAACACTTTGTGAATTATTTTATTAGTCAAAATGGTGAACATGCCTAATACTCCTTCCTCCTCCTATTTTCCCCACAAGAACAACCTTGTGAGGGGGGTTGGGCTGGAAAAAAGTGACTACTAGCCCAAGGTCACCCAGCTGGCTTTCATGGCTTAGATGGGACTAGAATCCAGTCCCCTGGTTTCTACCCTGGTGCTTTACGCTAAACCAGACTGGGTCTCTGATTCTGACTCTTTCCCAATTCTATGGTGCAAATACTGCCAGTATATAAAAGAAAGCACTGCTATAGATTTGATGGTTTTGTTCATCAACAGGCTCTCAAATCTTGCTTTATAGGAGATAATTTGCAAAAGAGCTATGTGATCTGACGAGGACCTGCAGCCAAATTCTAGGACTAGGTCTTGTTTTGAAGAACTGTTAAGTCCTATATATTTAAACACGTGTGGTAGCCTTTAGTTAGTTCTTTCTCTTTAGTGCAGAGTCATTTATACTGAAACCACAGGAAGGCATTCAGCAAGCAATTAAAAAACAACAACAGCCAGGCATGATTGGACTTGTAATAATTCCACCTCAGCTCAAAACCTGTTGCCCTGGTTTAAAGGTGGAAAAGCCTTCCTTGGCTCAACACACTCCAACAGTTTGCTTTCTAGATGTGAGGATTTGCATACATGATCTATTTTTGTGCAGGCCCTACTGATGATAATGCCAGGAGAAAGAACATTGTTATCAAACAGTGCAACAAAACACACAGGAAAGGGGACTTTTTGTTAATCTCCATCTGCCTGCTGTTGTTGGCTGATGAAAAGAAGCTGTTCTTCCTTGGCTCAGGAAAAAAAATCACACAATGGCTTTATCATCCAGCAGAGGGAAGTGTAAAGACCCTTCAAAATTACATTAATCCATTCTCCTAGGAAACTCAATTAGACTACCGTGCTTGCTGTGAAAAGGCCAGCTTCTCGGATTAGAAGTTTGCCCGTTGTGGACCTCCTTCTCCTCATAGTCCAGCAAGCAAAATATGCATTCACTTAATTTTGCACTCTGCTGACTTGACAAAGTTCTGGATAAAGTTACTTATCCTGCAACTGCTCTGCTCTGAGGAGGGAATTTGATAGCAAGTCCTGACTGTTTGCATCCCCATTGCGTTCCCCACTATTCCTTCCATCATTTCTAAAAAGGCAGACCATCTCTTAAGGAAAAACAAAACAGCTGCAGAAAATCTTACAGAGAAAAAAGTGTAACAGCTCTACTATTAGGCACTCTATCACTGGAGGTTTTTAAGAAGCGACTGAACAGTCACTAGTCTAAGATGCTATAGGTTCTCCTGCTTGAGCGGCGGCTGGACTAGAAGACCTCCAAGGTCCCTTCCAACTCAATTCTGATTCTGATTCTACTCTACTCTACTCTATCATATCTTTGGACAATGTTTTCTGTTCTATATGCCCATATATGGCCAAGGAGTGGAGTCGGCTGGAAGACTCCACTCATTGGCTCAGCCACCAGCAGGATAAACGAAGTCCCGTCAGTGGCTGAAGCTTTAGTCAGCGCCGGCCATAAAAGCCGGCGCCTGCCACATATAAGCGGCAGTTCCTGGATTTCTCTAATAAAAGATCCTGATCACTACCATGCTGTCCTGCCTCTCATTGACCACAAGGACCATCTAAAACACTGGCGACTAAGGTGGGATCTCAAACATAGAGAGCAGGGGCACCTCATGGACTCCAAATGCCAGCTACCTGAAAACGCCGCTGAGATCGGACCCCCACAGCAGATGGCATGGCGCAACATGCACCTGGCCTGGCTCACCGTCCGATGGCCATCCAGTATGACCCAACCAAGGAAAAATGGTCATCATACATGGGCCGATTCAACCTGCACCTAGAGGTAAATGGAATCCAGGCAGCCCCCGACTCGCAGAAAAAGGTGCTCTTCCTGACCTACTGCGACTTTGAAATATATGAGATGGCCAATGCACTGGTCGCGGACGACCTGCAGGCGTGTCCTGGGAAGAGTTCCAGCGCGCCCTTCATAGTCACTATGGTCCATCCCTGTCCTATCTGGCCAGCCGCTATGACTTTTACACACGGAGCAAGAGAGAGGGGGAGATGATCAACACATTGCGAACAGACCTGCAAAGAATTGCAAAAATCTGCAGGTTCCCCGACACTGAAGGGATGATCAGAGATCGGATCATCCTTGGAACGAGGGACTTCGCGCTACAGAAGAAGCTCCTAGCCCGTGAGAACGTGTCATTCCAGGAAGCGGTCGATGAGGCTAGGGCTGCTGAATTGTCGGACAACTCGGCGGCACGGATCCGGGGCAATGGGAAGGTCCATACTACACAGACTGACCATCTGCCACAGCCTATCGAGTCTGAGTCTGAAGCCAGTAAAGATGGCGGGAATGGCGAGGTGTACAAGTTAAAGACCGGCAAGCCAGGAGGGAAACTAGGAAGCCAAGACTGCAGCGGCTGCGGTAGAAGCCATCACCGGTCAGCATGCCGGTTCAGAGACACTGTGTGCCGGAGATGTGAGCAGCGAGGCCACATCGCAGAGGTTTGTCGTGCCGCACAACCAGTAAGCAAACCAGGCCGGCAAATTGCATCACCCGTGAGACAACATGACCGCCAAGGGGGCGGAAGCCCTCTGGCGGGAGACTCAAAAGGCGGGAAGATATGAGAGAGGAAGAAGCCCATTTCACATTCGTGGGCTACACACAAACCGGAGGGAAGCGCACGGATGCATATGAAGCAAACAAAATAATGGCCACGGTCCAGATAGAAAACAAGCCGTGCCAGATGGAAGTGGATTCAGGGTCCTATATTTCAATGGTATCTTGGGATATCCTGGTGAGACTCCTATCCAACCTACAGTGAAACCAACTGGAGCCGCAAGTCATCGTACTAAGGGACTACCAGGGCCGCCGCATACCGGTCCTAGGAAAACAGACTGTCAGCGTAGATTACGGAGCGTTCAGCAGGAAGCTGCCGCTCACTATAGTAGACCAGAGCCTACCCAGCCTGCTAGGGCAAAAATGGTTTTCACTGCTCCAGATTGGCATCGCCAACGTCCACGCAACCAAGACCCCCCCACATAACCGGAAAGAAGACATCGCAGAACTGGAGCAGGAATTCAGCGCGGTATTCAATGACGAACTGGACAAGTATACGGGGACCCCGATTTCCTTCAGCCTAGACCCCACCATTGCCACGGTCCGCCTCAAACCGTGCCGAGTCCCATTCACCCTACGACCAAAAGTCGAGGAATAGCTCGACAAATTAATAGCTCAAGGGGTTTTGGAACCAGTGGACCACGCAAAATGGGAAACTCCCATTGTAATCCCAGTAAAGCCCGATGGGTCGATCATGATATGTGCAGACTACAAAATGACCCTCAATAAGGCACTGCAGCAAAGTGCCTACCCCGTGCCCGTTGTACAGCACCTACTGCACTCCTTGGGCCGGGGAACCATATTCGCAAAACTGGACTTGGCCCAGGCCTATCAGCAGCTGTCTGTCAATGAAACCACGGCTGAGGCATAAACCATCATCACACACAGGGGGGCATTCAAATGCAAGAGACTCCAGTTCGGGGCAAGCATAGCCCCGGGACTGTTCCAGAGTATCATGGAATGATTGCTGCACAACATCCCTGGAATCATCCCCTATTTTGACAATGTGATCATCTCAGCCACCAACAGGACCCAGTTAATGGAGCAGCTAAGGGCAGTCCTAGGGAGGTTCCAGGAGGCGGGCCTGAAGCTCAAGAGGAACAAGTGCCACATAGCTGTTCCACAAGTCAAGTTTTTAGGATTCCTGATAGATGCCATAGGCATCTGACCCACCAATGGGAAACTTAAAGCCATCCGGGAAGCCCCCATGCCACAGAACAAGGCAAAGCTACAAGCCTTTCTGGGACTACTACATTTTTATAATGTGTTTTTGCCGCAGAAAGCGACCATTGCCGAGCCGCTCCATAGGCTGCTGGACATGGGGACAACGTGAAGCAGAAGCATTCAAACAAGTAAAAAACATTTTGACATCGGACAGCGTGCTCATACAATACAGCGAGACAGACGCTTCCCCCTATGGCATCAGAGCAGTCCTCAGCCACA
This sequence comes from Naja naja, assembly GCA_009733165.1. NCBI lineage: Eukaryota > Metazoa > Chordata > Lepidosauria > Squamata > Elapidae > Naja > Naja naja. The sequence goes on along the minus strand of CM019148.1, from coordinate 259,687,823 downwards.
GACTGCCCAATGGGGCAGAAGCGCCCATTGCATACTTTTCTAAAACCCTATCCAAGATCCAAAGGAACTATAGTCAGATCAACAAAGAGGCACTCGCCGGGGTCGCAGGGGTCAAATGGTTCCATGAATACCTTTACGGGAGACCGTTTGACCTCATCACTGACCACAAGCCGTTGTTGGGCATACTCGCCGGCAACAGGCCCACACCCAACATTTTGTCCCCCAGAATGCTCAGATGGATGGTATTCCTAGCGGCTTACAGCTACACATTATTACACAGACCTGGTAAAGCATTGCTCACGCCAACGCCCTCAGCTGCTGCCCCCTCCCAGAGACAGCCGAAGACCCAGCGCCATCCACAACAGTTCTCCTGACAGAGAGCATACGGCCAGGAGTGATGACATCATCGGAGATCGCAAGACTTACCGCTCGCAACAAAACCATGGTGCGAATTTTGAACTGGGTGTGGAGGGGATGGCCACAGGCGGCACAAGGGGGAGAATACAAACCATATCAGAACAGACAAACGGAGCTGTCAGTTCTGAAGGGCTGCCTACTATGGGGGGACCAGGTAGTCATCCCCCTTCTAAGGAAGAGGATACTGGATTCCCTTCACGAGGGCCACCCGGGCATAGTCCGGATGAAAGCCCTAGCGAGAAGCTATGTATGGTGGCCAGGGATGGACACAGAAATAGAATCCTGGGTCACCACCTGCATGCCCTGCCAAGAGTCCAGGCCAGCACCCCCAGCCGCAAAGCCTAGGAAATGGGAGACACCAACGACACCCTGGGCTAAGATACACGTTGATTTCACTGGACTGTACCAAGGGCAGATGTTCCTGATAGTGGTTGACGCCTATTCCAAGTGGCTGGAAGTCGCATTAATGCAATCCTCCACATCAGAAGCAACAATAAGGGTGCTCAGGCACCTATTCACCACCCATGGGCTACCGGACGTGTTGGTCTCGGACAACGGCCCGCAATTCACAGCAAAGCCATTTGAGACTTTCCTAGTGGGCTAGGAATACACCATGCCCTGTCAGCACCTGCTCACCCAGCTACAAATGGGCAAGCTGAAATCATGGTAAAAGCCACAAAAGGGACCCTGCAATGGATGGGCAAGGGGGACTGGCAAGAAAAGATCGACCGACTACTGCTGGCACAACACGTCACACCCCATACTACAACGCACCGCAGCCCAGCTGAGTTACTGATGGGCCAGAGACTGAGGACAATAATAGATCGGATCCACCCTAACCATAGCACAGAGACGCCTCCAGACTCCACTGGAAAATGCAGACTATTCTCAACAGGGGACCTGGTCTACACTCGCAACTACACCGGAGGCCCGACATGGGTGCCCGCGAGGGTACTTGAAAGCACATGACCCCAGTCCTACAGGGTGGAAACAGAGGAAGGGAAGCTCTGGGAGCGGCACATCAACCAGCTCCGAGGCCGGGTCCTGAGCACGGACAACCAGCCTGACACCCGACACGCAGGTGCTGAGCAAAGAAATCAACAAGCAGCAATACCACAAACACAAACCCCAGAGCAACAACGCCAGAGGCACTTACCGTGAGACGAGGAGGTCCAGCGGTGTCCTTCTGGGGCCTCAAGCTTGGAGGCCTCAAGCTTGGCGGTCCGTGCCACACCAGTGGAAAGGTTCCACTGGCAGGGACTGGAGCGGTGGGGGACCCATCAGCTTGGGCCACCGCCCCAGGATCAACTGAGATGCACAGGTCGAGTCGCACCCATCAGAGCCCCACCTACTTACGTGACTACGTTCAGTAAGAGGGCACCGATTGGAGGAATATTAACTAGGATGGGAGGGGTGTTCTATATGCCCATATATGGCCAAGGAGTGGAGTCAGCTGGAAAACTCCATTCATTGGCTCAGCCACCCGTGGCATAAACAAAGTCCCGTCAGTGGCTGAAGCTTTGGACAGTACCAGCCATAAAAGCCAGCACCTGCCGCATGTAAGCAGCAGTTCCTGGATTTCTCTAATAAAAGATCCTGACCACTACCATACTGTCCTGCCTCTCTTTGACCACAAGACCCATCTAAAACATTTTCTACTGCCAGGATAGTGGAATTCCCCACTCATACTTGCCAAATTCTGTCCATCTGAAAAGGAGCAGTAAGATTTTTCCTGAGAGGTTGAAAACCTTTTTAGTTTCCTCAATCCCTTTTAAAAGCAAAGCCAGGAAACCAAGTTGGTTAATCAGTTTGGGCCATGTTTGCAAGTGGAGAAGTGATAAAAGACATAGCAGCATTTTCCTATTAATTCGCTCATAGCTGCAAAGGACGTATTCCTGCTGAAGCTTTGCAATGGAAGAGGACATGCTAGAATGGCAGTTCAACTGAGCATGCTAGAAGACATGCTAGAATGGCACTTCATCAGAGAGAGCTGGACTTTTACTCTGGTAATAACATGGGCATTTTGGTAGCCCTTGGAGGAATGATTTCCAAGCATCAAAACTACTGCTAGGCTTCCAGGTGGGAAATGCTCTAGTACAGTGTTTCTCAAATTTGGCAACTTTAAATTGTGTGGACTTCAACTCCCAGCATTCCCCAGCCAGCATGCAACAAAATTTTTGCTAAGAACCAAAAAGACCTTGGCTTAGAATTCTAGAAATAATATCTGTATTGATATGTATCCATACTAATCAAGAGAAATTACTTATGAGAACTTGGTGTACTGCCAATGATATTTTATCTGATTAGAGTTCAGGATGAAAGCTCACTTCATGCCTGAACAAACATGATAAGGAGAGACATATATTCTGGTAACTGAAAGATCAAAGATATCACTCCTGTGGAAATGCTTACAATCATCTTATTGCTTAGTTCCAAAAGGAATCACCAGAATTTAAGTCATATGTGTAGTTCCAACTCTGGCCTTCCGAGAGCTCAAATACCTTAAATATGGCACAAATGAAGATTTCTTTATTTTAGACAAAGGTGCACTTGAATATATAATCCCAGCCTTTCATAGGAAGCCCAGAGCAAGCATGTAGTCAGAATGAACATGCAACGGGGAAGCAGGATTCGCAATGCAGGCCTTCCTCAGTTCTTCCATCCACTGAACAGGCTACACCAGCAGCGGAAATCTGGCTTCTGGCCTGTTGGGACCAGCAGTGCCTCTATCTCCAGCTGAAAACTTTGTCTCCCCATCAGGAGCAATTCTCTTTTACAAAGGCACCAATAGAAGTTTTTTTAAATTTATTTTTTAAAAGCCTTACTGATACACTGCGAAGCATTCCTAAATGATGGGAACATTTTTAAGAATTGATTTCAACCAGCTATCTTTCACCTCCCTGCCCACCCCCACCCCCGAGTAATCAGGAAAAAGAAGGGGAAATTAAGCAAATGGAAGGATTTCCCAAGTTGTTTATCACTGTCTTCTTCTGTTGCTTGCTCACAATGAACCTGCTAAACTGCTAGGGCTGCATTATTAGTATTAATGTTGAAGAAGTTATTTATTTTATTAGATTTATTAGCTGATTATCTCCCTCCTGTGACTTATTCCTGTTGTGATCGCAGTCGTGGAAAGAGATTACCCGTTGACTCAATTCCATTACCTATTGCTAAGGAGTTTCCAACTCACCTGGACATGGTACTGAGATGTTTCGTGCATGATGACATTTGAGTTGGAGTATTTCTTCCTTTGTTCTGTGGGAGAAAAAAAAAGTGGGATAATAATTGCTCCAAAACTTGGCTTTTTTAGACTGCTTTCTTCAAAAAATGTATTCCTTTTTTTTCTTTCAGGATAGCTTATTTATTATTGATAGTTTTATTTAATTGGTTTATAGAAGGTTTTACACACCATTCTACTGGAATAACAGCAACATTCTAACTTGCATGGGTATTATTTATTTAAGTAAGTTTCAAAGTAGGTATTTTCTTGGCAAACACACAGTCCAATTTCTTCATTATCCAGAGAAAGAGAGGCCATTACTCAGTGTCAAAGACAGCCTTTCCTCCTGATACAGTTTTCCCATAATTAGTGCTCACTAGATATGGTTAGGTTGTAACTCCTACATCCCTGTTCTGACCAAGGCTTCCAAACCGTAATTACGCACCCACGTCTTTTAAAAACAAGACTTACTTTATTGCAACGCTGGGAATTGTTGTCATTCCCAGACAAAATTAATCTGAAATAGTCCTGCGAGATAAGCACACACCTTTCAGTTTTGTGAAGTGCTGCCAAAAACAGAAGTATTAAATGAACTGGAAAAGAAACCAACCGAAGTACAAAAAAACCCAAAGTACAAAGAGCTTCCAGAATGACTCTGAACCTATCAAACTACTTTGCTTCCTGCAAAGGTATCATCATCTTGGTCTGACCTGGTCTGACCTTTATACCCTATGGGAGGGGCAATCACCTCCCAGCCTTACTCCTGAGTTGCCCCTTTTGTTTCAGCTGCTCTTGCCTTTTAGCAGCTCTGCGCACACGTGCATTGGGAACAGGCTCCCCTGAGTCCTCTGCCTCACTGCTGCCAGACTCCGAAGGCTCTGAAGGCAGCACTCCACTCCCAGATAGTCCTGGCCCATCTCTGCATCGGACTCAGGACTCTCGTCTGAGTCCTTCAGACTCCCTGGCTGGTCCCTGTTCTTCCCCACTGTCTGATTCTGCTGATTCTGCTGCTGTCTGCACCAGCTGCCAGTGAACCACAACAATCCCCTCCTTCAAAAGATAACCATCACACTTTAATAGCAGACATTCAGTATGGGAATATTGGTTGGGGAATTCTAATAATTGACATTCAAAGATCAGAGACTAATGAATTTTAAAAAGTTCTATATGAGTTTTTTGGAGAGGAAATGAGAGGGCAGAGGAGAGGAGAGGAAACTACACATCTGGAAGAAAAAGTAAGCTTTGATTTCAGGTCAAAAAGATTCTATTGGCTAATGCTGCATATCAAAAAAAGATCAACCATCCACAACTGTTCATTTATTTATTGTTTAAAAATTGCCATTCCATCATAAGGAATCCCAGAACATTATACATAATGCAAAAACCATTTGAATATTATTGTGCTGTCCAGCCAGTTATAGTTAATGAGAATTGGTATAGTTAGTTAGTAATTGGGAGCTGTCCCCTTAAGGGAATGCATCATGGTAAATGTAGTTAAGGTATCCTGAAATGTAGTCCATGTCATGTGGCCACATTTGTAATCCTGATTGGTCACTGAATTGACCCTCGGTGGGTTGGGAGAGGTTTCTGCACTCTTGCTTGGACCCTAGCATCATGCTAGCGTCTCTCCTTTGGCTCTGCTAATATGGGATGAAATAGGGGAAAGATTACTATCATTTTACACTATGATTTCAACTATGCAAAGAATTGGACATTAGATGCATCTCGACATAACTGTGAGTTACCTTGAGGATACCTAATATAATCCAATAAAGGAAACTTTGTATGAAAGAATTTGTAGAGTTATCTATCTGTCTTTATATTCAACAATTGAATCAAAGGACAGAATAATTATATAACAATAAAATTACAAATTATATAGCATTAAACACATTTTCCATCAATTAATCAACCAATCAACCAGTTAATTTTTAAAAAATGTTTTTTAAATACCTGGAGAAAAAGAAACATTGTCATTTGGTATCATATAAAAGCAAAGTCATTGTTCATCCCATCTTTTTAGAAAGGGCATTTAAAATGGGGCAACATAACAAAGATTTGGAACTGCATTATGTACAGTACTTGTCAGTGATGCTTTTGGGAATAGGGCTTTCTTTGAAAAACTAATGAACAAGTAGGATTATATGACAGGCGTTTTTTCTAATATTTCAGCTCCAGTCCATTTTAGGACTTTACAGGTTGAATTAGGAAGATTCTGTTAATGTAGCTTCATATTAAGAATGGAATTAGTTCTTCTGATCAAGTTTCTGATCAGTTCTACTTGGGAAGGCTGACATCAATACTGCAAATCTACCATCTCTTTTATAGCCCGAGAAGTTAAGGAGGTTCCTTTCAGAGTCTCTTTCTTTACTCATTATGCAACTGTGTGCTATGCCCTCTCTTATCTGATTGTTCCCTAGGCAGCATCTCTCCCCTACACACACACACACACAGACACACACACGGTCATTCCCACATACCATTGCAATTCTTCACTTCCAGTGATATGAAAATTATACTTCTATTGATACAGCCTAAAAAACAGCAATGACTTTTCTTTTGTAGTCACATTTTTAAAAAGAGAATGGACAACCATTTCTCTGAAAGGGCATAGGGCAGTGGTGGCTAACCTTTTTGGCTGCCGTGCCAATAATTGTGGGCGCGCTCGCATACCAGCACACAGAAGGCAATACATGCTGCTTCTCCCACGCCACCTGCACATGCACGTGCAACCCCCTGCGTGTGCCACACATCTCAGCGCATGCATGCACGATCCACGTGCACGCCATACATCTGCGCATGTGCACCAATCCCCATGCGCACTGTGCATCTGTGCGCATATGCGTGCGTCTCCCGTGCACCCAGCACATGCGTGCCAGATACCTAACAATCAGCTGTCAGGCAGTGGCATGCTCTCATGTGTCAGCAGAAGTGGCTCTGCGTGCTGCTTCCGGCATGAGTGCCATAGGTTTGCCAACACAGGTATAGGGTCTCCTGCTTGAGCAGGGGGTTGGGCTAGAAGACCTCCAAGGTCCCTTCCAGGTCTATTCTGTTACTCTACTGACCCATTCTCAGTTTTTAATCACTACTACTCCAAAATCTTTTTTCATTACTACAATTAGCATGTCAGGTGTATAATTCTGTAATTTACGTTTGTTTTGTAAATAAAGAACTTTGCATTTGCCTCTGTTGGATGTCATTCCACAACTTTTGCAGAAAAGACCCTAGATGTGAAAAAGTTTGCTTAAGAAATAACTTGCAGCTTCCTGCTAAAAAATAATCTGGTTTACTGCCTCCCTTGGGTCATTTCCACACTGTTTTTATTTTTTAGTTTCAAAAGGAGTCTGACCAAATATTGCTTTCACTGCTGTTGACTTGAATATTGAGGCCCAGTATCATTTACTTCCAGCTGATCAATACCAGAGTGCAAAAACCTGGCATTGAAGCATTCCCTGTCTCTATTTTAAGTTCATGTTGTGTTAATTTTTCTGCTTGATAATTTGAGCAGCTGCGACAAGGAAAAGCTGCAAAGCTACCAAGTTCTATCCCTTGTATTTATTATACATGCATAACTAGAAGATAGAAGATAGAATAATTTATTGGGCAAATGTGATTAGATCCACAAGGAATTTGTCTCCTGTGCAGAAGGTCTCAGTGTACACGCAAAAGAGCAAAATAATCATAATCATAATAACAAATTAATAATAATCATAATAATATCAGTAAGAGAAGGTGGTGGAACAGATGAACAAGATAATAGTAATATAGCCGTACTACATGAGTAAATATACCTATACATAAGATAGTAGTATGGGAATTTGGTGTTCTGCAGAGTGATGGCACAAGGGAAAAATCTCTGTGTTTAGTAGGTATGCAATGCCCTGTTGCAGTTTCCTGAGGAAGGGGTTGAAACAGTTTATGTCCAGGATGTGAGGGATCTATAGCTATTTTAATGTAGGTACTAGAAAGATCTGTGAAGTACAATGATTGGACCATAACAGAAGGAAAAAAAGAGCAGGGGATATTCTCATTCTTTCTTAGGATTTCTATTTTCCAACACAGATGAGGGGAAAAAAAGGAATATCAAATGTTTCTCTTAGAGTTCTGAAGAGCTTTCTGCTTTCTTGCTTTCTCCAAAATACATCATAAACAGAAGCTCCGGGGGAAAAACTGAGCCTTAGTGGCACAGTGGTTAGAGTGGTGTATGGCAGGCTGCTTCTGCTGACTATCTGCAAATATTGCTACCTGCAAATTGGCAGTTCAAATCCCACCAGGCTCAAGGTTGACTCAGCCTTCCATCCTTCCGAGGTGGGCAATATGAGGATCCAGATTGTTGGGGGCAATATGCTGACTCTGTAAAACCACTTAGAGAGGACTGTAAAGCACTGTAAAGCGGTATATAAGTCTAAGTGCTATTGCTATGTTCCTGGGCATCCTTCTTGCCAGGTGGCCTGGGACACCCTTGTCCTGACAAACTTGAAAAAAGATTCATAGTTGTCTGCATGAGAAATCTACTTGACAATGATTATGCAAACTTGCAAATAAGATGTTGTTTAGTCGTCTGCATTGAATAAGATACATCCAGATGACTGGAGAGATTTACAACATTATTTTCTTCTCCAGTTACATCTGGCTGACCTAGTCATCAGTAAGCTAGAAATAATTTACAATAATTTAATAACAGTATGTATGAATTAATTTGATAGGTTATCATAATAAGTTAGAAAACATTTTAATATGTATTTTTAAAGTTTATAAACATCCTGTACTCTGTACAACCAAAATACAAAATTCAACTAAAAAAAAGATAAAATGCACAAGCAAGAATAAATGATTGCTAAGAGACTAAAGGCAAACATACTATAAAAGAACCTCAGGGAAAGAATGTTACTGACATAAATAGGAAAGTTATGTATTTCATAACATGACAGCCAGAGTGTCAAGGGAGTAAAAAGCTGAGATATTAGCCCAACAGAAGACAAACAAAAAGAATATTTATACTCAGCAATTCCTTCTGAATGATGTTTAAAAAAAAATATTCTGGTTTTATAGAACAACCAGACAGTTTAATGAAAGAGTTTAAGTCAGGGTGGCTGGATTTAGCCAATTTAGTTGCCCAAAATCTTGACCTGAGCCAGCCAGGTGAAGATCCAAATAACTATATACTAGCTAATATAAACTCGCAAGACCTGAGGTAACATTCTGAATATAAGTATAGGATTATGAAAGTTAAAAGTCTTTGCCCTTCAAATGAAAACATTTTAAAAAAATCTTATGTGGCCTAAGATCCCTCAGATTATTTATAAAGAAGTCTTTGAATTCCAAACTGTTAATTGAAGTTTAATATTCATTCAATGAATCTGATATTGAAATGTTTCTTTTTCAATATTTATTGTTGAAAAAATAAAAATGAAGACATAACCCACACAAAATGGCAAGCTGGAGAAATCCAAACTTCAGAATAAACCTAAAAGTATAAGGAGGTGAACAGAGATTCCTTTATCTTTAAAGAGCACAAAAGACCAATGGAATAACGAAGATGGGAGAAGAGGTTTTGGAGGTCTGGGGGTGGGAGAGACAGTTCTGTATCTAGTTTTTTGTTTCCATTGGTTATACCTGAATATTGTGGCATGCAGCTAGAGACATGGGAAGGAAATTACAAATTCTTCCCTCTTTGTTACATATCACTGAAATAGTAGCACATCATATTATAGTAGTCATTATGACACAAAGAGGCCTATGCTTCTAGTTCTATGTAAGTCCATAAACAAAGGTTAGTTAGAAAAGGTCTTCAGAACAGGACAAAATTTGTTGTCCATATCCTTTACTGAAAAGGGCTGTATAAATCCTACACTTGTGAAGGAGGTAGAGCAAGTTCTTCCCACAAAAGATAAGCCAGGCCCTAAGGAAAACTTTCATTACAGTGATATTCTTTATTTACTTCATTAACTGCAGTTATTGCAGGACACAATTTTTGGTATAATCAATGTGCTGTCCAGCCAGCTATAGTTAATGGGATTTGGGATAGTTACTTAGGAATTGGGAGCTGTCCGCTTAAGGGAATGCATCATGATAAATGTAGTTAAGGTACCCTGGGAAATGTAGTCCATGTCATGTGGTCACATCTATAATCCTGATTGGTCACTAAATTGACCCTTGTTGGGTTGGGGGAGGCTCCCTCACTCTAGCCTGAATCCTTTACCATGCAGTCGCTTCAATTATCATCTTTAAACTCTCATGGGGATGAGAGTTTAATATCTTTCTACACCACAATTCAGATATGCAAAGGATTGGACATTAAGAAGAACCTCATCATAAATGTGAGTTGACAGGATGCCTGATGAACCAATAAAAAAGACTTTGTATAGATGCTTTGTGGAGTTGATCTGTCTGCTTTATGACATCCAAATATTAATAAGCAGAACAATCAATCTATTCTGTCACATTATGTGCTACTCAGCAGAGAGGATGAAGCCCCACCTTTCTATCTATTTGACAATCAAGGAAGCTTACAACAGAAAAATGTAAACAAAGAACCATTCATACAATTCAAGGCCAAATAAGAGCTGAGCATTCAAGTACATTCATTAGGAATAAAAAGCTTGGAAGCAGGGATGTGTTTTTAACAACTTGTACAATATATGGAAAATGGAGGCCAAATGCTCTCTCTAGAGCAGGGGTGGGCAACTATGCTGGCTCAGAAATACTGGGAGTTGAAGTCCACAGGTCATAAAGGTGGCATAAATGCCCACCCCTGCTCTGGGAAGTGCATTCCACCTCCGGGAGAGTTGAAACTGGCAGGTGGGGGTATCTTCAGAAGGGATTTCTCTGCTGATCAAGGGGGAATAACCAAGCAACTTTAGGAGATTCCACAGATAGTCAGATCTTAAGCCATTCAGAGGCAAAGCAAATAAATCTTTATTGTTGTGGTCCAAGACCAGTTTTCATACAGGTCTAAAGATTGAACTTAGACTGAAAAAGGACAAGACCAGCACAAAGTGCACTAGAAGCAGAACTGATAAAAGTGAAAACATAAAAGTATACAGAACAGGAAAAGTACAGAACAATTAAAAATAGTTAAGAGCTTAAAATCCTGAGCCATGAAATAGCTAAAATTAGCCCTGAATCCAGGGAAGGGTGGTCACTAATAAATACAAAGAGAAGTCTAATTTTAAAGAAGAGATTAATGTTTAGGGGTTAAAAATTGGAGTTAAAAATTCAGATCATCTGGTTGCATCATTCCAGACCTTAGCTTTTGATATGTCCCTTTGACAATCCAGAGATCAGTGTAGAATCCAAGTAATGACATGGAGGCATCACAGTCTGGGTTTTGGCCCTAGCAAATGCAACCACGTTTTTACTCCAACAAAATAGAATTCTGGTCCAAGATACTTGGACTGCAGAGCATATTCCATTTGATGTTTACCTGCTAGGCTACCAGCAACTGGAGACAAACCTTACGTGCCTAGAAAAACCCTGAAATATGCCCCAGAAGCAATCTTGCAAGAAGGCTAGCTATTCAGTCTTATGAACCACATTCACTGAAAGAAAAAAAAGGGAATTGTCTTACAGAATTTCTGAAACTGGATGTGCACACTTTAGCACGCCATTTGTCAATATATTCATTAGAGCGTGGATTCTTGCTGACTGCTTCCTGAAACTAATATCCTCAATATAGAAGGAATATACAGCTTTTCTGGCCCTATAAATTTTACAAATTTCTGCCACCTTCTTTGCCAACTGAGAAGTCCATTATAAACAAACCAGGGTAAGTTTATACATGCTTTAGTGCAAAATATCACAGAAAATAGCCTTTAGCAATTGTGACCCATCCAAGTCTCCCATGCCAGACAGGGTCAGGCATTCAATGAATCAACATTCAGTCTGACTGAAGGATGCTTTCTTTAGCATGTTAAGAGTACTCTTTAATATAAAAAGAGCACTCAAGCCCCTGCTTTTCTGCTGGAGAGAAAAAGGGTTTTGTTCATTTAACTTCAAGCCACAATTTGAGTACAGAAGCTTGGGGGAGAAGAAAGATGGAAGGAACATTTCTCTTCTAAATCTCAGAATTATGCTTCTTATTTACACTAGTCTGAAAAAAAAAATCCAGAAAAAGAAGCAAAGCCAGTAGGAACAGTTTGCTGCAATGATCCTTCGTCTCTAAAGCACTGGTAATAGCAATGAATTAGCTATTAGATCTTTTGATTCACTTTGAAGTGTACACAGTACTTAAAATCATTATTGTCTCTACAATTGTTTTGTCTCTAATGCAGACTTTTCTATCTAATGTAGGTTTTTCTCTAAATTAGAAGCATATCAATATTATCTACTCAGAACCTTTTTTATTATAAATATTTATATTCCTTTATCTTTTTCTTTTGAAGATCTTACACTGCCTGTAGTTTTGAGCAGCCCTATATTTCACTTTTTTTGCTACAGAAAGTTTTACATATGTCTACTTAAAGTTAAAATAGTCTTCTTGTATTCTCTTCTTTCTTCTTTTTAATCTAACATTATTTTAAAATTAAGTCTGACAGAAATGGTGAAATAAAAATAATATCTGCTTCAAATGATTTAATATGTGGGCACTATGATATGAATATAAGAGCTCAGTTTACAATTGCTACTTAGAAGTAAGCCTGACTGAATTCATCATTAGCTATTTAAAGATAAACGATGATAGGACTGAAGAGTAAAGAATACTCCAGTCTCAGTAATAGCACTTTAAAATTTCATTTGTATATTATTTGGGTCAATTATGTTTTGAGGGCATTAATGTTTGCTAAGTTCCCTTGTCTTTAAGAGAATACCAGTCTGTATTAGATTAGCAAAATTTTCCATAACTGCTTCCTCAACATTTCTGTCATAGTATTAGAGAGATATCTGAATCTACCAGCTAGGGATGTGAAGACGCCTAAATGTGGACCTCAGTCCTGCTCAGAATTTGACCTCCTTCTCAAATATGAGAAGCTTTTTAGATACTAGCAAAAAAAACCCTTACAGGGCAACTTTTCTTTTCTTTTAATATTCCTGTGGTTTTTTTTTATGTTCAGACGTTCAAAGCAATAAGCTTTGTATTTAACAGAATCTCGGAAAATCAATTTCTCTCCTGTCAGCCCATTAAGCAGGTGATTGGAATTTACAGTGTATAGTACAATAACGGATTTAACCAACTGTTTAGTAAACATGGCCTTCAGCAAACATTCAGCAAGTATCTAGGAGTAACGTTGAAATTAAAGTAAATATGTGGGTTTTTTTAGCTTTACTTAAATGATGGGTCAATGGAGAACATGAAGTTTGGCACATATGAAGAAAGATTAATTTCCTTTTACAAAGAAAAGAAAAATCCTTTTACAGGAATAAGTTGACTTTCTTCCACAATACTAAATTGCAACAAAAACAAAATCAGGTGAGAAAAGAGAAAGAGAGCAAGGTGGAAAAATATGTCCATGGATCTTAATGTAATCAATTAAAACTTACTGTGTTTCCTTAGATGCAGCTTTGCTAAGATTAACTGGAATAAATTCCAGGCATCTAAAAATACAGTTATTGTTTATATGCACCTCAATTACCTATCATTCTCCTTTTTAAAAAAAGAACCCTGAGAAGAACACCTGAACTGCAAAGTTTGATTCCATTTAGGAGAGGAAAAAACAGTGAAGAACTTGAGATTCTAACACTTTTTGTAATATTTAGTTGTTCTAATAAAAATGTCATCAATTGTGGGTTCTGAACTTTTTTGTGGATGCTGCAATCTTTGTGCGTATATGTGTTTATATGTATGTTTTACATATATGTATGTTTTACAAATTTATTATTTATTTACTTAATGTATGGCATATCCTACATGGACTAGCAATATACATTAACATTTCATCTACATTAGTAGAATGAAACTATCAGAATGAAACTTTTGTTCAACACAGAGAAGAACATCTTCCATTATTACTACCAAGACAGTAGATTTCCTGGCTGGACTTCACCACATGAGTAAATCTCTAACAAACTTTGAAATCAGAAATAAAATCATTCAGATAATAGACAAGAACAAATTATTACCTATTGGTGACCATTTCACCCATAAGAACATAAACATTCTTCTTCTTTTTTTTACATCTGTAGCTATAGCTTTTTAAAGTCTCCCTGGGAAAGAGAATTCAAAGCAAACCAGGAAAGGCAATAGGTTACCCTCATCCCAAAATCTTCTGCCATCTAGTCCTTGCAAAATTCAACAATCTCACATTATTCACAGTATGTTGGATTTGCATGACTTTCAAGGTGGTCACACAGCTGTTCAAATAATCCAGCAATACACAGAAAGGGGGTAATGAAAGGTACTTCCAACTCAGAACTCATACATCTACACTGGGCAAGGCAAGAGGACAGCAAAACCATTCTTTCCTTTTCAAACATGATAGAGCTTGAACAACATTACTTCATGTGTGTAAGATGCTATTGCCAGACACCATTCATGTTCTCAAAAATGCACTTCTGAATCCCATTTTTTAAAAAAATACATTTTATCTATACATCTGATAACATTTGACCTATTATCTTACTAATAATTGATCTTTTCCTTAGATAAGGAGGATTAGGATATCTATCCTTCCGTCCAGGAGCTCATATAGTTTTACCCACCCGAAACCAACCCCATGAGGTAGGCTAGGTTAACAGAGAGAGGGAGAGCGACTGTCCTGTGAGTTTCCATGGTGGATGGTGGATTTCATTTTGGTCTTCCAAATTTCAGTCCAATATCTTAATCACTACCACATTGGCTTTGCAGTTGGTATGACGTTGTGAGAGGAATTCATTCCCCCAGTGCACTTCTGCCATAATTTTTCTGCATGTCCCAAAGATGCTTTTCCAAAAGGCAACTTGACTTAGTTTTTCCTTGCAGATGTTTTGCTTCTAATCCAAGAACTGAAGAAGCTTCTTGGATGAGAAGCATAACATCTTCGAGAAAAAAACAAAGTCCAGTTGCCTTTTGAAAAAGCACCTTTGGGACAACCATGACCTGGATGATTGAGAATCTCCATAGACAATTTCTCTGCAAGAAAAAGAAAAGGAAAAGAAAAGCATTCTACAAAACGGAGGTGCAGTATATCATTCACCAACCAAGAAAACAGTGGTGCCTTTAAGTTCCTTTTACATCATCTACAATGGTATGGCCAACTTTTGGTTGCCTGGATGTGAGTTAGATTTCCTAGCAATCCCAGCCAACATGGTCAGTGATGAGGGGTGCTGGGAGTTGTTCTTCAGCTACTGTATCTTTATGTTCAGTATTGTTGTATTGTTAAGGTATCCAGGAAATCAATCAACCTAAACTGTAGCCCAGCTATGCTGTAACGTTTTGATTTAATTCCTAATTTTAAAAAAATCTGGAAAGTTTTCTAGGTTTTATCAGTTTCCCTAAACTGGTGCCAGTGCCCTTTCCTCAAATTGGCTGGAACCCTATTATCATAATCAGTTAGTATCTCTCCAAGCTAGGTTTTAAAAAAATATTGTTTGAGATCTGCAAAAATGCCAGAAATGTTGGGAATCCAAATCCATACAACAATACAAAGAATTTTAAAGATTAATATTCCATTGAAACCACAACTCTTCTTGCTGAGAGTAATAACAGACAATTAGAAAGGAGTTAGATTATTTTTATATATGATAATTGTTAAAAATGATATGCATAAAAATGGACAGTCTCTGAAAACCCCACAATGGAAGAACGGCTGGCTAGTAGGGTGACAGAATTAGCAGAGATACAAAAATGACTTTTTTGGTTAGAGAAAGGACAATAACTCCTTTTATTAACAATTGGAAGCCCACTCATAGACTTTTTGCTGAAAAAAGAAAAAAATGAACTTTTGATTTATGGGGTTGATAATTAGAAAAGGTAAACTATGGAAAGAAGGAAATTATATTGTAAGGGGGGGAATATAAATGTACTTATAATTGCTATTAAAACCGAAAGCCACATATTTATATATTTTTTTCTTGCTTTGCATTTTTTCATATTAGTTTTCTTTAGTTTTCTTTTTTAATATTAGTGTTGTTTTTATTCTTTTAAAAATTATTTAATAAAAATTATACACAGGTACAGTGTATAAATATATACAGTGTATAATTATACTTCTTCAACTTACAACCATGTTCAGCGACCATTTGAAGTTACAATGGCACTGAAAAAAGTGACTTATGACCATTTTTCATACTTAAAACACTGTAGCATTGTCACAGTCATGTGATCAAAATCCAGACACTTGGCCACTGGGAGTTGAACTCCACAAGTCATAAAGGGACCATAGTTCTCCACCCCTGGCCTAAATGAATCAAGGTCTTTCTCACATTGAGTACAAACCTTTGGTGAAAGAATACAAACTTGTAGGATGTATGACTCCCCAGATGTACCCAAGACATTGCTTGCTAACAAAAATTTGCTTCTCACATGTTTGGTGACAGCAAATCAATATAAGTCTGGCTACAAATTGTTGCTGCTTTTCTGTTATGGATCCTGTTACAGAACACCCTGTATCAAGTGTTCTTAATTATGACATCGTACTGTTTTATTAGCACAAGTTCAGGGAGAAGGAGGGGAAATTAGGACACCAGAGAAAGCTATATTTAATTACTCTTACAATGCATGTACCCAACCTAATTGTGATTACACACCTTTTCCTTAAAGCTTTCTTAATGTTACTTAAGTGAGGCAAGTGAAATGATGCAAAAACAAAGAACAGCAAATATCTGTTATTCATTCAATTTTAAGGATGAAGTATTGAAGAAATATTATCAGCCACTATTATACAAATATCTCATACACTCCCAGTTTCAGACTAGGCTTATTTCTAATCACGCCTTTTGCTCTATGAAAAAGTCAAATTTATTACTGAATTATATTTAGGTTCACAATATATGGGCTATAACAATTCAGACAACCACCATGAAAACTCATAGAATGGATTCAGATTATCTATGATACATAGATAGATAATATTTGGAAAACAAGAAATAGCCCAAAAAAATTCAGCACAAAAATTTACATATATAACCTGAGAAGCAAATTTATTTCAGCAGTAACTCCTTTCTTCAATGCTTGATCATAGATGTAAAACTATGCCAAAATATGTTTAATCTGGAGTAGCACATTATATCAAGTTAATCATGGTAGCTTGGAAGCCCTGTTTAATGACCTAGCATACCTAGTGTGAATCTAGGCAACATGACTTATTCAATGAAGAAACAAATGTTACATCAGGATGAGTTACAGGTAAGAGAAATACAACTTGTAGAAAGAACACAATTCTTACATGCTTGGAGCCACCTGAAGCATCTCACTTGAATTGCCACTATTAAGATCATAGTGATGATGACAGGGTGATCACCTGCACTGTGATTTTGGTGAAGATTGCCTTATATTCTGTAAATGTCTATGGAGATTCTCAGTCATCCAGGTCATGTTTGTCCCAAAGGTGCTTTTTCAAGAGGCAACTGGACTTTCTGGTTTTTCTTTGAAGATGTTTTGCTTCTCATCCAAGAAGCTTCTTCAGTTCTGAGTTGATGGTGGGGAATGGAAGGAAATCAAAAAAGACCCTACAGGAGCTCCTCCATAACAGATAACGAAGAAAACAATAAATGAAGCAACACTGTCATTCTGTACGTTGCAGGCATATCAGAAAAGCTCAGGGGGATCTTCAGCCAACATAACATATGTGCACACTTCAAATCCAAGATTACACTAAGGCAGAAACTTGCCCACCCCAAAGATAAAACACCCAGACAAAAACTGAGCAACGTGCTATATGCAGTACAATGCAGCAAGCCATGTGCAGATCTATATACTGGGGAAACAAAACAACCACTTCATAAGTGCATAGCAAAACCTAGGAGAACAAACACATCAGGACTAGATTCAGCAGTCCACCCCTCCATTTAAAAGACAAAGGCCACCCTTTTGAAGACAGCAAAGTCCACATTTTGGACAGAGAGGGCTGCTGGTTTGAAAGAGGGGTCCAAGAGGCCATCTATGTCAAAATTGAACAGCCTTCTCTTAACAGAGGGGGAGGGATACGACATCATCTATCACCAATCTACAACACAGTCCTTTCAACAGTTCCAAGAAGGCTCCACACTCATTTGCACCACTCAAGTGACCCTGATGACACAGATAAACCTCCAAGTGACCTTCACTAAAAGAATGCAAATGACCAGCTGTCTGCATGGAGTATAAATCCTTCCATTCCCTACCAGCCAGTCAGAGCTGAAGAAGTTTCTTGGATGAGAAGTGAAAAATCTTCCAAGAAAAACCAGAAAGTCCAGTTGCCTCTTGAAAAGGCACCTTTGTGACTTATATTCTGTAATGACTACACAAATAGCAGTCCGCCGCTTTCTTGATACTGGCCTGGCAAGCCTTTAGAGGAATCTCTCAGCTAAATTCCTTTCCGTCATGTTTAATGTTTAGTTTGAAATTAGTGTAAAGTGCTTGCATTCCTTTGTTTATTAGCTAACGTGATAAAGCCAACAAAGAAAGCAAACATTGATGCAGCCAATGCTTCCTCCTTCTTAGGAGAAATCTCCATGTGGTGAAAACACCAGAGCAATGATTGCCTGTCAAAACACGCAACTTCAACTGCGAGCATTTGTACAGCGTTTTCAAGATTCAAATGTTTTATAAGCATTATGCTTCTTAACTAGACTGTTGGGTAAATCAGCATTATTTTTCATTTTGCAGACAGGAAAACTGAAAAGAACACATGGTGGCAGATATATGATTTTGCTTGGGAACTTCCCCTCCTAGTCTCAATCTTCCTGGCATCCTGCAATTCCAAATGTTGCAAGTTTTCTCGTTCCCCCTCAGTAACACTGAAGCATCCGTTTTGCTTTTCCTGCAGTGCAAATTGTAAAGCTAGTATGGAATCACAACATATTTCCAACTGTGAAGTTCTTGGTGCTAAGCTTGGATGTGTACTTGCAGACATTTCATTACTCAGCTAGGTAACATTGCCTCATTTGCTAATGAAACATTTGCAAGTAAACAACCAAACTCAGAGAGCATCAAGAGTTTGACAGTTCAACAGATATTGAGCTACAGCATCTCTTCTATTGGAACATGTCCATCTGTAACCATTTGGTATCATTATGAGGTCTCTACTGTATAAGAGTAGCATAGGTTAGCACCATGATTGTAGGCAAGTACGGTACAGTAGAGGGCTGCTAAAAGCTGTGATTTGGCTATTTTTTGTGAGTTAATGGCATGACAGATTTATGACTTGGGCAGATCTCTGGACAGCTTCACCTATCACTAATTACAAGTACATAGCTACCTTGAAAATCAACTTTTAGAATTTAGGACTGCAGCTCGCCAAATAAAACTCACCAAGATGCTATTATAAGATTATGCAAGGCACCACATTCTTAGGTATGGCTTTATTTCTACAAAAGAGGAGATACAACTCTTCATACCTTACACAAAGGCTTCTGAAATTGAGCTCTTGCTGTTCTCTGAGCTTGGTTGTTTGTTTGCAAATGTTTCATTACCCGACTACGAGTATGATGGATCATGAGATTAGGATGCTGGGCTGACTATTGACAGGCTCACATCCAAGACCCAGTTGCTGCCATGGGAAGGGTGAGCTTCTGTCACACACTCTAGCTCCTGTCGATCCAACAGTTCGAAAGCAGGTGACCGCAAGTAGATAAATGGGTACCATGTCAGTGAGCAACTTAATGGGGGTTGTGAAAGGAGTCCCCAACTGGGCATTCTCCCGAGCAATGATATTGTCACTGTTCAGTCCTTCCAGCCTGGAAGGGCTTCAGAGCTCCCAATATGACTGTAGTAGTAGTAATAGTAGTATCCAACTAGGTAAAGTTGCCTAGTTGAGTAATGAAATATCTGCAAGCACACAACCAAGCTTAGCACCAAGAACTTCACAGTTGGACATCTGTGCAGTACCATATTAGATTTATAATTTGCACTGCAGGAAAAGCAAAAATTATGTTTCAGTGTTATTGGAGAAAAACAAGGACATTTGCAACATTTAGAATATAATAATTCAAATACCTGCAACCTGAAGAGGGCATGGCATAATAGTAATTATATTAGTTCACAATTACAGATGTCAGAGGACTATAAAAGCAAAAATGTGGATTCATCCAGGGGAATGAATGTCTAATAACTGAGAATGAGAACAATTTGAAGGGAAGATTGTGTTTCTAAAATTCACATCCAGGCCTATTTGCTATGGGCTATTTCGCTAGGTGATATATTAGCACTGATAAACAAGCAGCAACATTATTTTTATGTTTTCAGGTAATTAGTTTACCTCTTTGCATTCATTTTCAACCAAATACAAAAGCAGGAAAAATAAATCTGGGATTTAAATTATTCTTTTCTGAAAATGATATGGAAGAAATAACAACATTAAAAAAAGATTAGGGAGCCAAATTCTGTATCAGAAGAGAGCTGAGACTCATTTGATGCTGTTGTGTTATCCACAATAGGGAAAAAGTTTGAAAGGAGAAACTGAAAGGATAATACTGCATCAAAATAAACAGTGGAGTTTGTTTATTTGATTATTTATATCCAGCCTTTATTATTTTTATAAATAACCCAAGGTGATGATCATAACCTTCCTTCTCCTATTTTCCTCACAACAGCCACCCTGTAAGTAAGGTTGGGCTGAGAGGGTGACTGGCCCAAGGTCAATGGGATTTGAACTCAGAGTCTCTTGCTTTGTAGCCTGGTAACCCCTAGACTAAACTGGCTCAGTTCAGACTTGTTCAAGGAAAGGGGGAAGGAGATCTGAACTCATCCATTCAATTAAATTTACTCTACAAGTCTTCTCAGATAACATGTAGGAGTGTGTGTGTACACATACACAGACACACACACAAGAACAAGAGAATCCTGTAATACTTTAAAGACTACCAATGAACAAACCCAGCTTTTTGTGGTCTAAGATCTCATTTTTCTTCCCTATTCAAAATAACTTCTGTGACAGCATTTTCATTGCAACCACAAAAGTTCATCTGCTTCTGTTCATCTGCTCCTTTCTCATTTATCTTAAAAGATAAATATGATGCCAAGTGCTGACAATTAACAGAGATTACTAAACAAGCATCTTCACAAGCATCTTCAACAAGCTATTAGAAATGAGATATTTCCAAGTTCACCTAACTCAAAGAGTTGTTTGCTGTTGCTTCAGAAAAAGGAACAATTTGACTAATCTATTCTCGGTAGCCATAGCCATCCATGACTCCAATATTTTATAGCTATCTGTGGTCATGTGGTTTCATTTATGGAAATAAAACCTGTGGAGATGTTAAAGAAATCTTGATTTTAAATGCTAAGGTTATAAAATTATCTGACTGGCTGGTAGACAAATTCCTCTGCTATGTGCTTGAGAGATGGACTACAGCAGGGGTCTCCAACCTTGGCAACTTTAAGACTTGTGGACTTCAACTCCCAGAATTTCTCAGCCAACTGGCTGGGAGTTGAAGTCCACAAGTCTTAAAACTGTCCAGGTTGGAGACCCCTGGACTAGAGAACATTCTATGACTTGGGGGCCTCCACAGATTCTCAGGAAGCTACTCAGAATTCTCAGGAAGTTACCAAAATCAACAGCCAGGTTTGCTGGGCCTTTTAGGATTTACACTGAACAGTATAGAGAAGACACACTTTTCTCTGTTCATTATTTCAAAGCTGATTGGTATTTTAAGGCAGATTTCATAACTCTAGTTTTGTGTGACAGCAGTTATAACATCCCATTCTGCAACAGTTTGGCCATTCTGAGCATGTTTCAGTTTTTTTCTTTGTGTGATTTCTGCTGGAAAAGTCAAAAGAAGAAACAAGGGAGAAGGGCTAGCAAACAACTTTCTCTTTGGCATCATTAGACATGAGGACTGTTGTGTAAAGTTAATTGATTATGTGCTACTAAGTCATTTGGACTCTCAGCAACCAGATAGATAGATTTCCTCCATGATAATTAATCCCTAATCTGGTCTTTTAGGTTTTAAAAATTGCCACTGTAATTGAGCCCATCCACCTTGCTGCTGGTTGGTCTTCTCTTTCTTTCTACCTTTCCCAGCATTACAGAGGTCTTAAGAGAGCTGGTTTTCACATAATGTGTCCAAAGTAGTATAATTTGAACCGGGTGGGTTGCACCTCAAGTGAGAACTTTGGATTGAATTGTTTGATGATCCATTTGTATGAGCAACAGAACCTAATGCCATAGCAAACGCATCATCTGAGAAGGCTCCGAGAGCCACTTTGATCATGTGGACAGCTCATATCTCCAAATGGGACCTCAAGAATGGAATGGATTGTTTACATATAAAAATAAATCCAGAGATCTGGACTTATTTCCCTTCTAGAAGAATTCAAAAGGCACAATGATCAGGAGGTACAATGCTACTTACTTTAGCCTTACTAAAAATTTACTGTAAGTTCAGGGAAGGGGGGAGTATTGCTAATATGACAGAAAAAGCAGCAATGGGCTTCTCATACAAACCTCTAATTATTCTGAAATACTTCCCCCCCCAGACTTGCCAAGAATATAATGGATTTCCCTTCAATGCCCTTTCATTTTGGTTCAAAACAGGAGCCAGTAAGCAGAGAAGTCACTTTATTTATTCATGGTCTACATTAACATTTATTCAGCTGGCAGCTGTGTACTGAATGAAGCAGAAACCTGAGATCTACCTGCTGGATCTGTAAGCCTACAGATCTTTCAGCAAGCATGTGGCGAATCTTTTAGAATATGGAGCTTAACACATGAGAAGCTTGGGTGTTCGTTGCCAAAGGCAAAGAGCATTCAGTACCCTAATGACCTCAAGGGAAGACAAGAAACATTTGTGGCCGGCAAAGGACAATTCATTCATTCGTGCAAGTAGGAAGAAGGGTCATTCATCAGCTCCTGTTACTACTATGGGAGCAGCTACTGAAGAGGTGTGTTATTATATTTCTGCATCCTGAAGTGAACTTCAATAAATATCCATGAAGCTTCTAAGACCACTCTTAATTAGCAAGTTCAATGCAGTAGAGATGAATTTTGCATCAGGGGGATTCCTGGTTTACAACCGAGCCTCCCAGGCCTCATCTACAGAGCAACAGCTATGTGTTTTCCTCCCATCTTTGAGGTAGGACAGTATGCCAACAGAAAAGCTTCTCTCTCCACACCCTATCTTTTATTGCACAGCAATGAGCTGGCAGTGCCTATATACAGTTCAGTGCAAGGTAATTTTAGGACAATTGGTGTGTTTCCCATCAAACATGTGTTGTATCACCAGCAGAGAAGTCAACACCACATTAGAAACTAGAGGATGTGAAGAGGGAAGATTAAAATTGTGCATTACACATGCTAGAAGGGTAATAAAAGCTACCAACACATGCAGAGTTCACCAAACTCTTGCAACCCGTGTATTTGGGGAGAGAGGGGGAAATGAGTTCAAAGTGCCAAATTTCAGGCACTGAAAGGCTGACCAACTGGGCTGATAGAAACCAGGATGCAAATTGTCTATAGAGATTTTCAGTCATCCAGATCATTGTTGTCCCAAAGGTGTTTTTTCAAGAGGCAACTGGACTTTCTGGTTAACCAGAAAACCCAGATGCCTCTTGAAAAAGCACCCTTGGGACAAAGATACAAATTTTTCTGTGATGAAAAAGGCTGGAAACATTGGCCTAGTTAGCCCAGCAAAGGACATGCTCCTTGCGGAAGCAAAAGTAAGGAGTCTATAGTTGGTCAGGCCAACTATCTGGAAGAAGTTCAGTTTAACAGATTATACCAGAAGAAGTCTGGCCATACTAACTCTCAATCCAAGATCTGCTTAGAAAACCAACAATTGGCAACTGAAGAATTCATGGCACACTTTGTCCAAGAACCGACTAGAAAGCTAACACTTGCAAACTAATAGCTTTTTTACATATTTAAAAGGAGATTCTTGATTAATCTAAACTTCTGGCAACTTTTTCTTATAATACTTGTCCTTGTATATGACAGACTAAATTACTCTTCTGATACATGATGTTGTTTTCAAGGTATCCCACAGATAACCAACAGAATTCCTAGCAAGCATAGATGCTACTCCAAATAAATCACAGATAGTTACTTTAACTGCTTGCATTAGCAAGAGCAGCCAAGTGGGAGTGACTGAAGTGCACTTCATTCTGGAAAGCAGTACAAACTGTTCATTAACCCAGTGCATACATGGCAATATCGATATATGTTTAATATAAGAATTACATTATATTATATTATTCCTTAAATTCCCGAGCTTCAGAAGAATAGATGATGATGACTGTTTTTAGAGGTGATTGCTTTTATTAGCCTGTCACTTGTGGTCCTGTGGATTAGGGATTAATTGGCTGAATTACTCTATATTGAAAATGGAAAGGCACTTTTCTTCAAACTGCCCAGTGTATGTTATGTTAGCAATCAATATTTTTCTTTAAATTGCCAACAAATGACCATTTTTCATCATTTTGTAAGTTAACTCTTGCTTTGTTAGTTATAAAGTTGGATCTAACCTTCCTTGCTTGAACAAACTTTGTTAAGCATGAACTGTGGACTTACCATATAAATCTTTTGCACTCATTTTGCTAGCACCGTCTCCTTTACCCATGCTGCCACTGGAAAAAGAGAAAGCAGTAAGATGAAACAAGAGCACTTTCATCTGTCTTTGAGAAAATTCACCATTTTTTTCCATAGTGCTAATGACAGGAGTTTCCTATGCAGGAAAACAGGACATAGAATCCTAAACAAGGTTTGGCTGCAAGGTCCTCCATTTTTTCCATATCATGAGATTAAAAAAACAGCATTTTCAATTTTTCCTTTCCCAATTCTCACTCCTCAAACAGATAATGTAGCAATTTCTCCTAGAGATTGGACAATAAGTTTATCAATTCTCCTCACTTGATGCTGACTTCTTATGCCTCTTGTCATTTGCAGGTTTCAAACAGGGCAAAGAGTTTGCAACAGCTCTGGCTCTTTGTCAATTACTATGTTACCACCCTTTTTAATAATCTTATTATAATATATTTTCTATTTTTGCTTGTTTTTATTTTACACCGCCTAGAGTCAGAATTTGGAATCAGGCAGTGCCTAAACTGAATACATTAAATTAAATCCCCTGCTAATGACATAGTAAAAGAATAAAAGGGAACAAATTGCCATGTTCTTAAGGAGCTGTAATTCCTAGTGACATAAATCAGCAGCGGGCTGGTTTCAGGCTATAGGACTTGCTGTGTCTTTCACTAGATTAGAACCTCAAAGTCTCCATCCTGAACCTGAAGCAAAAGAAGTCAAGGCATGTCTTCTGCAATTTAAGAACTCAGGACATGAATTAATACATTTAAGTTACAGGAAAGCAGATTGACAATTATTAAAAAAGTCCCCAACCCGAGCCACGGGCAGGGACTGGTCCATTGGCCCATTGGGAACCGGTCCATGCAAGCAGCAGGTGAGTGTGAGAAGCTTTATTTGTTTATGTGCGGAATTAGGTTATGCATGCGCAATCATCTCTTCCCCCCCCCGCTGCTGCTTGCCGTCACTGCTGCCGGTCTGTGGACCCCAAAAGACTGGGAACCACTGTTTTAGGGGACAGAAAAACAATTGAGTTGTTCCTATCATTACCCAAAGGGAATCAGAAATGTAAACTGTATATGTTCCAGTGGTCTACCAGAGCAGCGGACGCCAACCTTTTGGACTTCAGGGACCACCAAACTCATAATTTTAAATCCCAGGGACCACTAACTGGTTCTGTGGGCGTGGCCTAATTTGTGGGTGTGGCTTGGTCATGTGGCTGGCTGGGCATTGCTTGTATATAAATACTATAAATATTTATATAAATATTGAATTTTTTTATAAAAAAAGAGCAACTTTTACCCAAAATCAGGCAAAGCAGGCAGGCAGATTGAGTTGCTCACAGAATCACAGATTCATTCAGTGATCTTTCTATCTGCCATCGGCTAGCTCAGTCTCTCAAATTTGCTTGCTATGAGTCTGCACTGAATAATAGAATCTTCAGTCCTAAGGGAGGTTCGGCTGTGCTTAAAAGCAGAGCTGAAGATCTAAAGACTAGCTAGAAAGCAAGAAATCCAACCATTTCCTGCTTCCTAGCTAATCTAAATCTCCTGGCACAGCAGAACAGATGATGGTCAGAAAAAGGAAAAATAGCAATTTAGCAGGCAGGTTTGCTGGGTAAAGAGTGAGTGGGTGGGGAGGGTTCGCGTGGGCCATGTGGTGGCGCAGCCTTGTGTTTCTGCGCAGCCTGGATTAATTGCTTTGGGGGGTGCTCTGGGGGTGAGATTTCTCTGCACCCCGCCAAAATTTTCTCACGGCCCACCAGTAGGCTGCAGCCCACCAGTTGGTGACTGCTGCACCAGAGGATTTCATGTTCACCTAATCTAACCAGAAATAATAAAGTAGAATTACTATTTTACCCAAGACACAATTCTACTTTTCAGCATCTGCAAATTTGCCCTCTACATATCCTCCGTATACTTTCTATGACAATCCAGATTATAGAACTATGAACCTCTCCAGTTGCTTTCTCCTGCACCCCCACCTTGTTCCATTTAAACATTAGATTCCTTACTTTGCAGAACCAGAGTGGCTGCCTATGGATCCTTTCTGGCTCATACTGCTTCCGGGATATTCACCTGCAAGAAAACAAGATGGATTACTTGAGAGGCTACCCTGCTTACACTGTCATCATTGATTTGCTTATCTATATTTAATTTAATTTAATTTAATGATGGGATTTCTATGCCGCCCTATCTCCCAAAGGACTCAGGGTGGCTCACAGAAATAAAAACAGAAATACAAAATTTAAAAAGCAATTAAACACGAAACCCCAATTACATTAAAAATTAAAACCACCAACAAATCTAAAAGCAATTAAAAACCCCATCAGTCCAGGTTGGCCGATCGAAAAAGCCAAGTCTTTAGGTTGCGATGGAAGGAATAAAGGTCAGGAGCCACCCAAAGCTCCACGGGCAGCTGGTTCCAAAGGGCAGGTGCACCCACAGAGAAGGCCCTCCCCCTGGGAGTCGCCAGCTGACATTGTCTGGCCGACGGCATCCTAAGGAGACCCTGCCTGTGGGAGCGCACAGGGCGATGGGAAACCATTGCTGGCAGCAGGTGCTCCCGCAAATACCCCGGACCTAAGCCATGAAGGGCTTTATAGATGATTACCAGAACCTTGAATCTCACCCCGAGGGCAACCGGCAGCCAATATAGCTTTTATCTCACAAATTACAACAGTGTACAGGGAGTCCTCGACTTGCAACAGTTCATTTAGTGACCATTCAAAGTTACGATGACACTGAAAAAAGTGACTTAGGACTATTTTTCACTTACGACCTTTGTAGCAGTCCCATAATCATGTGATCAAAATTCAAATGCTTGGCCATTGGTTCACACTTATGACTGCTTTGGTGTCCCACGGTCATGTGATCACCTTTTGCCATCTTTTGATAAGCAGTATCAATGGGGAAGCCAGATTCACTGAACAACTGGGTTGCTAACTTATCAACTGCAGTGGTTCGCTTAACAACTGTGGCAAAAAACATTGTAAAATGACACTGAACAAATGTTTTGCTTAACAACAATGGGCATTTTGGGCTTAATTGTGGTTGTAAGTCGAGGACTACCTGTAATTGCAGGTGGGCTGGCAATGGGATCAGGCTGGTGCTCAGTCTGGACTATGGTCACCATAAAACCTTCTCCCTTGTGGTACCATTATAGCCTTGTTGATGCAAAAGGGAACAGTTGGTTCTTTCAAAGAACCGAGAGATTTAAAAGTGGAATGGAAGATGGATTTCTAGGTTCACTGAGAGCAGTTCATGGATTTAACAGGGCATCATCTATTCCTGTATTCAGAAAAGATTGAGGGGACCATGCTAACAATGGGCCAAGCAGAAAGTGTGGATATTCCTGCAGACTTCCTCCACAACAGCCTTGGGATCTTCTTGGGGATACATCTTTGATTAATCCTCCTGGCTGACTGGAGAAGGCCGATTGATTTCTGCTTTTAAGGGTCTTCAAAATGTGTCTCTTTGGGCAGTTTTTTTAAATTATTGATCATTTTAGTTCATTTTTAGTATCTTTTGTTTTAACTAAATACGTTTTTATCCTGAAATGGATGCCAAGAAATTAAATAGCCAGTAACGTATCAAAATTAATCCAACCAACTAATCAACCAAGCAACCAATAAATATACATTTAAATTAAATACATAAGGGAATAATCAATTTGGAAGACAATTGGTTGCAGATTAAATGCCAGCTAAAATTAATTTGCTTGTTGTTATGTATGCAGGTTTAAAGTCATTGGTTTAGTTTGAACTGTTCTTGTAAAATGTAAGAAATGATTGGTTTAAAAAGTGCGCCTGATTGATTGGCTGGCAACCGCTGCTGGCTATAAGTAGCAGCCGCAGCCCAGCCAAAGTGGGTTCGTTCTGAGCTGTAGTCACTAATAAACAAAGAGCTTGAAGCACTCCACGTCTGTCTCTTCATGCAAACTTAACACTGGCGACGAAGGTGGGATCTCCCTGAAGAAGGCAACGCAGAACAGAAGAAGAGAGAGATGCGCTGAACACACACCCCCAGCCCCGTTCAATCCGACGGCAGAAGACTGGGAGACATATGCAGATCGTTTCCAAATGTATCTGGAAGGAAACGATCTTGCCGACATTTCCGAGAAGCAGAGGGTCTTTCTCACGCACTCGTCCGCAGTTTTCAAGATGGCGAAGGCATTGGCGGAGCTGCAGACGTGAAGGTAATGGAATGGCCTGACTTAGAAAAGTTGTTAAGAGCCCATTACACCCCATAAGTATCGCCTCATTAAGAGACACGAAGTTTTACAGTCGGGATCAAGGGGAAAGCAAAACGCAAACGACTTTGGCAAGTTTAAGAGACATTGGGGTGCATGTGAATTTAACAATTTAGAAGAGGCCATGCGCCGATCGATTTGTTCTGGGCCTTAAAGACAAGGTGCTTCAGAGCAAGTTATTACTAAGACCTAAGATCACGCTGAAGAAAGCAATAGAAGAGGCCTCTTCAGCAGAAGCTACCAAGTCCTCAGCAGCAGCCATGAAGAAAATTAACAAGGCCACAAGCCATCCTGATGTGGAAAAGTCCACAATAACTCATTGTGAGCAAATAGATTCTGAGTCAGACTGTAGTGAGGTGGAGGAAGGAATTTATAGACTCAGAATGGAGCGGAAAAAGAAAGACCTGGGAAGAAAGAGGCAAGATTTCTACTCCAGAGGTTGTGGGGGAAGCCACTGAATGCAAGTTCCTAGATACCATCTGCCTCCGTTGTGAAAAAAGAGGACACCTAGCAAGAGTCTGCAAATCATCCAGAGCTCCACCCAACAGAAGGAAGTTTCCTGACAAAGAATTCAAGCCCAACAACCTCAGTGAGAAAATGGGGCGCAGCACAGAAGCAAAGGGGAAGAATGAAACTCATCAGACAGTAACTATTGGTCATTCTTCTTCTATCAATAACAGAAAAGTGCATATCAAGGTACTAATTGAAGGAAGGCCTTGCCAAATGGAAGTGGACTCAGGCTCATATTTATCTATGGTGTCATGGGACACTATTCACAGACTACTCCCAAACATTCAGAAGAAGTATTTCAAGAAGCAAGCACTGACTCTTAAAGACTACCAAGGGAACAAGATTCCAGTAGTTGGAACAAGAGAATTCAACGTGAAGTTCAAAGGCCACACCAAACGCTTACCCCTGACCATCATGGACAAGGATCGCCCAAGCTTGCTGGGACTTGAGTGGTTTAATCCACTAGGCATCGAGGTGACTGGCATCAATCACGTGAGCAACACTGAATGGGAGGAGTCCTTGAAGTCTGAGTTTCCAGAGGTTTTCAGTGAAGGATTGGGCAAGTATATGGGGACCCCTATCACTTTCAATCTAGATCCCAAGGTGCCACCAATTCACTTAAAGCCCAGAAGGGTCCCATTTGCCTTAAAGGAAAAAATTGATGCACAATTAGATAAACTAATAGCTCAAGGCGTTTTAGAGCCCACTA
Source organism: Naja naja (assembly GCA_009733165.1). NCBI lineage: Eukaryota > Metazoa > Chordata > Lepidosauria > Squamata > Elapidae > Naja > Naja naja. The sequence goes on along the minus strand of CM019148.1, from coordinate 259,658,146 downwards.
ACCACTCCAGGTGGGAGACACCCATAGTCACACCAGTCAAGCTGATGGGTCAGTGAGAATCTGTGGAGACTATAAGGGGACATGAACCATGCAACAGAGCGCATATCCAGTTCCAGTGGTGCATCATTTACTACATTCACTTGGCAGGGGTACAGTCTTTGCCAAATTGGATCTGGCCCAGGCATATCAACAACTAACAGTTGATGATGCCACTGCAGAGGCCCAAACCATTGTGACTCATAGAGGTGCTTTCAAATGTAAAAGGTTACAGTTTGGAGTAAGTGTGGCACCAGGCATCTTCCAAAGCCTTATGGAAAGGATGCTCCAAGGACTGCCAGGGTAGTACCTTACTTTGATGATGTTAATCTCTGCTGAAAATGACACTCAGTTACAAGAGACTCAGAGAAGTCCTTACCAGATTCAAAGGTTAAAAGTCAAGGAAGAAAAATGCACTCTTAGAACTGACAAGGTTGAGTTCTTGGGCTATATGATTGACAAGCATGGTATCCACCCCACAGATGCCAAGGTTCAGGCAATCAAAAAGCCCCTAGACCAAAATGTAAAACAGATTTGCAAGCCTTCCTTGGACTCATTAACTTTTATCACTTGTTCCTACCTCAGAAGGCAACCATTGCAGAACCACTGCACAGATTATTAGACAAAAGTCTGCGTGGGTCTGGGGCAGAAAAGAACAATCTGCATTTAACAATATTAAAAGATTAATCACGTCTGATGCTGTACTGATACAGTTTCTGAGAATTTGCCTGTTGTACTGACTTGTGATGCATCCCCTTTTGGAGTGGGGGGTTGAGCCACAGGCTTCCCAGTGGGAGGAAGCTCCTATTGCATTTTACTCTGCACCTTGACCAAAGCAGAGAGGAACTACAGCCAACTGGACAAGGAAGCCCTGGCAATTGTTGCAGCTGTCAAGAAATTCCATGAGTATTTATATGGGAGAACATTTACCATTGTTACAGATCACAAACCTCTGTTAGGCATTGTGGCAGGAGACAAACCTACGCCCACTATCCTGTCACCAAGAATGCTGAGGTGGACTGAATTTCTTGCTGCTTATTCATACAAACTCATCCACAAGCCTGGCAAGGACATTGGACATGCTGATGCACTGAGTCGCTGCCCACTTCCTTCCACACTGAGGACTTTGAACCTGAACACACACCTTTTTCCTAGAAACTGTTGCCAAGCTTCCAGTGCATGCTGCTGAAATTGCCAGAGAGACTGCCAAAGACACTGTATTGGCTCCTGTTATAGGCTGGATTAAGAAAGGTTGGCCTCTTCAAGATCTACCTCAACTTGCCCAACCTTTTAAATCCAGACAAACTGAGTTATCTGTATTAAGAGGATGTATTTTGTGGGGTAACAGGGTGGTTATTCCTACAAAACTGCAAAAAGAGGTTTTGGAAATGTTACATGAGGGTCATCCAGATATTGTCAGAATGAAGGGATTGGCCAGGAGTTATGTATGGTGGCCAGGTATTGACAAAATGGTTGAAAACTGGGTTGCATCTTGTCCCAACTGTCAGGTAGTCAGGCCTGCCCCACCTCTCGCCCCCACACAGGAATGGGAATGTCCTAGGGGCCCATGGTCCAGGATTCACATTGATTTTGCTGGCCCTACAAGAGGGCACACTTTCCTTATTATAGTAGATGCATATTCCAAATGGCTAGAGGTCATCCCTATGGCATCCACCACAACTGATGCTGTCATCAAACAGCTTAAAAGCTTTTGTAACTCACGAGTTAACTGATGTACTCATTTCTGACAATGGTCCTCAATTTACATCCAACCTTTTTGAATCATATCTAGCACAGCAGGGTAACAGACATGCCCTGACAGCCCCTGGGCATCCTTCGCTAACGGCGGGCTGAACGTATGGTACGATTTACCAAGGAAAAACTTCAGCAATTGGGTCCAGGGGACATCACTGAGAGAGTTGAAAAACTTCTCAGTGTCCAGCATATCACTCCTAACCCATCAACTAACTTATCCCCAGCAGAGTTGTTGATGGGTAGGAAACTCAGGTCTCCCTTGACCGCCTTCATCCCACTTACGCACCCAATGCACCACTAGATTCCACTAGCAAAGTTCGCACGTTCACTGTGGGTGATTCTGTTTATGCTAAGAACCTTATGGGTGAACCTTTGTGGATTCCTGCTGAGATAACCCAAATCACAGGCCCTCGATCTTACAGGATACAAACAGAGGATGGTGTCCTCTGGAGCAGGCACATTGATCAGTTAAGATCCAGATTGCCTCAGGAGCATCACTTTTGCTCCTCTCTGGTTCCCATACCTACTGCCTCTTCTAGGGGGGAAGGGGAGGATCATGAGTGTAATGAACAAGCAAGAATCAACCCCATGTGTAACGAGCTAACACGACAGGAACCATCCCAAAACCTGTCACAATACCAACAACCATTTTCACAAATGGAAGATTGCACATCATTACCTGATTAAGGTGCTGACATTGGGTTGGAGATGGATTGGGAGGAGAGACCAGGTTGTAGTAACCAAACAGGTTCTACCATTACTACAAGTCCTAGTAAGGAAATGTCAGCAGACACATTTCCTCCCTCGCAAGGTGAGAACCTTAAAACATCTGAACCATGTAGGTCTCACGTAAGAGCCCCACCTATTTAAAAGAATACATTAGATAGGCTGGGGTTTGAGTATGGACTGAACCTAGTGGGGAGGGGTGTTATGTATGCGGGTTTAAAGTCATTGGTTAGGTTTGAACTGTTCTTGTAAAATGTAAGAAATGATTGGTTTAAAAAGTGCGGGAAAACCCTGCACTCTGATTGGCTGGCAACTGTGGCTGCTGGCTATAAGTAGCAGCTGCAGCCCAGCCAAAGTGGGTTCGTTCTGAGCTGTAGTCATTAATAAACAAAGAGCTTGAAGCACTCCGCGTCTGTCTCTTCATGCAAACTTAACACTTGTTGTACTACATTAAAACTTTCATAGTATTAAAAAAATCAAAACTATATTCTAATCTATAATTTATGCCAAAGTCAGATCTTAAACTACCTCCACCTGCAAAGTACAATTAATGCTATTTTTAGAAGCTTATTAATGAATTCACATTTGAGGAAAAAATATTTTACTTCATGCTGGAGTCAGTTGATCATTCCTTTTTTTAAAAAGCTATCCCAGAAACAATTTTTAAGCCATAAATATTAAATATGTTTTGAGATGCTGGATATCTTCTAAGGATTAATCAGTTCACAACATGAATGAAAATAGTAACATCCATATATATATAAAGGAAAGCTTACTGGCATTTCCAAAGAACAAAGCCCCCATTCTTTCTATTTTTAGAATTTCTTTCTGATGAAATAGAAACTATCACTTGCAAATTCTTCAGGATGACTATTCATAAAAAAATGTAAAAATGATCTCCATATTACAACGAAACCTATTTTTTAAAACATAAATTCCTGTTTTACAGTGAGATGGGAGAGTGTTGGACTTTGCTTTTGTTTAGTCTGAAACATTCTCATTCTCCTAAGCTTTATGTTTTATCTTTATCTTTCTTTAACTATGAATCTATTTTGATGAACTATGTCATAGTTCTTCTGAGTCTCCATGTGAGTCTCCATAAGGGTGGGATTCTACCTTGTTCCCATGTTCAGCTCGCTCCAAACCAGGTGCGACAAGGAAGTGCCCCTCCCATTTCCTGTGCTTTATGCCTTTGTTTAGAGCACAGCTGATTCACACCTCAGCTGTTTTCTTCACAGGGGCTGCAGTTGAAGGTAAGATCACTGAACCAGTTGTTATACTGGTGGAATCCCAACCCTGGTCTCCATATTCAGAATGTTTACAGCTCTACAGCTTTTCTGTCCTGCCTTTCCTTCCTTTTTAATTCTCTCTAATCTCAATGAGGGAGAATATTTGCAGCTCGGGGTTGAAATGAGGGGTCCTTGGTGCTCTCTGAACTTGATTGTTTTCTTGTAGACTTTTCATTACCCAAACCAGGTAACATCATCAGTGCTATTAGTTTGGGTAATGAAGCATCTGCAAGAAAACAACCAAGCTCAGAGAGCACCAAGGACCCCTTTTTATTCTTCCCATCAATTTTTATTTTTAAAAATCCTCGTATTTTCTTTCTGATACTTATCTCATTCTGTCAAATCCTGGAGTGAATCAGATTCTCTTTGTTGTTTGAATGGGTCTAATGGGTTTACTATTCATTGCATATTATACTTTTATTGGAATGTAGTTAAATAACATATCTCAAACATTCTTATTAATGGTTGGGGAGGAAGCACGTAATAAATAATTCCCAGAAGAGGTTAATCTTGCCCATCAATCATGTCAAAAACCTGCCTGACCAGAATAACTACTATTCATAGAACAGGAAACTCTTCAATTTTTTAAAGCAGCTTTTGAACATTTTTGTTTTTAATTGGAATAGGACACTCTCTGCACTGGTTCATGACATCTTCTGTACAGGCTCTTTGATGGACTATTTTCAAATGGCTATTGGTCATTCTTCAGCCCTCATATCTCTGCCTCACAAGAAATACATGGAGGATATTTCAAAACTCCACTGTAACGAAACTCTTTAAATTATCTGACTGAAATTTTGCAGGGTAACATATCTCTGCTTTTTTTCCTTCCCATTCTGCCAAAACTTGAAGCAGACATCATACTATTCCATTACAGTTTATAATCATTTACCAAAACTCAATTCTCAAAATAATACATATGGAATACTGTTAGAATCTGACATATAAATTTTAAAATGCAAACCAAATCTGACATATAAATCAAATCTTGTGTAGTTCACATAACCCAATTTATTCATATTTTACATTTTTCTCCTTGGTGTATCTATAAACACAAAGTCACATCATAGTAATAAGTGACAATAAACACACTGAATCAGTTCAGGATTTTATTTATCTTTCTTGGTTTACTCAAAGAGGAGATACTGAACCTGATTTGGTTGCATTGCAATGATTAGCATAGAGATGATCTGAAAAAACAAGATCACTCTAATACCAAATAGGGAATAGTTAAAGCTATTTTTCCCATTAATTACATATATTTGTAATTAATACAATAATAAAGCAGATAAAATAGAAATAAAAATAAAAAGCAGATAAAAGAAAAATAAAAACTCCTTCAAATTATGAGTTTGGAAATAGGGTACTATGCATAGCTTGGAGAACAAAAATAAACAATCAAACGTATTTTAGTCTGCATCAATCCAGAAATATGACTAGAATATAAGGCTGCCTTATTCTGGTCATATCAGGTAATCAAATTCTTCAAAAAACCAATCATGCTTGGAATGTTGGAGATGCTAAAAAACGAACCTAGTAAAGTATATTTTGGATTGATGCCATCAAGCAAGATATAGGTTTAAACTTGGAAACATTGAAAAAGTTGTAAAACATGAGAAAGAATAGAGGCAGCCAATACATAAAGTCTCTGAAAGTTGGGTGTGAGTGAACAATCAGAAGACCAGCAAAAACACTGAATAACCACAAATGCTTGCTCCCCATACAAATCTTATTGTACTATATTAACAGGGTTTGGTTTAGATAGCATTACTGTAACATATTTAGTTTCCTTTTTGCTTTTCTCTTATAAATCTGTCAATTTGATGTATGGGACACAGTTTCTTCAAACTATAAAAAAGAAGCATAGTTGCTAACATGAATTAGTGGACTAGTTACAACTGAATTACCTTTTCTACAACAATTCCCTTCAAAGCCACCCATTTGCGGACATCCCAGTTGGCCATATTGTGAGGCATCCTTACTGTGGGGCATCCTTTGCAATGAGGGACATATAGGAAACAAATTGCATCATGCTTGGGGTTGCTTTATTCACACACAATGAGTTTCCAATTTTTGAATCTCTTCCTATTGGAAAGCATATGAAAGTCATAACTGAAACAAAATATTGTGCAGAAGATTGGCCATAGCTGCCCAATAAATAAACTTGCACATGATATTAAAATCCACACACTGAATGGGAAATGATAGCCACATGGAGACTTTCCTTTTCAAAAGCAACTGGCTATTACAATGCTAGAGGAAAGTTGAACTGAAAAAACTTTAACCTTAGACTGTCTACTATTGACCTCACCCCTTTCCTAAGAGGTCTGTAGGGGCTGTGCATAAGTGCACCAACGTGCCTACCGTCCCTGTCCTATTGTTTCTTTTATTTTTCTTATATGTATTCATTTCATGTATTCACAACTATGTTTATCCTTATACTTATTATCTGGTAAGGATTGACCAAATAAATAAATAAATAAATAAATAAATAAATAAATAAATAAATAAATAAATAAATAAAATAAAATAAAATAAAATAAAATAAAATAAAATAAAATAAAATGTATGAGATTCAAATAAATTTGGTTATACTAAGGTACTTGTACTTTGTGTTTAACATACACACATAGCCTATGTTTTGAAAAAATGTTCCCTTCTATCTGCAGAAGATGGGAGGAACCTCTAAAATACTAGCTGATGCTGGAAATGAGTCTGTTTATCAGAAAAGCAGCTACTGAAGGGGATGTATTCCATATCTCCCATCCATCCTGTCTGTTGCCACCATGGCAATCTGATCCTTAGAAAGCACCACTTTTATTTACTGAAAACAGTGGTCTTTCACTGGCCTTTGTTGGGTATACACACAATTTAGGAATTTATACAAAAGCTACCATTCAGGGAAAGATTTTTGTGACCTTAGAGCAACAAAAAGGAACTTGCATGTTATTCAAAGAAAGAGGGTGGGTCTTGTTACAAACCCAAAACCGGTACACCTTGTTCTTGAACAAGAATTGTTCACATTGCTGACATTTAGCAGAAATTAAATATAATGGAATTCATGAAATTAAACCAAACTGCAAGTGAGATATGATGGGTGTGCTACAAAAAAAAACTAAGCATGTTGGAAGACATCATATCGGCAATAGAGAAATGATAATAAACAACCTTATTAAAAGCACTTCCTGGTATTTTTAGTTCCTCTCAAAACCTTTGCCATCTGGCAGCTATGTTGGCTGGAAAATATGGCATTGGCAATGGAATGCAACAGAGAGTGCACCAAATTTGGAAAAGGGGTAGTAACTACAAATAAGCAAGCTTTCCTCGACAGGATCTCTTCAAGTGCTTCTCCTTGAAGCAATAGCTAATTATAAGTTCCTGGGAAACTGAAAAGCAAAATGTCATGGAAACGTTCTTCTTTAATATTTGTCCCCAGATAGTAGTATCTGGAATATATTCCCTGCAATTCTGGATTCACCAGAGAGTGTAATGGTATGTGGAATGACCTTAGGATGCTGGGCGAAGAGATGCGGCCTAGGAAACGGGCCAATAAAAGGTAGTATAGCTCACAGCTGCATAATGGACAGACCAAGAAGCTCAGGAGGGACCCTCCCTTAGTCATTGGGCTGTAAAGATGACGCTGGGAGAATTGTTCTTTCAGATGTGCAAAAGTCTGTTAACATGGCTTTACAATAATAAAGTAAAATTATCTTATTGGGCTGTGTTACTTCTTTGCTTTACCTGGTAAGGCTGAGATCAATCAACTGCAAGGAATTATATGGATGCTAATCCTGTTGTTTGTTTCTTTGTTTTACCGTGGAATGCTATAAGGTTATTTGCTAATTAGTTCAGAAAGCTGTGCCTCAATGATATATTTGAAACACATGCAATATCTTTAATATCATTAATAGATTAGACTTATTCTATCAGGCAAACTTCAAAGAACAAGTATAAATTGGGTTTCTCCTGTTTCTCTGCCTGTATGCTCAGTCATAAAGAGTTTCTGAATGAATACAGCATGTTTTTCACAAACGACCAAAGAAATCCAGCAAGTTCTCTTCCATATGGCAACAGTTTCTCTTTGCAAAACAGTTGATAGCTAATCCCGCAATTCAGCAGCTGACCTTGACACATGGCAGGAACCAATTAAGTGACCAGCAGGAGAACACACTAACGGCATCAGACAGCTTCCTTATCCATGTCCAGTGAGTAATGATTCCATGTTGTAAGAAACATGATGCTTGGTGATTCTAAAGAGCCTAAGCAATTGCTATGAAATACAGTTGCCAAACAAAAGGTGCTTTTGCTCTACTAAATTTTGGGCCATGTCCAGCCAGGGGATGAAAGCTGTGGGGAGGGGAGAGATAAGACATAAGGTGAGGTGAGAGTTCCCACCAAAGGGGAAAGCAGACTGCCTCACAGCTTGACACAGCATTAGTTTTTTTGGCTGCAAAGTAGATCCAAGATGTTTCTCTTGCACTGCAGTTGATGCGGAAGTAAATGGACTTATCTGTCAGCAGAAACACCAACCTGGGATAATCACAAGACAGCAGAAATTCTGTGCATGGAGTTGCCCTGAGTTGGTGTCTAGTCAAGCAAAAAGTAAACTCATATATCCCAGCAAGCCAGACAAACAAACAAAAGCTAAAAATTGCTTCTTTTCAAACATTATGGCTTAGTATAGTATAGATAGTATAGTATAAATACTGAATTTGGTAGAAGGCAATCACTTTTGCAAACCATACACAAGTTTCACAAGCTACCTGAATGAATCCCTTTTCCTCAAAACTTGAGTTAAGCTAATCTCTCATATTGCAGGATCCACCAGGACCAGAGGTTTTGTCTTCTGAGTTTTCAGACTCGTTCTGGAGCCCATTCCAGCATGAGTCTGAAAACTCGGAAGACAAAACCTCTGATGACCAACCCAGATTGGATCCTGCAACCGTATCCTGGAACACAGATATTGGCCTTCATTCGTGAATCTCTCATATCAGTCCTTCCACAAACAAAAAGTGTCATTCACTTCAGGGAATCACTTTTCAAGAACTGACTACAAAATACTTTTTGAGTACGGCAAGCAAAAATACACAAACATCTTCATATAAAAGCTCAGTGTAACTTTCTGAGAATGAAAGGGTTTTATTGAAGAAATAACTAGTGATGATTGTGCTACAGCATGGGAAAAAAACCCTGTTTTTAGCCTCACTGAAAATAAAGCAAAGAGAATTTGGAAAATAATTTCATATTTTTTCATCCTACTCAATTAAATAGGGATTTGAATACTGGACTTTATTTAAGAATTACAAATGAGGGAAAGAAATTGAGTTAAAAAGTAAAAAAAGAAAACAAAATCTTTTTCCCATTGATTTCAGAATTCCTTGGGGAATTCCTAACCCTATGAATTTGAAATCTGTTGCTGACAGATGAATAATTTTAATACCAGGAAGTATGCCAACTAAATAGGTATGCATAGAGATTCCCTGCAGAAAAACATTTAAGTATTTATTCAGAAATGTCCTATACTGCAATGGTCCTCAACCTTTTGGGCACCTGGGACCGGTTCCATGGAGAACGGTTTTGCCCCCCATGGACTGGGAGTGGGGCATGGTTTTGTGTGCTGCCTGAATCCTATAGATGGGTCTTCACTTGTTTGTGCAGAGTAGTTTCTGGCATGCCGCAGACCAGTACCTATCTACACAGACCAGGGCTTGGGGATCCCGATGTACTGTGCTGCCTGAGTCCTGGCAGCTGAATTTAAGCTCAACCAGGCACTTGTAATTTCAGAATCATTTTGTAAGAGCTTGCTCCACCGCTGAGTTAAAGTATTACTATCCATCTTGGTAGAAAATAGCTAGTCTGTTTTGCATTTATAGTCTCTATTTTGGCTTTCTGCCAAAACCTTGTGTTCCAATTTCACATACACGGGGCAGATAAGGAAAGCAATTGGGGAAATCCTCTGGCTTTGCTGTCTTCCCTCTTTCTGAATAATATAGCTAGAAGGAAATGATCTGCCAGTCAGGACCATGATGGAGGAGGGGGTCAGTTTCAACAGGTATCTGACTGGCCTCTCCTTTGACCCTGTCTGGATGAAAGCAGGATAGCATATCTGTCAAAACTGGGAAAGCTGCGTCATCAATTGAAAGAACCAGTTCCCTCAATCAGCTGTCTGGAGGGCTGGTCTTGATAGCAGGTTTAGCCTTCCTCCAGCAGAATGTTAAATCTATATAAAAGCAAGTTTGCTGCTAGCTTTGGAGAGAACCACTCTTCTGCCTCAGTTTCCTTTTTCTTAGCCACTCAATTATCTGGTGGACTAAGGGATGCTGCTAAGAACTGATACAGCTGGCAGCTGTGCCCAGCTCTTTCCATCCAGAGGGCAAAAAAAGAATGGCAGCAGGCAAAAAGGCCCAGGATCCAAGGAGAAGGATAGTGCCATCACTCCATCGCATCAACCTTACGTGCCAATAGCACCAATCTGCTCTGCCCTTCATGGGCCATCCGACTGGGCCATCACTGGAACAGTGGGTGGAACGTTTTGGATTTTAAGCACTGCTATGCACTGCTGTCAGTCTAAGAGGAAATATCACTACAAACCTCAAATAGCTAAAGTTGACTTAAGCTTGTCTCACTCATGGGATGAGAATGAGGTGAAACCAGCATCACGGACTCACCCTAAAGTAAAAAAAGTTGCCAAAACATGTTCTTAGTAAAGTTAGATGCAAGGGTGGGAAGGCCCTTAAATTTTTTTTTCATCTTTATTTTCAAATCGACCTTTATCCAAATGGTCTACATAAAGATTAGAACTCATCATACCAGGCTAAATATATTACATATTATGTCTAATAATATTTTGCTCTACTGGGCAGGCTCAGCAATCACATTTGAAATGTAGGATTAAGGTTGAACCTCTAACTCCCTCAGTATTTCGCATAGTAGATATTTATTTACTTATTTATTTTATTTATGAGATTTATATGCCGCCCTATCTCCCTAAGGACTCAGGGTGGCTTACAATGCTAAAAACAACACACTAGAAATATTAAAAAATAATTAAACCCAAAATCTCATAAATTAATTGAATTTAAAACAACACTAAAAAAATATTTTGAAAAAGGTATGAGAACTAAAACTTAGCTTATAAAAAGAAGGACAAGAAAGACAATCAAATACTAGCTGTGGAGAACAGTGCAGAATTTATTAAAAGAATTTAAAATTGTTTTTATATGTGAATATGATTTTTTATATGTGAATATTGAAACTTTATGTCTACAAACTGCAAAATTAAATGTACTTCTGAGGGAACAGTTAAAAGAAACTTAGGGGAAAATGCTGTCATGAAGGTGAAAAGAATGGAAAGAATCTGAATAATCTATAGTCCTTCATCTAGAAGAAAAGTCCTCAAATGCCCTTTCTCAACAGGATATATTTAAACTGATAAAAACAGCAAAGCAATTTGAATATATAGAATTTAATTCCTTCATATTATTTATTTATTTATTTTGTCAAGCGATTATAAGATAACAGGTATAAGTATAAACATAGTTATGAATACATGAAATGGATACATATAAGAAAAATAAAAAGAAACAATAGGACAAGGACAGTAGGCACGTTGGTGCGCTTATGCACGCCCCCTACAGACCTCTTAGGAAAGGGGTGAGGTCAATAGTAGACAGTCTAAGGTTAAAGTTTTGGGGGTTTGGGGAAGAAACCACAGAGTCAGGTAGAGTATTTCAGACATTGACCACTCTGTTGCTGAAGTCGTATTTCCTGCAATCAAGTTTGGTGCGGTTTACCTTGAGTTTGTATCTATTGTGTGCTCTTGTATTGTTATGGTTGAAGCTGAAGTATTCATTGACAGGTAGGACACTGCAATGTATAATTTTATATACTATACTTAGATCGAACTGAAGGTGGCATAGTTCTAGATTTTCTAGGTCTAGAATTTCAAGTCTGGTGGCATAAGGTATTCTGCAACGAGTAGAGGAGTGGAGAACTCTTCTTGCAAAATATTTCTGAACTTTCTCAACTGTGTTAATATCAGATACGTAATGTGGGTTCTAGACTGATGAGCTGTATTCAAGTATAGGTCTAGCAAATGTTTTGTATGCTCTAGTTAGTAGTGTGATATTACCAGAGAAAAAGCTACATAGGATTAGGTTAACAATTCTTAATGCCTTTTTGGCTATGTAGTTACAGTGGGCTCTAGCAGTTAGATCATTAGAGATGAGTACTCCAAGGTCCTTGACAGAGTTTGGATCATCAACAAGGTCTTGACTATTCAGCTTGTATTTTATTTTCTGATTTTTTTTGCCAATATGTAAGACAGAGCATTTATTTGTTGAGATTTGAAGTTGCCATTTGTTTGACCATTCTGATACATAGTCGAGGTCTTTTTGAAGGGTAGCAGTATTTTCTGTGGTGTTGAATAGCTTTACATCATCAGCGAAGAGAACACAGTTGCTCTTAAAATGATCAGAGGTCATTTATGTAGAGTATGAAAAGAGTTGGTCCTAGAACACTGCCTTGGGGAACACCACTGTTGATAGGTACAGAATTTGATAGGACGCTCCCAATTTTGACCATTTGTTGTCTGTTTGACAGGAATGCTTCTATCCAGTTATGTAGGTGTCCAGAGATACCAGATTTTAGTTTTAGGAGTAGTTTGTCGTGTACCACTGAATCAAAAGCTTTACAGAAGTCTATGTAAATTGTGTCTATTGCTTTGCCTTGATCAAGTTGTATAGTCCATATGTTTTTGCAGTGTAAGAGTTGCAGATTACAGGATAGTTTTTTTCTGAAACCAAATTGTTTATTAGAGAGAAGGCTGTTTGTCTTTAAGTGGAGGATAATGGATTGGTTAATAATTGATTCCATGACTTTTCAGGTGATGCAGCATAAAGAGATTGGTCTGTAATTTTCAACTAGGGTCTCCCTTTTTGAGGATGAGGATGATTGTGGCTTGTGACCATAGTTTTGGCTAGGAGCTGGTCCTGAAAGATTTTTCAAAGATTATGCTTAGAGGTTCGGCTATGGCAGCGGATAGCTTTTTCAAGAAGTAGGCACATACTCTGTCCGGTCCAATAGAGATGGTTTTAGATTGCGTGGTGCTTTTCCAACATTGTCTTCTGTAAAATCGATATGTATTAGATCATTGTAGTTGTCTGTGGTTCGATTAGGAAATACTGGGCATGATCCATTGCTGTTTACAAATACTGAGCCAAAGAATGTGTTAAAGAGGTTGGCTTTAATGGTGTCGTCATTGCAGTCTTTAGCATTAGGTCCTTTCAGGGGTGGAATGGACCTTGAGTCTTCTAGTTTGTTGTTTAGAAAATTGTAGAAAACACGGGTGGAATTGGTGCGTAGAAGGTTTTCCTCTTGTTTAATGTGATAATTGGTGCATTCAGTCTTTATCTGGTGTCATAAATTTTTGTATCGGCTTTTGAAGTTGGCAATGTGACCAGACTTGTTTTTCCACCAAAGTGATTTCGTTTTGAATTGAAGCTTCCTTATTGTTATGGGTAATTTGTTTTGGGTAATTTGTAATTTGTTATCACTAGGCCCATCCCTCTTTCCATGTTTGTGTAACTAGAAAATGGTTCTCTGGGAAGTGACTGTAGTGCATTCCATGTTGCTAATTCTGAAGTTCGGTTAACTCTCATCCAACCACACCTCAGTCTAAATCAGTGTCTCTCTCCTTAACAAGAATGAAGGTATCCAAAATTAAATCTCACAATTGATACTGGGGAGAGGGGAAAGTGGCAGGGATAACACAAGCAAAGAAAGATAAGCTTACTGTACTGCAGATGCAAACTTCAATTAAAAGGGAAATTAATGCAGAAGAATATTCTTGAGTTATGACTATCTTGCTGATTACTCAAGCAATGTATTACAGTCAGCAAATTCCTGGTCTCCTAGTTTTTATGAAATGATTTATATTTACATAAAATAATTTGAGGATCTATCCTTGCTGTACAATGTAATATTATCCAAGATATTGCAGGTACTTTAGCTAATTTGTTTAAAAAGTAAACCTCTTGGCTTTGTGAATGAAAATGTTACCTTTATGGTAGCTTTATCGCTATACTTGCTAAGTTTATAAGCATTAATGAAAAGTTTTATGTGTTTCCTTGTAGTCATAAAAGTGTTCATTTCTTTTATTTTTAAATAATAAACCTTTATTGAAAAATTAAAACATTAAAATACAAAATACAATACAAATATTTAAAATATAAGTGTATTACAATCCATTTTGACAGTGCTTGCATTTCATAGTGTTCATTTCTTTTGACTGCAGTCACTAATTTGTTATCCAGTTTCCAAATTACATGTCAAACTTCTATCAGAAAACTGTAGTTACTCTACCACAGGGGTGTCAAACTCAAGCCCCATGGGCCTGTTTCAGCAGGCGGGGTGCTTATTATATCTGGCCCATGGGGCCGCCCTGGAAACAATGAAGGACCAGCCCACTGTGCCTCTGCCAGCGAAAATGGAGGTCGGGAGGGCCACGCATGACACTCCCAGGTTGTTTCTGGTTGTGACGGCCTACTGCAGCACCCTACCAGCAAAAATTGAGATTAGGGAGGCTGTGTGTGGCCCCCTCAGCTCCATTTTCAGCTACGACAGCCCTCCTGGGTTCCATTTTAGTTGGCAGGGGGCTACAGGAGGCCATCACAGTCAAAAATGGAGCCTTGACAAGTGACGTCGAGCTGGCCACGCCACTGGTCACACACCCCTACCCTACCCCGTGAAGTCAAACACAACCTTGATGTGGCCCTCAATCAAATCAAGTTTGACACTCCAAGTTCTACAAGGAAAATATTTCAGTTTATGTCTCATGGCAAAACACAACTCAGGAGCCCTTCCAAAACTTGTTTGTGGTCATCCGAACATTTAACAAAGAAAATTCACCACAACAGTTTATTTCAAGGTAAAGCATGTGAAACTGAAATGTGTTTTTTCTTCCAGGAAAATATTTCATTTCTAGGACCAGGGAATGTATACTGTATATACTGTGCACTGTATACTCTGGGAAAGGTGCAACCACCCTTTCCATTTACATTTTCTGACAGATTTTTAATCATGATCTAGCAAAAAGTCACAATAGTTTGCTGTTTGAAATATAATGATATTTTGACAAGCAGTATTTTCGGAGGAAATAACCACAAAATAATAAAGTCTATTTTGCTTTAACAAATAGCATTTTCAGGGAAACAATCACATAAAAGCCCTTGGAACCATTTTTTTTTCTTGGGCTTTGTTCTCTAAACTATTGTAAAATTGTGACTAATCATTTGCAAAACCACAAAAATAATTTTGTGTGCCTGGAAGTGGGTTCTGAGTTAGGGCAGAAAAGGGAAGGGTAAAAAGATTTGTCCCGTGTCCAGAGCAAAAGATACCATTATGTTTTTATTCTGGTCACACACTCTCTTTCATCACTAGCCAATTTCTCTTTTCTTAGCTTTGTTCCACCTGCACAAATTGATGGAGGGGAGGGGGTTCAGCTGGAACATTATTTCCCAAGCTGGTATCTTCCAAACTATTTGGTTTGGACTGCAGAACCCAACATCTCTGGGTAACATGGATATGCCAACTGAGGGTGATAGGA
Organism: Naja naja; assembly: GCA_009733165.1. Classification (NCBI taxonomy): domain Eukaryota; kingdom Metazoa; phylum Chordata; class Lepidosauria; order Squamata; family Elapidae; genus Naja; species Naja naja. Next base: position 259,642,735 of record CM019148.1, on the reverse strand, counting down.
ATTGTTACGTAGACCCTAGTTGAAGATTGGTCTGCACAATTCATAATGCAGTACAGGTAGTCCTCGACTTACAACAGTTCATTTAGTGACTGTTTAAAGTTACAATAGCATTGAAAAAAGTGACTTATGACCGTTTTTTCACACTTACGACCATCGCAGCATCACCATGGTCATGTGAGCAAAATTCAGATGCTTGGCAACTGGTTCATCTTTATGACAGTTGCAGGGTCCCAAAAGGGTTGCAGGGTCCCCAAAAGGGGTCATATGTTCCCCTTTTGTGACCTTCTGACAAGCAAAGCCAATGGGGAAGCCAGATTTATTCAACAACCGGGCTACTAACTTAAAAACTGCAGTGATTCACTTAACATCCATGGCAAGAAAGGTCATAACATTGGGCAAAACTCACTTAACAAATGTCTCACTTAGCAACAGAAATGTTGGGCTCAATTGTGGTTGTAAGTCGAGGACTAACTACTGCATTAGATTTTTGTCATAATGGCTGAAACCATAAGAACAAATCCTACTTTTAAAAAAATGTACAGGATTACTCGGTAGTCTCTTCCAGATTTGTTGAAGAAACTCCAACGATGTTTGAATCACCAGACCTTTTTCATTGTGTCTTCAAGCTTTTCTTTTTCTCTCCACCCTCTTATCCTACAGCAGGCAAGCAGGCTATTTTTGAAACTGCAGTCAGTCTCTCCTCAGGCTAGCTTGTATGCAAATAAAGTTCAATTTCTAAAATGCTAAAAAATGATTTTAGTCTGTAAGTGCGTCCCATAGTCTAATGGTCTATTGTGAACCAATTCCCCAGTGAGCTTTGTGGAACTTTTGGGTAAGAGATGTTCTGGGAAATCCAAAATACATTGAAAAAGGCCAGATTCGCAAACATATGATACTTTTTTAAAAGCTTGCAGAGGACAGTTTTCATCAGGATGATTTTTACTGTAAATAGACATTGAAATCTTTTAGGTTATAGTTGAAAGACTCGTTTCAAAATATACCTTTCTTTTTCTAAAAAAAATGGGTTAGTTACATTAATTAAAATAACTGATACCATAGTGGCATAAAATTAGAGTATAGCAGGCTTCTCAATGGAAAAGCTTTTATTGCTGAAAATCTGCTATAAAGTTGAATTTGCTGATCATTTTTAAAAAAAGATCCAAAACTATTAAATAGAAGATACTGCAAATGCTTTTGTCCTGAAACTAGACATTTATTTTAGGTATTGGACACAAAGTGATCCCCAGGTCTTTCTAGCAAAAAATAACTCTGCTGATCACAAGTCCTCATTTCCACAGTAGAAATTAACGCAAAGATGCAGAACTTCTATCAGCCTTAAGAGTACCTTGTATGCCATGCTAACAGCTGTACTCCAAAAGTGATATCCTTCTAACCATACAGCATAAAACATTATTCATGGCACAGTGAGATGCATGGACCTTGCCAACTATGTTTTATTCAACAAACTACAATTAAAAATAATTATTTATTGGAACATGCAAACCAGGTTAGGAACAAGCAATGGAAAAAAAAATTGGCATACAGTTCAGTACATCTAAAATTCACAAGATGTATGTTTATGAGACAATGCCTTTTTCCTTCCTTTTTTTCATCAAATAACCAGACAAAGCAAATTTAATCAAAAAGTAAAGAGGAGAGGAAAATTTTTTCAAGTGCAATAGAAAAATATTTTAATGTACAGCTTTTTGGGAAAAAAATGTATCTTCAAAGTATATTTAAATAGAGACATCATATTATATGGTAAGGCAACCGGCAAAATGAAATCTTTCAGTATAATAATAATAGTATACACTATAGTATACTCCAGGTGAGATTCAAGGTATTGGTAACAACATACAAAGTCCTACATGGCTTGGGTCTGGGGTACTTGCGGGAGCGTGTCCTGCCAGCATCACGCTCCGATTGCCCAGTACGCTCCCACAGGCAGGGCCTACTTGGGGTACCGTTGGTTAGACATTGTCGATTGGCGGTGCCCAGGGGTAGGGCCTTCTCTGTGGGAGCACCCACCCTGTGGAATCAGCTCCCCTTGGGCCTTCATTTGGCCCCTGATCTCCACTCTTTCCGCCGTGACCTGAAGACCTGGCTCTTTCAACAGGCCGGTCTGGACTGACCCGGGGGAGGGCTTGTTTTAGAGTTATTTTAATTAATTTTAATTTATTATTTTACTCTCATTAGGCTTGTAACTGTTTAATTGTTTTTTATTGTAAATTTTGTACTGGGTTTTATTGTTAGCCGCCCTGAGTCCTTAGGGAGAGAGGGCGGCATACAAGTCTAATAAAATAAATAAATAAATAACTGTACACTCAGTGGCAAACTAGGTTAAGTATAGCTTTACCCATTCTTTCCTAACATGAAGAAAGTATGTCTACAATTCTTTGCAAAAGTCACATTGATAGGAAACTCCAGGAAGTGAAGCCTACATCTTTTAGGGTATCCAGGTTAAGGAAAACTACTGTTATACACCCCACACTCCTAGTCTGGTCATTTGAGGGCAGTCAGCTCCTGAAGAAGGATTTTTCAAAATCAGGCCGAGTTTTTAAAAATCTCTTGCCCCCAGGGGTTTCCCTCTTCTTCATACATTTTAATGGACACCCTTTTAAAAAAAGAAGCACAAAACATTCACTTATCATTTGCCAAAGCAAAACGGAAGTATGATAACCCTTGTTCTAAGCCAAAACCAGAGGCAAACCTAGGAGTTCATGCAAAGCAAGAGTGAAGCCTGTTTTTAAATGAAACATGCAGTCAGGCTGGAATAACCCAGTCACTGAAACTTTTAATGACTATAAAACATGTTTTTTTTAAAAAAAGGGTGTAGTTGTACCCAGGCTCACTTCCTGCTTCCCCACCCACAGCCTTTGGTGGTACTGTGCAACTGCTGGAAAAGAGAAAAATGGCATGGTGTGTACATTTCCTGTCTTTCAAAGTAAAGGGACAGAGATTGCATTAGAAACAATGAATTTATGTGTGTGTAGCCTAAATATAAATAAACACTGCCAATTTTTCAAGAGTTGAAAAAGTAGAAAATCAAGACATTAAAAGAGGCTTTTCTGGCTAAAAACAAAGTCATCTATCCATCAGAAATGTAGGATTGATCTGCAGAGTCCTGTCGAAGTTGTTAAAAATATATAATTTTTAATCTGTCAGTAAAGTACTAAATAAATGACTCAAGTATAATTATATTAGTTGCATCTCATTTTTATTTAATGTAAATTGAATCAAGTTTCATTTATGAGATACAGTCCACAGCATATCGCTCAAAGGTCAAGCGTCTAGAAGAAGGATGCATTCCTGTCAGTAAGTTGAATCATATATTTTTTTAGTCCAGAAACAGAAGCAACTTGTATTCCTGTAAGGGCATTTTCATCTACAAAGGGATCTTTCTTTTCTCATTAAGATCCCTTCTGTAAGCTAAACTGCCCCTCTTAAAATGGAAACCCTTTATGGGAATCAAACAAAAACTAGACCCAAGTTATTATATGTTCTTAACAAATATTTTTTAACTTTCATCAAAGACATTACTCAGATTTAGCTAAGTCAGTTATAAAGAACATGTGAGGATTTCTTTCCGCTCATTTGGTTTGAAAAAGCAAGCCAAACTTTTTGGGTTGATAAGAACATTCAGTATTATGAGAGTTTCTGCATGATCTCACTGAATAGTTGCCAGGGATCAGGAATTCTCTATCAAGGACCAATCATGAGATACTCGTTTTCCATAGATAAACTGGTAATGCTGAAACAATAAGAAAAAACCCTACTCAAAATTAAGTACAAGCGGGGAAGAGGTCTGTGATGCAAAACCTAGGAACATCTTCTGAATCTGCAATATTCTACTCACTCCACAGAAGACAAAACTCAGAGACAAAGAGAAGGCAGTCTAAGCCATCTCTTTACCAGACCTTCATTTTCCCAGTATCCAGTACCTATTAAATTAAAATAAAAGGCACTAACAGACATATCCTCAAAGGCAAGTGCAAATATTCTCAAAGACCTGCTTGTTACTGTAGTTTACACCTCGTAAAATAATATTCTCTTCCGCTTCTCCTCCTCCACCCTCATTCCTTGCTTGCTAGGCCTCCAGCTTATGTTTATTTTTCCCTTTTTCCATCAGGCTGAATAGTCTTTAACATGAAGCCCTTCAGCCAGTCACAAATTTTATTTTCTGTAAACTCGTCAGCTGTTTATGTAGGGCACACAGAGATTCTAGGAAACTAAAATCAGTTTGAAAGTTGCACTTTTCCTTTTTCAGCGCCGGCCTCCCTCTTTCAAAAATAAAGCCACTGCACATTACATAATCTGGCAAAGCCTAATTTCATTATACTAAATGTCCAAGTATGTAAAAACTAGTTAATGCAGAGTAACAGAACAACGGAGTTGGAAATGACACTGGAGTTGGGTTCTAGTCCTACACCTGCTCAACATCACTTCAGACAAATGGTTGTCTAATCTCTCCTTAAAACCTTCCAAGTGTTGGAGCATTCACAACTTCTGAAGGCAAGTCTTTCCACTGGTTAATTTTTATAACTGTTACAGAAAAAAAGCAATAATGGAGGATTGGCAAAAAAAACCCAAAATAATTATTTGAAAATAATTTAGATAAAGTTAATGTTTTAAAAATAGTTTTGGATGTAAGCAAAGCTTTTATCAGAGGTTATCAATACAATTCAAAATGCTTAAAAAAAGAAGAGACAAGAGAAAAAAGCCAAACTTTTTTCAGACAAAGAATAAAGAAGAATTAGAGAAATTTTCAGAGTTTTTCTCAGCAGATTAAGCTTATACAGTGACAGCTGTCTATTTATTTATACTTATTTACTTATAAGTTATTTATACTTATACTAATGGCTGCGTATTTAGTATCCAATTAACAACCATAATATTAATGTCCTTTCCATAGACAGCCTCTTTCTGTTCATGAAGTATTTTCACGCCACTGGTAGAAAGAGAAAGCAGGCAGTGTCATTAATTATTCTTTCATTTACAATTTCTTCCCCACTGATTCTGAATTTAAGAGCATTTTTTCCCTGGAACTAAAGTGTCTGCAAAAAGAGAAAACATTATGAAATGTGACATGGTTCTCCCTTGGAGATTCAGCAAAAGGAATTGTATTTATTGGACATTCTCACTGGAAAAGTAAGATGGCAACCCATTGCACTCTCTGTAGACCATTTTCTAAAGCACCAGCAGGCCAGACAAGGAATAATGGATGGAAACTGAATAAGGAGAGATTTAACCTGAAAATAAGGAGAAATTTTCTGACAGTGAGAACAATCAACCAATGGAACAGCTTGCCCTCGGAAGTTGTGGGAGCGCCATCACTTGAGACTTTCAAGAACAGATTGGGCTCCCATCTGTCAGAAATGGTGTAGGGTCTCCTGTTTGGGCGGGAGGTTGGACTAGATGTCCTACAAGGTCCCTTCCAACTGTGTTAATCTAAATCTAAAATCTAGACCAGGGGTGGGGAACTATGGCCTCTTTATGACTTTGTGACTTTAACTCCCAGAATTTCTGAGTCAGCATGGCTGGCTCAGGAATTCTGGAAATTGAAGTCCACAAGTCATAAAAGGGCCATAGTTCCCCACCCTGCTTTAGACCACACATTTGCCTTATCAGGGAACTCAACTGCATCAGGAGCTCTATGCCACAGTTCTTTGCAGAGGATCCCAGATTTAATTTCTGACCTCTCCAGGTAATACTGGCAAAACATTTGCCTGAACAGCAGCTGCCAATTCATACCAGCAGCATACTGAAATAGTTGGTCCAATGTTCTTGGCTTGGTATATAAAAGATGAAGTCCCTTTCTAAGTTAACTCCTGGTGGCTATATAGACACCCATTGGTATCAGGTGCAAGAAACCAGGAGCCAGGAAAGAGTTCAGAAAGCACTGAGACTTTATTCCATGTAACCTATGCACATAAATCCGATCTACTAATGGTCAAGGTAAAAGTAAAAGTCAACGGACTTCAAGCAGGGCTGGACTTAAGTCTCTTTTGTGGGTTTAGGGACTCAAGACTAGTGATGAATTTGACCCCTCCCTTAGGTTCAGCCTGGTCCTCTCCTACAATCAATTTTCTATTACGTAGCAGCTGAAGATCCGAATTTCAGGAACATGGAGATACAACAGTTCGGGTTTAATGCCAAAATAAACAAGTTAGTCTTCCCAATTCTTAGTCTTCTTTTTTGAGGGGTGGGGGGTGAGATGTGAGTATACAATTAAGAAAAAACTCATTCAATTACTTATATTTAAAAATCCTAAAAGTTACATATTCTAGAGGTTATCAAAATATTATACTTCTTGTCTCTACAATAACACTTAAAATGGAATGTAAGATGCTTAATGTTAATCCTTCAGTCAGACAAATATTTAATTGCCCTGAATCTCTGGGCTTTCAATTTCAACTGGTGGGAAGTCAATTTCACTGAAGTTACATAATGATAACCAGATGTCCTGGCCAGGGGTGGAGACTTGGATTGCATAGGAGGATCACCTCTGAGCTACCACAATGTCACATGTTAGAACATCAGAAAGCTTTAGGCAGCTTGTTTGGGTTTTGTTGAATTATATAATATGAGCCAACAAAACTAGATTCCTTCTATTTGTGCCAAGCTTATCCCCTACAGCAAGGTTCTCACTTGTTAGGTTTTAATGGCTATTGCTCAATAAGAGCAAGGACTTTTACAATTTGCCCTAAAATTCATGTCTGTACAATTCTGAATAGGAACAACACTGTGCAGATGAGATTGTGAAGCCAAAGCTCACATGGTTAGAAGCCTTGCAGAATTTGCAGATACATTTCTCAACTATTCTCTTTATGATGTCACTTCAACCATTATTTTTATCACATTTAATTTCTTCAAGATCTGCTTCAGTTGGAAAACTGGAATCCCATGGATTTCAACGGGACCAGTCAGCACAGCCTATGGAGAGGGATCCTGAGAACTTAAATTCAACGTCATCTGTACTGGCAGATGATAGCTTTCCCATCCTTGAACTAAAGTTTTTAATAAAGATGAAAATGGGACTTGGTCTCCCTCTTGTGAGGTTGAGAACATGCAGTGAAAAGAATTGTATTCCTAGGGCAATTACAATTAGAATTCTATTCACAGGGCAATTGCAATCCCCACTAGGGGAATATACAGGTATCACTGAGTATGACTATCATTCTTCAGAGCACTGTTATAGGACCCAGGTGTGTTATCAGATTGCTTGTTTTTAAACAGCATACAGAATCACATGGATAATCAAAATGGAAGTCATTCACATAACAAATTGCCGCATCAATTGAATATACGGATCACCCTCCTGAATATATAGATCACCCTCCATGCCTCATCACAATAAAATAATTATCCTTCATGTTAAAGTTGACTTCTGAAGCCTACACCACAGGGGTGAAATTCAAAATTTTTCCCTACCGGTTCTGTGGGTGTAGCTTGATGGGACTCAGTCTCTAAAAGGAAGAAGGTGGGCGGGCGTGGACGGGGCCAACCAATTCAAATTGCCCCTACCACCTCTCCCGAGGTGGTGTGAAGTGGTTGAATTTCACCCCTGCTTCACCCACACGTCCATGTAATTTTTTAGTATAAATATGGATGTGGTTTGTCACTTTCAGGATATATTTTTTTACTTCCAAACTAATCTAACTAGTACTTTCAGGGATAGATAAAGCCCTGGCATTTTCTGATGAGCTGTTCTAAAAATACTAGGTCTGATTCTGCTTAGCCTTTTGAGAAAAATTCTGACAGCTACCACCTCCCAAACATTTACAGAGTACTAAGTGGGAGAACAATGAACTAGTTACCATGCTTCTTAGTTTCTACAGATTATTGAGCTTGGCACTGTGAGCAAGAGAAAAATGCTAATGATTATTAGTCAGTTACGTGATGTGATTTCTACTTAGCAGTTGGTGAAAGGAACAAACGGAACACTAGATCTTATTTCAAAGGCAATTAAAAATAAGAATATTCTGATTTGATTTCACAGGTAAGCATTGGATAAATCTGTTTGCTCTACTGAATTTTCATGAATAATGCTCCTAAAATTAATCTTGCCTAATTACTGCAGAGAATCGGCAAGAATTGATTTTTCGGTCTTTACATATTTTTGCATAGCAAGCCTTAATTTGGCTAATGCCACCCAAACTGATTATCACAAACACCCTAATCCAGGGGTGAGTTTCTACCGGTTCTGTGCACCTCTGTAGAACAGGTAGCGCTGAAGAGCAGCAGACATAGAATTGGTTCTATGTCTGCTGATGTTTTTGCCCACCCGTCCGCCCGGGCTCTTACCTGTCCTTTATTTCCTGCTTTTTCAACTCGCGCCACTGCAGCGTGCAGGGAAGCACATCGTAAATCATCGAACCTCGTAAATCACTGAACCTCGTAAATCATCAAACCTTGTAAATCACCGAACTGGTAGTTAACCCTGTTGGATCCCACCCCTGCCCTAATCCTTTGTTTTTGTTATAGGGATCGGTGTGGCCCTTATATTAGGATGATGAGCAAGAAGGGAAGTATGTCTGGTACACCCCATTCTCACTCTCTCTGCATGTGATGTTTAATCCCGTACAAAGGCCACTTTCTCATGGGGTTCATTAAATTCTGACTGCAATCCTATATTCCAATCTTTACCTACCTGGGAGAAGGCCTATAGCATTGTAGTCAATCATATATATGAAGTGCTGTTTCCCCAAGGGAAACTAAGGGATAAAAATCATTTCAGGTCTGAAATACATGCAAGGCATGGGATAGGGAAAAAGAGCTATTCTCTCCTAAATATATTAGTCAAAGCACGCATGTAAAAACTAATGATTCAGTGTTATTATATAAAAGCCCATATTTTATAATTAACTCTATAGAGAATATGTGTTTATAACAGATACCAGAAGGATTATGATCAATTCTGTAGATGTGGCATTTTGCAATTCAAGAACAAAAACTTCTGAATTGCTGTCCTTGAGGTCCATCTAGCCCAGATTCAACTTGAAGCATAAAAACAAGTTCCAGGATCTGCAAAAAAACACCCAGCTTTTTCCCCAAACTGGTGCCCTCTAAATGTATTGGATTGGAGAGCACCATAGGAGTGGTTAATTAATTTCACATCTGCAGGAGTCTGGATGGAAAGGTGGACTTAGGCAATCTTGAACAGATATACGGGGTGTCTCAGAGACTTTTAATTATTCTTGTCCTCCTTTTCTTTCATACTCTGCTACACTGATACATTTGAAACAGCATGTGTTTGAAATGGAAGTTTAACAAATGGAATTTAACAAATTCCAAAGGTTAAAAGTGAATGTTCAATGGAACTTTAACAAATGAGATATTTATTTCTAGACAGATCAGTTCACCTTCTGTGTAAGCAGTGAAAGAGTACATTTAGTGGTAACACAAACACACTTAGAGATTGTGATAAATAAAGATTCCAGTCATTTAGTTTTCTGAATTGGAACAGATCACTGTACACCTTTGCTAGCTGCTTTAGCTCTTTGATCCTGATCTGCTCAAGGTTGACTCAGCCTTCCATCCTTCCGTGGTCAGTAAAACGAGGGCCTAGTTTGTTGCGGGCAATATTCTGACTCTGTAAACCCCTTAGAGAGGACTGTAAAGCACTGTGAAGCAGTACATAAGACTAAGTGCTACTGCTATTGGTATTCTAACATCTCATTCAACTCACAAATGCTTCATTTTTATATATGCGCTCCCACTCTTGATAAGACAAAAACTGCTGTAACATCAGACTTCCACTTTTGAGGAAAACCATGGAAGAAATTATTGGACTTGATTTTAACTTCTCAGAGTTCTAGCTAGCTATACCTAATTGCACCAGCTCATAGGAAACCTTTACAGCTACCTGAGCCAAAGCAGCATAAGAACAATTCTGAGACTGAGCATAAATAATTACAGGATAGGTGGAGTGACCAAAGCAGACTCCAAAAATGTAAAAAATTATCATTTGGAAGAATGTGTGACATACATCAATAATTTTGGTGGCAGCACAGCTGGGCAGAGAACAGGTGATAGCTTTTCTAAAGAAATATGCACCATTCAGTTCTCTAAATTTTCTAAATTGATCCAAATTAATGCAATCCAGTCTGATGTGAAAAACTTGAAGTGTACAGATTTCCTTTTCTGATTTTCTCAACAGCAGAGGGTCATCATATTGACTCTGGCAGGTATGTCTTCAAAAAAATCCAAAAAGATTGACATTGTTTCCTGTTTAAATCCAGTTTAAATCAGGGTTTACCCTAGATATGGTTTGTGGCATATGCCGCTTGTCTGGACTCACATATTTGCCTAACCATAAAACAGATCGAAACAACACTGAACTTAGTGACCAGGTATAAACATTATATAATGTTTCAATATGTTTGTTTAGTTCTGATTTATTAGCAGGTTATGGAACTCCAGACACAATGAATTAAATACTAAGATTTATGCCTTACCATATTATACTATCTCTAAACTAGAGGAGGTGTTCAAATAGAGGAGTGTGCTATAAACATCTGTTTGGAAGCATTTGGGATGTTCAATCTTCTATGCTTGAATAATACGTAGATCCCTATGCATAATTAGAGTGCAAATTTCATGACTTTTCTTATCCAAAAGGCTTCCTTTGGGATAATTATGCTACATAGAAAGCTGCCAGGAAATTACATAATTCAGGGTTGTAGTAATATGATTCATTATCATTAATTTACATTAGTGCAATGAGCCCACTCATTTTGGGCACGGAGCCCTCGGCATGACACAAGCACTCCAGTCCGTGTCCACAAGACAATAGATCTCCAAGGCACAAGGATCCAGTCAATGAGTAATACTCTTGATCATTTCTTCTTTTGCTAGCTTCCACCAGAGATTCAATACACAATGCCAATAAGCTTTTTGTTTACATAAAAGGCAATGGAAGTAACAATTAATCTCACTAAATCAACAAAACACAAAGATTGCAAGAATTACAGTACTTCCTTGCTTAAAACTTCTGTCTGACATAAAGCAAGGTATGCTTGCATTACAAAACCAACAAGTTCCAATTTCTGCATGACAACTCCTGTTCTTAACAAAACATCTTCAAAATATCCTTCAGTCATCACTGTGATTCATTCTTCATAGAGGACAAAGACTTAGTACAGACAACCAGCTTTTCCTGTTCTGCTGATTGATTTTTGTCCAGGCTGTGTGTCACATGCCATAAACATTTAGGAGGCGCTTGTTGCCCTGGCAACTGACCTCAGCTATCAAGAACTCTCCAATTATGCCAATAGGTGGCCTTTGATCTCATAATTTTTTCAAAGTCAGGTTATCATCTTGCTATCCTGCACAGAACTTGAGTAAACCTGAATATGAGCTCAAGAGGCAGCCTTCCTCAAGTTGGTACCCTCCAGTTGATTTAACTACAACTCCTATTACCTCTGACTGAACACCTGGGCATTTCACAGCCCCTGGGTTACATCCAGCTCTTTGGCTGTCCCTGTCTGGCCCACGTGAGGTCAATCAGAAATTAGAAACCAATGTAAATAAGATGTAACATGGGGTTGGGTATCACCAGTACGCTGATGATACCCAGTTGTACATCTCTGCTCGGTCAATCAAGTGAGGCCGTTGAGGTGATGTCCCGGTGCCTGGAGGATGTGAGGATCTGGATGGGGGCTAATCGGCTCAGACTCAACCCTGACAAGACCGAGTGGCTATGGGTTTTGCCCCCTCGGGGTTCAGTTGATTATCCAACTTTAGTACTGGGGGGAGAGAAATTGCTCCCCTCCGAATGAGTTCGCAACTTGGGAGTCCTTCTGGATCCACAGCTACAATTTGACCACCATCTTACGGTTGTGACCAGAGGGACCTTTACACAGGTTCTCCTGTTACGCCAGTTGCGACCCTTCCTGGACCATGGGGCTCTTCACATGGTTGCTCATGCCCTTATCACCTCTCAATTGGACTACTGCAATGCGCTCTACATGGGGCTGCCCTTGAAGAGCACTCGGAGACTTCAGCTGGTGCAAAATGCAGCCACGTGAGTGATTATGGGTGCACCTAGATGTGCCCATATAACATCTATCCTCCGTGAGCTGCACTGGTTACCAGTGGTCTTCCAGGTGCAATTCAAGGTGCTAGTGACAACTTTTAAAGCCCTTCATGGCTTAGGAGCGGGATACCTGCGAGACCGCCTTCTGCGACCTTATGCCTCCCAGCCCAGTTAGATCTCACAGGGAGGGCTTGCTCGGATACCGTCCAGCCAGGCAATGTCGGTTGGCGGGTCCACGGGCTAGGGCCTTCTCTGTAACGGCACAGTCCCTCTGGAATATGCTCCCCGCGGAGATTAGAACCATCCCAAATCTACTTGCCTTCCGCAAAGCCGTTAAGACCTGGCTTTGTCGGAGGGCATGGTACTGAGATCTTGAGATTTTGCTTTTCCCCCGTGTATGTTTTGGATTGGTATGAATGAGTTTCTTGTTTTTATATTGTACAGAAATTGTTTTTATCTTTTTGTACGCCGCTTCAAGTTCCCCTTTGGGGGAAGTGAGGTGGGATATAAATCTAATAAATCTAATCTAATCTAATCAACATGTATTCTTATCAGTAGCAGCTAATCAAAACCATATAATTAACTGCTTTGTATAATGTGATAAAATTAATACTGAATATAATTAAGTTCTGCCAATTGGTCTTAACCTCCAAAACAATCCCAGTTTCTCATATGACCCCGATAAAATTAATTGCCCACCCCTGCCATAGCCCAACCCTCCTCTCTTTGATGGGAGTGTCCACCAAACAAAGTGCATTATGGTTAGAACTTGATCATGTTTGAGAAGTTCCAGACACTGAAAAACATTTCAAACTGAGTTACTGTAACTTTCTGTTTGTTCAATTTCAAGTATAGGATCTGATGTTATTCTAATATGATCCGGAGTTGTATGATCAACACCAAACCCATAATAATTGCTCTCCCAGTCTTTGAAGACTTTATTATTATTCTTGGCAGGTTTATTGCCTTAAAAATAGGACCAGAACTTAGTTTTGACAGGGGCTCTGCTGTCCCTGCAGCGTGGGAACCTCTAACGATCCAGCCAAGAAAGAAGTACAGTTATTCTACTTTCTCAATAGCTACTAATCAACTGACTTGTATGGAGCCTGTCATTCACAATATACCATGCAACACCTCTTTTTAACTAGACTAATTGTTAGACCAGAGAAGGCTGAATTGGGCAATATGTTACTCATCTACTGGCCTGCCTTGTCTTCTTCCTAAACTATGAATGTTAATGATCGAGCCTGGCCAATCCACTCCTTTTATTCACCCGTGAAGGATGAATTCCACCCATGAGCCCTGAATATTGCTTTATCTAATCAATAGTCTGAATAAGGCAGATAAATTTGCCAACTGACTATGTCTTCTCCTGGACAAGCCAATAATGGAGAACTAATATATAGAAAGCTATTATTAAAACTTTCATGACATGGTGCTGAACATTATATCTGCTAAGTGCTGCACTGCAATAGGTTAAAGTTCAAGTCCAAACATAGGAATTCCTGGAAATATATGATCTTTGTTTACTTCTTCCAATTGCAGCTTCCCATTGGGGACTATGTAAATTCCCCATGCAATCTTTTAGAATCAGATTCACGTTTGGCAGAATTATCAAAATCTAGTTTGTCCTGGAGACAATTCTGAGAGCACTTGAAGACCCCACCTTTCAACTTTGAGCTACAAATACTATCTTCCTTTGGTACAAATTTAGCTTCCTAACTTCTATGTAAGAACCAATTTGGTATGGTGGCTTAAGACAACAGTGTAGAAATCAGGAGACTATGAGTTCTGTTCCTGCTTTAGGCATGAAGCCAGTTGAATGGCATTGGGCCTCTCACTCTTTCTCAGCCCAGGAAGTAGGCAATGGTAAACCACTTCCAAAAAAAACCTTGTCAAGAATACTGTAGGGGCTACTTGTCTCCAGGTGAATAAAAGGAATGGATTGGCCAAGCCCGATCATTAACATTCATAGTTTAGGAAGAAGACAAGGCAAGGCAGTTGCTAAGTGTTTATTCTGTCCTCTATAATTGCTGGCTGAATGTATAAAGGCAGATAGATAACTCCACAAAGCATCCATACAAAGTCTTTTTATTGGTTCATCGGGCATCCTCAATATAACTTACAGTTACGTCGAGATTCATCTCAATATCCAACTCTTTGCATAGCTGACTTTCTGGTGTAAAAGGATGGTAATCTTTCATCCCCCAAATTAAGAAGCAAGGGGTTGAGGCAGCAGCATGTTGCTGGGTTTCAGGCAAGAGTGGAGAAACCTCCCCCAACCCGCCAAGGGTCAATTTAGTGACCAATCAGGATTACAGATGTGGCCACATGACATGGACTACATTTCCCAAGATACCTTAACTACATTTACCATGATGCATTCCCTTAAGGGAACAGCTCCCAATTCCTAACTAACTATCCCACTTCTCATTAACTATATACTGGCTGGACAGCACAGTGTTAAAAATTAACTGGAAGGCAGAGACACAGCCCAAAAATCTTTCTCTATAGCTCCAGATCAGGAAATTCAGAAAATGATGGTCACATTATCAAAACAAAAAAATGGACGAGCTCACTGCAATCCAAAAGTTTGGCTTCACTGCTCATGTGGCCATTAGACTGAACAGAATTAGAAGCTGTAAGTTCAAAGAAGATGCTTCCCTTTCTATCTTTTCTTTTCACATCATCTAACTCAATCCCTCCCCCTGGTTTGGTTTCCTGATTTATCAACAATTGAAGCAATTTTACTCTTTGTAAAAGCCACTGGGCTTACTTTAACTGAACCAGGTCAAACTGAGTTCACAAATTACACTAATCCAAAATATGATTTGCTTGACTTGGGCTTGATTTGCATAAACTCAACTACTATGAATTGTAAACCAGGATTGTGGTTTAGCATATGTCAGGCCCAGTGGTAGGATTCAAAAATTTTTACTACTGGTTCTGTGGGCATGGCTTGGTGGGTGTGTCTTGGTGGGCATGGCAGGGGAAGGATACTGCAAAATCTCCATTCCCTCTCCATCCCACTAACCTGCTTTCCAGCTCTGTTCCCCTGGGCAGGGCAACAAAAGAAGACCCAGCCAATCAGCTGGGATTCGGGAGGCAGAGACTAGATGGTGGCAAGGCCAGTCAGAGGTGGTATTTGCCGGTTCTCCGAACTGCTGAAAATTTCCACTACCGGTTCTCCAGAACTGGTCAGAACCTGCTGAATACCACCTCTGGTCAGGCCAGCCAACAGTGACTTACACTGCAAACCAAAATATATAGCAGACCTGGTATACTTAAGAAACTTATCAAAGTTGGACAGGAGATATTGACAACCCCAAATGCTCAGTAGAACTGACAAGCAGCTCTGACAAGTTTCTCTGGTTTAGCAAATGTTCTCCAGAAGAGAAGCTGCTGGACGCCCTGGAAGTCTTACACATGTTATGGCTTGTGGTAATAAGAAAGCTGTTCATGGCATGAATCTACTTCTACCATTCCTGAGATTAATCACCTGTATTTGTTACTGTTGTGGGAACAACATTCCTTTCAACCTTCAGGGATAATAACTCTGATAAAGTCTGAAGCCCTGATGCATTTCAAATAAAGACTGCAAGCCCAGATAAGATAGCACCAGTTGCTATTGGTTCTGTAGCTTTGCCACAGTTGTGCTTATTGTGCTTGTCTCTGAGCAAATATTCCAGGGCACCAATATAGCAGCCGACATTGCCGATACCCAAAGAAGTTTTACAACTGTAAACATAAATTCTATATGCTACAAAGGGGACAGAAAGGAGGGCCAGCAAATTATCCATCTTCTCATTACATCATTTCCGGACCATTTAATTTTAGTTTCAAGCCTGCAATCACTATCTTGCTCTGTGCTGGTTATAATTTGCACAGTATCTAGAAAGGAGTCGAAAGGGATACTTAGTATTTTACAATAATGTTGAGGCACTAAACATAATGTATATGCAGATTTTAGTTAGTGCTAGTGTTTTCTTTTTTCATCACTTGTTCTGCCTTTCTTCTTATTGCAGAATATCCACCAAAGAAGGGGGGAAATGATTTATTTTATTGTGGATTATTGAGTAAGCCATTGCTGGCAAGATTCACACAGCTCTCCAAAATCAAAAAGGCAGAATTATGGCTTGGTGCTAAGGGCGAATCTGTCCAATCTCTTTGTAGGTGTGGGTAAAAATTTGTTTGTCCCTGGAAAAGTAAGCATTTTCCATCTTTTCATCAGTGCTACCTACTATTTATATCTCAGGGTCAGAAAAAAATGTGGCCATCAAGTTCCTTGACATGACTTGGGTGCAGATCAGACATTCTCATGTCAATCTAAGAGTACTTGTAGTGATTCTTAACCTTGTTTGCTTGAAAATAAGCTTAGCTTTAGACCTGTGGCTCCATGTTGTGATCAGAGCTACAGATATGTAATATCAGAAATATGGGTGGAAAGGTAAAGTGAAGGAAACAATATTGCCCACATAGTTTTTTCTGCTCAGTTGGTAGAACAGGGTGAAACATTTTGAGAAGCACTATCTGCAAATTAGTTTGATCCCTGACAATTTACTGTAAGTTCACTGCTAGTTTGCAAGCTTGAACTGCTCTGAATGATAAGACTAGGAACCTTCTGTTGGGAGTATTGTAAGAGTACCAAGCCATAGCGACACAACATAATTCTACAGCAAGATGGAGACATACTGAAACATGCAAATATCACAGAACAGATTGGCAGGTATATAACAGACAGGCAGTGGCATTACTCATTCCATATGAATTCACTTAAATTCCATTCTCTAGAAATACTTTCATGTGTTGCTGTCATAAACCACAAAATGTACTTGAAGTTTTCTTAAAGCTGCAACTCAGAGTTATAGCCATTTAAAAAAAGATAGATATCAAAGCTATAAAACAAAATTGAATAAGAGTGCACCTTTATAAAGATGCCCAAATAATTATTTGAAACATTAATCAGTATTTGTGATTTATTAGTAGTTATTGCTTTTTTAAAAAAAAAGGTTTGTTATTTTGTCAGGCTAAGAACAAATCTCTCTGTTTATTGTCTGTCTGCCTGCCTAAATATTTATTTCTTATAAATGGTATTGCCTGTAGAAAATTTTGTATTCTGCTGGACCTTAACAGGCCAGGTTTCTACTACATGGATCCATATTTTTTGTAATTTTTGACACTGTATTATCAAATGTTATATAACTTCAGATATTATCACATTCTATATAAAACGTAAATGTCTTCACATTTTTGAAATTTTAGACACAACCTCTTTTATATCCTAGATGTTGAGTGTTCCTTTTGGAATTTACTCTGTGATTCTACAGTAGCCAGGTTATATTATAGATGTATTTTAATTTTATCTCAAGTTTAATTTACTGGTTTCTTGAAATAGATTTTTAAGTGTTCAGAGATCAGTCATGGACATACTTGTTCTGATCTAACAATGCAATCAACTGACTGACTGAATTCTTATCTCACTTTGCCTCTTTGCAGAAACCCTGGAAAGGCATTGACATACTTATTTTATAGAGGAAGTACTAAAATTAGGAAGTTGCAATTTCTTGAAGTCCTTCAAGACTGAACAAGGATTTGAACACAGCTTTATACAGGTTTCATCCCCTCTTTCAACTGGGCTGCTCTGGCTGTCTGATCATATTTTAATCCGATGTTGGATCTGAAACTTAAACAATCCTCCTGACTTGGCAGTTCATGCTGATATCAGGGTGGAGACTTGCTATGGGGCTCAGTTGATAAACACTGTTCCAGAAACTTACAGTGTTTATCACTAACATCATAATTTCTTTTCAATATAAAAATATTTTTAAAAATAGACCTAGAAGGCCTACCGAATCTTGAACCCTTTCATTCCGAACATAAAATTTGAAAGACAAGCAGTAAGTTTCCATATTAGATCTATAACTATAACTAACTGAATTATTAAAATAATCTCGTGAAGTGAAATAAAAGGCTGGATTATGCTTTTGTATCCATCAGATGTAAAAGGGTTGTAAGCGATCTTAAAGTAACATGAGAAATGCTTTCCTTGAACTTTTCAAACATATGTTTATATTGCCACAATTACAATTGGAACCAGAACCAATCAAGGATGTGGACCTCTTTTACCAATTGTGCTAAAATAAGCTGCAGTTTTTGTACCCCACCATATAATTCTGGCCTTACAACTTTAATAAAACAATGTACAAAGAAATCATAGAAAATCAGCTCTGCTATATTACAGTATTAGAAAATGAATCAGCCCCAGTTTGTTTTCATTTTGCTTAGTACACAGACCATCTTGAACCCTTATACTTTCCCCAGCAATGCTAATAAATTCCAACCTCTTCTTTCATAACAGATCCTTTTAACCAAAAATAGCAATCAAGCAGGACTTCTAAATGGGGCCATTCTTTTCTCTAGACAATCAGAGAATTAAATCAGGTTAATGCAGTAAAACATTTCGGAAAACTTGAAAATTCTGATATGCTTAATCTTTTTTTTTACTTGGCAGCGTAATTACATAAAAACATAGGGTGATATTTAGAAAATTCTGATACTCAGAATGCTTAGACATTTCAGATCAGAAGTTTTGAAATTTAGCTGTGTTTTTCAATAGAGTGGTTTGATTGTTTATGGTTTGATAAAAGTCAGACAATATTTAACTTCTCCTTTTTGTGCCTGGCCAGAAATATCCATATCATTTGTTAACAGCATCCCTGTATATACTTGGTATGACTTCAGTAAAATACCTAATGAGCAGCCTGTCAAGGCTAAGATCATAATTTATAAAAATACCCTGTTCTTTCATATGACATTTGTATCTAATTCCAAGGTACAAAAGGTGTAATCATACTATGCCCTCATTGTAAGCTTATAATTTGTGGGTGAGAAAAGAAAACTCTTGTGTTTATGCTTCTAGGCAGTTAAATATTCAATATGGATGAGTGATCCTATTAAACCTTATATCAAATTATCCTAATTAAAGTCTAGCAACAATTACGGTCAACTGTTCTATTTGTCTGATGATATAGTAATTAATTCCCAGGATTTCCTATCAGAAAACATTTAAGAAAACTTTCTTCTACTGGAGAGAAGAAATGGGCAGGTAGGGGAGAGAGAGGAGGGAGAAAAGAAGAAATGGGGAAATGGGGAGGGAGAGGCAGAGAGAGAAAATATCTTGCAATATTTGCTACTGAAATGTATGCACCACCATGGCCACCCAGGCAAAGGATAACTGCGAAGTTCAGAAAAACGGGTTTCATAAAACTCAAGCTTCTCCTCTTGTTATGAACTGGATACTAGAAGGTCATTTGACAAAAAAACTCCGACCAGACTGGTAGAAATCCCAACTGATCCACATTCGGCAAAGTTGTGTAAACCGAAAATAAAACATCGAATAAAACACTCCCACCCCGAGGCAGACCGTTCCCACGCTCAGGAAACTTGCTGTCCTGGATCTTTAGCATTACAGCAGGGATGGCTTTATTATGGCACACCGACGACGCTGAGAAAATGCTGCCCTTTCCCCCCCGTTTTCTGTACTGAACTTCCTCCAAGGTTGAGTTTCGGCTGCTGCGCTCCTTTTTCCAGGTAAGAAAAGTGCAAAAAAAAAAAGGTCTTCCGAGAGTTTCTCCCCGTTTTTGGGGGGAGGCAAAGTACAGTACTCACCTCCGTCGGATCAGGCAAGCGGGACCTTCCTGCTTGGCCGGTCCTTGTAACACTTTCCCCGCTCGCGATTCCCCCGTCCTCTTCAGTCGGCCAAGAGTCCTGCCATGCCTTGGCCCTCGTTCCCGAAAAAACAACAAGCAGGGTTGTTCTCGTCGCCCCGCGTCGTCCTCGCTGGCTTCTCCTCTTTTCTCCGCGTCCGGACGAGCGAGCTTCGCCGCGAGCAGGTGGAAGAAGCGCTTCGCCCAGCGAGGCAGAGAGACGGGAGGAGGAGAACGAGGAGGAGTTGCCTTGGCTGCAGGCCAATTTGGGATCAGCTGACCCCTGGCGCGGCGCTGCTGAGTGGCGGGCTGGCCTCCAGTTTGGAGCCCCGTTATATTTCCCCCAGTTTTCGGGGCAGGGAGGGGAGCGATTACTTCTTTGCAACCCCCCCCCCGTCTTGGGAAACTTTTTTACGCGGGACACACACACACACTGCTAGCCGCGGCTGGAAACGCTGCCATATGAGCATCAAGCTGCTGCCGTGAAAGGCGGCTCCCGGGCTGCATGCCAAGGCTGCTCCCGAGGGGCATCGTTTTCCAGCTTTGCGCCCGGATCCTGGGCTCCACCGGGGCTCGTTGCACCGCTCAGTCCTGGCCTGTGGAGCCTCTGCCTAGCAAGGGCCTGAGATGAGGGGAGAGAGCAGGCGGAGGGAGGGAGGAGGGAGTGCTTCTGCCCAGCCTGGTGTGGTTCTGATGGAAGCGTGATTGACAAGGCTACCTTTCAGCACAGCGGGCCTTGGCGTGGACCGGAGAGTTGGAGGCGGTGGAGAAAGTTAACAGCCCAAGTCTAGGCCTGTTTCCTGAGAAGGAGGCCGGCTAAAGTTGACGCCGTTACTTTCTTCCCGGAGAAGCTGCCTTGCTTTGGGTAGTTTAATACTGTATAAATAGCTGGTTTCCTAGAGGCGGACGCCGAGCGGAGTCAGCCTCGTTACGGTAGTGTTTAGATGGGAGATGTGTAGGGATACCATTAAATTCTACGGGGAAGTCAGAGAAACGTCAGTATTGGTGTCAAGAAAACACGAAATCAGCAGGAGTTAAACTAAACATAGAAATAAGCAGAAATGTTCTGACAGTGAGAACTATCAACCAAAGGAACTGCTTGCCTTCAGAAGTTGTGGGAGCTTCATCACTGGAGGCTTTCAAAGAGGCATGGCAGAAATGGTGTAGAGTCTCCTGCTTGTGGGGTGTATGGACTAGATGACCTACAACAGTGGTGGCAAACCTTTTCGAGCTCCTGTGCTGAAAGTTGTGCGCGTGCTTGCACCCAGAAGGCAATGCGCGTAGGTCCCCCACGCCCCCTGTGCATGGACGCACATCTCCCTCACACCCTGCCCCCCCCGCACATGCACGCCAGATACTCAACGATCAGCTGGTGGGTGGCACGCACATGCAGTGGGGCTCTTCTGGGCGACCTCTCACATGGCGGCAGAAATGGCTCTGCGTGCCACTTCCAGCACGTGTGCCATAGGTTCGCCAACACGGACCTACAAGGTCCCTTCCAACTATGTTATTCTGTTCTATCTCAGACTCTGAGTGACTTCATTTTTAAGTGGCCTGCCAGTTGTTGATCATCTTCTACCATAAGGAAGAGGTGAGCTGGATGGCTCCCTTTGCTCCCTTTAACATTATCCATGATGCATGTTTATCATTAATTGGAAACCCTGTATGGATCTTTTGTGTGAAACAGAAAAACATTAATTTATGATTTATAATTTTGATTAGACAGGACAGACTACAGAAAGATGAGAGTTCTATTGTAACTGTAGAACAAAAGGTGAATCTATAAAAATCCCAATTTGTTTGAAAGACTAAACAGACCAACAGAAGATGGCACATTCCACATTTGTTTAGTTCCTGCCACTGACAGGAGGTGGTAAACAACAGTGAATAAACAACACACACTGCTTGTTTATGATTTAGTACCCTAATCTGTAGAGGACTTTGCATCAATCCTGCTGCCCGGTTTTGTTTATTCTGATTTACAATATTTCTCCAGTCAGGGATGGAAAAAAAAGAAAATTTTCATCGATTTGTCACTCGGAAAGGTGCTGTGGCTTGAAATTGAAGTCATGTACATATATCTTTTTTTGTGACAGTGCTATTATGATAGTGCTTTTCCTGGGAGCACTGAAAAACTGCCATAAGGCTTAGACAGAGCTGTGCTAGCAATGACATGTGCTCTTCTTCACTAAGCAGCAATTTGCTCTTGCAAATTAGAAACCAATTTGATTTTCATTATAAAGGCAAACTGCTGTTCTCAGACTAATAAGTTATAGTGTGCTC
Source organism: Naja naja (assembly GCA_009733165.1). Taxonomy (NCBI): domain Eukaryota; kingdom Metazoa; phylum Chordata; class Lepidosauria; order Squamata; family Elapidae; genus Naja; species Naja naja. Next base: position 259,620,709 of record CM019148.1, on the reverse strand, counting down.
TTCAGGAAAGAAAGAAGGAAGTTAATTGAATGACTTCAAAGATTGTGATATCCAAATACATGTCAAAGTGCCTTACCTTGGCTTCTTGATACCAATAGCAGTATGAATTGTTCCTGCAATCCCCCCAGTCTTTTTATTTTGCAAGGGGAGAGGGAATGTGCTCAGAACATGTTAAATTGACAGATTTCTCAAGGGTACAATGATAGATGTAGGCATACAAGAGACCCACGTGATTTCAGTGCATGAAGGAATTTGAAAAGTATGAGAAAGGAGATGCCTATCTGACATACTGCCCAGAGAAACTTTGGGGATTTACAATCCAACCCAAGCAGTGGAGACTCTGAAAGAAGGGACTGAAATCTTTTAATTCTAGGCATATGCTTACTCTCCCAGAATCAGATTAATGGATAGAACAGATTTATTTACATTAATATATAATGCCATAGATGAATCAATTTGCAATATCCTATTCATTTTTAAATGCCTCTAATAAGAGGTGGAAGGAAGAACTATTGTTGGCGGATTCCCAATTACAGAATAAGCTTGTGTTTGTTGCATTACCTATGACTTGAGCATAGAGATTGTATCTGTGTAGGCTGATTTCTGTGTGGTCTGATTTTCTTATTTTCTGCATATTCAGACTTCAAAGACCACAGAACGTATTATTGAGGTGAAGAGAGTCCTCCTTAAGTTGCCGTAAGCACCTATAACTTACTATCTTATGGACAGAAATGTGCTTACTGCATCTTATGAAATCTAGTACTTTGCTTTGTTTTAATTTCTCTTAATTTCGTTTGGTTTGGAAGTAGCAAAATAATGAAAAAAAATTAGCTTTAACTCTATAGGACATCTTATGTTTTTTTCCCTTTAAAGCAAAATTTTAAATTAAGCTAACCAAATTGTGTGTAGAATATAGTTTTTTCCTTGAAGCAAACATCACCCAAAGCAAGATTTTGACATCTAAAAAGCATATGCTGCTTTATTTTTAATGCAGCTTTAATTTAAACTTGCTTATCCTGTTCTAGAAGGGCTAGGCTTTTTAATTAGACACTTTAAATGTTAGTGTGTTTAGCAATTATTGTGACTTCACCGTGACAATTCATGTTCATATACACAAATAGCAGATGAAGCATAGCATAGAAATACTTGGGTAATCTACTCCATGGTTCAGTTAAAATTATTTAAGGTTACAGCATTTCACTTTGATACAGGAAAGCACTATTAATGTAAAACAATTTTTCCAATCTGATACTCACTAGTTTTCACATTTAGCTGGGAATTGCAGTCACAAAATACCTTAAGGGTACTAGGTTGCTTTAAAATATTTATTAAATGTTCTGTATGGAACAGAACTGTATGGAGCAGGTGGGAACCGTCGCCAGGAGGGCATTTCCCCAGGTTCGCCTGGTGCATCAGTTGCGCCCCTATTTGGACCGGGATGCCCTATGCATGGTCACACATGCACTCGTCGCTTCCCGTCTTGACTACTGCAATGCTCTCTACCTAGGGCTGCCCTTGCGGACTATACGGAGGCTTCAACTGGTGCAAAATGCGGCCACGCGGGTAGTGATGGGAGTGACCCAATACTCCCATGTGACACCCCTCCTGTGCGATCTACATTGGTTGCTGGTTGCCCTCTGGGTAAGGTTCAAGGTGCTGGTGTTAGCCTATAAAGCCCTTCATGGCCAGGGTCCAGCGTATTTGCAGGAGCGCCTCCTATTGCCATTGAGTTCCAATTGCCCAGTGTGCTCCCACCGGCAGGGCCTCCTCGGGGTGCCGTCAACCAGACAATGTCGGTTGACGGTCCCCTGGGGGAGGGCCTTCTCTGTGGGGGCGCCCACTCTGTGGAACCAGCTGCCCCTGGGGTTGCAGCTGGCTCCCGACCTTCGTTCCTTCCGCCGTGATCTTAAAACTTGTCTGTTTTTACAGGCTGGCCTGAATTGAGGTTGGTTGGGGTTTTTTTTCAATTAATTAGGTTTTATTGTATTTTAGGGATTTATTTGAATGGCTTTTATACTTTAATGCCTAGTATTTATGTTTTTTATTTCGATTCTTCGTGTGAGCCGCTCCAAGTCCCCCTGGAGATGGGGCGGCATACAAATCCAAATAAAAATAAAAATAAAAAAAATAAAATATATTTGACAATATTATATATGTTCTTTAGATTAGTTTCTGAGCTATTAAGATACTGCTTTGTTTTATACAGATAGATTACATTACAAGAATTGACAGTTTAGCAATATTCATCTGTAAAACATTTAGTGCATCAGTATGAACATTATAAAAAATATGAACATATAAACAACAGTTCTCAGTTTTTTAGTGTTTAGTGTTGTCTGTCATATACATCAAGTTCTTCCCAAGAACTTAGCATGTCATAATGTATATGTGTGTATATATCAGGATCCAAACAGTGTGGCTTTTTGCAATTAACAAATTTTTTGCCAATGCAGATTTTCTAAACGTTGTGCAAGATTTTTTGGTAACATACACCCGGTTTGCCAATAACTATGGGCAGCAACATAACCAAGTTTATGCCATATTTCAACTTTGATTTTCAGATATTGATACTTTGTGATCTTCAATTCTTTTTTCTTCTGTCTTACTATTCCAATATTGGCACATCAATTATCCATACTTTCTTCTTTAACTATAGTTAAATCTGATGTGATATGGACCAAGACTATCAGTTTGTCTTTACAAATCCAACATTTTAACCTACTCACTTTTGAATATTTTTCCACTCCATGTTCCCACCTATTTTTCATTACTGGCACATTATAATTTTTACAAATGTTCCAGTGAATCATTTTTTATTTTTTATTTATTTATTATTAGATTTATATACTGCCTCACTTCCCCCAAAGCGCAACTCGAAGCGGCGTACAACAAGATAAAAAACAATTTCTGTACAAATTGATTCTGGTGATTCTGTTATATCTTGTTTATAATAAGTTTGTGCAATCTTCCTACCAAAAACAAATGGGGAGATTTTGGATCCACCTATTCCGGGAGTGCTTTGAGAATTGGAATCAGCCTTAGTTTGCTAGGCTCTAACCTCTATACACATGGGAGAAATTCAGTCTCTCTTAAATGTTGGGAAGTAAAACACAATAAAATGATACATTGTACTAATCATTTTAAAATGATTTTGAGTAATCAATTAATCAAATTAGTAATCTAGTCAATGTTTCCATGGTAGTAAATGCTATTGATCATGATGAAAAATATTTATGTAAACATGCACTTGAACATATGCAAAAATCATAGTTACAAATCACAACTGTTGAGTTGGTAAGTGTAATTATAAAATTATATGTCATTCCTCTTTTACTTGTTTCCAAAGTTTGGCTCATTCTGATATAATCAGCATTCATTCTAATTAATTGAACATTCTGCTGCATTGTTCTGAAATGTCAGAAATAATTATATATGTTAGGCATTCTCCATAATAATCTTCACACAAGCTTGAACTTTCCTCCCTCTATCTCTTGTACTAATACATCAGTACAAGGCACTTCCAGAGGGTCAGCCCTACAAAAGTGATAAATGTCTACAATCAGATTTGAAATAATTCTAGGTTATTAAAGCTATAGACTCACTAAACCCTAAACCTGACATTTCTCTTTCCTAGATTAATCCCAGCTATGCCTTTTGTGCAATGCTCCATTATCTATAAGAACTCCATAACATATAGCACAGACAAGATTATTGTTATTATTAATTCGACTTGAGAATGTAAGATGGACTTACATTCTATATTCAACTATCATTGCTATCAGAAGATCAATAAGAGACACACATTATATGTACAATCTCTGAAATATTTATTAAAAAGACATATAAAAATATAAATATTTGGGAGAAATATTTGGGAGAAAAAGTTTTGGGAGAAAAAACAAGTCATCAGATCTATATATCTGCTTTTGAAAAAAGCACAAAACAAGTATTTACAAAAGAAAACTGGAATGTTGCAAATTAACATATATAAAGGTAAAAGGTAAAACAATATTATATAGAGTTCCTATAAAATTCATTTATATCTTACATCAATGGATGATAAAATCTTCAGAAATGCTCTTAATTATACTCAAAACAAATAACAGATTTCATAGAATCTGAAGGGAAAAATAAGGGGTAAACATGTTGAAAAAGAATTATTCCAGGTATTCTATGTAAAGTGCAATAATTCTCAATCTAATATTCTTGAAATGAAACTTTAAAATGTGTAATTTTGGTTAACTGGAAACTATGCAAACAAGAATGCTAACAGGTACTAGAAAGATTATAAATAGGTCAGTAAAGCACACTACATCTTTTAAAAAGTGTAATGTACTGAATGAGTCTTTACTAGCAGGATTTACATACTAAACTACATTATAAACCATGGCTTTTAAACATATCTCACATTTTAAGCAAAAAGCGAAAGAACCACTTTTTATTTTATTTAGTATGTGTAACTTCTGCCTATGATATGGCAGATTCTGATGTAGTAACTGATCTTTTCTCTTTATGCTGTGCCTTGCAAATTAAAATTAGAAAATATTATAATTCTAATTGTAGGCTCACCTATGATCTGTTTGCCTGGTGCAGATATAACAAGAAAAAAATATACTTGCCACAAAAATGTGAACCTGAGGGTAGCTAATTTTAAGATATTAACTCTGAATAAAAGTGTATATACTTTTGGATTACTGCAATATGTTTTATATGGGGCTACCCTTGAAGAGTATTTGGAAACTACAACTGATACAGAATGCAGTAATACAATCCCTAGGTGGTCACCTGTAATACTGGTTACCAGTTGCCAGTTTGCTTCCATGATCAATTCAAGGTGTTGGTTATGCCCTTCATGGCATGGGACCAGGTAAGCTGAGGAACCATCTCACTCCAGTGGGATTGGTTTGCCCCACTCAATCTGGCAGAAGCAGCAGGCTCTGCATCCTATTGGACAAAGAATTTCAGCTGACGGGGATGGTTTTGAGGTCCTGATGGGGATGCTCCATGTTGGAGGGGGCTAGTGGACTAATAGGGAAGGTGCCACCTCTGTGCTATCCTTGCCATCTGTTTTTTGTTTGTCTGTATACATTGTTAATATTTTAATATTTAGATTTAAATTGTAAGCTGCCCAGAGTTGCTTTAAAAAGTGAGAGGGTGGCGTATACATGTAATAAATAAATAAATATTCCTCCTGCTCTGATATGTGTATTTAAAGATGTATTTTCCCCTTGAAAAACAGCTTGTTTGCCACAAACTTCCAAACTTTCACTGAAGCCACAGGTCATTACAGTAAATATACTATGCTGGAAACGGGCCAGCAGAACCTGTTTTACCAATGTCTCATGCAACTTTGGTATGCCGCAAGGAACAGAATTGCCAGGATATCTCCTTCGTGTGATTTTTAAATGTTGCTTCCATTGCAAGAAAACACAGAAAAATCAAGTATACCAGCATCAACATGATTCAGCTGACAAAGGCAGCAATTGCTATGATTTGCAGAATTCCTTCAAGTCCATATGCAACAAGTAGCACCACATTAATAATGACATCTGCTCTCAGGATATATGTTTGCCATACTAGAAAGTAAACTGATAGAAGTACACTGCCAATAGTGACTCCGAGACTGATCCCAAGGGGAGCTTCCTCTTCTGTCAAATTGCCTTTAGTACCTAATAGGGGTGGGAAAGGACATACATGTACCTGATGGCATTTATGAAGACTGTTAGACCATAACAGTAGAACTCTGAAACTGAACAGTAATTGAATTTATAGGGGGGGGGATAGCTTATAATGCAGTCTTAAATAGAAACTGAACCCTAATGATGTTAGAATTATTAAAGACAAAGTATCTGGCTGGATCTAAAGCTTTCATACTGCTGGAGTACTGCTGAGTAGGGTTCTGCTAAGAACTTTCTTGTAACTGGAGATATGTTTCTTGTTAATTTGTTCATTAGTTCATTCACTCATTTGTTCATTCAATTTCTTTGGCTGCCCATCTCAATTCAATTGATTCTGGGCAGCTCCTCCTTCACAGCTGTATTGGCTTGTAATGCTAAAGAGGTAGAGGTGATCTGGCTAAATATTTAGACAGGTCTTAAGATGGAGCAGAAGAAACAGTTGTGGTTCATTGTTCTGCCTGGCAGGCTCACTGCCCAAGAAAAACCCATTCACCTATGGCACAGGTGTCAAACTTGTGGCATCACGTTGCTGTCATAGGACGTTGCATGATGGTTTCCCCATTCGCAGAACTGGGGTGGGTGTGGCCTGCACATAACACATATGGCCCATGGGCCACCAGTTTGACACCTCTGGTCTATGGGATACCAACTTCTTGTAAGCTACGCAGCTATTATCCTTCATGTAGCAGCATGTTACGAACAATTTTTGTGTGTAATGATCCAGTCTAGAATTCTACAGGAGAAACTTGTGAATACAGGTAGTCCTTGGCTTAAATGAATCACTGCAGTTGTTAAATTAGTAACCCAGTTGTTAAGTGAATCTGGCTTCCCTATTGACTTTGCTTGTCTGAAGGTCGCAAAACATGACCCCAGGACACTGAGAGTGTCATTACAGGTCAGTTGCCAAGCGTCCAAATTTTGATCGTGTGACCATGGGGATGCTGCAACGATTGTAAGTGTAAAAAATGGTCATAAGTGACTGTTTTCAGTGCTGTTGTAACTTTGGCCACTAAATCAATCAGAATAGAGCTGGAAGGGACCTTGGAGGTCTTCTAGTCTAACCCCCTGCTCAAGCAGGAGACCCATACCATTTCAGACAGGTGGCTGTTCACTCTCTTAAAAACTTCCAGTGGTGAAGCACCCACAAATTCTGAAGGAAGCTGTTCCACTGGTTAATTGTCCTCACTATTAGGAAGTTTTTCCTTAATTTTAGATTGCTTCTGCTTGATTAGTTTCCATCCATTATTTCTTGTCTTGCCTTCTGGTGCTATGGAAATATAGCTGACCCCCTCTGAATGAATGAATGGATGAATGAATGAATGAATGAATGAATGAATGAATGAATGGTTACACACTGAGGACTACCTGTAAAGTTAAATTTCATAATAGTGGCAAGTACCCTGCTTATCTAAAGAAGATAATTAAAGCTGCACAATTTATTCTATGGCCGCTTAAACTGCTGATACAGTACTGGAGTCTAGCAGTGGCCGTTCATACAAAAAAGAGGCAGACAGACACAACAACACAGTTCCATTCTACAGCACTTCTGACTATTCAAGTGGTTTGAAGAATCTCTATCCAACCCCCCAAAATAGGTCCTTCCTTTTTGTTACATTTTCTTCTTCTCTAGTGGCCTTGACAAAAAATACTGCCGTATACAATAGTTTTCATTCTCCAATCGTGATAATTTTTAAAATAGTCATTGTATGCAGAGTAAGTGCCACTGAACTCTTCCTGAGCTAATATGCACAAAACAACTGAATTGGCCAGTGAAAAAAATATTATTTTTATATTAATGTCTCATTTGCACTTTCACCCAAATAGATTGACCAGTCTTTTAATGTTTAACAGTAAAAGTATTTAAAAGCTTATCAGATAATTGGCTAGTTGCTTGAATTGCACAGTTGGACTCATATTTTTACATACAGGTTAATATTAAGGGGTGGTTGTAAATTACAAAATGCTTACCAAAGTACAAGCGGATTGCTTCGAGAAGTGCCATAAAGAACAGCAATATGAGATCAAGAGTCAATAAGTTATACGGATAAGTGAAAATCTGACCTGACAGGAAGTAAAATATAAAAGGGAGAGAAAAATCAAGTTAGTATATATCATGTTGTCAAGAATCAGTAGAACCATCTCTTAACTCTGTATTTTAAACAACTTACTTTTATAAATAATCATTAGAAGTGCTGCCAAAAAATAAAATACATAATAAATTCCATCTAAAAAGAAAAGGATCTGTAGGGGAACAGATGACAGCTAGCAGGTTCTGTCAAGGAAAATTATGATCATATTTTTCACATTTTATTTATGTTGGATCATAATTCAGTGTTATATACTGTAAAACTGCAGCGTCAGTACATCAAGTGGTAGTATAAATTACTTAAATCAGTATAAACTGATTTAAATCAGTAGTCCATTTCTAAAGATTGATAATAAACTTAGGCTTGGATAAGTATACCGGAGTGAAGTAACTGTGCTTCAGTTGACTAAGAGCCATAGGCCACAGGCAACTCAACTACACCACATTTCAGTAAGCAGTTTTTTGAATGGTCTTTTTGAGGAATGGCTGCTTCCAGAGTGGATCACTGCCGAGTGATTCCAAACTTACGTTTCAGAATACTTCAAAACATTACAATTCCTTTCTATCCAGTCATGATGTTGTTTCCTACCTGCAATGTGAAATTGTTTCAACTAGAGACTGAATTGGAAACTTTTTGAATAAATGTTACATGTGCTTGACTACTGGGCTTGACTACAAACTGGTACTGAAGCTGTACTAAGCCACCCACAATTTTCCTTAACCATGATTTATGAATAAATCTTAATTAGCTATATTTGTACATTAAGCCATAAACTATAGTTTACAATCACAATGGCTGAGGTTAGAAAAGTTAAAACCAAATTAATTGTAGTGTGGTATCAAGAATAAGGTCAGAAAATCAGCTAATGGTCTATTAGCTGTGGCACTGTAATCTATTTCAGGTTACTAACCCACATATAAGAGTCCACTAATTATGTACTCTATTAATAGCCAGTAAAATGTCGTAAGAGAATCTCTGATCCCATATAGAGAATTATTTCTAAGTTAGGAGAAATGGTACGGATAGTATTATTTCTAAGTGCTGTGTCTCCTCTAAAGATTCTAAAAGTTAAACATTGCCTCCACTTCAAATCACAGTGCCATTAGCAAGCCTGTTTCCAAAAAAGGCATGCTTTTCTGAAGTCTAAAAATCAAGAAATCTAAGCTTTTCCCCAGCGTTCCTGCTGCGTCCAGTTCCTCATCTTAAGTCTACCTATATTAGGTTAAAATTAGCTAATCTTCTTCCTGCATCTTCAATGCATTGAAGGAGAAAGTTGTTATGAATTCACATCAGGAATTTTTAGGCCATGTTTGGCAGATTTTGACTCCTAACAGAAGACAGTATAATTAAAGATCTTTATCTTTATGAATGCATGCTTCTTTGAAAAATCTGCAATTTGCTATTGAAAATTATATATTTTCTTAGCAAGATGAATGATACCAACAAGAGTACTGCTTTTACTTGTTCATTTACTTAGTCCTAGATCTTGTCTTAATGACACTGCCAAATTCATTAATTCATTCATTTGGTTTTGCTTTTCTAAGCATGGATGAGTATATTTTACAGTAACACAGAAGACTTCCTTCCTCCCTTTCTATTGCTTATGTTCCATTTGAACTCTGCTCTTCAGTTTCTAGCTTCCATCTATGGTAGCAATTCCATCAGATTTCTGTCAGATGGATAAGACTACTACTTGAGCCTCCAAGATCCTAGCTTTCCTTTTGAGAATTTTAGTCTCAAATGTAATACAATTATAGTATCCTTTGCCTCCACCTGTGTTAGCAGGAACAAATGCCTGCAAGGTGACATGATAAGTCTTAGAAGTTGTCATGTTGCTAATCCTTGCTTATGGCAAACAGAACAATTTCAGGAGAAATTTAACTCTTTGAGGTAAATTGTCATCCACTGTGCCTCGTCTTTCTGTCTTATTTGAGGATATAGCTGTATCCTTTCTCCCCTTTAAGGATATGCTATACTGGCTTATTCTCTATCTCCTATCTCAAATGCTTGGAACCATTTCTTTTATCTGCAAAGGCCTGGATTTTTTTTTCTGAACCTCAGATATCTAGACAACCAGGACACACCACATGACCTGTATAATCTTTTGAGGGATTCCTCAGAAACAGGTAGCCAGATGAAATGTTACTTTCTGAAATTCATGCCATCTGTCAGCAACTGAATTCACACACCACACACTTTAGATGCCTATATAAAGTGCATTGGCTACCGGAAGTATCCAGGTTCTGGGATTCAGCAGTTCCACAGTTCCATATCTAAAAGCATTATTAAAATGGTATATCTTAATTAATTAAATTTAATTAATATTTCTGTTAGGCTCTTCCCGAGCAGGCAAATGTTACATTATGTCAGGATCCCTTATATGGGGCCTTACATAACTTCCATGCTTCTGGAGGAGGGGGGATTGTTTATTTTTGCAGTGTACATCTTGTGAGGTATTTTCAGTTGCACTGATCATCAGGAGGCATAACACGACCAGTTTTGCCCTTATTGGGATTCCTTAGACATAGGTAGCCAGATGTTATGGATGCTTGGAGGCAATAAGGGTCTAGGTAGAGAGGAACAGATTCAGATTAAAACCCTAGAAGAGAGTGGCTATGGGTCCTAATCTTCCAAATCTAAAGATTGTCCATTTATGACTCTGGATGCAATCATATCCCCATACTGAGCTCATTCAAAATTTGGGTAATTCTAGATTTGCAGCTCCTGCTTGAGAAGCAGATGGAAACAGTGATCAGAACAGCCTTTGTGCTCAACTGTATTTTTTCCTGCATAAGAGTGCATTATGCAATTTGTTCTATGCAGGACTGTCTTTGAAAAGCAACTGAAAGCTTAAACAGGTTCAGCACACAACTACCCAGATAGTTGGGGGAACATTTAAATTAATCCATATAATATCTCTATTCTTAGAGCTACATTGACACTAGTCAGCTTCTGGGCATAATATAGTATGCTAGGTACGTTTTTAAAATCCTGTAGGTTTCAGGGCTTGGGCTCTTCAAGAATAATTGCTCTGAAAGCTATCCATCTAGTGAGATCAAGGAGAGAAGACCTTGAGTCAATCGAGGTCAACCTGTTGACCTTGTGGTCATATCTTCTCAATGGTAGCTCCTCTTCTGTAGAATTTGCCCTTGTACATATGGACCATCACTTCCCACCAGTTTCCATGGAGCTGTAAAACCATAGCTGTGTGATAGAACACCCGGAGGAGTGTTAAATATCTCCAAGTGGATGGGATTGCTATTGTAATTTGACCTAGTTTATAATTTTCTTTTTATGTAGCATATTGTTCAGAACGGTTTGAAATGGGGTGCTATAGAAATCCAACTAATAAATACTGTTATTGATTATGCAAAATTAAATAAATTTATTTTAAAATTATATTTTTATCCCACATTTTTATATATAACTCGAATATCTGCCTCCTATTTCCCCACAACAATCCTCTGGGTGGGTTGGGTTGAGTGACTGGACCAAAGTTACCCAGCCTGCTTTCACACTAAAGGAAACCTAGAACTTACTGTCTCCTGGTTAAGGCCAGCACCTTAACCATTATGCTAAACTACCTATCTGTTAGAATTATAATTGAAAAGCACACATCTGTTAGTTTTTATTTGTTCTCTTTAATTTTATAAATTGACAATAGAATGCTAAATATAGCAAGCAGCCTTTTAAAAACAGCAAAATTAAATTGGTGTGATTATTTTTGCATTTGTTTTGCATTGAAGAAATATTTGCAGTACTCTTGCTAGAACATGTACAGTAAATTGCTGAAAGACAAACTTTTCTTGGGGAAAATGAAGCCAACCACACCCACTTAGATCTGAAAGGAATTTGTGTATTATTGTTTGTTATGTAGATATTCATTTTGCTTCTATTTTATTTAAAGGATAATCCCTTTTCAATTGGACATTTTTAAAACCTACTGATAACAGATGTATTCCAGTTTACAGAATGGATGAGGAATGAAAATGAAAATGAGACTGCAGTAGAAGAAATAGTTGAAGATTATGTCTCAAATGCTTTTGGAGGGATTTTTTCCTGTAAGTTGTATTACGTGTCTTGCAGTTTCCTCCTTTAAGTATTATTATTCTATATATTTCATTTCCTGGTTTCACAGTATGTCAATCAATTATATCTTAATGCCTACAGTCAATAACAATATGGTCAAGTTGCATAGCATCTCCTTAAACATAAAGACTGGAAATGAAACTTATTAGAGGATAATGACGTATAGCAACATCTCATATCTCTGCAGTTTCTGGAAGTAATCACATCAACAGACTGTCATGGAATTAATGTGGATTTTAGTAGATGATAAGGCTACTCATGCAAGATCAGATGAACAGGAAAGCTGGTGTAAGATATACCTAACAGTCTCCTGCATTTACTGTATATGTTAGAAATTTATCCACCATTATTCATTTTCCTAAAAAGAACCATCATAAACTTCTAAGAAGATGCCAACTCTCTCTGAAGCACATTTGAAAATTATAGGTATGATTAATGAACATTGATTTGGTTTTTCAGATAAAAGAAAAAGGATACAACAGATGATGATCTCCCTGTACACAAGACAAAAATAAAATAATTATCCAAAGTTAAACCTTTAAGGCGAAAAAGTTACAAAAGCTAGCATGCAGAAATTCTTCTAATTGTTCTGAAAAGGAAATATTGTCCTACAGAAGGGGTGTCAAACTCGCGGCCCATGGGCTGGATGAGGCACATGCTGACCATGCCCACGCCCAGGTTAGTGATGGAGAAAAATGTTGGGATATGTCATGTTTTGACAACGTGACGCCAAGAGTTTGACTATTCCTATCCTACAGTAATCAGCTGTATAATTCAGAACATGGCACAACTTGTTTCAATGCTGCAGCACCCCTATCAGCCTTTGATAATACTGGTACCTTAATTGAAAATTACTTAACATAATTTTCTGCAGGTTTTTGGTTTAGACCTAGAGCTAAAATACTAAATACTTTACTAAATAAATTCATGAAACCATTAGGCAGATTTATTACTGGAATGAATTATTCAGATTTAAGCAGTTAAAATATAGTCCAAAATTCTGATAAATAAATAAATAAAAATGAACTATGTAATACAATGAGAAGTTATGAATTCTAGGCTTATTTAAATCTCTTTAAGAACATGTTTATATCTGTGCTAGGAGTCACGTTGGACTTGAAATATCTTTATTCATGTTTTATATGGAGTGCCAGAAGCACTGTGACCAGTTTCATGGTTTATTGAGAGTCTTCAGGTATGGGTTGCCAGATGTTATTCTTTGGGGTTCAAGCTATCTACAAGTCCTCGACATATGACCACAATTGAGGCCAAAATTTATGTTGCTAAGTGGAACAGTTTTGTTCTATTTTACGGCCTTTCTTGCCACAGTTGTTAAGTGAATTGCTGCAGTTGTTAAGTTAATAACACGTTTGTTAAGTGAATCTGGCTTCCCCATTGACTTTGCTTGACAGAAGGATACAAAGGTGATCAAATGACCCTGGGACACTGGAACCGTCACAAATATAAGTCAGTTGCCAAGCACCTGAATTTTGATCACATGATTATGGAGATGCTGCAGTGGTCATTAAGTATGAAAAATGGTCATAAGTCACTTTTTTCAGTGCCGTTGTAACTTTCAACAATCACTAAGTGAACTGTTGTAAGTCGAGAACTATTTGTATTGGGAATTGAACTCAGCCTATTACACTGATGACTATATAGGATGCAATAGGTTTAGGAGTTATCCAGGTCATCTCATTCAGTGATCGCAGAGATATCTAGATATGCTATCAGACTGGTACATACAATCCACCTTCCCTTCAACTTTCAGAACAGAAATATACAAATATTGCCTCATGTCATGACCCCCATATATGAGTTTTCACATGACCTCCACTCAACCCTCTACAAGGCACGGCGGGGGGGGGGAGATTTCTCTATTTTTTACAGTTTTTTACAGTGTATATCCAGTGTGATATTTTCCCTGTAGGTATAGATGACATAATATAGCATCTATATCTTTCTGCTCAGAGCATAAGGGTAGACTGTATACAGTTTACAATTCTTTTGACATCTTTATTGAAATGTACCGTGTTTCCCCGAAAATAAGACACTGTCTTATATTTTTTTTGGCTCCCAAAAACACACTAGGTCTTATTTTTGGGGTAGGTCTTATATTAGGGCAGGTTTAGAAAATAGTGCTAGGTCTTACTTTCGGGGTAGGTCTTATTTTCGGGGAAACACGGTATTTCAATTACATAGAGTACCTCTGTCTCCCTCTAGTGAAATAACCATGAAATGATTTTTTTAGTTGGTAATAATTTCAGCACAAGTGCAAGTTTCACTTTTTAGTGGTTAACACTGATAGGTTGTTAAGTTAATTAGTTAAAAGTGATAGCCAATAAATACTGAATTAGAGAAACACAGATTGAAAGAGGTCATTTATGCAATCCAATTCCTTCCTCAATGAGGAACTCAAATCAAAGCATCTCTCCAGAATATTAGAATAAAAATAAAAGCCTACCACCTTTCTAGCTCCACCACTGTCAAATTGCCCTTGTTCTCAGAAACCCTTTTTCCCTCCTTTAATGTCCCTTTGCAATCTGCCTTTCTCTGGCATCCATTATTCAGCTTGATGCCCTCTGAAATGAAAGAAAATAGGTGTTGATGATGGTATATATTTTCATCTGAAAATACTATAACATCCTTCAGCTACCTTTTCTCAAGGCCACGCTTCCCCAACACTTTGATTCTTGCCCTAATTTAGTTTCTCCTTTTCTATTCATCCTTGTTACCTTTTTTGAACCTACTCCAAGTTCTCTATGTTGTTCTTAAAACTAGATTTCAATATACAAGATTTGACTAAAATGGAACAATGTGTTTCTGTAAAATATTTATTAAAACCACAAAATATATTAAATGCACAATATATTAGAGAATGGAGATTTAAGCATTTGACAAATATCCTCTGCAGATGACAGTATTATTGTCTATCAGTTGCCTTCTATAAAACCTTTGTTAAGATCACACTAAATCTCTCATTAGTATAGTCTAGCATTGTACAGTATTGTAATCGTCCTGGAAGAAAATAAATCTCCATAAATAGGGCACCTCAAAAACCTGAATGAAAGGAAAGGTATCAATTAAAACCATATATGAATATTATTAACTGTAGTTCAACCAATGCTGAATTATTTAGGGCATAATTTAGTGATTACAGGGACTAACAACTCCATCGCTAAGCACTACGGTCATTATGTGTGATGCCATGTGACTGTATCTTGCAATGTCCTTCCTGCTTTCCCATTGTGTTTGCTTGTCAGAAGCGGCTACTGAAGGCTAGTGGCAATCACATAACGGGGTGGGTGGGTGTCTGCAACAGCCCTAATTTTGAAGACCAGCTATCAAGTCTCGGTTTTCAGCCTGATCGTACATTCCAGCAGTCACCAAGTGAGAACCACCCGGTCAGTAAGTGAGAACCACCTGCAATTTCCACAGGTGACCCTGCCACAATGCCACAGAAACAAACCGGGCAGCTAATCTGTGTCTCGACTGTCCTGTAGGGCAGTTAAATGGCTTTATTCTCCACGAGGAATTCCCCTTCGCGGCTTCCTAGTAGTCTACAAATAAAATAGTTACCTATAGAAACTACAACCACCATATATGGTGGGATGCCATCCAATCCTGCAATATCGGTTTACAATTACTGGTTTTATTTACTATCGCACGGATAATTACTAATTACAGCACAAGCAGGCTGCAATCGCGTCCCCGTTGACTTAGAAGCAACTTCTCTCTTTTAACGGAGCAGAACTTGCTTGAAAGCCAACTATGCAACTGTTTCCCTATTGTCAAGGTAACCCATTTGCAAGCAAGCTAGATTGCAACCTAATGACTAACGAGATGTCGCCAACGGTGTCCAGGATTCCTCTAAGCGTCCTCTTTCCACGTCTTAACTCGGTTCTCAAAACTTGAAGCAATGTTTCGAGTCACAGCAACTCTGCTCACCTTGCCTGACGGCCGCCATACTCTCTCACCCACCCTCCCCAATTCCTCCAGCATCCCGACAACCCTTGCGCAGCCTCCTAGGGCTTGCATGGGCGGATTGCCGTTCGGCGGGTTTCGCGCGAGCGGAACTCCACGATCGCCTTTATTGTTCGCGTCCTCGGAGATATTCGGGGCCCCTCGGACACCGCCGGTGGGTCCGGATTGTGAGAGGGAGGATTGACGAAGCCTTCGCTGTTCTTCGGACCTTTGCTTCCCATCTCGGTTCGGTCACAGCCGGAAAGACTCGGGCCTCTTCGGCAGCGGCCGTAGGTCGACGAGTAACCGCCATCTATTCGGGTAACTTCGCGAGCTTCCGATCTCGCATTAGTCGCCTCAACATGAACTTTCGGTGCATCGGGACAAGTCGGCTCCGATCGGGATCACTCGGGTGAGACCGAAGCGGGTTGCAGGACGAGTTCGGGAAGGCCCGTCGTCAACGATACTCGGATAAGATCGGAAGCGGCTTGGGCCGTTCGTTTCCCTATTCGGGATTCTTAAAGAGGAGATCGGGAGAGATCGGAGAAATAACTCTTATTCGGAAGAGTTCGGCTAACCTCACGGGATACCCCCCACTCCACTAAGTGTCTTCGGATGGAGGACTCGGACTCGGCCGCAAAGCAACTCGGTTTAGCCGAGGCGGCGGCAGTAGCTGCCGCTGCTGCAGTAGCTGCAGCAGCGGCAGCTGCCGCAGCCGCAGAAGGATCCGAGCAGCAGCACGAACACAGAGGACAGGTGCCCGGTTCGGAGGCGGAGCCACAAGAGGAAGAGGAGGTGACGGCTGTCACCGTAATGGCGGCAGATGCCGAACACATTGAGATGGGAGCCGAATCCCTGCCGAGTGCGGACGAGGCTGCTGCGGCAGCTGCCTTTGCAGGTCGGTGCGCATGCGTACAAGCACGCCACCCACCGGTCATTGAGCTCGGGTCGTGTGGTGAATCATTCGTTTGTGTGAATGGTGCATCACGCGAATATTTACATTCAAGCGTCTCTCCTTGAGTGGAAACGTTTGGATCTTCTTAACTTACCTCTAGTACCTCATCATGAGGATATATACATACATGTGTGCATCATCCATGATGTCAACAAAACGCAGAAAGTGCCACCTTTTCCTCTACATTATTTTAGTTGTGTCGCTTCTTATCCCTGACAGGACTGTGGTGTGGCCATTGTCGATGGTCAGACGGAAAGAAATCTAGCATTTCTCCATCACAGTGCCTTTTATCAGAGAAACATGACCTGTTGATTTTTTAAAAAAATATCTACATCTGAGTTACTAATTTAGTTGGAGTACTTGATGATAAACAATTGCTGTAGCTACCCGCTTGCATTTTATTGGACTGATTAAAATTTCTAAGAGCAACAGCAGACAAGATTAAATACAACACACTGAAACCTTACCCAATAGTAATTGAACTCTACAAAAATCAGCTAAAATAAGATTGTCAGATTATAAAGGGAGGACAAGGATTCCTTTTCTTCCTTAATATATGGCTATTAATATGTGCACAGAATCATCGATAGCTCTATTAATAAAGTCAGTATATAAATATACTGTATATAAATATATAAATTGATAGGTAGATAATGAAAATTGTGCCCTCAGAATCCATATTAAGATATTATTCTATAAATGTCTCATTTAACAGAACATGTGCATATTTGCTTCTTGGATTTTGGTAGTTCTGAAGGAGGATATCACAGAAAATATTTGGATCATGTTTTACAGAAGTAACCACAGTAACAGTAGCCAATGTGGGTGCCTCTGCAGACAATGTATTCACTACTTCTGTGGCAAATGCAGCATCAATCTCAGGACATGTATTGGTAAGGTCAGGTTTATTTAATCTTACACTATTTATTTTTGCATATTCAATATTTCCTTTGTGGTAGAAAGTGTCTATTGTAAATGTGTGTTGTAGCTATGAAGGTTCAATATGTAACCAAATTGCACCGGTTTGTATTAGCAAGGTTTGTATTAGAGATGAACAGAATAAATATGACTGGATTTGCCAAATATGGTAGGCTAGCCATTACTTAGGCTGGCTAGCTTGCAATTCAAGGGTATTGTATGAATCCAGATAAATCTTTAATTTAGTTAGTCACAGTTAAACATGGATTAACATCTTGTGACATTTTCTTCTTTATTGTTGTTAGTCCACAATAGCAATAGCACTTGGACTTATATACCATTTTATAGTGCTTTACAGCCCTCTCTAAGCAGTGTACAGAATCAGCATATTGCCCCCAACAATTTGGGTCCTCATTTTACCCATCTCGGAAGGATGGAAGGCTGAGTCAACCTTGAGCCTGGTGGGATCTGAACTGCCAAATTGCAGGCAACTGGCAGTCAGCAGAAGTAGCCTGCAGTACTGGACTCTAACCACTGCGCCACAAGGCACAATGTGTTCTTTCGTTCACTTGTGCCACAGTCATTTCTCATATTGACTATTGCAATGCACTCTACATAGTGTTTACCCTTGAAGATTATCTGGAAGCTACACTGGTGTACAGGGCAATGGTGTGAACAGTTTTAGCCACTGTTAGAGTGTGCATGCAACATCTCTCTTGTATGAGTGGCATTGGATGCTAGTTTGCTTCTGGGTCCAGTTCAAGATGCTGGTTATCATTTTAAAAGCTCTTCATGGCATGGGACCATGTTACTCAAGGAACATCCCTATTTTATTGACCCATTCCACCCATTCAGGCAGAGAGAGTATGTTACCAACCGTATCAATCAATTTCAAGTGGTGGGGTCTAGGAAGAGAGCCTTCTCTGCAGTTGCCCCTTCCCCTGGAGGTGAGGTGGACCCCCGCTGTCTTGGTCTTCCAGAATACCACCTGGCTCTGCCAACTGGCATGGGGTTCTAACTTCTAACAGTGGCATGCAACTTGGGGATGGCTGGTGGTTTGAAGGGTGGTTTGTTCCCTCTGCCCTTTTAACTTTTTTACTGTCTACTGTTCACTTGTTTATTCTTTAATTTTGTTCTAATTTTGTTTTTTTAACCACATTGTTTTATATGGTTGTATGGTTTTATTTGTAAACCATCCAGAGTCATGCAGGTGAGATGGGCAATGTAGAATTTTGATTAATTAATTAAATAAATACTGTCTCTCCAGTTAAATGGAGTCAAATTTCAACTGTCTCACTTAGAAAAGAGCTGCACCTAAATGTATAAATTTATTAGGAATGTTATAATACTTGTGTTATACAAGTATTATAAATATAACACTTTATATTATAATACTTGTGGTACATCTGGTTCTCCTGATACCATTATCTTCACTGGGTCCCTTTCCTCTGGCTAACGCAGAATGTTAGTCAACATAGAAGTTGTATTTCGATTGTCAAGATCTAGATTACTAAATCTCCTGAGGCAAGGAGGTTTTAACTGATTCAGTATAAAATGCCATAGGCATGACTAAAATAATAAATAGAGCTTGCAATGGCAGTTCTATTTCTGTATGACTCAGCCTTCACTACATAATGTAATGAATATCTTCAGACCTTAAATGAGTTCAAGGAATTGAAACCATATGTATCAGTTTTGATTAAACTTATGTCTGTTGTCTCTGAGAAATGCTATAAAACTGGTGAAGTGCCAGTTGACTCGAGAAAGTCAATTATCTTTATCTTCAAAAGGGGAATAAAAGGAAGACAGAACTACACACCATTCAGTCTGGCATTAATATCTAGGAAGATTTGAAAATGAATTATAATGCAACCAATCCATAACCATTTTGAAAACAAGAATATTAGAAGTCAGCATGGCTTTATGAAGAAATCTTGCCAGCGTAACCTTATTTCATTTTTTTATGAGAAAATTTATTTAATAGATTATGGAGTACTATACTGGAAATATATCTAAACTTGAGAAAAATATTTATGTGATTCTGTAAGATTAGATTAGTTAATTAATTTTTAAAGTGTGTTTGCAGTTGTCTATACCCAGACAGTGCTCCTTAATGGTTCCTTATAAAAGTGGAGTAATGTATCAAACAGGGTGCTATAGCTAATGATTGTATGCCCAATATTCTTTTTTTTCATCAAGAAAGGAAAAAACAGTCTCCACACATTTGTATGTGGAGGAGAGGGATTTCCTCTTCAATATATGCAACTTGATATTTCTATGGGAATTTGTTAGGAATTCTTACATAATAAGAAACATAAAAATCTAATCCTTTCAGTAGGTTATACTCACAAACATTTTTTTTATTTCAGTCTGGAAGAACAGCTCTTCAGATTGGGGACAGCTTAAATGCCGAAAAAGCCACTCTGATTGTGGTTCACACAGATGGCACCATTGTGGAGAGTGCAGGTCTGAAGGGGCCATCTGCACCTCTTACTACAGGTAAAATGTGAGATGGGAGACCTTTTTAAAATATCATATAGAAATATTGTATAAATTTAGAACTGTTTTTTTTTCAACAATGCTTAAGCAAACTAATATTTGATTAGCAGCATTTCTTGTTTGTCATTCCATCCCATCTCAGAATTGCTTGGGTGGGAAAGGAGGGTCCTGTAATCCAATGATTTACAGCATCCAAAATAGCTAAAATACACCTAGTACCTATAAAAAGTTAGTCATTTTTTTATAATTAATTCTAAAATTCTATAGTAAAAGTTAATACAAATTTAGCTCAACCCTTAATCTGTTTATAACTTTTTCAGATCAAAATCTTATTTAGCTTTTTGGTGTTTATTTCAAATACTTTAAGTTCTTAAGTTTGTAATTAATTCTTCATTTGTTCAGAATTGATGTTAAACTTACCTGGTAACTTTCCAGATTTGTTGTTTTGAAGATCTCTAATAGCTTTAAGATGGTTAATAGGCAATTTCTGAAAGTGATTAGAAAATAAAGCTTGCAAACTTAGTGTCCTTTAAAACATTACGTTGTAGTCGCAAGCAATCTCTGAGGTAGATGAGCGGTTAAGAGATATGAAATATAAATGAAAAACATGGCTAATATATCTCCTGGCACTCAAACCCACAGAAAACTACACTCTTGTGGTCTTCTCATGAGAATCAGCTATCTGGGCACATATCTTCCATCTTCTCCTTGTCTGGAGAGGTTCCAAAGAACCAGATTGCTTACCAATTCTTTAATCTTTGCTATTGTCATTGGCTCTGCTTTTACAGAGGCATCTTCAATTTGCCATGCCTGTCTTGCAAGTCCTGTAGTTCAAGCTTCTCATTGGTCTGTTGTGATAGTATCTCAGCATTTTCTGTCTTCTCTGGAAGCTATTAAGACACAAACACATCTTACCTATTCATTAGCCATTGCAGATATGCAAACTCAGGCCAGTTTGTATACTGTAATATACAAACAATGTGTTTCAGTCACTGTCCCCCTCTTCTGGAATAGTATCCCTCTGACATGTAATCCGCCCCCTTCCTTCTGGTCTTAAGGATGATAACATGGCTGTTTGGTCAATAAGGGAGGCTGGGTCATTATGGCAATCCCTCCAGATGATGGATTATTTGTTTATTTTGAATACATCTCCCAGTTTTATGTAATTGTAATATATAGTGTTGTTTTTAATTTGTTTCATATTTATGTTTAATCCCAATTACATACTGGGAAATTGTATGCTGCTCAGGTTGGTTAAGTGGAGTAGTCCATAAGCCCTATTATTTAAGTAAAGAAATAAACAAGTAAGCATCCTGCGTTGCTTCAGTAATAGCTGAGGTATGGAGATGACATGGAATTTATAAGATGCAGATATTTCCTGTATCAGTGCTATTGTTTCTTGAGAGGAATAGTAAAAGTATGGCAGATAATGACAATGTAAATCCTTTCTACATGGATTCCATATTTCAAAAATCAGACAATTGATTTGTTATTTAGAAAGGATTTAATATTCATTTTTCTTCTTTTAACTATTGAAGGAATAAATTGTTCTCTTTGGTTTTTTATTGACTACCTACCTTGAGAACCACGGTTTTGGCATTCTAATCTAAAGGAAATGCAGAAATGGAAAAAGTATGTTAAGACTTGGTTTACCTTTCCTTTTATTTGAAGGATCTCAGTCCCCCCCTACTCAGTTAACATCTGGTCAAGAAAAAAGTGGGACAAAATATAACTGGGACCCTTCAGTGTACGATAATGAACTGCCTGTGCGATGTCGAAATATCAGTGGGATATTGTACAAAAACCGACTTGGTTCAGGTGAGGAATTTTAGCCTATATTTTTCTGATCCGTCTGAGTGATTAAGAACCTGCCAAAATTTTTAACCTGCTAAGATTAACCATTGATTTTCACTAAGAGTTAAATTTCCTAATATCCAGGATATTTTTCAATAAGTTTGGAGCAAAGTCAGTCTCAGAGTTATGAAAGGATCTGTTTTTAAATTAGATAGCAGTGCAAATGTGGAATATAACTTAAGGAGAATTCCTGCCTATATTCACTGTTCTCCTGTCCTCCACAATTCCACCCGGATAACATCTTGGTCTGTTGTGAGAGTAAAGGGAGGAAATACTAACTTGGATACAAGTCATTGCATGTATCAAGACATCTAAATGATAGCTATTTGCCCACGTTTCAATATATGGCACATGTTTCATATCAAGTTCATTTATACACAGCAGGCCAAATCATTAACAATGTTAGCAGTTAAAAGTGGATGAATGGCCCAGAAAAAATTCTTTTCTAGACTGTGTGTTATTCATCTCAGTGTTATGCTTAGCTGTGAATGGGAAAGGAAAATTGGCACTTATATTATCATGAAAGTGAAGGCTCCATTTTGCGAAACCATTAAGAGTGTTTATATTGGGAAGGCATTTTTTTAGTGGGAAGGGAACTATTAGTCTGCAGCTTGTAGGGAAAGCTTTTCGTAGACTCTTCTGAGCCTCATTTGTATAACGCAATTATTAAGCAGGAGTTATTGTTTTGTTTTATCCTGGACTAGGTGGTCGAGGTCGCTGTATTAAGCAAGGGGACAACTGGTACAGCCCCACTGAATTTGAAGCCATGGCTGGAAGAGCCAGTAGCAAAGACTGGAAAAGAAGTATCCGTTATGCTGGGAGGCCAATACAGTGCCTTATTCATGTAAGATTCCTTAGCATCTTTCTCTTCCTACTGTCACATATGCCACAATAAATCCTACTGAATTCAGTGGGATTGATTCCTAAATCAGTACAAATGGATTATGACATTTGAAAGAGTTTCATCATGTGCTGTATTTGTACTTATGTTTATACAACGTATTTCTTGAAAATGGAGAAGACCTCCAGCAAGGTCTTACTTAGGATAAAAGTTACCAGAAAATATATGTGGGAGTCAGAGAAGCAGTGGAAAACTTTAGTAAGACGCCCTTTATGCATATATAAATATCCAGCATGTTATTCTCTTAAAACACAGGGAAAGAGAAGGATTTAATAAGCAATATATTGAACGTGGGAGATGAGAGAAAAGAAAAGAAAATCTAACGACTGTCAAGTTTCTGGTGGTAGCATCCTTTCATATCCAGTGTTCATTATATTATATTATATTATATTATATTATATTATATTATATTATATTATATTATATTATATTTCATGACACCCTTTCATAAATTGCCTGTACTTTAGACGGCTCCCTATTTGCATTATTTGTTCTACCACATCTGGCGAATGTATGCGTGACAGTGGCAGACATACAGGTGAGGGGACAGGATCGCAAGATAGGATACTAGATTAGTTGGTTAGTTTTACTTTAAAGCAGTGTGCCAACCAAGCTGTCAGTGCTTGGAGAGCTAGGAAGGGCTTCTTTGTGTTAATGCTGGATGGGTGTCAGTTTTTCCAACCTAATATTGCTCTTTTCCGGTTTTAATGTTTTATTTAAAGCTTGTTATAAAATAAATACAAATCGAAACAAAAAAACAGGAATGATGAAGAAGAAGAAAGAAGAGAGCTTCAAAGAGAAAGAAAAAAAAGTAGTGACTCAACTTTTTTCAGTGCAGTATAATACATACTCTGAATGTTACAACATTAACTTTTTGCCTTACATTTCAGACCATTTCTATAACAACAAAGTCAATCTGGTTATCAAAACCTAAGTTCAAAGTTTCATTTTTTCCCCTCAGTTTCGAGCACACAGTCCAGAAGCAATTTCCAAGTGACAACAGCACTACATAGATTCTTCTCTTTCATGAAAACTTTTGCCATCTCCTCCAACTTTATCGTCTTTACCATCCATTCTTCCATTGTGGGAATTAATATGTCTTGCCATCTTTGTGCATGTAAGATTCCTAATACTGCTCTTTTCCATCAATTCTATTCCAGGATGGAATATTAAATCCCCATGCGGCCTCATGCACTTGCGCTGCGTGTTGTGATGACATGAGTCTGGTGAGTTGTAACAACTGCTGCTTGGATTACTTGATGATGTGCTGAACTACTATGTGCTGGTTATCACACAGAGATGATTTATAAATACAGTGGGCTGAAAGCTCCTTTGTCAGGCAGAGAAGGGCAACAAGGAAACAAATAGGATCCTATCACCATTTCCAATTGATATACTCCTCTAAGTATCACAGTAGCAGGCTTTTAGATAAAACAAATTATTACCGGATTTTATTTAGTTTGGGTAGTAGATTATTAACAATAAACTCCCACTGGTTGTTTTAAACAGGTATTTAAAAATCTGTGGAGTTTACCTCAATATTTGTGGTGTGGTGAGAGGGCACTCAGAAATGAGCATTCCCTGTGGGAACTTCCCTCCTCTTGAACTGTTTACTTTCCCCCACCTCCATGATATTGGCTCCTTTCCTTACTACGTTTTGGAATTTATTGGAAATCTGATTATTCTGCAGAGCCTTTGGGGACTCAGGAGTAAAAGAAAATTACCTATGGAGTAGAAAGAGAGATTGTTGCTATGGGTACTGGGAATTCTGTTGTAATTTTATTGATCATGGGTTTTTCTCTGCTTGCGTTATTTTGTGATTAGATGGATTAGATTTATTTATTAGCCTTTTAAGCAATCCAGTAATCAATTTATAGTAAATTTTTTATAATAAAAAAGCACAATTCAAATTTAAACTTATCAGGTGAACCAAGTAAAATTCAAAGTAAAAGCACCTATGAACTAGGCAGCAGCAAAGCCAGGGGTGGGATGCTACCGGTTCTGCCCGGTTCTATAGAGCCAGTAGCTCTGAAGAGCAGCAGACACAGAATCTGTGTTTGCTGCTGTTTGGCCTGCCCGCCCGCCCGGGCTCTTGGCTGTCCTTTATTTCCTGCTTTTTCAACCTCAGCTGCTTTGCACAGCACAGCTGAGGTTGAAAAAGCAGGGGAAAAGAGGCTTTTCGAACGCTGCGCACCTGCGCACAGTGCTTTTCAGCTGTCCAGGCAGCACAGCCTAAGGTTATTTTACATGCACATGCAAAACGTAATCACTGAACCGGTAGTAACTCCAGTTGAATCCCATCCCTGAGCAAAGCAGTTACCAAAATCTAAACCTATATGATTTAAACTGCAGTCTAAAGATCCTGGGGAAATTGGAAAAAGTCTTCATTTGACACTGAAATGAGGTCATTGTGGGTGCTTCTTGAGTCTCTCTGGGAAGGACATTCCAAACATAGAAAGGGTCTCTCTCCCTTTTAGAAAATCCATCTCACCCCCCGCCACACACAGACGTTATTATTGGGCAGTTTTTTTCTGATTGAAGTGGCATAGAAGTGCTAGCAATAAATAAATATTTGGCATGATGTTTGGTCATTATTGTAAAGGTACCAGGCATTGGCAGGCAGGAATTTCAAGAGAAAGTTGACTCCACAGTGTAGAAGCATTAAAAGGAAAATGTTACTCTTTCAGTAAAGCAGATAGCTTCCCTATCCAGATGTATTCTAAATTTGCTGAACTGCACGTCTTGTCAATTGTAACCAATCAGCATACAGTATTTCTTATTTTATTGAACTGCAGTAGCTATCAGACCCAGAGCAAGCAGTGAGAGAAGTTGTAGTTCACCATACTTGAAAGTACCTCATTGGGGGGAAATTCAGAGTTGGTACATGAAAAACCAATCTTAGAGAAACATTGGGCCCTTAAAATTCTCAGATTTCATTAACATTGTGTTCCTTTAAAGAATGTGTAGTCTAACATAAAATGAAAATAATCTGGAGTACATTATCAGAGCTGTCCTTTTTACTGAATAAAAATAATATATTATTTGAATTGAAATATTCAATATGTTATTCAATAATGTTCAATATATTGAATATTATTGAAGTTTCTCATGTAAGGCATGACAGCAGTAGCAACTGAGCATTTAGCTAGTTGTCTGATAATATTATTTATAATGAAAGGATTTCATATTTATCAGAATTGTGGATGTAAGAAGAGAGGCATGAATGGCTTTGGACTGGGATCCTTTGTTTGCAATATAGAAATCTTTTAGATCCTGTGTTAGATTCATTGTGTCAAGATGTCGATTTTCTTTTCTTTGGTGAGGCAATTGATACAAAGTTTAGATTATTTCAACCAGCAAAAAACAAACAAACATTAATTCTATCTCCAGAAAGAATTACTGCCATATTCTGACAATGGTTGCTTTCTCTTTATCAGAGTGGTCCCATAAGACTGTTTGTCCCCTATAAAAGAAGAAAAAAAGAGAATGAATTGCCTACAACTCCAGTGAAGAAGGATTCTCCCAAAAACATCACCCTGCTTCCTGGAACTGCTGCCACCACATGTAAGGGTTCCAAATGTTCACAAATGAATCCTAAGTCATTTAACATTGTTTTTAAAATGACAAAAATTTCCATTTCAAAAACCATTCAATATTCAATGGTCATTGTACACTTTGTAAGAAACAGCCTTTCCTCCTTTTAATCTTTGTCACTTTAGTATAAATTGCAAATCATCTTTTCTCTTTTGGTACCCTTAATCCTTGTTTGATCTTTATTTACTAGCTGATGGTTATAATTTGAGTAATAAAATCAACATTGCAAATATTACTTAAAGTCTTATCCTCTGTATTTAATTGTAATGTTTGCTTTCCGTCTTAATCAAATATGTTATTTTTTGCCCTGAGCTGTCTATTTGTTGTGTTAAACTGGGAAGCTTTTAGCCTTATTAATTTGGCTTGTTCCATTTCTTTCACTCAGAGAAGAAGTATCATTGTTCTTGGAAAGTTATATCTAAAAGCTCAGTGGGGTGTTTCTGTTGGTTAGAGACAAAACTGGGGAGTTCCCCTGATCACTAAGTATTAGCATTCTACTTAATTCTGAAAATATTTTCATCGTTTTTTTAGTCACTGTGACTCCTTCAGGACAGATTACAACTTCTGGCACTTTGACCTTTGATCGTACAGCAGCTGTGGAGGCCACAGCTATTATCTCAGAAAGTCCTTCCCAAGGTGATGTTTTCACTGGTACCACTGGTGAGTAAGACAAATCCACATCCATACGTGATCGGGATACTTCTTTAAACCTACATTTTAGAAGGAGGAATCGGGCAGTGATGAAAGAAGATTAAAAAAAACATGATTAACAGCACAAAAATAGAAAATTCTATTGATGAGTTCAGTGGGATTTATTCTCAGATACAGGTGTATGAGATTGCAGTCTAAAGCAGTTGCTTCAATCAATTGCCCAGCCTCAGGAATGAACCACAGATTATATTGTTGGAAAGGGCCATTTAAGCTGTTGAGCCCAACCCTCTGTTCCAAGGCAGGGCTTTAAATCAAAACAATCCAGAGAGATGGCTCTGCAGTTCTGCTTGGACTCATCTACAGTAGTGGCCAAAATTGTGGAAACCTTTTGGGAAAGGTGTCTCCTTACGTATTTTATGCCATCACTACCAAACAGGGAGATCTTGGTCTCATCACTCCAAATAACACTGTCCCATTGTTCCTCTGTCCAGGTAACATGGGTTTTAGCCCAGTTTAATCTTTTCAACCTTTGTTTGAGAGATAAAAGTGGCTTTTTTTTGTGGAATTCTAGATTTTAGGCCAAATTCCTGCAGTCTGTACTGAACAGTCCTTGCACTCAACTTCACATTGCATTGTGCCATTTCATCTTGTATCCACCCAAATGATTTTCTTCTGTCACATAGGCAGTCTTAATTTTTCTATCATCACTTGCTGTTGTGTGCCTTTTCCTGCCTTTACCAGTGTAGTTTTGTAATGACTGAGTCTCCTTATACTTCTTCAAAAACGTAGAAATGCCACCTTTGGTTAAGTTTTCACCAATTTTTCTTCTAATTTCTTTATAACTGTAACCTTGTTCACTTAATAATACTATTTTACATCGCTTTCTGGGTGACCAGTCAACTCTTTGCACCATTACTTTAATTTTATTCCAAGTTCACTAAATGAAAGAACCCAACCAACTTGATCATGTAACACACTGACAAATGTCCTCCTCTCAGCTTCAATACATGACATCAATAACTGAATCCTACTGTGATCTGAATTGACTCATTGCCAAACAAAACAAAATGGCTGTCAGGGCTCCAACAAATCCACCCCCATTCAAATCAAAAGTCTCTAGCCGCATCTCAGAAAAAAGTAAATTGATTTATTAGGAGTGGCCATGTTGGCGTATAGCTGGGTGCAGCTGAGACTAAATTACATCATACATTTCCCCCTTGACCCTGATCTCCCCCGCCCCCCTGGATGCGACTTCTCCAATGGGACACATCCATCTCCAAGAGTCATCCATCATGCTCTCCAATAACCTTCTTACGCTCCAACAACTTTGGGCTGCCAGGGTGAAGATCTGCAATTTGCTTTTGTAAAACAGCATCCATATTTTTTTCCTTCATTGGGCAGAGAATAGTAGACATTATTACAATATTGCTTTTATTTGCTTCTTCCATTATTTTAACCCAAGAGCTGACTATGATACCACAAAGTTTGTTTACCTGGATTTCTGAACAGATGTGAATACTTGCAACATAAAGTACTATTCTTTCTCCCTTTTCATTGTTTCTGTTCCTTTTGAGTAGATGGTATTCTTCAGTGGTTTTAGTTCTATATTGGAAATCATTTGCTTCTATTATACCTATTAAACTTCAGTTGCATTCCTGTATTAAACATTTAAGTTCATTTTGTTTATTTCCTATGCTGTTGGCATTAGTATATAGACAACAAAGCCTGTGAACTTTATGGGCCAATGTTCTTCCTGATTTTACTATTTAGTTTAATAGGCACCATTAAGGCTTCACTCCACTTCCTCCTAGATCACACAAGAATTAATCCTACATCTTACTTCAGTGTTTAATCTGCCCTCAATTTAAAGTTCTTCCAATCAAGTTTACTCAGCTTTGGCTAAAGACTTATTTACAAATCTTTATGAGCTGCAATCCATCTCAAGTCAGCAGTTTATTGCCCAGATAATAATGGACCTTTTCTGTTGATGTTGCTTGCGTAGCTCTTCAGTAATCTGCAGTATTTAGTTTTCAGTCCTCTTCCATAGACTGCAAAGATGGATGAAACCACCATCTGTTCTTGAGCTTCCTTTCTAAATCTTCAGTGTCACTGACAATATATCCCTAGCTGTTCTTTGCAGTACCTTTAGCCCTAGATGAAATTGTAGGACAGTGGACTTAATATGCCCTGATGCTCTGTCACCTGTTTGATTTTGCTCTTGGAAGGCGGTTTATTTCATATGCCAATTGGTCCAGTCAGTATGTATTTATTTCTGTTTTTCTAACTCCTGAGATTATTTTTGTTTTATTGCAGGGCACAATAATCCACTATCCCACCCCACCCCTTTTTTTTGTTCCGCAATTTCCTTGTCCTGAGAGCTCAGAGAATGCGGCCTCTGCAAATAGCCTACAGTTGACATCTCTTCCTTCTGGTTGCTACTCTTGTCCACTGGGCTTGTTTCCTTTAATTCTCTTCCTTGGGCGGAGTTATTTGGTCTGTTGTAATGCCCCCCCTGCATTAGGATGATCTAATCAATCTTCATCCTCTCATATCAACTTAAAGGGCCTTGGTGGTGCAGGCTGTTTGCCTAGCACTTAGTTCCAGCTGCCTGCAATTAGTGCAGGCTCAAATCCCACCAGGCTCAAGGTTGACTCAGCCTTCCATCCTCTCGGGGTAGGTAAATTGAGGACCCAAGATTGTTGGAGGCAATAAGCTGACTTTGAAAGCAAATAAAACAAACAGAATGGGGTAGCGGTTAAGGTTAGAAACGAGATTGTGTTCTAGTCCCACATTAGGCATGAAAGCTGGCTGGATGGCCGTGAACCAGTCATTCTCTCTCAGCCCAACCTCACAGGGTTGTTTTTGTGGAGAAATAGTAGGAGGGAGAACATTGGCTTTGTTTTTCAACTTGAAATATTGATAAAAACAATGGAGAGAAATAAATAAATAAATAAAGATAAATCCTGACAAGACAGAATTGTATTAATGGACTGTTTTTCTGTCCATTTTAAGGAGTGTTCATTTTTCTAGATTATTAAGAACGGCTTAAGACCGCCCAAAAAGGTTGTTTGCAAAAAAGCCACTCAAGTGGATATACTTAATAAATTGCGTTACATTCAAAATATAGGCATATTTTAAACAGCTGGAAAATATGGATTGAGGGGCCCTTGGTGCCTCTGAGCTGATTGTTTTCTTGCAAATGTTTCATTACACAAACTAGGTAACATCATCAGTGCAGGAAATGTCTGCAGAAAACAATCAAGCTCAGAGAGCACCAAGGGCCCCTCATTTCAACCCTGAGCTACAATATTCTCCTTTATGGGTAAAATATGGATTTAAATATTATTAGGAATCTTTTATGTGAGGCATTTTTAAAATTATAACAAAGAATAAGGGAGAAACCTCTCACTAATACATAAAGTCTGCAATCCTTGACACATTGTCTTGCCTAAGGATAAGTACTGCATGCTTCTTTTTAAATTACCTAGATAATCCAGTGGTGGGATGGATCTGTGTATCACAAAACCATTTTATTTCTGACCATCTCACTGGTATTCTCCTTTTGAGATTACCAGTTCCCTTGATTCTAGTTTTAATCATTTATATTGAAGCTGAAATTTATTTCAATTAAACAGTAAATGCAGGAACTTGAGCACATTTTGATCTTGCAAGAAACAATATTTCTTGCTAAACTCCTTTTCCAGAACTGTCCTATTTTCCTTAATGTCTTCTTACCTTTTGTGAACTTCCAAGATGCAACATCCGAGCCAGTTCCCTTAGACTCTGACTTTTCTCAACAGTGCAAGATACAAGCCTTCAGCAGCAACCTTGTCAGGTCAATCATCCAGAGCCTCACTATCCAAGTTATCAAGACAGTTGTCAGATCTCCGCATTCCCCGAAGCAGCTTTGCCAACTTCTCATCCCAAAATTGGTAAGACTTCTTTTGTCTCTAAAATAACCCCCACATTGTTAAGTTATATAACTTTGGTACTTTTCTGCATGGGAGTAAATACACACCTATTTCGGGAAAATAGTAAATCACCTGGGAGGTGTAGGTGTGCTAGGGTGCTACTGATGTCCTCTGCTGATGTCCTCAGGTAGGAGGAAAAGAGCGGGAATTATAGACGGAGGGATGAAAATAACCTTGGTTGTGAATGCAGCACTGTCAAGGATCCAGTCCAAGTGCTATGTTATGCTGGAGCTGTTGTTCTACACAGGCCAGATGGTTGTGGATTTGGAGATTGGAACCATTATAACCTGACAGTGGTTGTGTTAAGGCTGTTGCCAGCTCAGGTACAGTTTTGGTAGTTTTCAATTTCCTCAGGATGAGGACTATTGATTTTACCTGCTCTGAAAAATGATGGAGCCCTCTTGACTGAGCAAGAACACTGATTCTCTGGGAATATCTAGGTCATAGCTCCGAACCCTCCCAGCCCTTCCCACCCACCCCCAATCTGATTCCTTGGTTTAGAGATGTATTGCTGGCTTAGGAGGAGGTGGAAAACTTCACACAGAGATGCCATGAAACTGTTATACAGTATGGTATAACGAATAGTTCCTACATGAATACAGTGGGATTTTAAAAGGATTTTGACAAGGGTGTGTTCTTTCATGCAAGAGGGATGGAATAACTTGAGGGCTACTTCACCCCCACATCTATGTCCCTTTGGCCCCACACATCCCATAGCCTCTGCTGCCCTAACTGACATTCACCCATCTTTTTGCTCTTGATTCTAACCCAGCCTGACCCTTCGTGAGGCTGCATGAGGCTTTCTCTCCAGTGTTCTGCAGAGCAGCTACCTCGCAAAGGGCCAGGCTGGATGCCTTCTCAGCAACAAGAGCAAGAAGATGGTGAAAGTCAGATGGGGTGATGTTGCACAGGGCAGCGCTCAAGTGCAGGGTGGCAAGGGCAGCTGGGACAGGACTGAGGTGGCTGCAAGCTTTGCACACCGAGCTGCTGGGTGGGCCTGGGTTTTGTGGTGCAAAAGCTACGAGGGGTCAAGAAGCCTTTCACAGTGCAAAGCCAAGACTTGTGCAGAAGCTCTTAGCACTGAGAGAAAACCCCTTTGTGGTGCCCTGCTTGGCTGAGGCTGGTGAACGGCTTCCCAGAAAGCCCACCATCATGGTTCAAAGCCCTTCCCAGTGCTAAGCCTGGGCTGGCAGTGCAGTGCCAAGGAGCTTCCTGGAACCCCAGTTCTGGGATTCCCAGGATATGGTAGTTTTGTGCCATGCTGCTGGGGCAGCTGATATTTCCTAGGGCAGCTGTGGCTTTGCTCTGCACTGCAGCTTAGCAGCTTCTTGCTGCCCCAGAGCTGTGGCATGCCAAGAAGCCCCTGAGCTGCAGTGCATTCTTTCCTTGGCTTTCCTGAGCTTGTGCTGCACCACAGCACACCCACATATGTGTGTGTGGGGGCTATGCTGGGCTTCCCCAACTCCTTTATGGCATCCTTGTGTTCCTCACCCAGGCCTCCCTCTGCTGCCCATTTAACAACCCTGGAGTTAACAACTGCAGTTATGACAGAAACTGGGATTACTGTGATGTTGCTAAGTGATGTGGTCACGTGATGTCATGCTTTATGACCGTATTGCTTAGCAACAGAAATTCGGGTCCCGGTTGTAAGTCAAAGACTATAGCATGGGCCATGCCCCGGCACTCCAGAGAGGAAGGACTGCCTCTCAGTCTGCCCCATCTTTTTTTTTCTCCTGCATTTATATGCCGCCCTTCTCCGGAGACTCAGGGCGGCTTACAGTCTTTGGAGCGCAACCCAATGCGCTCAGCAGTAGCCTTCTTTCCATTGTATATGCCTGCTTATTACTAAGCGGCATTTTTTACAAAGTCAGCTTATTGCCCCCAACAATCTTGGCTCCTCAATTTACCTACCCCGAGAGGATGGAAGGCTGAGTCAACCTTGAGCCTGGTGGGATTCGAGCCTGCACTACTTTCAGGCAGCTAAGCTAAGTGCTAGGTGTTTAACAGCCTGCACCGCCAAGGCTCTTCTTGCCTTTCAGGTGCCTGGTACTGTGAATCCCTCTGCAATCTTAGATTTCACCTCAGTCCTGGATCCCACTACCACCACCCCTTGTGAGAAGTAATGAAAGAAAGAAACATTCTGTGTAGATTTAGTAGCTCCCACAAATTTTGACTTGGTGGCAAACTAGAACTGGATTTGCAAAAATTGAAAAAACAAACCACTGAATGTGCGGGTGTGTATTGCCGCCCTCCTTTGAGGTGGATTTCATTAGCCCGTTGTGAGAGGCCAGACTTCCTGAAAGTTAGTTAGCATCTAGGCCAGCCGTGGGCAAACTACAGCCCGGGGGCCGGATCCGGCCCATTCGGCTGTTCTATCTGGCCCGCGGAGCCGAAAGAGCGGAGGGTTCTCTTGCTCTCCCAGAAGGCTATGTGAAGTAATCTAACTTTGAATTTATATTAGTTCACACAAACACTCCATCCATGCTTTTGTTCGACCCTCGGTCCAGTTTAAGAACCCATTGTGGCCCTCGAGTCAAAAAGTTTGCCCACCCCTGATCTAGGCTAATGGTGCCCTGCCTCTTTAGCCAACCCAGCTCCTTAGCAACCAGCAGATAGGAAAGCTGAGCAGAAAAGCAGCTGTGTGTACATTGTTGCAGCAGAGTTGCTGGTCTATTGAAATTGTTCTGGGAGTGAGAGGGAGGTGGTTTTTTTGGGGGTTCTTGGTGGAAATAGAACTACCAGAAGCAGCCAAGGGCCAAGAGACACGAAAACTTTTCTTTTAGCACTAGGGCTCAGAAATTATAGTGCTCTAGAACGAATAGCAGGAGTAGGAGTAGACCTGGGGAAGTGTGTGAAAAACAACTGTTGAGTGCTACCCATTGTGTGCTTGTGTGTGGGATGCCTAAAGTCCAAAGGGACTTGTGCTGGTCCTCTGGAGTCTTGGGAGCCCATTGACTTTGGATATAGCTAAAAGAATCTGTGGCACCCATAAAGCTGGCTGGTTATTTTAAACCAGGGGTCCCCAAACTTGGCAACTTTAAGACTTGTGGACTTCAACTCCCAGAATTCTCCAGCCAGCCTGGCTGGCTGGAGAATTCTGGGAGTTGAAGTCCACAAGTCTTAAAGTTGCCAAGTTTGAAGGCCTCTGTGTTAAACTGTTGATAGGGTCCACTGCAATTGTTACAGTCTGCTTGCTCTATGTTTTGTTTCAGTTCTAAGATGTATTAAAAGCATATACCTCCTGCTTCCAGGTTCCTGGGCTAGTAAAATAAAATAAAATAAAAAGCTACTGCATTAAAGAGAAACAATTCAAAATTTCAAATATTCAAATGTTCTTGTAATGGTTATTTGTAATGCAACCAGAAATTACCAATGCTTTACTATGATGAAACACTCAGTGGAAGCATCTTAAATGATTGATTTCTGAACAGAACAGAGCTGAACCGAGGGTCTTAGTCTGCTGCC
The DNA here is from genome assembly GCA_009733165.1 of Naja naja. NCBI lineage: Eukaryota > Metazoa > Chordata > Lepidosauria > Squamata > Elapidae > Naja > Naja naja. The sequence goes on along the minus strand of CM019148.1, from coordinate 259,586,084 downwards.
ATGCCTTCTAGCACAACCAAATTGAATGGCTGTGGATGACAACTAGGCAAAGGCAAAAGAGGATGATCCGGATGATTTTGAAGCAGAGTTACTGGTGGATCAACCTCATTCTGTGGGTTTTGGTTTTTCAGTGTTGACCTCACTCCCTGCTCTGGCGGTGCCACCTGCTACGCCCACTAAGACAATGTCCTCTTCTGTGATGAATGGACTTGAAATGACAGAACAACGGAACTGGCTCTACCTAGAGGAGACTGTCAATTCTCTGCTCAACACAGCTCGGCAGCTGAAGACACTGATCGAACAAGCTAAGCAGGCCAGCTCTTCCTACAGAGAAGCTGCTGTTTCTCAAGCAAAACTTCAAGCTGATGCAGAAAGGAAAGAGGTAATAAATAGGGTTTCAAGAAAGGAATCTTAGCCCCAAATATCTTATAACCATCTTTTAAAACTACCTATGCTGCTTTAGACACTGTTGAAAGAAAAATAAGCTCCCACCCCAGTGCATGGCACAATGGTGATATGGATGCAGTCATTACTATAGTCTCTGTTGGTGAATTTCAGAGTGCAACCATATAGTGATTTTGGCTTTTGGTAGCATCATTTCTGATCTGCAGTATACATTCTAAAAAAATATGTTGGATTTCTTCTATTGCATTCAGAGCAACATAACCCAAATAATTAGAACTCCTAGGAGTTATGTTCAAACAGAAATATTTTCAGATCTGAGACAGCTTAAAGGAAACTGCATAATAGATACATATGAAGTATTATTTATTTAATTATTTAAAGTATTTATAGCAATAGTACTTAGACTTACAGGTGAAACTCGAAAAATTAGAATATCGTGCAAAAGTTCATTTATTTCAGTAATGCAACTTAAAAGGTGAAACTAATATATGAGATAGACTCATTACATGCAAAGCAAGATAGTTCAAGCCGTGATTTGTCATAATTGTGATGATCATGGCTTACAGCTGATGAAAACCCCAAATCCACAATCTCAGAAAATTAGAATATTACATGCAATCAATAAAACAAGGATTGTACATAGACCAATATTGGACCTCTGAAAAGTATAAGCATGCATATGTACTCAGTACTTGGTTTGGGCCCCTTTTGCAGCAATTACTGCCTCAATACAGTGTGGCATGGAAGCTATCAGCCTGTGGCACTGCTGAGGTGTTATGGAAGACCAGGATGCTTCAATAGCAGCCTTCAGCTCTTCTGCATTGTTAGGTCTCATGTCTCTCATTTTTCTCTTGGCAATGCCCCATAGATTCTCTATGGGGTTCAGGTCAGGCGAGTTTGCTGGCCAATCAAGCACAGTAATCCCATGGTCATTGAACCAGGTTCTGGTGCTGTTGGCAGTGTGGGCAGGTGCCAAGTCCTGCTGGAAAATGAAGTCAGCATCCCCATAAAGCTCATCTACGGAAGGAAGCATGAAGTGCTCCAAAATCTCCTGGTAGACAGCTGCATTGACCCTGGACTTAATGAAGCACAGTGGACCAACACCAGCAGATGACATGGCTCCCCAAATCAACACAGACTATGGAAACTTCACACTGGACTTCAAGCATCTTGCAGTGTGTGCCTCTCCATTCTTCCTCCAGACTCTGGGTCCTTGGTTTCCAAATGAGATGCAAAAGTTGCTCTCATCAGAAAAGAGGACTTTGGACCACTGAGCAACAGGCCAGGTCTGTTTTTCTTTAGCCCAGATAAGACGCTTCTGAGGACATTTGAAGCCCATGTCTAGGATCCGTCTGTGTGTGGTGGCTTTTGATGCACTGACTCCAGCCTCAGTCCACTCCTTGTGAAAGTCCCAACACTTTTGAATGGCCTTTTCCTGACAATCCTCTCCAGGCTGCGGTCATCCCTGCTGCTTGTGCACCTTTTTCTTCCACACTTTTCCCTTCCACATAACTTTCTATTAATGTGCTTTGATACAGCACTTTGGGAACATCCAACTTCTTTTGCAATTACTTTTTGAGGCTTTCCCTCCTTATGGAGGGTGTCAATGATGGTTTTCTGCACAACTGTCAGGTCAGCAGTCTTTCCCATGATTGTGATTCCTACTGAACCAGACTGAGAGACCATTTAAAGGCTCAGGAACCCTTTGCAGGTGTTATGGCTTAATTAGCTGATTAGAGTGGGACACTTTGAGCCTAGAATATTGCACCTTTTCACAATATTCTAATTTTCTGAGATTGTGGTTTTGGGGTTTTCATGAGCTGTAAGCCATAATCATCACAATTATGACAAATCACGGCTTGAACTATCTTGCCTTGCATGTAATGAGTCTATCTCATATATTAGTTTCACCTTTTAAGTTTCATTACTGAAATAAATGAACTTTTGCATGATATTCTAATTTTTCAAGTTTCACCTGTATATATCGCTTCACAGTGCTTTACAACTATGTCTCAGCCATTTACAGAGTCAACATATTGCCCTCAACAATCTCGGTCCTCATTTTACCCACCTCAGAAGGATGGAAGGATGAGTCTAGTGGGACTTGAACTGCCAAACTGCTGACAATCAGCAGTCAGCAGAAGTAACCTGCAGTACTGCACTCTAACCACTGCACCTCCATTGCGCAATTTATATATCATTTGCCAATTAAACATCACCAAAATGGTTTATGGTAACATATAGTGTAAATAAGCTTTTACATAAAAGAGCCAAATAAAATTAATAAGGTGGATAATAAAATAAGCAATCAAAGCAGTAGTAAGGAAGTTGAAATACCACAGTAGTATATAAAGTAACACATTGCTAAACATTCTGCAAGAATAAAAATGTGTCTCTGTCATTCAGAAGACAGTGGAAAATCTTTCAGGCCTACCGCACTATTACACCATTGGAGAATATCCAGAGTAGGCCATCCAAAGATTATTTTAGGGTACTGAGAGGAATTTACAGAAGGAGAATCTCTTCATATGCCACGATCCTAAATACTGGAAGACTTTATACATTAATACCCAATAGCACTTAGACTTGTTTACTGTTCCATAGTGCTATACAGCACTCTCTGAGTAGTTTTCAATGTCAGCATATGGCACCCAACCATCTGGATCCTCATTTTCCCGACCTCGGAAAGATAGAAGGTTGAGGCAACCTTGAGCCCCATCAGGATTGAACTCCTGGTTGTGGACAGAGTCAGCTTGCAATACTGCATTCTAACCATTGCACCACCAGGGCTCTTCCCATAGTATTAGGATTGCAACCAAATTACAAATTAGAAAATATCTGTAGTTTTCTATTAAAAGTATTAAATTCTGTCTATTTTGTTATAGTAGCAAGTTATGAATTCTATAGGCTGGGCAGTGTCAGATCTAGACTTGAGACAGGAGGGAAGTACAGGAGGAAAGACATTTGCTACAAACATGGATTATATCTGTAATTGGGTCAGAACTAGATTCTCCAAATGATGAGTTCAAGGAGCAATAAAGTGGCAAAGTCGAGGACCATCCAGAATTCAATTGCTCAGTTAAGAATTCACAGTGTGGTGAGGCAAGGCACAAGTTCAGTTACAAGCGGTGCTGGGAATGAAAGTGAGCCTGCTTATATATCCACCAAGCCGGGCATGTCTCTTTCCCAGTGCTTTTAGATGAATCACCTGAAGAGCCCTGTGTCCACCCACTCTTGTCCTCAAGTGCTTTCTCTGCATTAATTCCTGGAGCCTTCGTTGTTTGGGCTTTCTAGGACCCAGGAGAGAGGAGGCATGGATTTCCATAACTGTTCTTCACCAGCTGTCTAGGAGAAATTCTCCCTTTACTTCCTTTCTGATTGAGGTCAGATGATTCTGTGTTCTTCCTTGGCTAGACATTATTTCCTCTTCAGAGGTAGTCCTTAAGAACATATTTGTCACTTGATCACCATGTAAGTTTTTTTTTAAATTACATTTATATGCCGCCCTTCTCTGGAGACTCAGGGCAGCTTACAATTTTTGGGATACAACCCAGTGTGCTCAGCAATAGCCTTCATTCCATTGTATATGCCTGCTTATTACTAAGTGGCATTTTTACAAAGTCAGCTAATTGCCCCCAACAATCTTGGGTCCTCAATTTACCTACCCCGAGAGGATGGAAGGCTGAGTCAACCTTGAGCCTGGCTTAAGCTCACCGCTTTACAGCTGTAAGTTGCTTCTTCAATAGGTTGCTCTTTTATTTAGATGTTTGAGTAAGAATTAAATCTTACTCAAACATCCAAATAACTATTTAGATGTTTGAGTAAGATTTAATTCTTACTCAAACATCTAAAGTTTTAAGGACTTTAATTCATAGTATTTGAGATTGGAGGCAGCTGGGAATATCTTTACATTGGTTTCTAGCCATTTAATAAAAGTTAAGAACTATTCCTCAGAAAGAAAGAAACACTGAATGTTAGATATGCTATGGTCAGAACTAAATATGGGTGCTGAACATTTCTTATTTTCTATAATATCAATTTGCTTTTAGTACAGAGAGCTTTGTAAGAAGATACCAATAGTTTCAATGAACTATCCTTTGCTGGGACATGTCAGTTGGCTTTTATTGCTAATTATAACTGCTATTTTATGTCTGCATTCTTGGACTTGTGCCTATTACTTATTTTTAAAAAAATATATCACCACCTATCATTAAAGAGAGTATGGTATGTAGTGATTTCAATGAATGTTGAATTGGTTAAATTGGTTAATGTGTAAGCATTGCAGCTGCTTAGATTTGTTAAATATTGGGGGAAATTGTATAGTGTTTAAATCCATACAGCAGAACAGTGTACATGTGGAAGTTGTGAGTCTCCCACCTCCCAGAGGCATTTAAGTAGAGATTAGACAGCTATCTTTTATGGATGCTGAAAGTTGGACTAAATGATCCTTATGGCCTCTTCCAGCTGTTCTCTGTTTCTATGAAAATGTGAGAGGCAAGGGTTTGAGCTCAGAAAAAAATGATCACCTGGAAATTTTTCAAGAATTTTTTGCTATTAGAATGCAAATCTGTTCAATATAATGACAGTCTCCTAATAGGCCCCCAAAAATAGTTGCGCTAGCTTGCAGATAACAAACCAAAAGAAACAACAGAATTTCTTGTCAGTATAGAGATGTGGGGACCTAAATGGCAGCAGACATTAAGTGTTGGGCAAGGAAGGAGGTTACCATCTGCAAACTTTATCTTCTCTGAGCAAAGCCTTCTTCTTCTGCACTAGCAAAGCTACAGATGTGCAATTTCCAGCTGTGGGTTTTTGTTTCTTTGTTTTTAAGCATATCAAAGGACATTTGTGAAGTAATTGAAATATATGCAGTTCTTTCTTTTATCTCAAACATTTCTTTCCTATTTAGAAGATAAATGATAGTGTATAATATAGTACACAAAATATATAGTTTGATGTATCTTTAAAGGTGTATACTCCTTAATATTACTTAAATAAAATAAGTCCTCCCTCATATTTATGATACGAGCACTCTGCACAGCCACATTTCCAATAGAAAACTCTTTTTTGTAACTATACTTCCAAGAGCAGCATGAGGCACTTGTAAAAAGAAATGTATGATGTTTTTCCATTTTTTGCAGTATCAGAGTCAGTTATTTCAGCATACAGAAGATGTTGATGGAAAAACCGAAATTATTATTAAGGTAAGCCCAAAGATAGAATCTGAATGGTATCTAAGGACTATCAAGCTATTTCCATGTTCTTTTTTTGATACTGAATGGTGGCTTTGCAGTGGCAGCAAACTAATGGTGTGAGATTGAGCATGTTAATGCTGATGTGGCTAAGCTGGCCTGGTTCCCGAGACAGCAGCTTATCGCCCATAAAGGGTTGGCATCCATCCTGTCACTTCCCTTTAGCTCCCAAGTCTTGAAGAAGGCAGTGTACCATCCATTATTGTGGTGTGCTGATAGCTGCTAGATGGGATTGTATGGATTGGTGGCTTTTTACAGTGTATTTTGAATTGGTAGAAGGTGATCGTTTACCAACAGGTGCTTTGGGGCCTTTCCTGGGGAGAACCTGGGGATGGCCTGTGCCCTGAATTGCCTTTATGAATGGCGGAAGGTGATACCCCCAACACTTTGGTGGGAGCAGACTGCAGTTGGTACAAAATGCAGCAGCACAGACTGTTATGAGTGCCTTTCAACCTACACATTTTTACTTCTTTGCTCCATGAACTGCATCGGTTGCCAGCGTGCTTCTGACTTTACTATATTGTGCTGGTGGTTACCTATAAAGCTCTCCACAGCATGGGGCCAAGCTTATTTGCAGGACTACCTCCCCCCAGTTATGTCTGCCTATCCAAATGGATGAGCAACCATGTTTAAATAATCTTCCTTGAAATTTGGCTACCATGCTCCCCAAGTGCTTTTATTTTATTTTTTTGGCAGTAGCTGCATAGAGGGGGGGAAAAAAACAACATTTTTTTTTCAAATAGTCAGTCTAAATTCCTCTGAGGAAGAGTTAATCTGACCTCCGGTCTCCCACTTCACAGCTATTCCCTTTCTACTAGTCTTTTTTTCTTTCTCTATTTACCAAGCTGTTTATGAGTGCCATGACAAGTTTTCACTGGGTTGCATCCCCGAGGCTTGGCTTTGCATACAGCCACTGAAATGAGGGAAATCTCTGACACTGTCCTTCAGTTTGCAGAGAGTTTATTGGCAGAAGGTGCAAACAAATTAGTGTTGATCATTGTGAATCAGCTGAGTCTGAAACCAAGTATGTATCTCTCTGCATTGCATATGGTCTCGCTAATGTTTTGCAGCAGGGCAATTTATTCACAATCCCTTCCGGTACTCACCTTGTACAGAGACACCAATCGTGCCTAAGTAATGATATGAGCTGCAAGCTAATTGAGCCGTAAATCCATCTTCCTCCTCTTGTTTTGAATGAGCTGTTTGAACAGACAGGTTAGAAATACGAAACAAAATGATATTTTTCCAAATTCCCGAGGTTTCCTATCACAATAAAACCCCAAAGATAAAAGTTTGATGGTATTAATCATGTAAACTTAAAAAAAGGTCTGGTTTATCTTGAGGCCAGTTCCTTGATCTCGTGCTGTTCTATATTTCATTCTCTATCCATCATTCAGCATTCTGTTATTAACAATTCAGAATCATTAGACTTTGATACATCTTTCCTGTTAGCGTGTTTTAACCACACAACTGCTGAGAAATGCCAAATTGCCTACTCTTTTGAAGACTTTTGTTCCTGCCCCAGCGTGAGACAAAAAGTAATAATACGGTACTCATATTCAGTTGCACCATCATATTTTTTTCCTGCTTGCATGCTTATCGTAAAAAAATATGACCTTTTTACATTTTCTCCTGTCCATTTGGATAAGGATGGCCTTTTTTATGGTCTAGTGGTAAGAACTTTGCATTGTGCAATCTCAATTCTTGGGACTTCCAGGGAAGAAAAGACAAATTAAAGATGGCTTTGCTAAAAAGTAGATGGTATTTTAAGGATTTATTTATGGAGAAGAAATGGGATATGGGAAGAAGAGGTTATTTCTTGTATTTTAAGCAAAGATGATGTTACTAAAATTGTTTATACTTGTTGTGAGGAAGGGGGAAGTAATTTCATTATATATTTCTTTTCTTTTTCTCTTAGCATATACTTATTTTTTTCTATTTTTTCTGTTCTGTACCTTCAATGTTTCTTTTTCTTTCATTTTTTTAGTTTTGTATTTATCATTGTAATTGCAATTTTTAATAAAATTACAATTTTAAAAAAATCTTCTTTTTACAACATAGATTAGTGGCACTCAAAAGTTCCTAGTAATTACAAATGCATGTGTGTATGGGATCATATATGGATGAATGGCTGGTAACATAGTATTTTTGCTTCTCAGAGCTTTTTTGTCCACTGCAAGTTGTCCTATCTTCTCAGTTTGCTGCAACCATTACAGTCAGAGACAAATAGATACTTTCCAGAGTCTGATAAAGACATGAAATTTTCTACTTCATATTATCAGTATAAATTTGGGCTGTCTTTGGTTCTTGAAAAAAGTTAGAGAAGTTGTTTCATTGTGAAGAGTACCCAGTTTCTGTATTAAGAGAATTGTACCAGTACATAGGCGGCAGAAATTATATATGACTTCTTTTTTTATACATCATGTGCAACTCCTTTTACTTCCATTTAACACGTGTTCTTTGCCTGCAATCTCACAGCAATCCTGTGTAAACTGTGGCCGGGAGGCAATGAATGAATGCACCGGTTGCCATAAAGTCAATTACTGCTCAACGTTCTGTCAACGGAAGGTATCACACCCCTTATGAATACAGTTGTCCTGCAGAGCTGAAGAAGCAAGTGCCCATGTATGATCTAGTACTTTTGAGCAACCAACAATGATTATGTTAGGAGTACTAGGTTAGAGCTGGAAAAATCCAGCTCTTTAGCAAAGAGTTAAAGAAAACCCCAATTTTTGATCCCATGTAGTGGTTGCTTGGGTTTGTAGACCAGACTTTGTATCCCTAGACCAGGCAGGTCAAACTCAAGGCCTGCAGGCCAGATCCGGTCCATGAGGTGCTTAGATTTAGCCCATTGGGCCACTCTGGAAACAGCGAAGGACTGGCCCGTGATGCCTCTGCCAGTGAAAATGGAGCTCAGTAGAGCTCCGTTTTCACTGGCAGAGGGTTACAGGAGGCCATCGCAGCCAAAAACGGAGTTTGGGAGCCTCTTTTCGCTGGCAGATCGCTCAGGCCACCACAGGTGCCTCCTGACACGAGTGACGTCGAGCTGGCCACACCCATCCCAGCCCCCCGCCCGAGTCAAACACAACCCTGATACAGCCCTCAATGAAATCGAGTTTGACACCTCTGCCGTAGACTAAATCAAGAAAGAAGGACAATTTTCCCTTCTAAAAAATATGAAGGATGAAGTTTCTCTTGTTTTTATTCCTTTTGGTTTTCACCTTTTGTTATAAAAGCAAACACTTTTAGAAACACTGGTCTCTCAGTGTCAGAGCAGTGATTAGGTGCCCAAGCAATTGGTTCTTTTGGATCCAAAGACAATGAGCAATTGTAAGTTGTATTATTAATCCAAGGAAACAAACTTAAAAGGGTAACATATAAAGCATGCATACCAAGTAAAATGATACCCAACTCTTACAAGCAGTCAGGAGCTCCATAATAGGAACAGCAGAGATACTCCAAGGGCAGCCATAGTACCCAATTTTATTTATTTATTAAATTTATTGGCCACCCATCTCACCATGAGGCATCTCTGAGCAGCTTACATTACAATATTAACCAATGCTAAGTTCTGTGCAGAAACTCCCAATAAAACACAATCACCCCAAGATTTCTATCAAAACCTGGAACCATGTCTTCATGGCCCTGCTTCTATGGTCATGAGATTCAAGACCTGACATTGGCTGAATGGCATCTGACTCTGGGGTGGTAACTAAAAGTCTGAGAGTTTCACAGATTTGCAGTGAAGATCCCCCCCCACTTTCACCTTTATTCAGCAAACAAGAGTAAAAAAATAAAAGCAGGTTAGCTCAGAATAAGCTCTAAACTTCTAGACCTTTGTTGATATGGGGAAAAAAATCAAAATACGTCTTCCTTGGAGTAACAGTGATTTTCTACATTGCCATTACAGGGTCTTTTTAATTGGGTAGTTTAACTCAGAAATATGGTGCTTTGCTGCCATTTACAGTTTAGTGCAATTTAATTTTGGATTTTAATAAATTTCTCTTAGTTTGATAATTTCATTGGGTGTTCATGCTTTCTCCTTTTTTTCAACTTGTCTAGGATATGTATGTAAGAAAGATGGAACGTACCAAAGATTTTAGCACCCAATTGCTAAGCGAGCTTAGGAATTACTTGGAAATGCAACTATGTGAGAGTCACCGTGTGTAATGCTTTATTAATAAATAAAATGTGTAATGCTATGTGAGAATGCCCTTGGGAGACAGGGCAACAAGATGCAGCCAAGGGAATGATCAGATAAAAGGCAGTTTGGTTCACAGGAAGAATGTGGACTGGGTAAGAGGTTCAAAGAGTGACTTCCTAGTTTGGGCAGCTGCAAAGGGGAAGGGTGGGAAGAGAAGTATTTTCAGATTTGCAAACTGATATCAGCCTTACAGACAGGCAATATGACCAGATGAGCTAATTTACCTTATTAAAAGGTTGCCTTAATAGAATATTGCAAGTCTGAAAGTACTTGTCTCTCCCTACCCCCCAGCTTCCCCAAAACTACAGAGGGTCTCTTCTGCATCTCTTGCCCCCCCACATTCCTGCTACTGGCTAAGCTGCCTTTTATTTGACTGTTCCCTTGGCGGTATGATATTGTCCTGTCTCCCAAGATCATTCCCACATACCATTATGTAACGGTAGCATTCCTTGCCCCTGCTATATGTTGCTGTACTTTTGCTTCACTCAATAATTGCCTCCAATTCACAGTCTGTTTTTGTGCTCATTTTCAGGATTGGAAAGACCATCAGCATATGTGTGGGCAGTCACCCGCAGTAACTGTTCAGACAGAAGAAGATCATGATACAGATAATGTGATTGAAAAAGTTATTGTCTAAAACCTTCTTTCTTCCAATTTCATGGATTGTGTAGTGCAGCAGACTGGCTGGACCAGCAATTCTTCTGTGATAAATAAAACAAAAGAAAAGAAAACATAAACAAACCCTTCACTGAGAGGGTGAAGGCATAGTATTACTTGCATGTTGCTGGCCAACATGTGAATTTTCTCTAACCAAGCAAAAAATTAAACCTTAAGGGGACAAGAGCATCAAGGAGCTCCACTGTTTTAAGGGAACTTCAGAAGTTGATGGATCTTTACAAGCATTTCTACAAAGCTGCTGTAAAACAAATGGGTATATTCAGTTGTTGCCTCCTGCTACTCTGATGGATTATGGGGATTCTTTGAAGTATTTTGAAAATGTTATTTAAAGCAGCTTCTGGGTCTGCATCCTTTTAAGATTCCTCTGATGAGGCTTCAATAAAGATCATAACAGCAAAAGGTTTTTGTCATTCTTGTTCAAATATGAAGCAGTTTTACTTTTCAGTAAATTTAGTTTCCTGATGTCTATTAAATCTTAATTACAATACATATGGAATCTTGATTCTATTAATTATTTTTGTGTGTGTGTTATTTAGGAGTTCTCTGTAAAAGTTCTCCAATACGGTAAAAATTCTTTATAGTGCTCACAGTACTGGAAGTATCATGAAGTATCATTTTGTAGTTGTTACACTGATAAATGTAGAACATTTGAATACCTATAGAGAATAATTATTCAATAGTTAGATTTGAAGGTCTTGCAGAAAAATTCAAAGCTGAAATCTCCCTTGCTGAATTCAGCATTTGAAAACTGTGTGGACAGATCCATGTGGTCTTCTTTGTTAACATGCAGAACTGCTTGGACCTTTCCTTCTTTCAGTATTTTTTAGATCCCTCTCTCTCCTCAGATTTTGTTGTGGTCTCCCAGTGAAGTACCATGACCCTGCTTCGTTCAACCCAGATCAAGCAGATGCTGTTACTTGCTGGATCTATTAAATTAGGGGTCTCCAACTCCCGGGCCACGACCCATCTCTGGGTCTTGAGCGGTTTGGAACCATGCTGCAGAAGTTGTGGGCAAGCACATATGTGCATCCTCACTTCCACAACCAGGAGGTGAGCGCATATGTGCATGCTTCATTTGCACCAACGGCTGGCACACTTGCCCTCTGCTTGAGCCAATGGAGCTGCTCATGCATGCACTTGCCTGCCACTCATGTGGAACCATCCCCTCCTCCCTGCCCAGCGGTCCACAAAGCCGAAAAGGTTGGGGAACTCTGTATTAAATAATTAAACTAATGGTCCATGCTCCTGAACCCTGTAGACTTCAAACTACAATCCTGTTATTCTGCTAGACTTTCTCAACAATCTACCACAATACAGAGTAGCATAAATAGCATTACTGAATTGCCTGCTATTCCAGTGAAATGGTAGAATTTGTCCTATTGGGGACTGGAACAGCAACAATTGTATTTATTTGTCAGTCACATACCACTGAGGATGTCATTACCTACAGCTGATTGCAAGAATACATAGGTAAATTACACTGTGGTATCTTGTAAATCAGAAGCAGTATAGAAAAAGGATTGAAGCTTTTGAACAGTGGTATTGTACGTAGAAGACTTGAAAACTGGATATCCAAGAAAACAAATAAATGGAACATAGAACAAATTAACCCAGAGTTCTCACTCAAGGCACATATGGTCAGGCTCAAATTATCATATGTGAAACCTGTGAAGAACCAGCTCCTTAATGTTGGGATAGGTGGAAAGAAAAAGACAATGAGGATGACCAATAAGATGAATGTATTTGATTACAATGGTGATGAGGCACAATTGGCAGATCTGAAGAGACAGGTTGGGAATAATCATCCTGGAGAAAGTCAGTCTATGTGGTTGTTAAGAGCTGACATTAACTTGATGATGCTTAAGCAATTTAAAACATCAGATACGGTAAATTGATGGAATCAAAACAGTAATTTCCATCCAACATCATACGAATCTTTTCTTCTTTTCTTTTCACCTTATGTCTCAAGTCTTGTTCCAAGGAGTCCATCAATTCTCTAGGATTTATTTGTGAGACATGCAGTCAAAGAGGAAATAGGTCATCCAAGGCACCTTTTCTGCTGTTGGAAGAATGGTATGGCTGTTTTCTTGTATTTTGATTTTCATACTTCTGAGTATATAGTTGAAAAAAATATCTCGGACATCTTTCTGGAACTCAGTGATCAAATAATTAAACATTTGCACCACATTTACAGCTTGCTCTTTGTACTGCCAAAAATAAAAGCAAAGGTGCAACTGTGTATTTCCTCAGCATCTCACTTGAGGAGAGAGAATCTTGCATCCTAGCAAGAAGACTAATTTCAAAAATAGCACTTTTTGAGTGTTAAAATCACAATAGATATGTTAAAAGGTACTGGTTTTAAGCCAAGAAGAAGAAGAAAAAACTTTAGAGATATTGAGGCTGTTTTGTGGAAGATGTTCCTAGCCAGTCACAGAAATGAGTTTATAAATCGATCATGTGTATACTTGCATTAGATCTAAGCAACAACACAGCTAAATAAAAGACTAAATGACTACCTAGGCAAACATTCAAACGTATGAGAAGATTTGTTTCAGTGCAATGTTGATAATTGTCGTAAGGTCATTCATGGTGGATTTTGTAAATGTAACCAATATGTATTTTCAGTTGTTCCTAAATCTGCATTTGGTAAGACATTGTAAAAGGAAGGTGAGTGGCATTTGGAGGAAGGACTTTATATTTGTTTGCCCTCATCAATCAAGAGCACCAAAAAAGCCACTGTAGGTACAGCAGCAGAATTGCACCCTATCATGCTGCTCATCTGATCCCTATCTGACTAGAGCAAGGGTCTTCAAACTTGGCAAGTTTAAGTCTTCAAACTTGGCAAGTTGAAGTGTGGACTTCAACTCGCCAAGTTTGAAGACTTAAACTTAAACTTGAAGTGTGGACTTCAGCTCCCCGAATTCCTGAGCTAACATGTAGAGGAGGAATTCTGGGAGTTGAAGTCCACAAGTCTTAAAGTTGTCAAGTTTGAAGACCCCTGGATTAGAGGGTGACCAACCCCGTATGCTGACATCTCAATAGGTCCCCAGAAGTATCTGGTATAGTCATCCCATGTTGGGAAGATAAGAGACCTGAATTTGCATTTTCTTTCCTTAAACATAGTTATAAGGTCTTTTACACACTGTAGCTTCTTCAATTTCTTTAGTATTTAACTGCAGGGCCACCAAGGTGAGTTCAGCTACTTGCTATTGCTTTGATTTGGTAGCTATATTGAACAATGGAGGAGATGATACACCTCAATTTGGCTAAACCGCAGTCCAGTCAACCTCTTCTAAGAGGTTCATGTTCTATTGCTTTCAAAATGAAGAGAAACAGAAGGGAATACTATTAACATCTAAGCAGGAGACCAATTTGCGCTCTCTCAGATCGTTCGTGTATGAAAGGAACCCTGCATATCTTCTCAAACCTAAGATCCTAGGCACCACATTAATTACTTTAAGTATATTCATTTTATGTTCTGTGTGGGACTGTTGCCTTTATTCTTTGGGTTTTTTTGTCCTTAATTCCCAGATACTTTTTTATATGTAGATATTTAGATTAAATTTTCATAAGAGGGATTTCTTATTAAAATATGCACAATTGCCTAAATATGTTATTGTGTTTTCAAAATTTTCATAAAGTTAAAACTTGTTCTGTGGGAGTTTGGGCATACAAACAAAAATCCAAAGGATTTTTAAAAACTTTCCTGAAGAGAGGAGCCCTCAATAGAATAGCAAATATCTGTCCAACGGGCCAAGAATTTGGTGTATCAGGAAATTCAATTTTTAAGTATTGATACCATAACCTTTTCTGGGGAATTTTCAAAGGGGGCAATTAAATTCCTCTCCCAAATCAATACAATGTGACTATTAATTCTTATGTATGCTCAGGACTAGAGGATGAGCAAACATAGACATATATTTGCCATGCTGTAGTCAGACTAAATTATCCTCATCATAATAATGGTTTTCTGATCCCATGGCACATAGAGCTTGATCAAATTGATTAAGCATCTTATTCATGCCTTTGACACTGTCCAGCACTCTCTGAGATAGCGAAATGCATAAACTGTTATAGCTCTGACAAGCATTGTTGTTTTTCTGCTATCTCTGTTTTCTCGCTTTCTAACCCCTCATGTCCTTATGCAAAAGATTCTAGGCATTAAACATCTTCTGATGGTTAATTATTTTTACAAGTGAGGGGGGAAAATCCCTAGACTCTATCAGAGCCATCAAAACATGTATAAATTCTTACAGCATCACTCATAAGATACATCCACATTTCTTTGGGGAAAAAAGCTGTCATTATTGTGGGGCAACCATCACAAATGCTTTTCTGAATAAACGTTCTGCTTGAAAGGAGGACAGACGGCAAACCCCAAATGGAGTATTTTATTCAGTCAATTTAGAAGATTATCATGAAATCTCACAAACAATGCATTGGCTTCAGGCCATTTTTGCATTCTCACCAAATATGAAGGGAATGCTGTCCAGAAACCAGTATCTTTATCAAGTGAAAAAAATCGAAGCACACAACTATGTGATAAGAAATAAAGTTTTATTAAACTATACAAAGACAATTTATTGGTCTGGCTCTTTGCCCTGTGCAATATACTTTTTCTTCTGGGTTCAGTTCTAGACAAAGAATCCAGCAGGGTTAGCAGAAGATGTGCAAAACTTTGCGGAAGTAATTCCTAAATTCAGTGTTGAAGATTGTGTAGATGATAGGGTTGAGGGCACTGTTGACATAACCCAGCCATGTGACAATGCTGATTACTTGGCCAGACATGATACAGGACTCACAGAGAGCTCTGGTTATGTGCACCACAAAGAAAGGAGTCCAACAGAAAAGGAAAGCACCTTTGAAAAAAGAGAGGGGAAAATATGAGCCAGTTCTCCCCTGCATACGCCTTATTTTCTCAAAAGCAAACATGTCAATTTTGAACAGTGGCATATACATTTTTTTTTAATGAGGAAAGGAAAAAAATCTACCGAGGTTACCTTTTAATAATGTGAAGTTGCCATTTCCGATCTGCCTAAATTCTTTGCATTTAAGAATGCTGAAATATATTTAATTTCCCCATTCTTGCTGCATATGGTGTCTAGTTTAAATGTACCTAGCATTGGCTGAATGAAACAATAGCAGACACCTCCCTATATCAGTTTGTATATAAACTCAAGGTCCCTTGGAATGCCTATTTATTTATTTATTTTAAAAAATGGTTACTTGCATATCCATTTACATATTAATTGATGCACTAGGACCTTAGGGATCCTGCAGTCAGGAAGTTACAGTGCAGCTGGTGTGTAAGCGCAGCCTGTGCAGGCTCCAGTAGCATCTGCGTTTACCTCGCTGGTAACAGATTTTCCTGCAAAAGCTGAAACCAGGCACACAAGGTGGTTGGCAAGGTTTTTCTGCAATGCAAAAATGTCTTGCCAAATTGGGCTACTAGAAACTATTTCTGGGACCCCAAAATGCAGAATATACCTAGAGAGTACTCTTAGTTTCACTGTATTTTGTTCATCTTGAAGGGGATTTTGGAGGTTAAAACCAGAACGGTTGACATATTCCAACATATGCACCAGGTTAAACACAATATCATTAAATAGGAACATGTGAGAAGTAGAGAGGCCTCAAAATAAGGAGGGAATAAAGTTATCTCTTCTCCAGCAGATGACCGGCTAAAGCAAGTTAAGCAGGTAGGTGTTGGCTGGCAAGGGACTGGGTAGAGTGTGTATTTATGGGTTTCTGATACCTACAAGCCTCTTCCTGTGATGAAATGTAATAAGGAGATGGATTCCCAGGTGAGTGCATACCAGAGGAGTAAGAGGCAACTCAGTCTGGATCTTGTGTGTGAGAGAAAGAGGGTGAAGATAGCCCCTCCCTAATAGTTCACAAAGTATATTGTAGGTGCAGGTAGTAGAATTCTCAATCTGGCAAGATTTTGTCTATAGGCATGAAAATAATAAAGAATTCAGCTTGGAAGAATCACCATGTGTCAATTTTAGGCCTGACCCCTTCCACTCTCAATAACTCTTGCTTGCTCTTTATCATGCCATCTCTTGTTCTACCTTTGCTTCACTTTCGAAGCATGCTCGGTCTTCAGTGGGCAGTTTGGGGGAAGGGGAGCATTTTATCTCTAAAGAGAAGTACTGTCTTTGTTTTAATTTCTAAAGCCTCCTGGGATACCCCCAAATCAGCAGACAACTTTTCTGTTATGCACCAAATTTGCATGCAATCCCAGTGGAAGTCCTAAATCTGTATGAGATCTCAGGGAAATCTCAGTTCTTGAGCATTCAAGAAACCCTGCCTGGTTGTCTTCTTGTAGTTGCTATAGGGCATGCCAAGAAGGTAAGAAAGGGAGGGCTTGGTCTCATTGGAAAATTGACTTCCCTCCCTGGTGGGAAGTTGCAAGCCAGCTGGAGGCTCTTGCGTTGGCAGCACTTTGTAGGAAATAGCACAAATCATTTTGAAATCTGCACCCTTCAATTTATACAGAGCTCAGCAGCGCACTTCTTACAACTCATTTGTTTTATTCTTCAGTTACCTTGTTTAATTAGATGTGGATCCTCTCTTTTCTTGCTGAACAAAGGACCCCAGGATCCTTGGGTTGTTTGGGGATGATTTTTTTAAAAAGCATCAGTGAAAATTATTTTTAAAAGGAGTAGATGAGTGTATGTAAGGAGGATTCGGCTGAAATTGAATGTTAGTTTTCATGGTTATTTCTCTTTTTAATCTCACTCTGTAGCTGGATGGGTGGGGAATTAGTGTGTTGCCGATTCAGGGAAGATGTAGACCCAGTTCTCAATGTGGAAAGTAAAAACATCTGAAATCGTAATATCTTGCGGTAATATTGAGGCAAGGGGGAAAAGGTGATTTGCAGCTTATATGGACCCACTTGTGCTTCTTAGTGTTTTTTTTAAATCAAACACATCTTTTTCCTGCAATCACATGGTTGCTTCTTTGCAGAATTACCAAGAATGCAACATGCTGGCACCTGAGTATGTGTATATAGGCTAGCGGGGGTTAAGTCATATTGACAACACACACACACACACACACACACACACGGTCCACTCTTACATACTACGTATCTTGTAGTTTTTGCATTATAATGCATGTTCCACTTCCCTACCTTCAACCCTTATATTCACCCATGAGTACTCCGAATATTTTTTGCTTTTGCATCTGGATTTCTGCAAGCCCTAAATAGCACATCCAGAGAAGACAACAGAGCATTTTTTAAATGCAATTCTTCCAAAGGGAGGCTCTGGCGTGGAAATGATTGTAAGGAGCTGGAAACCTTTAATGTGGCTAATATTCAGCTGTAAAATGGTTAATATGTCATCTAATTTTCATTAAGATGCCAAGACAGAATGGAAGTACTCCGATCCACAACCACAAATGGCTTATCCAGGCATTTGTTACAATGGAAAAATTGTGCAGTGAGCAAGCCACTACAGAGCCAGATCTATGTATGGACCTGAGTGCAAAACAGTGAAGAAAAGAGCAAAAGCATCTACTTCTCATAGCGCTTTTTACCTAGGTCCTTCCTCCTTCAGCATCACATCTCCAGGTCTGCAGAATCTAGCCTGCTTTCTGACCCAGGAAAGCAAATTCTTGTAAGAAGCTCCATTGCCAAAGTTCCAAATCAAAATGGCATTTTCATCTGCAGCAGATGCCCTTTTCCATTCACAGATCTGCCCTTTCATTGAATTGAGCCCAACATCTATGTTGCTAAGTGGGACATTTGTTAAGTGAGCTTTGCCCCATTTTACAACCTTTCTTGCCACAGTTGTTAAGTGAATCACTGTAGTTGATAAGTTAGTAACATGACTGTTAAGTGGATCTGGCTTCCCCACTGACTTTTCTCGCCAGAAGGTCACAAAAGGTGATAACGTGATCCTGGGACACAGTAACGGTCATAGGTATGAATCAGTTGCCAACTATCTGAATTTTGATCATGTGATTATGGGGATGCTGCAACAGTTTTAAGTGTGCAAAATGATCATAAATCACTTTATTTGTGATAATCTGATTTTGAATGGTCACTAAATGAACTGTTGTAAGTCGAGGACTACCTGTATTCTGTATGCTCCTGTCCTGTATATCAAAGGGAATCCTGAACTTTTGTTCAATCGCTGGATCAGACTGCTCCTCTGTGGGGAGTCCGCTATAAGGAGGATTTGGCAATAGGAGAGGAAAAATAAAATCCGCTGTTGTAGATTTTAAGTTGTTACAATTCCTACTGAAATGAGTAGAATCTGTTTCCTGGTGCCTAAGCTGCTTCTACAGAAATTTGGAACACGTTGAGAATAAGATATTACAGCATAAAGCCAGCTACATAAATGTCAAAATTAACATGACTCATTGTTCTGTACTTTCATTTTAAAAGAGAGAGAGAAGGATCTAAAGTTCATATTGTTTTCTCCTTTGTCCATTCTTAGAAATAAAAAGCCTAGCGGTTCTGCTACTCTTCGATGTAGCTTTTTTTTTTTTAATTCATATTTATATCCCTCCTTCTCTGGAGACTCAGGACGGCTTACAGTTTTTGGGATACAACCCAATGCGCTCAGCAATAGCCTTCATTCCATTGTATATGCCTGCTTATTACTAAGCGGCATTTTTACAAAGTCAGCTTATTGGCCCCCAACAATCTTGGGTCCTCACTTTACCTACCTCGAGGGGATGGAAGGCTGAGTCAACCTTGAGCCTGGTGGGATTCGAGCCTGCACTAATTGCTGGCAGCTGGAGCTAAGTGCTAGGCTATTAACAGCCTGCACCACCAAGGCCCTTGAAATCTCTACGTAGCTTGAATGACACAATCAATTCATAAGCAGTATATTATACAGGATTGAGATCCCTGGTTTCTCTTTTTTCTTTCCTCCAGAGAACAACGTGCCAAAAACCTGCAGGGGAAATTTGGATAGATTGCAGAGGGCATGAATCATGCCTGGAGTTAATTGCAACTAGAATATCTGAAAAAGTTACTTGGTGAAAAAAATCCTGCTGTCTTTTCAGATTATCCTCAAAACAGCAATAAATTAAGGAAGGACTGGTTAACAAAGTTATCTGCTACAATGTCCTACCAGTCAATGACTACTTCAGCTTCAACTGCAACAAGAGCGCACAACAGATACAAACTCAATGTTAACCGCTCCAAACTCGATTGCAGAAAGTACGACTTCAGCAACAGAGTGGTCAATGCCTGGAATGCACTACCTGACTCTGTTGTTTACATCCTCTAACCCCTCAAAACTTTAACCTCAAACTAACCACTATTGACCTCATCCCATTCCTAAGAGGTCTGTAAGAGGCGGGCATAAGTGCAGAATCATGCCTACCATCCCTGTCCTATTGTCCCCATTTATTCGTACCTATTTCCTGTATTCTTACTCATGTTTATACTTATACCTATTATCCTGTAAGCGATTGACAAATCAAATCAAATAAATAAAACTAATCGGGCCAACTGGCATAAGAACCCAGGGTGGGAAAAATTGCTTATCTGAGCAACTATGGAAAGGGTGGGTATTTTTGTGCCTAAAGAAGAAAAAAAGCCTGTGGCTTGAGGGCCTCTCCTTTGACCCTATCAGGGCAGAAAATGTTAACTGCCAGGGTGTCTTTTATGAGCTAACTTCATCTCTGTTTCAGGAATGTGAACATTGTAATACTCACCTCCACTCAGAACTCCTCTCAACTTCTGATACGTAGGAACCTAAGCAGTGAACCGACTGCTGGATGAGGCCAATCTAGTCCAGCAGTCGGTTCTCACAATCGCCAACCAACTGCAGAAAATCTAGGACTGAGCAAAATCTGAAATGTTATCTGCTTGTCAGTTTTATACTCCCCTCATGTTTGTTTACTACAGATAGTCCTCGGACTTACAACAGTTTGTTTAGTGACCGTTGTGAAGTTACAACGGCACTGAAAAATGGGACTTATGACCATTTTTCAGTCATGACCTTTGTAGCAACCCCATGGTCACATGATCAAAATTCAGATTTATTTTTTTATTTTTAATTACATTTATATTCCGCCCTTCTCCGAAGACTCAGGGCGGCTTACAATTTTTTGGGATACAACCCAGTGTGCTCAGCAATAGCCTTCATTCCACTGTATATGCCTGCTTATTACTAAGCGGCATTTTTACAAAGTCAGCTTATTGCCCCCAACAATCTTGGGTCCTCAATTTACCTACCCCGAGAGGATGGAAGGCTGAGTCAACTTTGAGCCTGGTGGGATTCAAGCCTATAGTAATTGTAGACAGCTGGATCTTAAGTGCAGGCATTTAACAGCCTGAGCCACCAAGGCCCTATGCTTGGCAACTGGTTCATATTTATAACCATTGCTGTGTCCCAAGGTCATGTGATTACCATTTGAGAACTTCTGACAAGCAAAGTCAATGGTGAAGCCAGATTCACATAACAACTGTGTTACTAATTTATCAACCGCAGTGATTCACTTAACAATTGGGACAAGAAAGATAATAAAACGGGGCAAAACTCACTTAACAAATGTCACATTTAACAACAGAAATTTTGGGCTCAATTGTGGTTGTAAGTTGAGGATTACCTGGTACTATCCTTTGCAGTTGCTCAGGTGCATTAACAATAAATCCCAGAAGATCCATTTCCATGAATACATAATTCAATCCATGATTATATAGTTGTTGCAAGAATTATTTGGCATCCCTATCAAGCTGCTGAACAAGTCTTCCTACTCCTATTTTGAAGAACATTTTTGTCTCATTCTATAGGTCTCCTAAAAAATGCCATTTTGTTGAGAGTTTTTCCTACTAAACACAGAGAATCTTTGCATGGCACCATTTTTACTCTTCAGCCCCACCAAACCATTATGAAGCTGTAGCACAAGTACAATAAAATGTCTTAGTGTGGGAATGTGGTAGTGGAACAGGATTTAATTGTTTAGATTCTGCCTGCCACACGCCTGTTAAAGGCAAAGGGTCTTTTAGCAGGAAAGCTGGCACCCAACAGCCCAACTGTATGTACAGTGGTGGGTAATGTGTGCCTGAGTGTACAGTACAAACACACACGTATACTATGAAGGGAGTTTCAGAGGACTCAGTCTTCTGAGGATGATCAAATGTGCAACACTCACTTCGTCCTTTTGGAATTATCTCTCTAGTCAGCCACTAAAGTGCAATTAAGAGACACAAAATGAGGAACCAAAAAGAAGGCAGTTTCTGTGTCATGCTGTACTAATCAGAATGCCAAGTCTCTCTATGCATCGCTGTATCCTTTTTTTTTTTTAATATCCTGGTTTTACAGCTGTCTGGATCTGAAATCAAACTGTCTGATGGTTTACAACCCTGAAAACCATTTAATATTTTATACTCACCAACCACAACTGGAAGCACCTTCATAGCCTTCCTTTCCCTGCCATTGATTTTGGCTGGCTTCCTACTGAGTTCTCCATTTGGTGCACATTTGCTCTGCGGATAGGACATAGTTTGAATGCCATTGTTCTTGTACTCCCTGGGTAAAGTGTAATCAGAGCAGGCACAGGGGTTGAGTTCCTCTGCCTTGATATCCTCCTGGTTCTTCTCAATGACAGGTGGTGGATCGTACACCTGCCTATTGCCCAAATAAATGCTACTCTTCAGCTTGGCTTTCCGAGCCTCTTCCCAGCGCCTCAGTCCTTGGAATATGCCGCAGTAGAGGACCAGCATGACAGGACATGGAATGAAGAAGGAACAGATGGAGGAATATACAATATAATTGTGATCCTCCAGACGACAGAAAGATGGGTCCCGGTTTAGAACATTGTTGAGGCCAAAGATAATTGGGGAGGCCACAGCAAAAGCAAAGATCCAAGTGGTGGAGAGGAGGATCAACTGACGCAGGTCAATCTGTCGTCGATTGTAGTTCAGTGGGACAGAAACAGCAATGAATCTGGGTGGCAGAAAACAGGGTGTTACCATGGGGTTCCTTGGGGAACCAGGTTACTTCACAATGGTAAAACAGAACCAACTCTAGAAGATGGAGCCAGGCAATATATGATGTTTCAGGTGCTGCTGGGCTGAAATTCCCATTTTGCCCATTCATTATTTAGAAAACGCAGCATTATTGTGCGACTATGCCACCACAAGGCAAACACAAAAGGTTCTTTTACCCCTATTTCTCCATCCTGATATATCAACATTTCCCCGTGCAAGTTCTTTGCTCATCCAAATTACCTTTGGCAATTACCAGTTATGCTTGCCTGCTCTATGGAACATTTATTCTCCTCCTAATGGCTCCATGACATTGCTTCTCTCCCTTCAATCAATCCATACTGTTGGTAAAGGACAGTTGCAACTACACTGACAGACACGTTCTAAAAACTGGGCGTCTCCAGAAGAAAATGGGTTCTAATTTTATAGGTCTCAACCTCATTTATTTAGCATATACATTTGCTTCTGTAAAAGTCAGCAGAGTGTGTCAATATTTGGTGGGCTCTGACAACCGAAATATTCCTGTATGACCACCCATTCTTTACAAGGCAGGATTAGGAAAAATGAAGCAGGATTTGCCATTTTCTTATAAGAGAGAGAAAAAAAGGACCTAGCTACTGAGTATTTTTATAGATTAAACCTGCATGAGTCGAATCGCTTTAACATGGTATAGTACTTACAAACTCTGAGCTAGTAAAAGAATATTTGACCTGATAAAATGAAAACTTGGTTAGAAATCAACTTGGTTAGAAATCAACATGGTAATCTCTAAAGTTTGAACTGGAAAAGCCTTTTGTCCATTAAATAGGTCTATCTTATTTACCTGCTCTGAATTTCAGTTCTATTCAGAGTTGGTAGCCTTGTACTTCGGTTTATTTTTTCAAATCAAATGCAGCAAATGCTATCAGCTGAAGGGCCTTGTTGTGCAGCCAGGTGAAACTGTAAATAATATCAATAGTCTCCAATATCAGGGTAAAGTCATTTCTTTCAAATGCACAGGAAACTTTCTGCTAGTCCCAGGCAGTGCTCCTATTTTTATTCTTCTTTTTCCTTAATGCAAACTGACTGTTATATATGCAAAATAATTTAAAAGCATTTGTGCATGTCATCAGCACTCTTTCGCAGTTAACATTCAAGATGTGAAATTTGGGGACAATGGAGCAGATGGTGGTATAAAGTGCAGGGGAAACGCACAAATTCCTACCCAGAGGAGGACATTTTTAGCATGTGGAGGAATAAATTCAGCAGAGGTTTTGATTGAATTGATTGTCATGGCCCCAAGTATTTTTATCCCTGTACCACAAATGAATATATATGAATCACAAATGGGCAATATCTTTATTTAATTTTAATTTAATTTAATTATGAGACTTATATGCCACCCTATCTACCTAAGGACTCAGGGCAGCTTACAAAGTAAAAACAATAATACAAAAATACAAATATTAAAAAACAATTAAACTCAAGGTCTCATAAACAATTCCGATTAAAAGCTATACTAAAACTATATTAAAAATACCCTCCCCACCACATCAGTCCAGGTAGGCTAGTTGGAATAGCCATGTCTTTAGGTCACGGCGGAAGGAGCGGAGGTCAGGGGCCACCTGGAGCTCTAGAGGGAGCTGGCTCCATAGGGTGGGTGCTCCCACCGAGAAGGCCCTACTCCTGGGAACCGCCAGCCAACATTGCCTGGTTGATGGCACCCGGAGAAGGCCCTGTCAATGAGAGCGCACAGGACGTCGGGAAACTGTCAGTGGCAGCAGGGTTTCCCATATATACCCTGGTCCAATGCCATGAAGGGTATAAAGGTAGTGGGAGGGGGAAGGGAATTCATATCTCTATGCAAAGACCTGAATGATCACTAGATGTCAGCAAGGTGAAAACACTTTCATTTATCTCTAGATTTTATCTGGATTTTTGAAACTCACCCAAAGTAAAGTTTCCTTTAAATCAAGCTCAACTCCTGATAATTTTAAGAAATATGTCTCTATGTGGCAACAAAATAGAAATGCTTTTTTCTGACTTCTTCCAAGGTATGCTTCCATCTTCCCAAGTCTACAGGGTGACAAGATGCTTTCACTTTCTGGTCTACTGAGGCTTTCTGGAACTCTCCAATTCAAATACTAACTAGGCTCAGCTCTGTCCTCCTTTCTGAGACCATTTAAATGGGCATGAGTTTTTGTGTTTCTCAGAACACTTCATTAGAGAAGTGGTTACAAAAAGTAGAGGAAGTGGTGGAAATAGCAGGGTCCAAAAATTAAGACAGATACTTCAGGTCTGCATGTTAAAATAACTCTCAAGACAGACTGTGCAGTATGAATGCTTCAATGAATTAACCTGCTCTCCTCTGATCCTCAGCCAATTTAATAATAATTATGGACTGAGGATGGCTTCTTATTTTTACACTCTAACCATCCCCAAGTATAGAAGAGCTTTCTCCCTAGCTCATTTCAACGTCTTGCCCTCAGCACTACTGGACGGGAGATTCAAGAGGCTCCCGATTAGTGAGCAGCTATGCCCCGTGATAGAGCTGAGGTTGAAACTGTGGAGCATGTCTTTTTATACTGCCCTATGTATAACGCAGGCGGAACTAAGTTACAGTCTCCCCTTGGAATAGACCCCTCCAGACCCAATGCTAGTAATTTGTTCTTATGTTGTCAGGGGATGGCTCTTCACACATCACTTTTCAGGTTTCCAATTTTTTTTTAAGAGCTGTAACCATCAGAGGAGAATGAATGCTGTAATTCCCCTCAGTCAAAGTTTCTGGTGACCAATTGTTCATGATTTTATTTTTCCCATGTTCTTCTTTTATTATACTTGTATTTTGGTCTGTGACCGCAAAAAATTAAATTAAAAAAAAAAGCTTCAGTGAATTTAATAGTAGTATACCAAGCTTTTGGTGACCCAAAAAAAGTTTTTGTGTTCTCCAGAACACTTCATTAGAGAAGTGGTTACAAAAGTAGACGAAGTGGCAGAAATAGCAGAATCCAAAAATTAAGCCAGATATTTCAGGTCTGCACGTTAAAATCACTCTCAAGACAGACTGTGTAGTATGAATACTTCAGTGAATTAATAGTGATATAACAAGCTTTTGGAGACACCCCCCCCCAAAATTACCCCTACAGATTTGAAAACACAAAGGCCATTAATCCTTTTGCCTTCAGAGCAAACCCTACATGTAACATGCTGTAGCTCCAAGCACAGGTCTAACCAAAAGGCAGGTGCATGGGGAAGACAGTGTGATTTTCCCATTTGAAGGGGATATCCCAGCCATTTAAAATGTTGATACAAACCAGCAGTTCCTTGGTTAGTAGCCACAGAAAAAAGAATTGTCACTGCAGCCTTCTTAGTTTTAATAATTCAAAAATTATTTTGAAAATTGGTTGAAAGCAACCATCTTTGAGAGTTATGACTACAATGGTCTTTGGTTGGTATGGGTAAGATAGCTTATATTCTATTCTTTCAGCTACCATCCATAGCTCAAAGAAGAAGGCACTTTCCCCCTTCTTTGCTCAATGGTGACAAAACATTAGGAGTGATGTTCAGATTTTCTTGGATTGGAAGCAGCTTTGTCTGATTAGCTGGACAACAGGAAAAAGTGGGTGGGGATCCTAGCAACTGATAGGATAAATAAAATAGTCAGAAGCAACGTATAGGCAATAAGCTACCTATGTTTCCTAGAGTTTCTCAGTATCCTTCTTGCCTATATTTGGTAGGCCCTGAGTTCTTTCTAATAAGAAAAATCCCAAACTGCAATTATTGGAATAATTAGCTCTTCAGCTTCTGTTAGTGAGAAGGGTGCTGATCGTGTCTGAATTTGCTTTTCCTGAATAGAATATTGCTTTATAACCACACAAAGCTTGCCTTGATAAAGTAGTGGGTGTTTTAGGGGAGAGCATTGTTCTCTCTAAGTTTTCAGCCAATAGACCTAAATTATACAGTATAGACAAAAATGAATTATTAGCACAAAGATATTCTTCAGTCTGCAAAATCTGAATTTTACAATTCACTTTACAATATCTCACATATATTTGCTAGAGAAATGCATGTTCAGACATATAACTAGTAAAGAAAATTGGAAAAATATGTATGTTGATTAGAGAAATCAATGCATTACTGTACATTCTAAAGCCAGAATGTACAAATAAAATACATAGTAAACTTTCACAGAGTGGATACTTATTGATCTATCCACACCTTCTATAGATGCTGAATGAGAAGCTCGCAGTCCTTATGGATGGCAGCATTAAACTTATGTTTCCTCTACTTTTTTTCTAAAGAACCCTTCTAGAGTTTCTTCAGTGGCTGAGGCAGCTAAAAAGCTGATTAAATAAATATGTATGTATGACATGTGTTAGAACCGGAAAGAGTGGATAACTTAGCATCCAAAAGCCATAATAAGCAGAGTTTCTTACCGATCCACGCTGATAGCACAGAGATTGAAAATGGAGGCAGTGCATAGCATAACATCCATGGTCATCAAAGCATCGCATAGGACCGGGCCCAAAGACCAAACACCTCCCTGGAACTGAAGAAAAATCAGTGAATGCATTCAAAGTTCATACTTGAGTGTTCCCTTCACTATATATTTTTAGCTATAATTCTTGTTGGATTCTCAGGTTGTGGCTCTGATACTTTTCTTTGAGAAGATCCTCTTCAATGGCTGACACTATCAAGAGGGTTGCCAGGTTGCAATCAGGCATTCAGAGTTGTAGCTCTAAAACCAGCAATCAAGTGGTAGTGGTGGGTGAAATAGCTGCATCTCCTCCCACTCATGCCTGTCTCAGGGCAATCATTCAGTCTTCTTTGTTGCTATACATCATACTAGGAGGCTTACATGCTGAAACAAATGAGGGGAGGAAAGAGATAGCTGGAAAAAGGGGGGGGACACCTCACCAAACTTGAAAATCAAATATCCAGGATGTGGTATAAAACAATTTTATTTCCTGGATCATGAACCACTATGGGTATCAAGTGTTGTGACTCAGAAGGAGAAAGATTTCTCCAGAGGTGACACACACAAAGCCAGTACAAAGATAGCTAAAAAATTTATTTTTATCAGTAGCAACTGTGGCACATCTTTGCAACCAACAGTAAATACCAAATCACTTGACTGAAAAAAGCATTCTAGAATTCTAGATTGCAGAAAGTACGACTTCAGCAACAGAGTGGTCAATGCCTGGAATGCACTACCTGACTCTGCAGTTACATCCTCAAACCCCCACTCCTTTAACCTCAAACTATCCACTATTGACCTCACCCCATTCCTAAGAGGTCTGTAAGGGGCGTGCATAAGTGCACCATCGTGCCTCCTGTCCCTGTCCTACTGTCCCCATTTAATCGTACCTATTTTCTGTATTCTTACTCATGTTTATACTTATACCTATTATTTTGTAAGCGATTGACAAATCAAATCAATCAATCAATAAATACTGTCGTATGCACTGATACTGTAGCTCCTCTATCTGTTTGTAAAATCTTGGATTATATTAGGAAGAAAGTAAATCACAAAGCCTTGTGCTAATACCCCATAATCCTCACCCTGTTGGTGCTATAAATATCAGCTAGGAATGATGTCAAGAGAGGTGGCTTATTTACACCTTACAAACTGTAGCTTCATCATTTCTTAATTTTCAATCTGATTGAGGGGTCAGGCTAGGAGAAGGCAAATGCCTCCATATAAGCACTCATTAATTGCCAGAAGGTTATCCAGCTGTGACTTGGGATTCCCCAGAAGGCCAGGAACAACTTTTCTAAAAAATAAAAAAAAGACTTAAGTGAGATAGCTGTCAAATTTGCTCCTTACTTCATTTCTGACAGCTTAAGCAAGCCACAGTGGGTTGTAATAATAATGATAATAACAATGTCAAGCAATTTAACAACATACTGCAAGGAGGTGAAGTTGAAGATTGGTTAACATCTGGCAAAAGCTACCTGACAATAAAAGATCCAATAAAAGGGGTAGTACCAGGCAACTACAGGCTTACCAACAGCTTTTAAATTGCTAATTTGTTGGTGGCTGATGCAGTCCAACTGCATCTAGTTGAAAATAATCTCTTTTACCTGAGCAGAAGGGAAACTGCCTGAACAGCAGATGAACAAAAGATCAACTCCTAATTGACTAGATCATTTTGGAAAACTGCAAGAGAAGGAAGACCAGGGGTTGGGATTCTACCAGTTCGCACCTATTCGCTAGGACTGGTTGTTAACATTCTAAGCAGTTCGGAGAACCGGTTGTTAGAAGAAATTACTGGCCTAATCCTGTAAGGAAGGCAAGAAGGAAACATTCTGGTGTTGCTTACAGAAACTGCCTCTCCGTTAAACCTTATTACATTCTTGGCAGGACTAGACTTCCTGTCTCAGGAACGAGTTTCCCCCCCTCCTTTGCTGGTACTTTGCTTGTGTTGAGTGACCATTCAAAGTTACAATGACACTAAAAAAAGTGACTTATGACCATTTTTTACACTTATGACTGTTGCAGCATCCCCACAGTCACGAGAGGCCAGGTGAGGAGATGCGTGCCTCGATGTGAGTGATATTGAGTTGGCCACACCAGCCAATAACATGACCACCAAGCCATGTCCACCCAGTCACATGACCACCAAACCATGCCCATCACCTAAGCCACGCCCACAGAACCGGTTGTTAAAATTTTTGAATCCCACCCCTGAGGAAGACCAACCTAAATGTATCTTGGATTGATTACAAAAAGACATTCAATTCTCTGCTACATGATAATGGATGATTAAGTGCCTAGAAATAAAAGGAGTCAGTAGTCTATGGAGATTCTCTGTCAACTAGGTCATGATTGTCCCAAAGGTGCTTTTTCAAAAGGCAACTGGACTTCCTGGTTTTTCTTTGGAGATGTTTCACTTTTTATCCAAGAAGCTTATTCAGCTCTGAGTAGGGAAAGGAAGTGCTGAAAAACCTTTTTGGGTGAGAAGTTTGTTTCCACTTTTCTCCAAGAGGTATCCGACATAGTGCAATTTTTGAATGTTGGTCTTTAGCATATGTAATGTAAAAATGTAATGATTAAAAATATAATATTCATTTCTTACCCAAGCTTAACTCTAGTGAAACCATGACTTTTACTCATGAGAATCAGAGATTCAGTCATCTTTCAGGGAATGCAAAGTTTGAGATTTCTCAGTTTAAGCATTAGCAGACAATGCACAAGCATGTGATCACACACACACACCTTTCTGTCAAATGTGATGAAGCTAAAACTAAAGGGTGTGTGCATTTAATTATTCTTCTTTATGTCACCATGGAAATGATAGTTAAAATAATTAGAATTCACAGTGAGATAATGATCTTATTAGGACTAATCTTATAATATTTTGAGATCTTCAGATCTCTTCATCTGTTAAGGGTTCTCTCCACCTCTCCCTCAGAAAAAATAATGAAGGCAGGAAAAGAAAGAAAAGGAAAGCTGATTGGATGAAGCCAGAACCTGAGTCTTAAAATGGGATGGAGGAAGAGTCACAGGATTAAATAAACTAGCCAGCTTTTCCCTCCAATTTTAGTTACAACTTAAAAAGGCTGCTTTACAAGGTTGCGGTTGATATATGAAACCATTATAGCACACAATGTTTAATTTTTCCCATTTTGCTGAATATAAAATCAGATGGTAAATCTTTATCAAAACTCCAGGTGCTTAACAATCAGAGAGCAAAAGCTAAAAAAATCAAGGCAATTTTTATATAAGTAAAGATAAGACACTGGGGTATGTTTTAGGAGAATTTGGCCAAATTACATACTGTCTTTCTACACCGAATCCATTTGAGGTTAGCATATCTTTTCTAAAATTTTTTAGCCCCTTTCCAATTTGCCTAATTTGAAGAAAAGAAACAAATGCATTTTTTTTCTTCCATCCTTCTATCTCTGTGCTGGTGAACAGCTGTACTGAAATATTCTAGTTATGTCCCTTTCAAAGGCACAGGAACAAAGTTTTCAGAGAAAATAGCATCATAAGGATAGCTGTGTTAGATCATTCATACAATACATTTATCAAGTGACTGAAGTTTTTTTTAGTTCAGGTAGTCTTGAATCACAGATTAACCAAATGAACTGGATTTGTGTTGCATACAGTGTACACAAAACTTAATCAAGGCTGAAAATAATTAGGCTTAATATGTTGCACAAATCATCGTCATCCTAGCAGGTACAGGGTCTATTCATTTGTTGCATCAATACAGCTATTAATTTCTATCACACATACAGTACAGATGGTAAACAAAGCCTACAGTGCTGTATATTCATCTGTTTTCTAAAAAGGTTTGTCCATCACACTGCTGGGCTATAAGGCTCATGTAAAGCTGTCCTGCGGGAGGAAAAGGGTTTTGCATCAACTTCCTACCACATTGCAAAGTGAGAGGATAAAACCACATGGTTGTGATAGCATCCTTCCCTCTGCATATTCGCAGGATAGGTCTTCTAAAACAATTCAGCCTATGCTGCTCTAATGTAATTTTTCATAGGGACATTCAGGTGGTTGTATCTTACTCCTGCTGTGATGCTACCCAGCGGGAATTTTTTATTGCCTGTATAAACTTGAGGTACTGCAATGAAAATGAGGCAGTGGTTGATACACTGAATACCCTTGTTTTTCTTTCAAATTATGTTTTATGTAATTTTCTGATTGAAGTAAGTTAAATGTTATTATGATGATTTTATTAACATGCTAGAAACAGGGCAGGGGGAAATTGACGTTGCAAATCTGTGCTAGACCCAGGTGCCATAAATGTTGACTGTGCTAATATGGGCAATTGTATACATTCTAACAGATCATCTGTTCCGATTTCCATAAGACCTGCAATGCCTTCTCCTTTAATACAGCAAGAGTCTCTGTATAGACCAGGGGTCTTCAAACTTGACAGCTTTAAGACTTGTGGACTTCAACTCCCAGAATTCCTCCTCCAGTCATGTCAGCTTAGGAATTCTGGGAGTTGAAGTCCACAAGTCTTAAACTTGCCAAGTTTGAAGACCCCTGGTATAGATCAACCAACTTTTAAAGTTCAACTTGAGAATTTACTCTTTTGCCCCACTTCACACATTTACTGAGTATCTTCCTGAAAGGTTAACTGTTTCTTTTGTTTAGGTATAATTCATTGAATAAGCCTTCATTGGCTATATCATACATTTTGGAATGTATGGTTTTTATTAGTTGAAATGGATTAGTTTGCACAAAGTCAAAATTTAAAAAATCATATTTTAACATCTCATTACCTAGGCAGAGAATTTGCTTGCTGCTGCTTTTAATACACACAACATTTCCCTACTAGCTTCGCCCAGCCACAGCTGAGTTACAAAAATCTAATCCTTACATAAGTGTCTCCAAGGGAATTTACAAAAGTGGAGCTAACAAGCTTGATCAGAGCTCTGTCCCTTAACATGCATGGACATGAAACACATATACAAAGGGGAAAGACTTTGTCCATGCCAGGCATCTTGAATTGTTCGATCCCTCTCACACAAAAGCTCTTATTTACGCATGTTATTTGGCAATGCTGTTTGAATGACATGCTACCGATCACTAATGGGAAATGCCCACTGAACTAATTTTGAATTAGCTTTTAAACTCTGTACATCTTCTGATAAGAAAGTTTAACAAAAGGCTTGTTAAATACTCAAACACTGATACATACAGTACATATATAAATATACATACACACACTCACACACATACACAGAAATATGTACCAATCTCTTTTTCTGAGGAATTTGGGGGGGAAAGAGGAAAGGCTAAGATATAGGAAAGAATCAATGTGTTTGACTGAACATCATTCATTTTGATCTTTCCCTTGTATCTTTTTCCAAAGCAAATAACAACTCAACTATCCTTCATAACACTCATAATGGCATACCTAAAAAGTCATCTGCATGGCTGCTGATTCATTTGCACTGAACGTTATTGAAAAGTACTCAACAAGGATAGATTTTCCAGCCTCATCAAACACAAATAGGCCTTCACTTGACATGGGCCTAATCATTTTAGTCCAACCCAACAGGCTTACATCAGCCTCTATAAGTGGTTCTAATAGAATGTTGTGACTATATTGGCACCTTCAGTCTCCTTTTCTTGGTAAATTACACATTATTTTTGGTTTGAAATGATGGTAGGCCATTGGGTTCAGAATTATTGCCCGAAGTCAAGCTGAGTTTTGTTATTTCTGGTTTCTGGTCTCCTGGGTGACATGCACAGCATTTTAAAGTCCCAGTGTTGTTCTCCATGGATGATAGCATTGGAACTCAGGAGAACTTTCTCCCAATTTTCTTTTGAGGTGGTAAATGAGAATTGAGCAACCTTTGGATGGCCACAGAATCAGTGGGATCACATGGGCAGGCTCAGTTTGCAGAGGTCTCTGGGGCACCTGCTTTGTTTTTCTAATGTGATAGACTTATTTTGCACCATACAACACAATTTTCACTTATTTCCCAACCAAACTGCGGGTGGCAGACAGCTATGCCTTCAGTGATAATAGTTAGAAGGGATTCTGAGGGCTGTAAAAAATAAATCAATTAATTTTTAAAAAATTAAAAGGCAAACAATAACCACAGGTTGCCCATCCCCATAGGGAACCTGCATTACTTCAAACTGCATTTGTGGTTCACATGCCTAAATCTTCTTTCATGTGTGCTATTACAAAGCCTGGTTATTCAGTAATCTGCAGTTTTATTAAATGCAGTTATTGTCACTACAGAAAATACAAAATCCTCCCTATTATTATAAAAATAGGGTGAACAGAAATTGCTGTGGAGAGATGAGCCTTCAGCCACCACGGTATTTCCTTGTTTTCAAATCCCAGTTTCCCCTGTAGGTATCTTCCCTGCATCCTTGTTATCTAGGAAATATTTCTATACTGGAGAATATTATATTTCATGTGGAAGCCATAAAATACAATTGCTTCTCAGTAAGTATATGTCAACCAATACAATACATGATTGCTTTTTTTTTGGAAGGTGAGCATGAAACACACATGATGACATTCAGAACCTGAAAATAGCTCTGCAGTTGCAGATCACAGTTGCTGCCATGGGTAACCTTTTAAAACCTTACATTCTGGGCACAAATATGCATAGATTCAAACCATCATTTCATTTCTTCATGTTTTAGGTACCTAAAAAGCCTGCATATTTTCCTACCCACAAAACTGTTAGTTTTTTCCCCCAATTCTTCTAGTGAAGAGCACAGCCTATTCCTTCCAGACAAATCAATTTCATATTTTTAGTGTCACGGTGCTAAAAGAAAATGGTACCATACTTTCCTTTAGCAGCTTCCCAAAATTGCAGCTTTAAACTGGTTGAGAAAAACTGATTTTTCAGAGTTGTGATAAGGAGGATGCATCGGTTTTTGCATAATCTGTTCATCATCTGCATCCAACTCATACTGATGGGATTTAATGTCCAAGGTAATCTGCCGTTGCAAATAAATTCATTTTATGTCAGTTTTGTATCCCACAGTAAAATGAAATGGCACAATATATCACTGTGGCAAAATGGTTTAAATTTAGGAACTTTGCACATGGCAATGGTTTGAATCAGGCCAGAAAATGGATAAGGAAGGAAGACGCAAAATGAAATTGGAAATCCATGCTGCTGTGGCTCTGAAATCAAATAAAAAGGAAGCCAGATGTCAAATGGCCAAATGCCATTAATGTTGACTATGTCAGTACAAGATAATGTACAAACTGAGACTGAAAATATGATTGCCACATGCCAATCATGCTCTTCCTTTTAAGACTTTTAAGGAAATAGCATGCCTGAATTGGACATTATCACCATGTCTGTCTTACTTTATCTACTTCCTTGAAAAAGATAGCCATGGAATCCCTCCTGAAGAAGACAACCCTCAACAAAGCAGAGTTGAACAACTTGAGTCCTTTTTACAACTTGGTGTTTTTAGGAAGGTTGTTGAAAAGGCAGCAGGGACTCAAAGATTGTGGGTGAAGCAAATTAGCATGTTTTAGATCTGGGCATTGAATGAAAACTGCATTGATCACACTTGCAGCACCCTACTACAGGACTTGGAGGGAGGGAGTAACGACCTTTCTGATCCTGCTTGACCTCTTAGCAGAATTTGGGATCATCGGTGGCTGTTGAACATTTGAGGGCCTGTTTTATACTATCTCTGCTCCTTCTGACTGGGCAGTTTAAATTAAATTCGAACAATATGTTATGCCTGTTTGGAAGTATTTGGCTCTATCCTAGTTCTATCATTGGAAGGCATCACATTCCCCTGGAAGAAACAGGTATGCCATCTGGGGTTTTCTTGCACTTGCAGCTCCTGGTTGAACAGCAGATGGAAGTGATGGCTAGGGGAACTATTAGCTAGTTTTAGGTAGCATTCTGGAGGCAGACTTTCATGGAGCATGATGCTTTGGCAACTGTCACTCATCCCTTTCCAGTAACACATTCAGTCATTTTCAGGATATACTGGATAGAAAACGTTTCAATAGATGCATAAGAATCCAAGTATTTTGACAAGTATCTTATAGTAGAAAGCCAAAAGAATTCCAGAGACAAAAGGGAGTTCTATTTACTGTGAAATCAAAGTCCAGATTCCTGCAGCTCTTTCTTTTACCCACATAAAGCATGTATCTGTCTTTGATGGAATAGACAGTGACCCTGTTATCTGTTTTGGTAACTGCCAGATTTTGGTATCTGGCTATTTGCCTCTGAATGTGTGAAAAAGTGTGATAAAAGGATGATCACGTTCCAAAGAGTCTACAACACTTCTTGTACTTTAACAGTTATACGAAATAGACAACTGGCTTGTGCATAGGTACACAAGGAAAACCATAGTGACTGAGATTCCTGCTTTATACAGCTATCAAACATGTACGTACCAACTCTCTCAATCGCTTTTTTGTGTGCAGGTTCAAAAGAGGGCTTGATTAAGCTCTATTTAGGTATGTGCTTGCACTGAATAAAAACAACTGAGATAAATATATGTAACAAAGAAGTATAACTTTTGAAGTGAAAAAAATCATTTTAAATAAGTATGCTACCTCAACCACAGACCTGGGGGGGCTCTCTATAAAAAATTTCAAAACATATCATAATTAAAAATGCAGCATTCTAGATAAAAAACACAAACAAATAAAAAATAATCCAGATAAAGGGAGGCAGGAGGCTGTGCATGTCAATACCATTTCTAACATCCACAAATTTATCTTGTTTCAAAACAGGAACTTTGCTGCTGGGGACTAAACTATAAGAACACAGTGAACAGATCAGAAAACAAAAGAGTGGATCGTTAAACAGAGAGTTCTCACTCAAGGCAGATGTGACCAGGCTGAAATTATCTTACTTCAGATATGTTATGGGAAGATACATTATGGAAAAGGCTCTAATCCTGGGAAAGATGGAAGAAAAGAGAAGAAGTTGACCAGCAGCGAAGTGAATGGTTTCATTTACAGTGTTGGTGAATGCAACTGTTGCAAGATCTGAAGGGACAAGTCAGGGATAGATCATTATGGGGAAAATCATTCTATGCAGTTGCTAGGAGTAAAAAAAAACAAATGGCACCATTTATGGATTAAATATCCATTGTTTGTTAAGACCTTCTGGGATTATCCCCTAAAACCCTTTGATATATGTGAGTTCTACAATTTTTCACTCAATGGTGCCATTAAAGTCCTACTTTTCCAAAATAGTCACTTTGCATTCTCCTACGGAGTGTTCTATAATGTAAATAATGTAAATGAAACTATTTCTACTCATTTTCTTGCAAATGAAAGTAGAAATCCTTTGACTCCTTCACTCAACACCAAAAGATCATAAGTATTGGGAGTATGGCAGTACATCTAGTTCCACCTTTTTCATTTGCACTGTTTTTACTCTATACGTGTCAAATGCTAAGAAAAATGTTTAAAGCTGGTTGTTCCTTTAAAAATTACACACACACACACCCCTATTTTGATAAGTCACCTACTGTTTGTTACAGATTGGACTTAACCTACAGGGATTATGCAGATGGGCACAACAAGTAGACCCTCATTCTCCATCTCATGCAACTGAAATTGCACAAGTATAAAATATCCAATACCCTTATTCTACTCCCGACTTTTATTTACTGTTAGATTCAGCTGCTCAATTAAATGGAAATTAAGAACCTCCTAAAATATTTTGGGGATGAAAGGTGTCATAAGACTATTCACAGTGATTTCTACAGAATTAAAATGAAACTTCAGATTTCCAAACTTTCCCACCAAATAAGCCCTTAAATATCAGAATGTCTAGCCATGTTGCTGCACAAATATTCTGATGTTAAGCAAAACATTTAATAGTTATTTTTATCTAATTAGTAAGGAGAGAACTAAATTGGAAAGCTGAATATAAGCCAGGAAATAACGGGTGGATTCCCAGAAAATTATGGTCAACTGTCTATGATGTTCTAAATTCCTCCCTCTTGCATGACTATTTTATAATTTGCTCTGTATTCTATAGGTTTCACTCCAGCTGCATGCAATGGGAAATCAAACAAATTGAAGTTCAACCCCTTTGGAGACTTTAAAATTCTGAGTATTGGTACAGTTAACACAGTCTTAGATTACAGACATAGTATCTCTATCTTCTTATGTTAACAAAGGGAAATATTTATCCATCCTGCCAAAGGACAGTCCAAATGTAATTTAAGGCAGGAAGGTGCAATCAAGCAAGAGTCTACTCTAGGGCAAAAAATGGCCAGTGCTCAGTCAAGATAAAGTTTCCTGAAAACAGAGAAGGGAATGCTCTGTGTATATATGTGAAGGAAGAGAAAATTTTCAGGACCCTGGACAGAGCCCAGAATTCAAGGTGGAATTTAGTTGAAACCCAGGTTTTGTTTTTTTGTTTAAATATTCCATAAAGTTTACTGTGTTTCTACACAGACGCTGATCTCAGAAGCTGGTTTATAGCTGGTTGGAAAACTGCCTGGGATTCTCAAAGCTGTTGGCTAGATTAGAAAGTTGAAAAGCACATTTCAGAAGGTGGCAATAATAAACCAGATCTGTATCACCATCAAGAAAAAGTAAAATCCCCAGGAGTTGAGCTCCAATTAAACATTGCCTTTTTACCTCTCAAATGTGCAGAAATTTAAATGGGAGTCCCTTGGACTGAAACCTTCCATTCCACTGTGTTTCCATAGTTACCTTTGAAGGCAATTTATGTTAGGGTCTCTCTGGAACCAAGTTCTAAGACTGGATCCTCTGGGGACCCAGATTGAAGATTCTTTAACTTAGGGTATTTTGGGTTGAATAACAAATTCAGAGTCTCTACAGTCCACATCACCAGTTCCTCCACATCTGCTTTGCCATTTCCCACCTATGAAATCAAAAGGTAGTGAACTCTTTATTAGTAAGAATCTTATTTGAGAAGTAACTCTGATGTACCAGAAATAAAGTAAAATAAAACTACATTGGGGGGGGGG
This sequence comes from Naja naja, assembly GCA_009733165.1. Classification (NCBI taxonomy): domain Eukaryota; kingdom Metazoa; phylum Chordata; class Lepidosauria; order Squamata; family Elapidae; genus Naja; species Naja naja. The sequence continues at coordinate 259,548,177 of CM019148.1, read as the reverse complement.
GATAAAGTGTGATGGATTATATATGACACTGAGTGTACCTGTATTCTATTTCACAAAACCAGTAAGTCCCTGCTGGGTAGATCAAACTTTCCCTTTGAATGACAAATTAAACCAGGTCCATTGCTTGCTTGCTTGCTTGCTTGCTTGCTTGCTTGCTTGCTTGCTTGCTTGCTTATTTATTTATTTATTTATTTATTTATTTATTTATTTATTGGACTTGTATGCCGCCCCCTCTCTGCGAGGACTCAGGGTGGCTCACAATTAAAACACAATAATACAAACAATAAATATTTAAAAAGAATTAAATCAACAAGCCCAATCTTAAAACCCAATTAAGAATTAAAAAAAAAAAAAACCCCGGAGGTCAGTCCAGCCCAGCCTGCTCAAACAACCAGGTCTTCAGATCGCGGCGGAAGGAGTGAAGATCAGGAGCCAAACGGAGCTCCAAAGGGAGCTGGTTCCACAAGGCAGGGGCCGCAACAGAGTAGGCCCTTCTCCAGGGCACCACCAGCCGACATTGACTAGCCGACGGTACCTCGAGGAGTCCCTGTCTGTGTGCACGCACAGGGTGACCGGTGTTTGATATTGGCAGGAGACGCTCCCGCAAGTACCCTGGCCCCATATCGTAAAGGACTTTGAATGTTAACACCAACACCTTGAATCTCACCCGGAGGACAACCGGCAACCAATGCAGCTCGCGCAGGAGGGGTGTAACATGGGAGTATCGGGAAACTCCCATCACAGCCCGCACAGCCGCATTTTGCACCAGCTGAAGCCTCCGGATGGTATGCAAGGGCAGTCCTAGATAGAGAGCGTTACAGTAGTCCAGTCGAGAAATCACGAGTGCATGAGTGATTGTGCGAAGGGCATCTCGGTCCAGATACGAGTGCAACTGGCGAACCAATTATTAGCAAGCAAAGATTTAAAAACCTCAAGAAGGGAATTGCTTAGCTGATCACTGATGATTCACTCTCCTCTTTTTCCTAATGAACTGTATTAAAAATAACTTCCTAAGTAGTTAACCCAAACTTGCCTCAATAGGCAGTAGCAGCATAGCAGGGAAAAGACTGTATTAAATTGACCACCCGCTGGCTTTACCTTTTATCCAATACTAATAGAACTCACAGTACAGTGATAAAAAATTGCTACTAGGATCTTAATAGAGAAAACCATACCATGTGTTTCTGCTTATTCCAAATTGCTTGCAGTAGAATTTGTCTACTCTGGCATGAATAAATAAATGAGACTTTGGGGATAACAGAAAAGCTGTCAACCCTTCTAGATGGAACTGTAATGCCAGTAATATTTGGTATTTAAAGACCCAGAGTGTTATCTAAGAAAAGCGCACACATCCACATACAAACTAAGCTGAGGTACCCAGTGTAAAGTCTACATTTTAGCTCTCACGGATGAGAGGAAAATAATGTACTTTTAAAAGATTCTGAAATTGAAATATGCTGAATACTGACACTCTTAACCATGGTAACTGCATTAAAGGCAGTGGAATTTGCACAATGCACAAATGCCTTTTCTGTGTGGGCCTTACAGTGTCACATATACACCAACATTAACTGGGGCAATCAATGAATGATATATCTCTTGTGAAATGTTCTGATTCTATTCTCTCTTTCTCACAAACATCATTCCAAACTGGGAAGATCTACATATAATAAGGTCTAAGCTTACTCTTCCAAGAAACTCAAATCAAGCCAATAAAAATTAATTATTGTATCAAGTAGGATTTATTTGGTGGGGAAGCTGCTCAATGAACCCAGTGCAGCAATGTGATGAAAAGCTAACATTCTGAATCTGCTAGCTCAGATTTTATTTATTTATTTATTTATTTATTTATTTATTTATTTATTTATTTATTTATTTATTAGGCTTATATGCCGCCCTATCTCCTGAGGGACTCAGGGCAACTTACAATTAAAACAGTCCCAATACAATTACATAAATGTTAAAGGACATTAAAAACCAAGGTCTCCTTTGTCAATTAGAATATTTTAAAAATATATTTAACACCCTCCCTCAGTCCCCATCAGTCCCCATCAGTCCGGGTAGGCTAGTTGGAATAGCCAAGTTTTTAGGTCACGGCGGAAGGAGCGGAGGTCAGGAGCTGTCTGGAGCTCCAGGGGAAGTTGATTCCATAGGGTGGGTGCTCCCACTGAGAAGGCCCTACTCCTGGGGGTCGCCAGTCGACATTGTTGTGTCAATGGCACCTGGAGCAGGCCCTCTCGATGGGAGCGACGGGGCGTTGGGAAGCTGTTATCGACAGCAGGGTCTCCCGCATGTATCCTGGTCCAATGCCATAAAGGGCTTTATAGGTCAATGCCAGCACCTTGAATCTCACTCGGAGGGCAACCGGTAGCCAGTGCAGCTCACGCAGGAGGGGTGTAATATGGGAGTATCGGGAACCTCCCATCACAACCCAGCTGCGCATTCTGGACCAGCTGAAGCCTCCGAGTGGTCCTCAAGGGCAGCCCCATGTAAATAGCATTGCAGTAGTCCAGACGGGAGATAATGAGTGCATGAGGGATTTTACGCAGGGCATCTCGGTCCAGATAGGGACGTAACTGGCGCACCAGGCGAACCTGAGTGAATGCTCCCCTGGCCACAGCTCCCACCTGTTCCTCCAAACTGAGCCGTGTATCCAGGAGGACACCCAAGTTGCGTGCCCTATCTACGGGGGGTAACACCTCTCCCCCCATAGCCAAAGATGGAATCTCCTGGACAATTCGAGATGCCGGTATGTACAGCCACTTGGTCTTAGCTGGGTTGAGCCAAAGCCTGTTCCTTCCCATCCAGACCCGTACCGCCTCCAGACATCGGGACATCATGTTGAGGGCATCACTGGGTTGGTTAGGGGTGGAGATAAAAAGCTGAGTATCACCAGCATACTGATGATACCTCACCCCAAAACCACGGATGATCTCAACAGGAGGGGCGAAAGAACCGACCCCTGAGGTACCCCACATAGGAGGGGTCTCGGGGCTGATTTCTGCCCCCCTGCCAACACTACTTGCATGCGACCCGAGAGGTAGGAGGAGAACCACTGTAAAACAGTGCCCCCTACTCCCAACCCCTCGAGGTGTCGCAGTAAGATACCATGGTCGATGGTATCAAAAGCTGCTGAGAGATCTAACAGGACCAGGACAGAGGAGTAACCCTTGTCCCGTGCCCTCCAGAGATCATCCACCAGTGCGACCAATGCCGTCTCCGTGCTGTATCCGGGTCTGAAGCCCAATTGATACGGGTCTAGATAGTCGGTTTCCTCCAGAAACAGTGGGAGCTGCTGAGCCACCACGCTCTCAACAACCTTCGCAATAAAGCGAAGGTTGGAGACCGGACGAAAGTTGTTCAAATTAGCCGGGTCCAGGGCAGGCCTCTTGAGGAGGGGCCTCACCACCGCCTCTTTCAAGGTGGTGGGAAAGACACCCCCACTCAAAGAGGCATTGATTACTGCCTGGAGCCAGCCTCGTGTGACCTCCCGGGTGGCATAGACCAGCCAGGAGGGACACGGGTCCAATAAACACGCGGCAGCACTCAGCCTCCCCATGATCCTGTCCACCTCATTTGGAGTCACAGGATCAAACTCCTCCCAGATGGTATCGCACTCCCGCCGGACTCTGCGCAGTTGGAGTCCAAGCCTGTCCGGATCTGAGCGATCTTGTCCGTCAGATGTTGACTAAACTCCTCGGCACGTCCCTGCAGTGGGTCCTCCCTCTCCCTCCGATTAAGGAGGGAGCAGGAGACCCTAAACAGGGCGGCCGGGAGATTATCTGTGGATGCAATGAGAGCGGAGAAGTATGCACATTTCGCCACTCTCATTGCAGCAAGGTAAGATCTAAAATAAGATCTCGGTCAGATTCGGACCTGCTGCATCTCCAACAGCTCTCTAGGCCTCTCTTCCGTCGCTTCATCTCCCGCAGCTCCACTGAAAACCAGGGAGCTAATCGGGATCTGCAGCGGGTAAGAGGCCGCAAAGGGGCAACTCGGTCTAGCGCCCCGGTGGCAGCCATTTGATTAATCATTAATCATGCAGCCATTAATCTGTTCAGAGGGGGAAATCCATCTAAGAAGATTAAACATCAGTATTGCTCTTGCTGAAATAAGTGCTATACAACAGAGCAGAGCATAAGCATGTAATTTTAGTTGATATGTTATTTTTGACCATGAAACTTGCAATTATATATTGCTCACTGCTCTGAGAGCAAAATCCAATGGACACTCTTACTCCCAGGTCAGTCTACTTATCCATCTATTTCCAAACAAGGTTGCATTGTTGCTTATAATATTCACTGATGCCTGTGAAAGCTACAATTCTGCATGAATAAAAATATAAACAGACTTCTTTTAAACCACCCAATGTTCTATTCAAAGACAATAGATAATAACCCAGCCCTGTAAATGAGAGAGTCACATTCAAAATCTATATTTAAAAATAAAGCCGTTTAAAATGAGAAATCCACTCTGGATAGGAAGGAGTCTCTACAAATTTTTTAAAAAATCTTCTTTAATCCATGATATTATACAACATTGCAGCAGAAAAAAGGCACACCTTGCTCATACTGTATAATTATTCTTAAAGAAAAAAGGAGAACATTCTCACACATAATGGTTACAAAAGTAAATTCTCTAAAGATAAACTGCATCCCAGAAAAAGGACAGGGAAGAAACTACTCTGGATACACCCACCAGTTGCAGGAAAAATGGCTATAATTTATTGTACTTTCCCTGTCAAAAAGAATATTCAGTTCAAATTGCAGATACACAAGGGATCTACACCAGCCATCAGCCAGAAAACCACAAGCCACCTGGGATGATGCATCCTGCATTCTACCCCCTCCGGAAATATCCACATGGCAAAGTGGGGACAACCATCATCCATCAGTTAGAGAAGGCACTGCAAATAGAATTTATTTCTTTCCTTAATAAACAAAATACTGTATGAAAACAACCTCCTCGATTTGTCCACTGGTATAGAATTAAAAGTATTTTCTTAAGAGTGTAGAATGGTATAAATTATCTCATAGATATTCTTGTAAATGTATTCACTGCCTTCCCCATTAAATGAAGTCACCAGTCCTTCATGTTACCTGATATTGGTCTTCGCATTGGGACATGAAGTCCTACTACTTGAGCACTGAGGTTTCCAAAAGACTAGAAAATTCTCTAAAGATTAGGAGGAAAAACTAAAACACAACTGCTTCTCTTCCTTAATCTTCCCTTGTTTTGGCCACTTAAGTACTGGTGCATTTTAATGGACAGATATACATAAATGTTATTTGCTGAATTGAACACAGGCACTTTAATAAAGCTCTTTTTTCAAAGGCTGCAAAACCTAAAAGGCTATCAAAAACTCAAATGAAATGGTTGAAGGGTTGTACGCCATTGAGTGAACCACAGATGGTTCAGATTTGCCAGCATAGACAGAAAGTAGATTTGCCAGCATAAACTAACAAATACCAAGATGATTCACACTTCTGTCTTTCATAGTCTCCAATTTGCTATTGATGCTTTACTTCCAGGACACACTAATCTCCTAAACCTTTAGCAAATCTTTCTGGCCCTCATGCTGGTTTCTAAATGTACAGAATTGCATTTGGCTTTGGCTGAAAATTACAAAGCAGCATTTGATTTGGTTTTATTCTATCTTGGCCACTGCAGTGTTCACCATCTTGCAAATATCATTTACAAATAAGGCATTGATTCAAAGATCCACTGCTATAATAAAGCTAGGTGGTCTGTTCTAACCCTGGCAAGCAAAGATCCTTGTATCGATTTTTCTTTAGCCTTGGAAACTGCAGAAAGCCAGAATCAAATTCATTGAAACACATATACAGGGACTCAAAGGGTCGCTGCATCTTTTGGCTTACTTAAATGGAATCCGAGACTGCTCTCCACATTGTTACAGAATACCGGCATTTGTTAAACACATGCACAGAATAATGTTTTAGCGCTCATTGAGCTCCTTTTCTTCTTTAAATGAGATGTACCCTTGGAAACATGAGTGCTTTTTTCATCTAATAACAGCCTGTTAAGATAATGGATAATAATAGGGTGCAGTGAATGTGGCATCATTGTTTCTAATTCACATTCTAATACATATTCTTGACATTCAATCTACTCCACATTTAGCTCACATGATTTCCATTAACTTCAAATGATTCTGAATCAGATTGAAGAAGGATCGGCACATCTATTTTGGACAATATTTTTAGTGAGGCTGGAAACAGAGACCTTCTATGTACACATACTTTGAAGTGTGACAAAATTATCATTACTCCAAAAAATGAACATCAGAAAGGAAAGGCATCTATATTTCCCCCAGTCACTCTAGCTACTCACAACCTTCTATCTCTGAAACTCCCTTACATGACTTACAAATGCTCATCTTTGGAACCAGATGTCTTCTATAGCTAGAGGTAACATTTGACAGATTTTGTTTGCCAAACATTATAGAGTCGCCTGTTGCTGCAGATTTATTAAAGAATGCTTAGTCTTCAACTAGTGTAAACCTCTCACGTATCAACCAGCTGACTTAATCATAATTATCATTAAGAATCCTGTCATTTTTCTGAATTTCAAATTATCCAGGTGTTTCCCATTAGACCTATGTTCCATCATCAGGAAATTTTAGACCACATCCTTTAGCACACCTCATTTCCTAGAGTGGCATTTATTTTTGAGTAAACATGTTTTGGACTAAGTCATGATTCTATGAAACACCATTTTAATCTTGATTAAAGACCCATTGGTCTAGGTTTTGTATTATGTGACCCATTTCTTCAAATTACTTAATGGAAGCTTGTGCAACAAGCTATGGAAAGATTACTGCAGTTTAGCTATTTAAGATTAGCTAGCACTTAAGCAATACTGCACCTGGCCCAAAAATATCTAAACAGAAAGGTCACTTAAAAATACTTAAGGCAAACTTTTAAGCCTTCAATTTCTCATATCTAAAAAGATAGTCATAATATATCTGTCCAACTCCTTCTCGTAAACCAGTTAAGGTTCTGTGGGCATTTTAATTATTGTTCTAATTGTATTTATTGAACTGTGCTTATAACTTAACTTTCTTCCAAAGAGATCAGAGCAGTGCAGTTTCACATTCACATGCACTCCTTCACGTTATTTTCAGGGTATGAAAGGATGAAGCCAGAATGACCAAAGTTTATCTCTACAGCTGCTTTATCAAGTGAAATTTTGAAAGAGATTTCTCCAACTTTGAACTGGCACTCTTCAGTCCATCACTCTAATTATTCTCCAGAAGTAAGTAACTCTGCTCACATAATCTTTGTTAGAGTCAAGTAATGAATTCAATCATGCTGGCTGACTCTTTTTCCATCACCTTGTCCATTGGGAGAGTTCAGTGAATGCTAGAAGTACCCAACTTTCCATCTCTTGGTGAACAAGCTCATTCATATCTTTGCTTGTCAGGAGCTTTTGGCACAGTCCAAACCTGAACCTGTCTAACTCTGACATAAAGGTCATAATATATCATGTGCCTTCAAACTGTAGTCCTAGCATAGGAAGCAAATGTACTTAATATGTTTAAGAAAAATATATTTTATGGTGGAGAAGCCATCATACAGAAACTATAAAACAAAACAAATTAAGGACCCAACCGAATTGCAGCGTTTCTTCTGTAGAATTAGACTGGTCTAGAAAAAGAATCACTATTTCATTTGGACTGTGGATACATCCTGAATAATAGATCAACTTCCAGGATACAAAGATCCTTATATAGGGGTGTTTAGGGTCTTTTGTTGCAATTTTATGGGCAACTTACCCTGTATATGAATTTGATGGCCATATAAATTTAATAAAAATGAAATAATTTGTTCAGTTAACCCACCTCTGTCTTTTTAGTGACCTTTTTAGTAGGAACAGATAAAAGAGGGAAGAAGTAATGAGAAAACCTGAAAGGGTTTTAAAAGGAATATGATGTGATGAAGACCTGTGTAAATATCATGCATGAGACAAGGTACTTGAGAGGGAAAAGGTTTATTTGGAAATACAATCACTCTGGACTCGTTCCCTGCCTAGCTGCCTAACCAGCCAGATGATAACAGATAATCAGAGTTGGAAGGGACCTTGTAGGTCATCTAGTCCAACCCCACCCCCGGCCAAGCGGGAGACCCTACACCATTTCTGACAGATGGGAGTCCAATCTCTTCTTGAAAGTCTCAAGTGATGGCGCTCCCACAACTTCCGAGGGCAAGCTGTTCCTTTGGTTGATTTACCTTACAAGGATATACTGTGGTTTCCACCAAGGCTGGATTGACTGCAATACTGATGTCCCATTGTTTCCCCTTAAAGTTACAGGTGTCCCAAGAGTGCAGCAACCTACACATTACAAAGACGATACAGCCCATGGTAGCTGTCTGTCTGTCAACCACAGTAACCAACAAGTAGTAGCGCACACTAAATGTAACCAAACAATAATATTTACATTATGTGAGTTTGGATATTAAAACCACCAACACTTTTAAGGAAGGTAGCAACTTAGCCCTTTTTCAGTTCTGGGTTGCCATGATGTATAGCATCCTAAGTGTACATCTTCCCCAAGTCCCAGTAAATTCAATGGAATCTACAACCACGTGGGGATTGCCATCTTATAGCTACACAATGAAATGTTTAGGATTTAGTTCTTTTTTTCCCCTCTCCCATGCTTATTTACAGTTGTATCGGATTACCCCTCCCGGGTCAAAAAGGGGCACCTTAAAAGCTTCAATAATCAGATGCAAAACATATCTCGAACCGTAGGGGAAGCTTTTTTTCTCCCCCTCTTAAGAAAAAAACGATCGCATCATAAACCATCAGTAGAGTTGGAAGAAGTTAAAGAGGGCTCCGGAGTGGGGGGGGGTGTCTTTACCTCGGAATAGACGTAAAGAGGCAGCACCAAGATGGCTAAAAGAAGGTCGGCCACGGCGAGGCTGACGATGAAGTAATTGGTGGTGGTCTTCAGCGCTTTCTCCGTGCAGACGCTGAGGCAGACGAGCAAGTTGCCGCTGATGATAAAGAGGATGAGGAAGATTCCCAAGACCAAGGCGGCGTAGTTGCGGTCCGGGTCCCGTTCAGGAGGAGGGAAGGTGCTGTTGGAAGAGAGGTCTTCCGTGCTGTTGGCCCCCATGGCCCTCTCCCGCCCAAGCGCCTTCTCGCCTTCCTGCCTTCCTTCTTTCCGCAGTTGGGAGCAAAGCGGCTCGCCCGGTGGAAGAACAGCGGTCGGCTCGAACTTGGCCGGCGATAGAGTCACCTTTCCCGGCAGCTGGGCTGGCGGGAGTCAGTACCCAGACTGCCCCACTCCATCTCCGAAACGACCGAGCCGCTGTGGCCCGACCCAACCCAACCACTTCTTCTTCTTCCGCCACCGCCCCTGGGGGGGTGGGGGAGAGCTTCGCCCTAGCAGTCCTCTCCGGAACTTGTCTTAAGTTAAATTGTCACCCTTCGCCCATTCCACGCGGAGGCACCGAGCCTTAGCCGGGCGCGGTCCAAACTAAACCTCCCCCTCGAGTTCCGCGGGGGTTCCCTCCGTGGGTTCGGCGCGCTCGAGACCGCCTTCCGCACGCCCGAAAGAAAGAGGGGAGAATAGCTGGCGCGGCCCTCTGGAATTCTTGCCGACTTTCCCTCCCGCCCTCCCCGTTTCTGATCACGGGAAGGCGGGCCAGCCTTGCACGGCGCCACAAGTGGGTCGCCTCCAAGAGGAAAGTAAGCTGATTAGGGCGCATGGGGGGGGGAGAGTCGTCCTGCGGAGCTGGAAGGCCCGGCCGGTTCGCTTAGCCAATCAGCAGCGGCTTGAAGTGCAGATAGGATGCCCGGCGGACCTTCCCGAGTCGCCTCGACGCCCGACGCGAGTTCGCGCCCAAATTCGCCTCCCTCTCCAGCCTAATTCTGACAGACTGAAGCGCGCTGGCTCGTGGCGCACCGGGGAGACTCCTTCAGGACGGAGAGCCGCGCCTTTCCCTGTCAAAGAGCGAGGAAGCCGTTGCCTTCCCAGGCCGGCACCCCTTGACAATGGTTCTGCTAGCCGGGTGACCGCTCCCGCCACGTGGTAGCCGCCGAACAAGAAGACTTCTGACTCGGCGCTGGTGCGCTAGTGAGCGGAAAGAGGATGCTGAGCTGAAGGAGACGGAGTAAATCCGAAAATAAATAGGTTTCCTCGCTCCGAGTGTGAAGTTCGCGTGGACAAAAGAGAGGCAACATTCCTGCTTTGGAATTAGTATTCCAAAAATACTGAAGGGAGGGAGGAGCAGGTCGGCTAAAGGATGGTAGTTGCCGCTCTAACTGCCTTTCTTTAGGAATCTCGGCGGCGCTCGTGCTTAAAAAGCAGTGCAGCATTTGGCTGGGCCCTGCCAGATGATACTGCGGCGTGGTTTGGTTTTGTTTTAAGAGTTAAGCAACTTTTTTTGTCCGGATATAAGAGCCGTGAATGGAGGCTCCGTACTGTCCCCTCCCAAATGCTGGGGAGCAATTGTGGGGCGCCTATGTGACATTACTGCCAATTAATTTTGGACACTGCGATGCGGGGGGGCTCATCAAGTTAGTGGTTATCGCAGGAAGAGGATGACACACTGTGTAGATAACAGATAATCCAAGTTGGAAGGGACCTTATGGATCATCTAATCCAACCCCTCTCCCAACTGGGAGACCCTACACCATTTCTAGCAAATGGCAGTCCAATCTCTTCTAGATCCACAGGCCACTCACTGCGCAGAAGATTTGTTTTACCTGGTCCCATGGTGATGCAGAAGATGGAGAAAACTGGTCCATTGTCTTTGCTCAACTGCTCAGCCTTGTGGGTTCCATCAGTGACATTGATGTAAGCAAAGGACTCTTTGGTCAGTTTGTGAATCTTTCCAATGACCAATTCCGATGTAGAAAAAGAAAGAAATATTCCCAATGGAAAAATAAAATATTCCTATAGTATAGTCCAGGCTGAAATTTGTTGTGGGTTTCGTTCCTCCATAGGATTGGGTGGTTATTTCTAAGCAAATCAGAATAGGGCTGAAGATGTTAGGCCACCAATTACAATTCTGTAATCCCAAATCTGGTGGCTTCTTCAAAAGGTTCCCTTGAACGTGAGGAGGGAATAGTGCTTATGCAGATGAACCTGCACATCATCACCAAAGACAAAAAACCTTTCCCCCAGAATAATTGTTTTATTCATATGTAGATTTAATTAATTATAACTTGTGATTACAATTATCTTTTAAGTGATTCATCAAGTGGCAGGCCTAAATCATATTTTACTTTTTTAAAAGGGTTCTTAGTTTAATTCATCATGCCGGTATTAAAGTTACTTTTTTTTGTACACTGACTGATTTCTAGGTGATCTCAGAATCAGTATTTGATTTAAACATTAGGTGTTTAATTAATAACAGAGCCTTAAGGAGAAATGAGAGATAAAGGACAGTGTGTCATTCAGAAACTTTTTGTGACACCAGTACATTTGATACATAAGGGAAGTGCAGAAGTGCCTGAATAGAATTTGCTGTCCAGTATTACCAGAGAATTGGTCCAATTTGCCCAGTGCACTAGCCAAAGTATGATTTACTTGGTTTTGGCTTAGTATGATATTAGGCTGATTTTTTTATTCTGATCCGTGCCTTTCCACATTAATATCAATTCAGATAGTTGTGCTTTATTTAAACTGTGACTAAATGTAACCTGAAAGGAAGGTTAGTTTTTTCTCCAAATAATTTTCCTTTAAAATAGGAGCATTTTAGATTTCTTATGTCTATCATCATGGAAGGCAGATAAGTTTTTATTTTCTGATATTCCAGGTGTGAGTAGTCTAAACTCAGTAACTTTATTAATTATCCTTTAAGAAAAAACCAAAATGGAATATTGTGTTCTGAAACCTAAATACTAGTAGAACAGAGTCGTTTAAAATAACCATTCTCTTGTTTATTAACTCAATTATAAAAAAATACATGAAATAATTAATTTTATGTACATTTTTATTGAATCAAACATTTGTATCCTGCTCTTGTAAATTACATTTGATGAAGATATCATTGCTTCCAATTTTTTTATAAACACTGAATTCACATTTGGATGGCCTTAATTATCAGTGCTGAAAAGTTCTATCTTTCCCCTATTTAAGTCCTGGGAAATGCTGAATGACACTATATGAGAAATAAATTGCATCTTTAAAACTGATTATCAAAGAGATATTGGAACCAAAATAGATTACTTGACAACAAAAAGATAATATGCCTCTTTATAATAATTTCCACCCTTATTCTGATTAGGGATGATAAATTATCATTTATTTCTTCAAATGCATATGAGTTTTTAAAAAATCTTTTATGTTTTGGGGAATATGCAAATTATAATTTTGCCCAATGGATTTAATTAATACCTCTATTGTTAGCAGTAGATTTCTTGCTATTTAATAGTATTCCCATTGTATTCCAGACAGAAAAGAAGGTAACGAATCAGTCTCCCTTCCCTGCCATTCCCCTATGGTTGTTGCCTGACACATTTGGCTCACTCAACCAACCAATATTAATGGCACTGATCCGGTTTGTTGACAAATCTAATGGTAATATCCAGCTAAGAGTTCTTTAAATTGTGACCCTCCATCCTTTACATGAGAAAATATAAGTATGGTGGCCGTGAATTTTGAGTGACGGCTCTAATGCTGGGAAAGATATAAGGAAAGAAGAGGATGACCAGCAGCAAGGTGGATGGACTCAGTTACAGTGGCCATGAATGGATGGGAGACTTCAAAAGCCGTTGTTGTTGTTGTTGTTGTTGTTGTTTTTAGCGTATGGCACGTGTCAGCTAGATATCACTGAAGTGGCTGGCTGCTTCTGTGAAAGGAATTTTTTCAGGCGGTGTTATCTTTACCCGCGGGATGTCTGAATGCTTGTAGGCTATTGGAGGAGGCTCCTTTCTTATGCCTATGCAGTTTATTCTCTCACGGGAATCAAGCCGCCGTCCTCAGCCATTCTCAGACCCAGGGTCTTACCAGATGAGCCACCACAGCCCCTAAAAAGCCAGTTTAGGCATAGATCACTACAGAAAAAAAAACCTGTCTATGTGTCACTAGGAGTCTTTGCAAAGATGAGATTTGAACTGAGGATTTGCCATCACTGATTTTGAGAGTGCCATAAAGTTGTTTCTGGCACTCTCAAAATCAGTGATGGCAAATCCTCAATTCAAACCTCATCTTTGTAAAGCAATTTCCTAAAGTAAGCTTAGGTCACCTGCTAGTCCTTTATTTTTGTCTGCAAGAGGACAATAACAGAAGCACACACCACCCTTTTCATCTCACTGATTCACTTGGAGCCTGAATCAGCTTCCCCTGCTTTGGCTTTCTCTAATTGTTGGGTTTCCAAGACTCTGGGTGATCTTTTGCTGTCAGTGTCAGGAGGTCCATTTTGGCTGATTTTGAGTCCTGTTGTGGTTCTCCGGCAGCAGTTGCGGACAGCAGAGGTCTCCGACAGCGAGGATGAAAGGGAATCAGTCAGGGAGTCTGGTAAGGACTTGGACAAGGGGCCTGCATCTTATGCAGGGATGGGGCCAGGACCGTCTGGGAGTGGGGTGCTGCCTTCAGAGCTTTTGGAGTCTGGCAGCAGTGAAGCAGAGGACCCTGGGGAGTCTGTGCCCAGTGCGCATGTGCACAGGGCTGCATGAAGGAGAGAGCAGCTGAAGCAGCAAGGGCAACTCGGGAGTAAGGCTGGAAGGTGATGGCCCCTCCCATAAGGGATAAAAACCAGCCTTCAGGGATATGCTCTTTGCAGGAAGCAAAGAAGTTCTTTAGACTCTGAGCCCTTGTTGAAGCCCTGCTAACTGGTTTGTTTTTGAAACTTCTGTCGGTGGATATTTATCAGTAATTAGACTTCTGTTTTTGGCAGCCTTTTACAATCTTGAAAGGGCCTGCTTTTACCTCGGATAATTAGGTGTTAATGATTCTTGGCTGGGAATGCACAGAATTCCCAGCAGTACATTAAAAAAAGGTTTGCTTTTATACGGAGTTTGTGTTTGTTTAATTTGAACAAGGCTTGGGTCAGAACACTTTCTCTCCTGATAGAATTGTCTCTCATGTACATGATGTTCTACCAAATCATTTCCAAATAGCATAGCATATGGGCTGTTCTCCATCATCACATATACTAATTTATCCCCACCTTAATAGCCATGGTCAATTTTTTTTACAGTCCTCCAGAAAGTGCTCTGGATCCTCACCGCCTTGTATTCTGAAAACTTACACCCTTTCTTGGGAGCTGCTGCGACTATTGGACTTCTTGTCCCAAATCTGCTTTTCTTGTTGTTTTTTCCCTTGGAAAATGTTTTGATTCTCATCCAAGAATTGTTTTCAGTTCAGAAATGAAGAACCATCTTGGATGAGAAGTGAAAAGCACCTTGGGACAAACATGCCCTGGATGATTGAGGATTTCTATAGACATTTATTGAATTGGTTTCAAATGAGGCCATCCACTGTTCAGTCTTCTAATTAAAGAGAATATTAAGAAAAAAAGGAGAAGAAGGGAGGCTTGCCTATATGTTCCAGCATCAATAGCAATTTTTTTCTCTCTCCATTCTGGATTGCCCCTCTACTCTTCACTTACCCCATTACCTTATTATGGAGTGAGCAGGGGTGAGATCACAGGGTAGCTGATTGGAGGTCTCACCCATCCTTTTCTAGAAACCCTTTGGGTTTGCCCACAGTGGCCCTGCATCCTGTTCAGAATAGCAGTTTCTGCTGCCACTACCTGCCTTCCAAGGAGATGCCTCTTTTGGTGTCCTTCCCTTATCTCCAAAGAGTGAGAGCAGGGCGGAGAAGGCTCCCACACCCTGTTGGGTTTTGGGTAAATAAAGAGATAAGCACACACAGAAGAATTGAACATTTAATTTACCTTGTTTTCTTAAAGTTAACCTGAATCTCAAAACAAAGTTGTCCATTTTCCCCCTTCCTACTTCCCTCAGCCTCTTATGGTATTTCAGCTGTTCATAAAGTTGTTGGCAGAATGATATACCCTGCTTGGACTCAGCAACACTTTCCCCTGTTTTGCTGGAGTTCTAGCTCTGATTTTAAAGAACAAAGCTTTTTCCTATCCAGAAGAAAAGGGGTTGTTTCTGCCTTTGCTTTTAATGAAAGAAGTCATGCCTTCCCCAATGTTGCTTCTGCTTGGGATAAAAAAAATGAGTGTTCTTCCTTCCTTCCTTCCTTCCTTCCTTCCTTCCTTCCTTCCTCCCTCCCTCCCTCCCTCCCTCCCTCCCTCCCTCAGAAATCTCTATATAACTGCAGATTGGTATTACAACAGAGCTTTAACTAGTTTATAAGAAGGATTACAGAATTCATACAAACTACCTTGAAAACACAAAATGCATTAAAAGAAGTCCTATGAAAAATGGCAAGAAATCAAACATGTCAGTCACAGAGATGGTGGTATGGAATCACTATTTCTCTCTATCTCCCCTTCAAAAGACTGCAGACGTATCTTTAAAAACCCAGACATGTTATTTCCAAATGTTATTTCAAACTCAGAATAAGCTGCAGTTGGCACATTTAACAAAATATCAAGTTGGTATTGGTTCTAGAAAGCAGACTATTCAATTCCAAATAAGTGTAGATTTGGGGCATAGAGTGAATATATTGTTTATTCCACTGCCTTTAATTTTTCATCCATCTTTTATTAATTTTCTACTAATATTTTAAATGTGCAGAATTACAGATCTTTCCTCCCAAATTGTAATTATATGTTAATGTTCTTAATTCATTTTTAACGATTAACAAGAATTGTATTGTGTGTGCATATAACTCACAATCTCCTGAGCATTTAGGAACAGAACTTGCGACATTCTTTGTTATAGTTAAGCAATTTCAAAAACCAATATTTTAAAACTTAAAATAGGCCCTTGGTGGTGCAGGCTGTTAATAGCCTAGCACTTAGTTCCAGCTGCCTGCAATTATTGCAGGCTCGAATCCCACCAGCCTCAAGGTTGACTCAGCCTTCCATCCTCTCGGGGTAGGTAAATTGAGGACCCAAGATTGTTGGGGGCAATAAGCAGACTTTGTAAAAATGCCGCTTAGTAGTAAACAGGCATATACAATGGAATGAAGGCTATTGCTGAGCGCATAGGGCTGTATCCCAAAAATTGTAAGCCGCCCTGAGTCTCCGGAGAAGGGCGGGATATAAATATGAATAAAAAACAAAAAAACCCTTATATTTAAATATGCAAGATAAAGAAAATTTCTCAGCAAAGTTTAAAAAAGGATGTATAATAATCCTTGAGGAGATGAAACAGATCAAACTTATTTTCAGTGCTACAAATAAAAAAGTGCTTTTCTAAGCATGTACAGGTGTTCTTTTTCTCAGGCAAAGTAGCCACAGCTACCGTGTTTCTACTCATGATTTTTAGCTCCCCCAAACCCCAGTGCCTGACTTTTTAAATGAAACTTTACTGGTGTGTAAATTGCCAAATTGAGGCAAATATTATTTAATAAATATTTGGCAAGAAAGTAAAAGAATTGGAATAACCCTTCACTATATATTTAGGAAAAGTATATAAATATGGGCAGGTATTTTAAAGATACTAATATCAGTAAAACTGCTGTTATAAATAATTATTAAATGTTATTACTTTACCAATTTATCCAAAAGGACTTCTAAACAATCTGCAAATTAAATTAGTTTGGAAGTATACAATTGTTTTCAATAAATTATACTCCCACTATTCATGGGGTTGAAAAAGCAGGGGCTGCTTACAACATAATAATTCTACTTCTAGTAGTTTCACTGGTAATTGTAACTTTCATCCTACCCAGCTGTCTCCAAATTTGTCAAGCAGAGTTAATATTGCTCATATTTGCAAACAAAATTGTTCCGTTCCCACATCAGAAGTTCTAACATACAGGTGAAACTCGAAAAATTAGAATATCGTGCAAAAGTTCATTTATTTCAGTAATGCAACTTAAAAGGTAAAACTAATATATGAGATAGACTCATTACATGCAAAGCAAGATAGTTCAAGCCGTGATTTGTCATAATTGTGATGATTATGGCTTACAGCTGATGAAAACCCTAAATCCACAATCTCAGAAAATTAGAATATTACATGCAATCAATAAAACAAGGATTGTACATAGACCAATATTGGACCTCTGAAAAGTATAAGCATGCATATGTACTCAGTACCTGGTTTGGGCCCCTTTTGCAGCAATTACTGCCTTGATGCAGCGTGGCATGGAAGCTATCAGCCTGTGGCACTGCTGAGGTGTTATGGAAGACCAGGGTGCTTCAATAGCGGCCTTCAGCTCTTCTGCATTGTTAGGTCTCATGTCTCTCATCTTTCTCTTGGCAATGCCCCATAGATTCTCTATGGGGTTCAGGTCAGGCGAGTTTGCTGGCCAATCAAGCACAGTAATTCCACAGTCATTGAACCAGGTTTTGGTGCTTTTGGCAGTGTGGGCAGGTGCCACGTCCTGCTGGAAAATGAAGTCAGCATCCCCATAAAGCTCGTCTGTGAAAGGAAGCAAGAAGTCCTCCAAAATCTCCTGGTAGATAGCTGCATTGACCCTGGACTTAATGAAGCACAGTGGACCAACACCAGCAGATGACATGGCTCCCCAAATCAACACAGACTGTGGAAACTTCACACTGGACTTCAAGCATCTTGCAGTGTGTGCCTCTCCATTCTTCCTCCAGACTCTGGGTCCTTGGTTTCCAAATGAGATGCAAAAGTTGCTCTCATCAGAAAAGAGGACTTTGGACCACTGACATTGTTTGTTGCTCAGCAGCGGCTTGACAAGAGGAATACGACATTTGAAGCCCACGTCCAGGATCCGTCTGTGTGTGGTGGCTCTTGATGCACTGACTCCAGCCTCAGTGCACTCCTTGTGAAAGTCCCCAACACTTTTGAATGGCCTTTTCCTGACTATCCTCTCCAGGCTGCGGTCATCCCTGCTGCTTGTGCACCTTTTTCTTCTACACTTTTCCTTTCCACATAACTTTCTATTAATGTGCTTTGATACAGCACTTTGGGAACATCCAACTTCTTTTGCAATTATCTTTTGAGGCTTTCCCTCCTTATGGAGGGTGTCAATGATGGTTTTCTGCACAACTGTCATGTCAGCAGTCTTTCCCATGATTGTGATTCCTACTGAACCAGACGGAGGGACCATTTAAAGGCTCAGGAACCCTTTGCAGGTGTTCATTAGCTGTTTAGAGTGGGACACTTTGAGCCTAGATTATTGCACCTTTTCACAATATTCTAATTTTCTGAGATTGTGAATTTGGGGTTTTCATGATCTGTAAGCCATAATCATCACAATTATGACAAATCACGGCTTGAACATTCTTGCTTTGCATGTAATGAGTCTATCATATATTCGTTTCCCCTTTTAAGTTGCATTACTGAAATAAATGAACTTTTGCATGATATTCTAATTTTTTGAGTTTCACCTGTATTTATTTGCTTTTAGCATATTGTGCACATCTATTCACTGCCACTGTTATTTATAAATCATGAATTATGGGCCGTAAATTTTGGAAGCAATTTTTAACTGTTGAAACCTTTTGGTTTTCAGGCTGCTAGATTCTGTCACCAGAAACTCAGTTGGTTCTTTAATAAAATATTGTTCTGAGATTGGGAAACTGACTCGGTGATTGCCTGTAAAAGATCCGGGCTTACAAAATGAACAGGAAATTGGATAACATAACAATACAAGCCGGTCTGGATACAGATAAAAAAAGCATAGTTACAGGCATTTGCAATGATGAATTACAAATGTGTGAAAATGGCATTGTGCCCTATAATCCCCTAGCTGGTTATCAGATTGGTTAGCGCTATAGCTTTAGTGCTGAAAAAGATTTGTAGAAAGATAGATTATTTAAAATGCTGAAGCATTTGTCTTGGTTAATCAAATTTGCCAATAATGGCACCTGGCTTGTAATAGCTTAATCAACTATTTAGCCTCACAACAACCAGCATCACCTTATCTCATACGCTGTGACAGTAATTGAGATAAAGAATACACTTAGCCTTGAATCCTGGCTATTCTGTTTCAGTTGCTGAGCAATGAGAATATGAATATTCTGCTGGACATAAGGTTGGCACACATTTTCCAAGACTGTGAGATATCATAGATAGTTTGAGTATGTGACCAAGTACTGAACCGCACTAAAGGTTGAAATGGTTTTTTTTTTAAAGTTATAAGAAGAAATCCAGTGGGTCAAAACTAATGATATAGATATTGCAGCCCCATCCCCTATAGCTAAATGAGGATTAAAGCAATCATTTGGCATCTGTTGGGAAGGAAACAGAAAGCGTGAAATGTACTATCCTGTGGAAGAGCTTGGCTGATTGCTAAAACTGTAATTGGATGTGTAAAAGCCATTCTGTTGTACTCTGCAGATCGATGTAACACTTGGCTGCAGCGAGATGTGCTTGGTTGCATTATGTTTGTATAGTGTGCTATCTCTGGAGACAACTTGGAAACTGTAATTCTTCCAGAAGGTAAAATCTTCTTCCAGAAGATTGTTAATAATAATCATAGGAGCAATAAACATGCAGATAGTAACAACACACACAAATTGAGGGTGGGAGGGTGACAATCTGCATAACCTTTAGGACCTAATTCCAAGAAAAAATCACTAGATAACCAGTCAAATAAGGAGGTAGGGAGTAAAGAAAAAGAAAAAAAAACTCAGATGCAAATTAGGATGCAATACTGTTGAAGACCATTACAACATATTTTTACTTGAAGAGTCATCAAACTATATGTACCAATAACAACTCCCAAAACCAGAAAAAACAGATTACCCATAACAGTAAGGAAGCTCCAATCCAAAAAGAGATCACTTTGGCGGAAAAATAAATCTGGTCACGTTGCCAACTTCAAAAGCCGATACAAAAATTCATGCCAACAGATAAAGACTGAATGCACCAATTATCACATTAAACAAGAAGAAAACCTTCTACGCGCCAATTCCATCTGTGCTTTCTACAACCTTGTAAACAACAAACTAAAAGACTCAAGGTCCAACCCACCCCTGAAAGGACCTAATGGTAAAGACTGCAACGACGACACCATTAAAGCCAACCTCTTTAACACATTCTTTGGCTCAGTATTTGTAAACAGCAATGGATCATGCCCAGTATTTCCTAGTCAGTCCACAGACAACTACAATGATCTAATATATATCCATTTTACAGAAGACAATGTTGAAAAAGCACTACACAATCTAAAACCATCTCTATCTATTGGACCGGACGGAATATGTACCTACTTCTTAAAAAAGCTATCCGCTGCCATAGCCGAACTCTAAGCATAATCTTTGAAAAAACTTTCAGGACCAGCTCCTAGCCAAACCTATGGTCACAAGCCACGGTCATCCCCATCTTCAAAAAGGGAGACCCCAGCCTAGTTGAAAATTACAGACCAATCTCTTTATGCTGTGTCACCTGTAAAGTCATGGAAACAATTATTAACCAATTCATTATCCTCCACTTAGAGACAAACAACCTATTCTCTAATAAACAATTTGGTTTCAGAAAAAAACTACCCTGTAATCTGCAACTCTTACACTGCAAAAACATATGGACTATACAACTTGATCAGGGCAAAGCAATAGACGCAATCTACATAGACTTCTGTAAAGCCTTTGATTCAGTGGTACATGACAAACTACTCCTAAAACTAAAATCTTATGGTATCTCTGGACACCTACATAACTGGATAGAAGCATTCCTGTCAAACAGACAACAAATGGTCAAAATTGGGAGCGTCCTATCAAATTCTGTACCTGTCAACAGTGGTGTCCCCCAAGGCAGTGTTCTAGGACCAACTCTCTTCATACTCTACATAAATGACCTCTATGATCACATTAAGAGCAACTGCGTTCTCTTCGCTGATGATGTAAAGCTATTCAATACCACAGAAAATACTGCTACCCTTCAAAAAGACCTCGACTATGTATCAGAATGATCAAACAAATGGCAATTTCAAATCTCAACAAATAAATGCTCTGTCTTACATAATGGCAAAAAAAATTAGAAAATAAAATACAAGCTGAATAGTCAAGACCTTGTTGATGACCAATACTTGAATACAGCTCATCAGTCTGGAACCCACATTACGTATCTGATATTAACACAGTTGAGAAAGTCCAGAAATATTTCACAAGAGTTCTCCACTCCTCTACTCGTTGCAGAATACCTTATGCCACCAGACTTGAAATTCTAGACCTAGAAAACCTAGAACTACGCAGCCTTCTGTCCAATCTAAGTATAGTATATAAAATTATACATTGCAATGTCCTACCTGTCAATGAATACTTCAGCTTCAACCATAACAATACAAGAGCACACAATAGATACAAACTCAAGGTAAACCGCACCAAACTTGATTGCAGGAAATACGACTTCAGCAACAGAGTGGTCAATGTCTGAAATACTCTACCTGACTCTGTGGTTTCTTCCCCAAACCCCCAAAACTTTAATCTTAGACTGTCTACTATTGACCTCACCCCTTTCCTAAGAGGTCTGTAGGGGGCGTGCATAAGCGTACCAATGTGCCTACCATCCCTGTCTTATTGTTTCTTTTTATTTTTCTTATATGTATCCATTTCATGTATTCATAACTATGTTTATACTTATACCTATTATCTTGTAAGCATTTGAGAAATCAAATGAATAAAATAAATAAATAAATAAATAAATAGGAGATACAGGAAGCATACCCAGGGTCAGCTACAAAGAACTGAAATGCCTATACACTAAGACTCAAAAGTTTAGGCAACAAACAGGGTGAACTTGAAATACTAGTACATAAGGGCAAGTATGATATAGTTGCCATTGCATAATCTTGGTGGGATGAAACTCATGACTGGAATGTACTGATAGAAGGATACAGACATAAAATAAAAGTTAGAGATCACTTTCTCTCTACAGAGATGTATACAGCAAAGGATGAAAGCCTTCTAGAATGCATATGGGTCAACATAAAAGGGGAAAATTATATTGCCATAGGTGTATATTTCAGGCCACCCAACAAGCAGAAGAAATAGATGAACTTTTTGCTAAGTAGTTAACCAACATATTAGGAAATACCTCACAGTAGTAATGGGGGACTTTAGCTGCCCTGACATCAACTGGGAGACAAACTCTGCAAAGATGGAAGATCAAACACATTCCTGACCAACCTAGCTGACAACTTCATTACCCAAAAGGTATAGAGGAGGCAGCTAGAGGGAAAGCTATACTGAACCTTATTCTTACCAATAGAGAAGAAGTGATAGAAGGAATTCAAGTTGCAGGAACTTTAGGGGAGAGTGACCATGTCATATTAAAATTCAATACAAAACAGACACAAGCAACAGAACATAATCAAACCAGCGTCTTAGACTTAAAAAAAAAAGCTTGGGAAGAATCCAATGGATGAAAATCTTAAAAGGGAAATCAACTCAAAAAGTTTGGGAAACTCTGAAAAATATTATTATAAAATCCAGGCCAGTTCAATATCACTAAAAAAAAATCCAGCATGTTTGCACAAAGAACACTCAAACCAATCGAGAGGCAAAAAAAGGGATAAGTTAAAAAAAATGGAAAGATGGACACATAAATAAGGCAGAATACCAATAAATAGCTCGTACCTGCAAAAAAGAGGTTAGGAAAACTAAGACTTGGAGCTAAGTAAAACTTGCAAGAAATATCAAAAACAAAAAAGTTTCTTTCAAAACACAAAAAGCAAGAAAAAAGTCAAAGAAACAATTAGTCCACTAATGGCAGAAAAGGGCAAAGAAGTAACAGGCAGTAGAGAGAAAGCAGAACTGCTTAATTCATACTTTGCATCTGTCCTCATCCAAAAAGAAAACACTACATCAGAAACAGAGATGTAAATGACAGGTTAGGAATACAAATTAAAATATGCAAAAATAAGATAAGAGAACACCTGTCAGCTCTAGACATTCAAATCACTGGGTCCTGACAGATTATGGTACATCTCAGAGTTCTGAAGGAATTGGAAGACATGATTTCAGAACCATTGAAACATACTTTTCAAAGTTCTTGGAACACAGGGGAACTACCTGAGGACTGGAAAAGAGCTGATGTGGTCCCCATGTTCCAAAAGGGTGGGGTGGGGAAACAGATCCAGGAAATTACAGATCAAACCGCCTGACATCAATACCTGGGAAGACTTTGGAAAGAATAATCAAGCAACAAATCTGCAAACACCTAGAAGCAACAAAATTATAACACCTAGAAGTCAACATAGGTTTGTCAAAAACAGATCATGCTAAACAAATCTTACTCCATACTTCAACAAAGTGACTAAATTAATGGATCAGTGAAATGCTATGGACAAAGTATACTCAGTAAAGCATTTGATAAAGTACATCACAACCTACTTCTTGGCAAGCTAGAAAATGTGGGATAGACAGCACTAGATGGGTTTGTAACTGGCTGACAAATCATACACAATGTGTAGTCCTCAATGGACCTACATTCACACAGAGGGAAGTAAATAGTGGGGTACTCCAAGGTTCTGTTTTAGGCCCAGTACTCTTCAACATCTTCATAAATCATCAAGACAAGGGAATAGAAGGGGAACACATCAAATTTGCAGATGACACTAAGCTGACAGGAATAGCCAGCACCCCAGAAGACAACCGCAAGATCCCCAAAGTTCTTGACAGACTTGAAGGTTGGTCCTATCTAACAAAATGAAATTTAGCATTGATAAAAGTAAGGTTTTACACTTAGGCAAGAAAAACCAACTGAATAGGTATAGATTAGGAGAAACTTGATTTACTGGCAATAACTGTGAGAGAGATCTTGCAGATCTAGTGGACAAGCATTCCAATATGAGATAATACTGTGCAGCAGCAGCCAAAAGAGCCAATGCAATCCTAGGATGTATTAATAGAGGGATAGAATCAAGATCACGTGAAGTTCTAGTATTGGTTTACAAAGTCTTAATATGATCAGCTTGGAATACTGCATCCAGTTCTGGTCACCACAACATAAAAAAGATATTGAGACTCTGGAAAGAGTGCAGAGAAGAGCAACAACACTGATTTGGGAGATGTGGTCACAACATAAAGAATGATGACAGTAACTGGGTATATCTAGCCTAATGAAAAGAAGGACTAGGGGAGACATGTTAGCAATGTTCCAAAATTTGAGGGGCTCCTACAAATACGAGGAGGTCAAACTATTTTCCAAAGCACCAAAAGCCAAGAAACAAGAAACAATGGTCAAGAAATTAACCAAAGAGAGAAGCAACCTAGATTAAGCAGAAATTTCCTAACAGTTAAAGCAATCAACCAATGGACTAAAGCTTGCCTGTAGAAGTTGTGGGTGCTCCATCATTGGAGGCTTTAAAAAAAACATCTGGGCAACCCTTTGTCTGAAATGGTACAGGGTCTCCTGCTTGAGAGAGGATTGGACTAGAAGACCTCCAAGGTCCCTTCCAATGCTATTATTCTATGTTATATGCAGGTATGCAACTTGAAATAGATGCTCCAGCAGCCTTCTGTTTTATTTCTAGGGTCAATATCTTTTATGGTTTCAGATCAGGATCCTAAAGGACTGCTTTCCCCATTACAATGTCTTCGTGGAACTTCAAAGATCCAGTATGATCAGGATCCTTAAAAAATATAGCGATGATGGGGTTGCTTTATTATATCATTTTAAATCTAGATTTTGTGTTGTATTTATTGATGTTGCACTATGTCCCATCCTGTTCTAGTCTTACACCAAAAGCAGCTTGAAACGCTGAAGAAATTAAAGACTGGAGATGAAAGAATTGGATCTGTAACTAAACTAAATCTAACTAAATCTTACACCAACCATTCACTAATCTTCTTTACATCTTTCAAAGTTTGCAAATCACCCTTGCTCCCATCACATTCATATACATGGGGATACTTCAAATGCGGCATCTTGTCCCTTAAACTGCTTACCTCTCTTCTTTTGAGATTTTAGCAATTTCATCCTGTTAGGATCGTGATGGCGAACCTATGGCACGTGTGCTAGAAGTGGCACGCAGAGTCACCTCCGCCAGCACACGAGTCATCCCCCCAGAGCAGGTCCACTGCACAGGCGTGTATGCCGCCCACCAGCTGATCGTCGGGTAGCTGCAGCGCATTTG
The DNA here is from genome assembly GCA_009733165.1 of Naja naja. Taxonomy (NCBI): domain Eukaryota; kingdom Metazoa; phylum Chordata; class Lepidosauria; order Squamata; family Elapidae; genus Naja; species Naja naja. Next base: position 259,523,063 of record CM019148.1, on the reverse strand, counting down.
GGGGGCAGGGCGTGTAGGAGATGCGCGCGCATGCACAGAAATGCATGATGCGCATGCAGGGGGTTGTGCATGCATGCACGGGGGCACAGCCCCCTGCATGCATTGCCTTATGGGTGCTGGCATGCATGCGTGCATGCGCATGTGCATGCATGCACTTTTGGCACGCAAGAATGGAAAGGTTAGCCATCACTGTTAGGACTTTCCCAGTCTTCCTCTCCTCCTTCCTTATTTATTTTTCCTTCATATATTGGTTTTGTAATTAATTCCTTATTCTCCCTATGTGGCCAAACCATCTTAGCATACTGCTTAGTATACTGGTTGCTATTGTATTTAGTCCATATTTATTAATCACCTGATCACTTTTGACTGTAGATCTATTTTTATTTTATCACACATCCTTTTTATGTTATCTATTCCACTGCATTCCATTTACTTTTATGTTGGTCCTGACATACCCAACTCTTGTTTTCATTTAAGAATATGAGAAGAATAAAATATCCATATATAGAGGAATTTTTTGATATATGTTCATTCCCATAATGAATCATATACTATCTATCACTTTCTTACCAACATTTGCACAATGTCTTAAAGTTTTCTGTCCAGTTCTTTACTAAACATTCAGCAAAGATACATAAATCCATCCACTTGCTCTATTTTTTACCATTTTATGTATAACTTCCAATTGCACTATATCTTCTCCATAGCAGATAGATCTACTTTGGACTTTGACATATTAATTTTCAAGTTCACACCTCTTGTTGTATCCTATATTCTCTTTAATATTCTGTACAAATCAGTCAAGCATTCAGCCAATGGGTCTGACCACAGTATTCGGCTGAAAAAAGTACCTGCACCAATGTCCCTGACTAATATAAACCTTTACTCTTGTTCACTTCTATTTATTATTTCCTGTGTATCTATTTCTGGAGGCTAAAAGAGTGAAGAATGCAAAAATGTAACTATCATTTATTGCTGATAAATGAAAGCAAGCTAAAGAAAACATATTTCTTCCATGGTTAGCTCAAATAAACAAAGCTTTATTTCCTTCAGAAAGGAACCAAGCAAAGTGGAAAGAAATCTGCAAAGCCTGTTCAAAGTGTGAGAATTAACACTTTTGTGAGAATCAGCATGGAAGCTCTGACAAAGATGGAAAACTCAGATTCATCTCCATTTCATTACGATGAAGAGCTCTTTGAAATCCCCCAACTCCATTTTGATGGATGGACACCTTTCTTTCTTTCTTTCTTTCTTTCTTTCTTTCTTTCTTTCTTTCTTTCTTTCTTTCTTTCTTTCTTTCTTTCTTTCTTTCCTGCCTTCCTTCCTTCCTGTTTCTCTCTCTTCTTTCTTTTCCTTCTTGCTAAGTATAAAGTGTGCATGGGGGAGGTATCTGTAGAATGTGTTCTAATAAAGTAGTTAGAAAATAACTAGTCGTGCTTCTGGCTGGTTTGAGGGAAATTCACTCTGGTATAGACAGATATAGCATATTAAAATGTTGTAATGTCACACATGCATTTCTTCCATCAATTATCACTCATCACATTCAGCAACCACCCATCAACATATTCTCAATAAATGTTTGGTAATTCATGGCTACGAAATTTATCATATACTTTCTCTAAATCAATAAATGGGCAATGCATTTTATCAAATACATAGAATTTTCAACCATCCATCAAAGAGCAAAACTCTGGTTTGTACATTCTTTGCTCTGCATAAAGCCACTTTGTACTTTTATTTATTGTTATGTCCCCTAACCTTTGATCACATTTCTGCAAAATACTTTCCTAGTCACATTTAACAAACTAATCCCCCTGAGGGTTTTGCACTTACTCTTGCTACCCTTCCCTTTGGAAGAAAGCCTCTGCATGGGTGCAGGTTTCACACAGAGTAAACAAGTTACACAATGACCTGATAAGCAAACCCCACAATCCATGTTCTAATTTTATTTTTTTTTTAGTGATATCAACACCTGCAACCTTATTGTGGTTCAAGATGCTCAGAATTTTAACTTCCCTTTTCTCAGGTTTTTCTTGTGCACTAACACAGCAATAATTATGATCCTATTATTTGACGTATCATCCATATGCAAGACATACTTTTTGACATTTATTTATTTATTTATTTATTTATTTATTTATTTATTTTTATTTATATGCTGCCCCTCTCCAAAAGGACTCGGGGTGGCTCACAACTAAAAACAATACAATAAATTAATTAACTAAAACAATATTAAATAAACAAGCCAAATTCATTCTAAAAACCCCACAATTTAAAATAAAGCCACCCCCCCCCAAGAGGTCAGCACAGCCCAAACTGTCCAAAAACCAGGTCTTTAAGTCATGGCGGAAGGTGCGAAGGTCAGGGGCCAAACGGAGCTCCAGGGGTAGTTGATTCCACAAAGTGGAAGTTGCCACAGAATAGGCCCTCCCCCGGGACACCGCCAAATGACACTGGGTTGCAGATGGCACCCCAAGGAGCCCCTGTCTGTGCGCTCGTACAGGGCGGTTGGCATTTCAAAGTTCTTGCATTAAAACATCACAAAAAAGTAAATCTGTTGGGAAAAAAATATTTTTCTGTCATTCAGTCCTGGAATTCTCACCACAAATGTTGGAACAGGTTGACCATCTAACTCAAGGATGTAAAGCTCAAGGCCCGCGGCCCAAATCCGGCCCATGGGATGCTTAAATCTGGTCTGCAGGGCAGCCCTAGAAACAGCAAAGGACTGGCCCGCAATGCCTCTGCCAGTGAAAATGGAGCTTGGGAGGGCCACTGTGGCCCCCTTGGGCCCCATTTTTGGCCACAATGGCCTCCTGCAGCTCTCTGTCAGCAAAAACAGAACTCATCCCTCCCCCCCACGAGATCAAACAACCCTGATGTGGCCCTCAATGTAATCAAGTTTGACAGCCTGATCTAGCTGATAAATTAGGGCTATTGATGTGCATTATTCTTTCCCCTGGGAATATTAATTGCATGACATCATTTAGGATTGTATTTTGTAGTATAGCAAGCACACACAAAAAGTTTTAAACAGCACTAAATTTAAATAAAGTTATCACTTTGATAGTCATTTTGTAAAAATACTTTAGCAGAATATGTCTTTATTTTAATAGGTACTTTTTTCCCCCTTCAGTTCAGTGTGTCCCATTCCTGGAGACCAGCTGGACAAGACCCTGAATTTTTTTCTGGCAAGGTTTTTCAGAAGCGGTTTGCCATTTCCTTTGTCCTAGGGCTGGCTTTGGCCTTAAATAGGACTAGAACTCAATCTTCCAGTTTCTAGCTTGATACCGTAACTACTACACCAAACTGGCTCTCTAGAATATTACTGTCTGTAGACAAATTTTCTTCTTCATTAGTACCCAAGGGGAATTCTTAATCATTTTTCTTATCTGAGTGCAATTAATTAATGAGAATTATAATTTTCCTATTTAGTTAATTATCTAAACAATGATTGGATTCACATATCTTGCTGAGACATAAATACTATGGTTTGCTAAATGTTTGCTTTAGCTTATTCTGTGAACTCAGTCAATTGTAGTTTATTCAATAAACCGTGGTTGAACAAATCATGGGTTAAGTTGGACCCATCCATTATATAGAAAACTCTTTTTTGTACTTTGTTTATTCACTGAATCCTCCAGTATTCATATCACTTCAACTTGAGAGCAAGCATTATCAAGATGGAGGGATATATATATTGTCTATGATTTGCAATGCATGGTCTATCACTATTATTTCACATAATTGTACCTTTTACAATGGTCCAGTTGTTACCTTTCTTCCCTTGTAACTTTTTCTTCTTCTCCCTTCTGTGATATTTCTTTGGAATTGATAACATCAGCAATCCTCCTTTAAGAATATGTGGAATGAAATATTATATTTGGATCTAACCAAGAGAAAAAATATGATTACTTTATATATGTTTCCAGGGCTACTCCTGCACAGATTCCAGTTTTCATAATTTTGCAATTATGAGATTCATTTTGCTGAAAACTAGGGTGGGGGAAGAATTGAAACTATTTTCTAGACTTCAAAGAAAAGGAAATCTGAGCATTTGCTGATTTGGATCCGTTTATAATGTGGCAATGAAAAGCATATTAAGGTTAATGTTTCATTTCCCTAAAGTTCAATATCTTTTTGTTTGACATTGATTGCATATTATATAATGCAATACATGCTGTGAATGACTGATTTAAAAGTAGGAGCCAAAGATATTTTAGCTCTTCAAAATCAATGTTCTTTAGCACAATTAATGATTGGTAACTTCCATGCAAGAGTTCTGTGTCAGTTTAATATGTCTGTAATTCCAGAGTGTTGGTTGTGTTGAAGCACTGACCCAGTTCATTTCAAGTTAAGGTTAGAGTGTCATCCTTTAGCTACTTCTACCAGTCTATTTGTTGTGTTGCAATCAAATTGTTTGCCATGTCTTAATATGAGGAAGCAGTGACACTCTTCCAATTTAATACTAAACATATTTGGGCTTATTTAACAACTGTGACCTGATCTGCACAGAGACAGTCCCACCACAACTATTCATGTTCTGGTAATTTCCTGGATTATTGCAATGAGTTATATATGGAACTGCCTTTGAAAAGAATGTATAGTTAGTTCAAAATAAATTGATTCTCAGATTGACTGGTATGATCGGTATGAACATATGCTTGTACTTTGACATCTATACTGGCTGCCACTTTGTTTCTGGACCTAATTCAAAGTGCTGTTATTGACCTTTCAAATCCTGAACATTTTAGGATCTGTTTACTAGAAAGAGTGTGGCATAGAATTACCCAAACTTTAAGATCCTCTAAGGAGGCCTCGTCCTGGTTTCCCCCTTCCCGCAGTACCAAGGAGGTGAGGTATACAAAGGAGAGAGTCTTTTCTGTGATGGCACCCCATTTATAGAATTCCCTTCCTTGATTGGTTGCCTGCATTAGTATAATTTTGGCATTAGGTGAAGATTCCCCCCCTCCCCCGGACTTTTAAATCAGTGTTAAATTCATGTTTAAATCCATATTTTTTTCAGATTTTCAATTACTGCCATGCTGCTTAGTTTCTATGGTTTTACATAGTACATCTTCTTTGATTTTATATTATATATGTTTTTATCCAAATTGTATTTTGAGTTGTTTTATTATAAACTGCCCAGAAAGCTTCAGCTTTTTATTTAAATAGCATAAAGATAAATATTTCTGGAATTCTAGTAGAATTCTTGAAGTAAATCAAGTTATGTCTAAAATCCATGAGTCTCTCTAAGCATGTTTTCAAAAAAGAATGGCAACTCTATGAGGACCTGAGAGCCCAACCTTGAAAGTTCTTCCATTTATTAAAAAGGGACATATTCTTTTCAATTCTTTTCAGTCTATTTTCGTCTTCAGCACAGAAACTCAGAACAGGAAGCTGCCAGCAGTTTAACTGGATCACAAACAAGATCTGCGCACTTGATAAATAACACTGAAAGAGACCTTACAGAGAAACCATAGTTAGGCGCACAAGATGCGATTAGAGCAGTATCTAGAAGATTGTTGCAGCTTGGGCTGTGAGGAAAGCAGGGGTCTAGGTGGCACAGGCCATGCTAAGAACACCTGAACAGCATGACATGTACACGTGCTTTCCACGCTCAACAGCATTACTTATATACATGCTATATTGATAAGAAATTTGCAACCTATCGTTGCTGTTTTGAATTTCCTGTAACCTGAGGTATAAAAGTAGAATGCCAGTCCTGCTCAGTGCTTCCTCTCAGCTCCCCGCACCCTTTTTTTTTTCTAATGGAGAGCCCCTTTGCATCTGATTGGAAATAAAGTGATAAATTTAAATTTTCCTCAACTCTGCATTATTGATTGGCTCTTGTGCCAAGTAAACCTGGCACAAGAGCCATGACAGATTGGCTCCTGGCCAACATGTATAGGAGGTTAGAAAGTAAACGAAAGCATGAAAGGAAGATCTTGTGGTCTGGGAGATCTAAATTACCACTGAATCTCAGTTGTTTTTCCTGACTGGCTGCTGTGGATGAATTTATACAATATACTAAGCCATACACCACAGATTATGAACTAAATAGATAGGGTCAGATATTGAGGTAAACTAGAACTAAATTAACCTTTGGTGGTCGTACAACTGAGTTGATAGGGAGTAAACTGGAAGACTCAGTCCTCCTATCCCAGGAACTCCTTAGTTCTGCATACCCTGCTTGGTTCCAATCTCTTGTCTTGGAATAGCAGATCGATGGTTCCCTCTACCACCATCTCTCTTCCAGGGAGGGCCTCACCTAGCATTCTCTCCCTAAGCTTAGTGTATGCAAAACAGAGGGCCCTCACTATTTGTGCTGCCTTTCTGGATATTAAAAGATAAAAATGAGATGTAAGAAAGTTAGCACCCACCCCCAGAGGAATGAAATATTTTGGGAAACATTAAAAAGGTAGAACATTGTATTTCTGTTGAATATTAATGAGGAGTGAAGCCAAGGAACAATGGCTTCACTCTGATCCGCCTTTCTGGAGGGAAATAAGAATTTAAATTCATTGGTCCGTCTGTTTGGTGGGAAGATTGGTTTGATGTCACTGGCTGAGCTGTCCAACAGCTCCCTTTAAAAGGGAGAGCTGCCGGACAGGCAACACACTGGGGTGTACCAATCTACTCTATAAAGAGCTGTATTAACTATTTTCTGCATCCTGCTTCTTCAATCTACCCCAATTTAATTATTTCCTTAAAGGATAAATGGTGAAATATGCTCTTAGAGACAGAAAGCAGCCCTCAAGTCTTTCTTAATAGCCCGCAGCAGATATTTTATGCCCATTAAGAAAGTTTGACCCAGACTATTCAGAAATCAGCCCCAGTTTCCCTGCCCCAAACAGAAACTGAGGCCAGCTTTTAGAAATGCAAATTTGGTAATCCATTCAGAAAGACTGGGTCAAGACAGAAACTCAGATAAGCAACAAACAAAAGGCTGACAAAATCAGCTGAGATAAACACCTAGGATTTGCATTTTCTCTTTTGTCTATAGAGCTAGCTATGACCCCTGCATAACCCCTACATGACTCCATAGGAATCTGACAACAGCCAATAGAATATTAAAGGACACATTCTTGCACAGGAACAGGAAGCTCAAATATAAAGCCCAAAGAAGGTATAAAAACTGCTATGTATGCAGAGTTTGAATTGATTGGTTGTTCTTGTAAAGTGTTTGAAATCATTGGTTAAAAAGTGCGGGAAAACCCTGCACTCTGATTGGCTGTCAGTCGAGGCAGCCGGCTATATATAGCTGCCTCGGCTAAGCCAAATCGGGTCCGTTCTGAGTTGAAGTCACAATAAACTTAAGAGCTGAAGCACTCCGTGTCTGCCTCTCTATGCAAACTTAACAAAAACCACCCACTCTCAACTCCATTTTGTCAGCTGCCCAGAACTACAAACCCATGTGAACCACAAACCCATGTGGTTCTGCTTCATCAATAAACCATCTTTCCAATCAGCCTCCATGTTTCCAGTGTCTTTTCCCTGGCTTGGAACTAAACCAGATGGATATTTCTTCCGACAGGGGGAAATGAAATAATATCTGTAATGCAACCTCCTGGCTATATAGCTGAAAGGCTTTGGCTAGTCCAGCCCTAGCACTTCTCTGCTTTGTGAAATTCACCAATCTCATAAGGTATAAGAACAATCAAACTTTATTGAAAAAAATTATATCAAACATCTTTTATTGGAGGTGGAACTGATCAAGTGGTAGATTTGATTGTGTTGCTGCTGCCACAGGGCTAAGTGGGTGGGTTATGATTCTTACATTGTGGAGTTTTAATGTTGTAAGTAGCCTGGAGTCATCTGTGTATGAGTTGAGGGGGCATATAAATATGTTTACTAAATAAACACACACAAACTTAAAAATCTTAAAAGACAAACACTGAGTAGGACAGGAGCAAAATACTGTAATAGAATGGTTCAAATCACAATGATTTATAGCTTAAAAACAGTTGGGAAAGGAAAAGAAAAACCACAAAGGGCGAATGTTATACACTGAGTTGACCAGAAGATGGTGCTGATCTCAAAGTCTTGTTCTTCCTGCTAGAACCTTTACTTTTAAAAAAGAGATTGGAAAGGGTTCAAGAAATGCAACAGATTATAAATAGGTAATGTTATTATGTCCAAATTGTAGAATGTATAAAAACTGAGTTTTAAAAACCCAATTTTATCAGAAATACAGAAAAATAAAGACAGGAGATAACTCCACAAAGCAAAATAATTGAGATTCCTGGTGAAGCTTGTTATTCATTATTCTGCAACCTGAATTCCCTTAAAGCAGATATTCCATCTGTCTCAATTCCCTGTACATCTCCAAGGATCCTGGTACACAAAACTCTAATGAGAGGCTCTGGGACATGTCTTTCTTTTTTCTTTTCTGCCTCAGTCTGCACCTTAAGAACTTTTGGTTGATTTTAAAAGCATTCCAAATGTTCCTATTTCCAGAAAAAAAGGCAAGAGCTGTTCCTACATGTCAAATGCCATCTTTCTAAAATGTAGATTCTGCTTAAAACAATAAAGTACATTCTTTGTTTGGAAAAAGGAGCTGGCAGGCAGAATATCGCATAACTCCATATTATGGCTTACCCGGTAAGCTATTGTGCTTTTGTTATTTCTCAATCTATATTCTTCAGTTGCAAACACAGTGTTTAGATTACATTCCACTGCATGGATATATAAAATGATAAGTGATACAGTATCATCTACTGTACCAATGCTATTGGAACATGTCATTAATAACAATAATTATTTACTGCAATTTATACCATTTTCTATTTAATATTATGTTCTATTTAAAAAGGCTTCACAAGGTGTTTTACAAATAAATAATTTCAAAATATATCCAGTAAAAAGAAGGGGAAAAAGAATGAAAAACCAAGAACTATTTACCCCAAATCTCTAATAAAAGGCCTGGATAAAAATGGTCTTCAACCAGAGGTGGTATTCAGCAGGTTCTGACCAGTTCTGGAGAACCGGTAGCGGAAATTTTGAGTAGTTCAGAGAACCAGCAAATACCACCTCTGACTGGCCCCGCCCCCATCTATTCTCTGCCTCCCGAGTCCCAGCTGATTGGCTGGGTCTTCTTTGGTTCCCCTGCACAGGAGAACGGAGCTGGAAAGCAGGTTAATGGGATAGGGAAGGAATGGGATTTTGCAGTATTCTTCCCCTGCCATGCCCACCAAGCCATGCCCACCAAGCTACGCCACACCCACCAAGCTACACCCACAGAACCGGTAGTAAAATTTTTTGAATCCCACCATTGTCTTCAACAGATGCCTTCCAAGACACAACATATTTGGGAGCCTGTTGAACACCTCTCTGTCCAGGCAGGCCTCCTTGATATTGTCCATGCAGACCTTTGAATTGTTTCAAAAACAAGTGAAAGAGTTTAATTACTTTTATTTGTAGAACACATACGGAGGAAAGTGCCAAGTGAAAGATCATCTTAATTCATCAGCTATTAAAAGGTCAAGAACTAAAGCATGCTCCAGGTTTGTTGACTTTTCCAGTAACCTCTGGGTTACTGGAAAAGCTTCAACAATTTGGTTTACTGGAGTTAACAGAGTGTTGCATTTATTTCAATACTGTGAAAAGCTTTCCTTGCCATTCTCCTGATCCAACCACAATTTTGAAATAAAGAAATTCCGTTCTCCTAATGTAGCATAGAAACATACAAATTATGTTTTTGCTACTTGGACTGGAACCAAACCTGCATGTAATTAAGATCTGAATGGCTTTCTAATATGCCAGCAATATATTAATCAAGTTAAATTTACTTAACAATGATTGATTTCCATATCCTGCTCTTTAGACATGATAATCTCTGTAAGCAAATAAGACACTGAACAAATCAATACAGCAATATTTAGTTTTATTATCAATGCAGTACTCACTACTTCTCTTTCCCATTCCTTGTTTTTTATTGTTTAGGGTTTTTTTATTCAGTATCTCTAATACACAATCATGAATACAATTATGCTTCACAAAGACTGTTCTAGTAATAACTTTATTTCATTATTTGTTTTATTTGTACTTGGTAATTCTTTCATATTGCTACTTATCCAAGTAGCAAAATTAGATCAGGTCAGTTTCAGCAGTTTTACTTGGAACAATTTACATTCTTGTGACAATATCTCTAAACAGAAACATCTCATATCCCAGGTATTTGGGAAGGATTTGAATGGTGGACAAAGATGCGAAATCCAATCTAAACATTGGGCTGACTTTGTGACCAATCATAATAACATGAAAGTATTTTCCTAGAGATAATAACATTTTGGTATTTTTGTGGCAAATGTCTTGGCTGAGACTATTCCATAATCATGTTGACACTACTAATCAGGCTTTCCAAATCCTCACATAGCATTCAGGCTAGAAAGGAATTGGGAACCAGGCCAGTGGCTCTTATCCCAGCTAACACCTTTGTGCTTTGTTTAGGGTTGATTGCAAATGTTGAACTAGCTTCTAAACCAATGTCATTCCTGACAATGTAATGCTAACTAACTGGTTAATTGCTTGGAAAATACTCTAAAGCAAACCTGTTTGGAAGATTGAAACTCTGGTCAAAGAGTCACTATAGGCCACTGATCTGGATAAATTATGTCTCCATTAATAGCAATACAGTGGTGCCTTTCAAATATTTTTACCACCTGTTCGGTGGGTATGGCTTGGTGGGCGTGTGTGCATGCCAAACGCGCACTTTGCACAGGTGCAGAGGCTTTCTGACTCACCTCCTGCAAGCCTGCACTATCCCTGTCGCTTCAGCAGCTGCCACGCAGCAATCTGCTTGCTGTGCAAAGCAGCTGCGCTTCAAAAGCAGGACATAAAAGTTAGTATGGGAGCCGGGGCTGGTGGGTGGTCCCAACAGCAGAGCATCAGAGAGAACTGGTTCGGTCTCCCCTGCTCATCGGTGCTACCGGCTCAGCAGAACCAGGCCGAACCAGTAGAATACCACCACTGTAGCAATAGCTCTTAGACCTATATACCACTTCACTGTGCTTTACAGCCCTCTCTAAGCAGTTTACAGTCAACATATTGCCGCCAACAATCTGGGTCTGGAAAGCTGAATCAACCAGTATTGGTGAGATTCAAACTGCCGAACTGATGGCACTCAGCAGTTAGCAGAAGTAGCCCCCATTACTGCATTCTAACTACTGTAACACCATGGCTCTTATAGAGCCATTATCTTGTCAAAATGTGGCTTAAGTTTACTGGTTCTGGAACACCATGACAGTATTCTCCTTACACAGTTGCATACTTAATACAAGTGGTTATGTTGGGTGATCTTGGGACAATCACTTTCTCTCAACCATAGGAGTACATGGTTTGACCCCACAATTCTCACATTCTTCTTTTGCATTCCCAAGTATCATCTTGCTCTTTTCTGATCTGAGTCTGGACTCCGGTGTGTCCTTGTCAACACAGGTTTTCCATTTCCTGTAGGGAAACACTTTTAGAGATTCCTGGTTAATGTTAATAAGCCTGTTTAGCATTCCTAACTAATGCTAATAATAATCAGCATCCATGCTTCCTGAATTTAGTTGACCCTTAATCCAAAGCCAAGCTATATCTGAGTCTGATGTGTGACCCACATATTGAGCTATAAACTTGGAAATGCAAAGCTCTAAACTTTGCATATATAAATACACTGGGTTGTACTAATTAGAAAACCAAAACCTGACCCTTATACCAGCACTTTCTCACTTAATTATTTTCTTTCTCAGTCTCGGCCTGCAGCATTGATTGGTCATGGAGTTTGCCTCAGAGCTATTCTGAAATTAATTTCAAAAGGTGCCAGATGTGAAATAGGAGTGAACATAAATAAGTCAATCTACAGCTGTTGATGCTTTCATATACCCTCCAAGGAAAAATCTTGTTTCCCCTGGATCAAAAGATCCAGAAAAAGAACATACTGCTCGCGATTCACCAGCTTGGAGGTACACATGGTGTGCTGACATACAATATTCAATATTTTAAAAAATATTTAAATGTTACATTTAATAGCTGCCTTGGAGGTTTTAACCAGGAGGGATAGATAATAGCAATCTCTTCATAATCTTTCCAATAAATTGAGAAATGGGAAGATGCATTAATACTTAGCCTTTTGGTTTGGATGATGAATATCCCACCTGAACTTTAAATGTGGATCTCCTGAAAGTGTGCGGGATTGTTAACTTGAAAGTCAGTCCAGTGTTTCTTTTCCAGGATGTGGTTTCCATTTGCTTTAACTGTTCTAGCTTTCACTGATAAGGCAGCTGCTGTCCTTCTGGAAGACGTTTCATCAAGTAAGATCTTCCAAAGGATGGCATTCTGTCTGGGTGAAGCTTCTTGTTAACCACTTGATGTATGACTGCATTTGAAAGTGTACCACTGCAGGTATTGGTGTAGTGGATCATTAATTTCCCTAACTGGGTTTTTAAGTGAACTTTTCTTCATTAAATGATATGCAACATTTACTTTGATGATGCTCCAGTTCACAAACTTGTTAAGTGTTTTATGAGTTCTAAATTCAGTGAGACACGCCATTGAAGCTAACAGGGAACAGCCATGGCTTAATTTGTCACACACACACCCTTTTTTTTTAAAAGGACTTATGTTTTCAAAGAAGAGAGAACAGCAGGGTACTTCTATAGGCAGTTTAAATCAATCCTTAACTTCACGTTATTAAAACCATCTTCCAATGAGGATAGGAAGAATTCAGCATGCGTTGTTTTATGTGCTTGCCCATGGCTTGGCATTGTATACAGTATATGGCTAAACAGCAGCTGGGAAACACTGTACAGGTTACTGTTTCATTCTTGCACCTCTATTGATATATTAGTGAGAATTTCAGGAGAACATGTCATGTATCGATTCAAGGCTTTAGTTTCTTGTGAATTATACTCTTGTTTTTGAATGTAGATGGTTTATGTTAAGTTTGCATGAAGAGACAGACGCGGAGTGCTTCAAGCTCTTTGTTTATTAGTGACTACAGCTCAGAACGAACCCACTTTGGCTGGGCTGCGGCTGCTACTTATAGCCAGCAGCCGCAGTTGCCAGCCAATCAGAGTGCAGGGTTTTCCTGCACTTTTTAAACCAATCATTTTTTACATTTTACAAGAACAGTTCAAACTAAACCAATGACTTTAAACCTGCATACATAACAGTTTAGTCTTGTATATGTCTCCTCAATGTAGTGCAGAATGCTGCCCCTTCCTGAAAACTGATGGGTTAGATGGTTATAACATCTTAGTGTGAATGAAACAGTGAGAGCAATCTTAGGATAAAACTGGGCTTTGGTTATACTTGTGGCATCCTGGCTGAAATTGTATTGAGGATAAAGGTTCATTCTCCAAGTTTGTGGATTGGTTTCCGAACATTTCATTATCAGGCTAGGTAACATCAACTGTAAACAGTGCAGCCAATTCTATGTGGGACAAGCATGATATCAATTAAAAACCAACAAACATTGTCTGGCAGTCAAACTCCTCAATCCCAAATCCTTAACCTCTACCCACACCAACACCAAACAGCATCAGTTCGATTGGAGTAACACAAAAATCATTGGCCCCACTACCACCCCAACACTTGTGAGTTCATTGAAGCCTGGCACTCCATAATACAATTCCATCAACAGACACATTGACTTACAACCAGCCTACAAGCCCCTCAGAATCCAAATCAACCATACAGCCAACCAGAGATAGAACCGACCCTCAATCAACCCAATTCCCCTCCCACCAGCGATTCACCTCCCAATGACCCTAACCTGATGTAATTTCCTTATCACAAGACCCATCACAAGACTCACTGATGACTCACAACTGACCCATCACAAGACCTGTCACAAGACCGTCACTTGATACACCCACAGCTGAAGCCCTTATACACAGAACACCCACACTGACATCCCTAAACAGGGTCTCCAAGGCAACTTTAAGGGACTTCAACTCCCATAGTTTTTCAGCCAGCAAAGTTGAGGAAATCTGGTTGAGGAACTCTGGGAGTTGAAGTCCACAAGTCTTAAAGTTGCCAAGGTTGGAGACCCCTGCCCTAAATTCTGCTGAAGTTGTTACCTAGCCTAGTAATGAAACATTCGGAAACCAATCCATAAACTCTACAATTACTGTAGGCTCGAATCCCACCAGGCTCAAGGTTGACTCAGCCTTCCATCCTCTTGGGGTAGGTAAATTGAGGACCCAAGATTGTTGGGGGCAATTAGCTGACCTTGTAAAATGCCGCTTAGTAATAAGCAGGCATATACAATGGAATGAGGGCTATTGCTGAGCGCATTGGGTTGTGCTCCAAAAATTGTAAGCCGCCCTGAGTCTTCGGAGAAGGGCAGCATATAAATGTAATTAAAAAAAAAAACTCAGAGAATGAATCTTTACCCTCATCCTATACCCAAACTATAGATATTTGCCACTATGGCAAAATGTGTGTGCCTGGAAAGAGAATGCTATGGTAGTATTATGGGTTGACTGCATTTTGGACCCAGTGCAGTAAAGGGGCTTTGGAGAGGTTTCAGGCACACCAAGCATTCCTTTCTGTATTTCCTGAAAAAAGGTGTGTCTAGCCTTGATCTTGCTTACAGCTGCGCAATTCCAGGAAAATACACATTTGAGGTCAGTAAAGAACATGCCAAAGGTGGCATCTCTTTAGAATAGAATAGAATAGAATAGAATAGAATAGAATAGAATAGAATAGAATAGCTTTATTAGCCAAGTGTGATTGGACACACAAGGAATTTGTCTTTACTTGAAAAGCATGTTCTCCTGGGCTTGCATGACTTCTATACAAGCCCAGGAACAGACACACCTTATTGAAGAAAGAATTGATACACACAGGGTCCTTGCCCCCTAGAAAGAAACTTTTTCCCTTTGGAACTGAAGCATTGCGCATTCCTATTATGCATGTAAAATCATCCAGGAGGTGGATGTGTCAAACATGTCAAGATGCTATCTGTGATCACACATTCAAAGCCCTGTTCTATTTCTACATGTGGTGTTTCAGCTTGACATGTATAAAAATTGTGGGCTTTGATTGCACTGTTGCACTGCCGCCATCTTGACTTTTTGGCACACCTCCTTGCAGACATCTTTGCAAATAGGTAACCAAGGTGTGCACTGTAAAAGATATTCATAGTATTAAATGAAAATTACCCCCATTTGCTTTCTAATGGAGATTTGCACCCTAAAATGCTTCCAAAGTCCTGTTTAGATATCCCACCTGCTTCCCAGTTTGCGGGAATCACTTTAAGAGCTGAAGGCTGCTTGGTGTGTTCTCTTTATGCGGTGACTGATTTGGCACTTTGCTTGGAGAGGGAGAAGATGATGGAAAACATTAGCTGTCATTCAGAACAAGCCAGGGCTTATAGTGACAGTTCTAAAAAGGTACGTAAAGTCTCTGAGGAGTAAGACAAACCCAAGCTCTGTGGAGTAATGATAATGAGTCTTCCATCATATCATTTTCAGTTCTCTTAAAATGATTGTCTCCAGATGGTATTCTACTAGTTTTAATGATTCAGAAATATGATTATAGAGTAGAGCAGTTGTGCCATAAAATGCATATCCACTGTTAAACTACATTAAAACAAAAAGATCAATTTGTGTTGTGGTGCCCTACCTATCATTTCATCTAGTTTAATACTAATCCAACCTTTCCCAAATGGGTACTCTTCAGGTAATTCCCATAGTCCTCCAGCTAGAGGGTGAATTTTAATCTCATTTTCTAATCTCCTTCTTTTCAGCCGTATTTGCTCTGCGGAGCCTCTGAACCTGAAAATGCTATTCATGAATGCCAGGTTGATTAATAAGACTCTCTAATTGCAAATACATATTTGGGACCTGGCGTGCATTACGGAAACCTGGTTGGGGCCGGAGGTGGGTGTCCCTCTGTGTGATCTATGCCCCACTGGTTTCCATGTGCTGTATCGGTCTCGAGCCCAGGGAAGGGGCAGAGGGGTAGCCATAATTGTTAGAGAGACTCTGTTTCCAAGGGAGGCCAATGTTCCGGAGATAGGCGGGTGTGAGACTCTCCTCGTGAGGTTGGGCCTGGGAGGTCGGTTGAGTCTGTTGCTGACTTACCTGTCCCCCAGCTGCGTGGCGACGGCCCTTCCTGGGCTGCTTGATGTCCTCTCAGGGGTGGCGGTGGAGCTCTCCAGGCTTATAGTCCTGGGGGACTTTAACCTGCCTTCTCTTGGGGGGGCGTCGGGTTTGGCTCAGGAGTTTATGGCATCCATGGCAGCCATGGACCTGACTCAGGTGATTCAAGGGCCCACTCATGAGGGGGGAACATGCTCAACCTTGTTTTTATCTCGGGACACTGGCGTAGTGATCTAGGGGTGGGTTCTTCATCTACCCTACCCTTGTCATGGACGGTTCACTATCTCCTGCAGCTAGTCTTTCAGGGGGCTATCCCTCACTGCTAGGATGAGGAGCCAATTCAATGGTTCCACCCCAGACACCTGATGGACCCTGAGAGGTTTCAGATGGCTCTGGGGTCCTTGCCCACCTCCCTTGACCACAGCCTGGCCGAGGTGCTGGCGACTGCCTGGCAACAGGCGGCCTTGAGGGCACTCGACCAGGTTGTCCCCTTGCGGCCTCTTCCCCGCCGCAGACCCCGGTCAGCTCCCTGGTTTTCGGAGGAGCTCCAGGGGATGAAACGGCGGAGAAGATGCCTAGAGAGCAGATGGGGGATGAGCCATTCTGAATTTGATCGTGGCCAGTTAAGAGCCTACATTAGGACCTACCTGGAAGCGATTAGGGCAGCGAGGCATGCTTACTTCTCTGCCCTGATTGCGTCCGCTGATGATCACCCTGCAGCCCTGTTCAGGGTTACTTGTTCCCTCCTCCAAGTGAGGGAGGGGGCGGACCCTTTGCAGGGCAGAGCAGAGGAATTTGGTTTACATTTGGTGGATAAGGTCGCTCGGCTTCGGGCTGGCTTGGACTCGGACTGGCAGTGGTCTGATGATGAGGTGACAGCGGATCTCTGGGTTGAGTTTGACCCAGTCTCCCTTGATGAAGTGGACAGGATCATGCGGAGGTTGTCCTCCACCACGTTTATTGGACCCGTGTCCCTCCTGGTTGGTGTGTGCCTCCAGTGAGGTGACACGCGGCTGGCTCCAGGCAGTTGTCAATGCTTCTTTGAGTGATGGAGTCTTCCCGCTGCCTTGAAGGAAGCGGTGGTGAGACCCCTCCTCAAGAAGCCTGCTCTGGACCCAGCCGTTTTGGATAACTATTGTCCAGTCTCCAACCTTCGCTTTTTAGCGAAGGTTGTTGAGAGCATGGTGGTGCAGCAACTTCCATTGTTCCTGGAAGAAACTGATTACCTAGACCCGTATCAATCGGGCTTCAGGTCTGGACACAGCACGGAGACAGCATTGGTCGCACTGATGGATGATCTCTGGAGGGCTCGGGACAGGGGTTTTTCCTCTGTCCTAGTCCTATTAGACCTCTCAGTGGCTTTCGATACCATCGACCATGGTATCCTTCTGCGGCGGCTCTGGGAGCTGGGGGTGGGGGGCACCATTCTGCAGGTGGTTCTCCTCCTACCTCTCGGACCGCTTGTAGTCAGTATTGGCAGGAGAGCAGAGATTGGCTCCAAGGCCCCTCACTTGTGGGGTGCCACAGGGGTTGGTCCTCTTGCCTCTCCTGTTTAATATCTACATGAAACCGCTGGGTGAGATCATCCGAGGTTTTGGGGTGAGGTATCATCAATATGCAGATGATACCCAGCTTTATATCTCCACCCCAGGCCAGATCAGTGATGCTCTCTCTGTGATGTCCCGTGCCTGGAGGCGGTATGGGTCTGGATGGGGAGAAATAGGCTCAAACTCAACCCGACCAAGACAGAGTGGCTGTTCTTACCAGCATCTCGGTTTTCTGGTGATGTTCCATCTTTGGCCATGGGGGGAGAGGTGTTGCCCCCCGTGGATAGGGCGAGGAACCTGGGCGTCCTCCTGGACCCAGGGCTCGCTTTGGAGGAGCAGGTGGGGGCTGTGGCCAGGGGGGCTTTTGCCCAGGTTCGGCTGGTTTGCCAGCTCCGCCCTTACCTGAGCCGAGATGCTCTTCGTACAGTCACTCATGCACTTGTCACCTCTAGAATCGACTACTGCAATGCTCTCTACTTGGGGCTGCCCTTGAGGACTACCCGGAGGTTACAGCTGGTGCAGAATGCGGCCACGCGGGCTGTGATGGGAGTATCCCGATACTCCCATGTTATACCTCTCCTGCGTGACCTGCATTGGTTGCCGGTTGCCTTCCGGGTTAGCTTCAAGGTGCTGGTAACAACTTATAAGGCCCTAAATGGCTTGGGTCTGGGGTACTTATGGAACGCCTCCTGCCAGTATCATCATATGCCGATCGCCCTGTTCGCTCCCACAGGAGGGGCCTCCTTGCGATACCGTCGGCCAGACATTGTCGGCTGGGGTTCCCAGGGCTAGGGCCTTCTCCGTGGGAGCCCCCACCCTTTGGAACCATCTCCTCGCGGATCTCCATTTGGCCCCTGATCTCCTCTCCTTCCGCCAGGACCTGAAGACTTGGTTGTTTCAACAGGCCAGCCTGGAATGACCCGGGTGCGTTTTTTTACTATTTTGATTATTTATTTTAATGTTTTAATGTTTTATTGTATTTATTCTGATTTGCTATGTTTAATTGTTTTTTATGTAAATTTTGTGTCATTTTAATGTTAGCCGCCCTGAGTCCTTAGGGAGAAGGGCGGCATACAAGTTGAATAAATAATAATAAATAATAATAATAGTAGAATAACAGAGTTGGAAGGGACTTTGAGGTCTTCTAGTCCAGGGGTACCCAACCTGTGGGCTGCAACCCACTTACTGGGCCGTGGCCTGGTTGGCCACTGAACTGTGTTAGGAACTGGCTGGTGTGCACACGTGTGTGCTCATGCACGCAGCCCTACTCGTGTTGGAGTCCCCACAAGCATTGTGGGTGCTCATGGTCCCAGTTGTGCAAGCATCGCCATGAGTGTCGCAGGCACTCACAGCCCCAATTACATGGGCATTGCCATGGGTGCTCGCAGCCTTAATTGCATGAGTGTTGACATGAGTATCATGAGTGCTTGCGGCCCTAGTCGCACGAGGGTCGCCGTGAGCATCACAAGGACTCACAGCTCCAGTTGCATGAGTGTCACAGACACTCATGACCCCACTTGCATGAGCATCATGAGGGCTTGTGGCTCCACTCACTCAAGTGCTCACGGCCCTACTCACATGAGCAACAGGTGTTCATGTGGGTGCACGCACATGCATGCGCCTGCCCCTCCCACAAAAGAATCCCCTCTTTCCCCCCCTTTGCCCTGCTCTGGGCCGCCAACCCAGAAAGGTTCTGCTCTAATCCAACCCCTTATTGAAGCAGTAGACCCTATACCATTTTGGACAAATGGTTGTCCAATCTCTTCTTAAAAACCTCCAGTGTTGGAGCACTCACAACTTCTGGAGGCAAGTCGTTCCACTGATTAATTGTTGTAACTGTCAGGAAATTTCTCCTTAGTTCTAAGATGCTTCTCTCCTTGATTAATTTCCATCTGTCTTCAAGTGCTTTGGAGAATAAGTCGACTCCCTCTTCTTTGTGGCAGCCTCGTAAGATATTGGAACACTACTGGAAAAAAATAATCAAAAAACAGATCTTTGAACATCTAGAAATAAAGTTATAACTAGTAGCCAGCATGGGTTTGTTAAAAACAGATCATGCCAAACCAATCTAATTTCATTCTTTGACAGAGTGACTAAATTAGTAGACCAGTGAAATGTTATGGACATAGTATACTTAGACTAGCTAGGCATTTGACAATGTAGGCCACAACCTACATTTTGGTAAACTAGAAAAATGTGGGATAGACAGCATCACCACCTAGTGGATTTGTAATCTGCTGACAAATAGTACTGAACGGAGTAGTCCTTAATGGTAGAACATCTACATGGAATTAAGTAAGACCACAAGTCTTCAGTCTTAGGCCCAGTACTCTTCAATACCTTCATAAATGACTTAGATGAGGGAATAGAAGGGGAACTCATCAAATTTGCAAATGACACAAAGCTGGCAAGAATAGCCAACACCCCAAAAGACAAGGTCAGGATCCAAAAAGATCTTAACAGAGTTGAACAATGGTCCCTATCCAACAACATGAAATTTAATGTGGAGAAAAGCAAGGTTTTACACCTAGGCAGGAAAAATCAAAGGTGCAAGTATGCATTAGGCCAGGGTTGTCAAACTCATGGCCCACGGGCCGGATGCTTCATGTGCTGGCCACATGAAGGGGGGAAAAGTCATGATATATCATGTGATGCTGAGAGTTTGACACCCCTGGATTAGGTGAAATCTGCCTCAAAAACAGTAAGAGGGACCTTGGAGTCCTAGTGGATGATCACTTAAACATGAGCTAGCACTGTGCAGCAGCAGCCAAAAAGCTAATAATATCCTTGGTTGTATAAACAGAGGCATAGAATCAATATCATGGGAAGTTTTTTTTTTAAATTTAAAAACAACTTTATTTACAAACTTAAAAGCACACAAATACAAAAACACTGATACAAAATACAAAAACACTAATATATAAATATTCTTTACATTGATATCAAATTTGATACAATCTACTAGTCAGTACAAACTAATACTTGTCACATCTTCGTTCACTACCACCTCCTAAACACTAAATGAATCGCACTTCCTTACATTGGTTTATAACTCTTTTTCAACTAATAATACATTTGTACTGTTTAAATAATAAATAAAGTAACTTAATAAGTAGATAATAATGTTAATGAAGAGAAAAGAAGATTTAAGACCTTTGTTATCTTTATGCTTTCCATAAAAATTGCAGAATATAATATGATTCTTGAGTTCATTTATTTTAAGTGTTTTTTCCTTTATGATCTACCCATTTATACCATTTATCCCATATCTGGTAATAATCTGTATCCTCCTTCCCATTAATTTTGAGCATGAGTCTCTCCAATTGAGCACATTCATAAGTTTTTTGAACAACAACATGTATTGGTGGTATATTTGGTTTCTTCCAATATTGAGCTAATGAAATCCGTGCCACTGTTAGTAAGTATATAATTAAATATCTTACTTCAGGGGAATAACCTCCTTTAATTATTCCCAACAGGAATAGTTCCAGTTTCCACTCCAGTCCACACTCTATGATTTCTTCTATCCACACTTTTATTTTTAACCAATATTTCTTCATCTCCATAAATACATGTCCACCATAAATACTTCATGGGAAGTATTAGTACCACTTTATAAAGTCTTAGTAAGATCACATCTGGAATACTGCATCCAGTTTTGATCACCACATTATGAAAAAGATGTTGAGACTTTGGAAAAAGTACAAAGAAGAGAAACTAAGATGATTAAATGCCTGGAGACAAAAACATATGAAGAAGTATGGTCAATCTAGAGCAGGGCTGTCAAACTCCCAACCCGCAGGCCGGATGCATCACATGCTGGCCACGCCCACACCTGGTTTAGCGAAGAGGTGAAAAGTCCCGATACGTCATGTGACGCCGCCATGGCAATATGAGTTTGACACCCCTGGTCTAGAGAAAAGAAGGACTAGGGGTGACATGGTAGCAGTATTTTCAGTATTTGAGGGGCTGCCACAAAGAAGAGATGGCCAACTTATTTTTCAAAGCACCAGAAAGCAAGACAAGAGACAATGGATCGAAACTCATCAAGGAGAGAAGCAATCTGGCAGAAACTTCCTAACAGTGAGGACAATTAACCACTGAACCACTTGCCTTCAGAAGGTTTAAAGAAAAGACTGCACAGCCACCTGTCTGAAATGGTATAGAGTCTCCTGCTCGAGAAAGGGGTTGGATTAGAACACTTCCAAGGTCCCTTCCAGATCTATTCTGATTAAGTGATATCACCCCTAGCCTTTGTTTTCATTAAACTAGACATATCCAATATTAAAGCTGAATGTGCAGATCTTGCTTGCATACTGTAGCAAAAATTAGAAAATATTCCAAACCACTTTCTGATCTGATGTCTTCCTTATCAGCAGTAATCAAGACTCTGTGTGCTGACTGGGAATTCTGGGAAATGAAGTCCTTATGTCTTAAAGTTGCCAAGATGGTGAAACACTGTTCTAAAAATGACTGAGGTAGCTCTCAATGTGAGTGATGCACAGAGAGACTGTGAAGTGTCTTCATATGTTTGTGAACCTGGAGCCTTGAATGCTTTCGGAAAGGGCCCTATTGCCACCATCACTATCACTCTGCCTGGCTTGCTCAAAGTGGGTGCCCACACTTCCCTCTCAATTCTTTATTAGTATATCAGTATCCAGAAGAAAGTTCTTCAAGAAAAATTAAGCCAAGTTGCTTCATTTGTGCTTTTCTTTCTTTCTTTCTTTCTTTCTTTCTTTCTTTCTTTCTTTCTTTCTTTCTTTGCATTTTTATATACTACACTCTCCTCCACTTGCAGATATCTTTAAAGAGAAAAAAAACAAGATACAGAACTGATTGATTTATTACGAATCTGTAAAGAGAAATAGGGCACACTAACAAATTTAGGAGTAGAAATGGGTCTCTTAATTTAACCACATCAAAATAAGAAATAGATCAAAGAATTGTTTGCTACACTCTAGTAACCATGATCCAAAACAAACATTTTGGATCTCCTGACTCATTTATCTTTTTCCACATAAAGGATAACAGGTATTAATTCATTTTTTTCTGGACTGATTTCCTGGAAAAGTCACATTCTTAAAACTACCATTAGATCTGCCATGGGAAAAAGACATCCCACCTTATGTTTGAAGGGTTGCTGGTATGAGAGTCAAAACTTTACTCTGTCATCATTAGTCCATCAAACATCATATTAAGTAATCTGCCATTTCTCTGCACCATCCACAGAGTATGCTAAAAGGTTACTGTAAAGATCAGCAACATTGTGCAAAATATTTTATAGGTTGTAAGTTTATGAAAAGGCATCTCAGCCTCCACAAAGGCCTGACCTCTCACATTTGAGGAGGTCAGGGATAGTCATTTAATAAGGAAAGCAACAATGATGTTTGTGAAATTGGTTTTACTAAAGCCCATGCATATTGGAGCCTGCCTTTATTATGAAATCTAGCTAAAAGAAAATCATCTAGCAATGTGATTTAAGTATTTGGAAAGAGTTGATATATAGATGTTGGGCTGCTGCTCTTTTTGTTCAACAATCTACCTTTGGAAATGCTATTTATTACATTTAGTACATTTAGTACAGTATTTCTCAAAGGTCATACTTTGTGCTGTACTAAATATTCAGAAAGTCCTGGGGGGGGTGTCCCCCAATTAAACAGACAGCCCTCTCAAATGTTTTTGTCTTTAGCAACATGAGAGTTACATGTGTAAAACAAGAATTAGGACAGCAAGAATTAGACAGTCGCAAATGCAAGGGTTGACCAGAAATTTATTTTTTTCATCACTATCAAAACTGTGAACAGTCTCTGTCCAAAAACATTGCTAAATGAAGACTGCCTGTACATGCTTTTCTAAGGCTTTCCTGTTGGGCATGTCTTCAACAAAGCTGATTTTATCACATCACCATTTCATAAAATTTCTAGCTTCACTTGAATGAACGAATAACCTTTTCAAAAGGTAGCAGAAAAAGATGGTATCTAATAACTAAGACTTTTTTCAGATGAGGAAACACTAGAGGGCAGCTTTATCCATCATGAAATCATCTAACATTGCTATTGAATTAAATAAATCCTGTGTGTTTACTTAGAAGTATGCTAACTAAAAAAAATGTCCATTTTTGGGGTAATAATGCTTTCTGCCCCCCTCCCGGCTTTCATTGGGGTGTTTCTCTATTTCGATGGCTTCCCTAATTATTCTCTTGTTGAAGTGTTCAGTATTCAACAAGAGAATAATTAGAAATCAGAGAAACACCCCATAACATGAATAAACGGGATGATACTTCCCGCCTACCAGACATCTGGGAACTAGCCCTAATCAACAAATGAGTCCCAGCCACGAAAACCAACACTGGACCCAAAATAACACATGATGCCACCACCAATCTCCTTCACCAGACTCAAACCCAAGCCCACGCCACAGATGAAAGGCAACCACCATCCAGAAACCAGACCATGGCTGCAACACCAGCTGCTACACCCCTCCGACCCCAAACTAAGCAAACTGACACACGCTATAAACACATAGCCAGACCTCAAACTCGAGCCAAACCAAGGCCCGAATGTCACATCACAGCCTTCCACCCAGGACACTACATCACAGAACTCAGGAGATTACAACACAAAACATCAGGAGGTTGCAACACAGACAATGACCCAGGAGATTACAGCACCACACCCAGGACATCACAACAATAGAACTCAGAAGGTCATCACACAGCCCATTACCCAGGTCGTTACAACACAAAAGGCTGAGAGACACACAGCCAGCACCTCAGCCACACAGGGTCTCAGGAAAAAGCCATCCAATCTGCATACATCAACTCCATCAACCAATCAAAAGTAACAACACAGCCAACTCTAGAGTTTAAAAGGGAAAAACAGCCACTATCACACACTTCTCCCAGAAGAATGAAGCTGAAGAATTTCGTCGAAACGTTGCCAAGGTATTCTCAATCTTACACGGGACAAGACCGAATACACCAAGACCTACATATATATATATATATATATATATATATATATATATATATATATCCAGTAATACATTATAGCTTCAGATTATATGAACAATGATAAAAAAAGAGTGAGTTTAGTCTAGTGTTTAAGATACCAGGCTAGAAGCCAGGAGACTGTGAGTTCTAGTTCTGCCTTAGCATGAAAGTCAGCTGGGTGACTCTGGGCCAGTCAATCTCTTCTGACCCACAATGTTAGGCTAGACTAGGGGTATCAAACTGGTGGCACAGGCTACGCCCACCCCAGCTCCTCGAAGGGGAAAAACCATCACGAAACGTCACATGAGGACAACGTGACGCCATGAGTTTGACAGCCCTGGGCTAGATGATAAGCCAGTTGATCAATTCCTGTCACAACCAATGGATCAACATTCGATTGATCTCAGAAAAGCAGATCCTGCACTTGCTGGAAAGTGCTAGGAAGAAAAAAATACATATGAATAATGATACAGAAATATAATTGTGCAAGCTATGTCTATCTCTGCATGGTTTCCTCTGCCTCACAGAGATTTATCTCAACAAAAGCCCAGTGCTGGAACTGACCCATTTACAGCATGAGGTGATCTATGACCAAGTGTGTTTTGAATGCAAGCAAAAAATTATTTATGAAATTCAGTCTCTGCCAGCATCAGTAGAAAGCAACCTAATCTTTCCCTGTCCTATTAAGATTTAGATTGGCGAAGTATACCCTGGATTTTGCACGTCCTGAAGCTTTCCTATTTCAGAAAATATACTTTCTTTTGGGAAAATATATAATTTAAAGAAAGGATATTTAGATATTAAAATGAAAATGCTTTGCTCATTTTTTAAGGTTACAGAACAATACAGAAACAAGATGAAATAGACTTACAGAAAATATATTGAAACAAGTATAAAACCAAAAGAGTATAATTTGTCAATTTTCAAATTTGGACCCCATATTGTTAAACGTTATCTCTCTCTGGTCTTCCCTGTCTGCCTCCCCTCATATATTGATAATATTAACCAAATTTCCTATAAATGAATATGAAGATCTCCAAGAATATAGATCAGATCACCTCCAATCTCTTCTGCCTAAAAGCATGCAAACAAACATGATCTTTTTATCCCCTTAGTTCCCTGACCAATGTTTCCTGATGGTACCAGGCTGCCTTAATGTGTTGAGATAAAATATTTTTCACAAGATTACTTTTCCAGCGGATTTTAATTGATAAATTGATGAGGAAACAGTTGGGAAAATTAGCATTGTGGCTTGCTTGTTGTCACAGAATACACTTCTTTGGCTAGTTGCTGTTGAACAAACAGTACAACGTTAATATCATATTAAGATGCGGGTTTAATACATAGCACTGATTCTTGGCAACTGACTATGTCCAGGACAAAATATGCAATGGCCTAAAGGGATTAGGAAGTAGTTTTATAGTTAATATTCATTAAATTTATTTTCTGAGCATCGTACTATCCAGGTTTCTATTTATTGAAATGATGGTAAAAGAA
The DNA here is from genome assembly GCA_009733165.1 of Naja naja. Classification (NCBI taxonomy): domain Eukaryota; kingdom Metazoa; phylum Chordata; class Lepidosauria; order Squamata; family Elapidae; genus Naja; species Naja naja. Next base: position 259,496,934 of record CM019148.1, on the reverse strand, counting down.
GCTAAGCCAAGTTGGGCTTGAATGGATCAGCAGGACATCCCAAGAGCTATACACCAGAATAGAAAGGTGTGTGTGTGGGCAAATCCTGTAGGAAGGCAAAGCCAGGATGTCTAGTAGTTAAAGTGCTGGATTAGAAGCCAAGAGATCATGAGTTCAAGTCTTGCTTTATTCACAGAAGCAATCTTTGGACTAGTTATTCTCTGTCAGCCCTAAGAAGAAGATAGTGGCAAGCCAGCTCTGAAAATATTGCCAAGAAAATGGAAGGGACTTGTCTTTATAGCTACCAAGAGTCAGGGTTGACCCCATGGATCATAACAAGAAGAAAGCAACAACAGATCACATCTACCAAAGGGGCATGGCAATGTACCAAGTTGAACAGGGGTGTGATGACCCGAGGTGTGGCACAAAGGCAACGCAGTCACATAAGTAAGAAAAGTCCCTTTAATATCTCCAACTTTGCCCCCCAATGTGCAGGTTAACTTCAGCTGGAGAAAAAAACTCTCCCAAGAACAGTCTTTAAGTGAGGAAATTCAGTCCGAAAACAAAGTACATACAAACTGTAACTAAAAATCTAAACAAACCACACTGCAGTAATTAACTTGACAGGGCAGGAGAAGGAATTGCAGACTTGAAAGCCCAGCAAAACACACACAGTTGGGAAGATGCCAGGAACCCAGATAAGTCTCGACGATACCAGATAATTCACGATTTGCTCCCAACAACTTTGCTGTGCGCAGCTTCCCTTGTTAAACACTGTGTTCCCAGCTGCAGCTAATGAAGGGAATCAGGGCCCTTTCCTCCCAGTAAGTCACACAACTCACATTGCTCCCTTCTCCATTCCTCCCTGTGTGCCCTAGGATGAAGAGGGGGGTGGGCCTGGGTCTTCCTCCGAGTTCCCTCTCCCTTACTCTACCTTTCCCCTGCTCTGCCCAGCCGGCCTTCGTTCTTCCCCAGTTTCTTCCACAGCCAATGGAGCCACACTCCCAGTCCCTGTCAGCTGCTCAGCCTCCCGCTCCAAATCAGATTCCGACAGGGGCATGACAAGGGATCAAGCTCAACTTAAAGGAGATACTTTATTTATAGAAATAGTGTCCAAATGGTGTCCAAGAAAACTGGGGAAAACTATATACAATGGAAAGGTAAGGTTTAAAGTCATAAAATGGCTCTTTCCAGTCAAATCAATACTAGTAGTATTGTAGACTTTATTTATTTATTTATTTATTTATTTATTTATTTATTTATTTATATTGGGATTTCTATGCCGCCCTATCTCCCGAAGGACTCAGGGCGGCTTACAATGATAAAAAACATACAATACAAACATTAAAAAGCCAATTAAATAACATCCCAATATAATAATTAAAATTAACAAACCAACACTAAAAACCCCACCCCTTCCATCAGTCCAGGTCAGCAACCTGAAAGAGCCATGTTTTCAGGCCACGATGGAAGGATTGAAGGTCGGGAGCCATCCGAAGCTCCAGGGGCAACTGATTCCACAGGGTGGGCGCTCCAACAGAAAAGGCCCTACCCCTAGGGGTCACCAGCCAACACTGTCTGGCTGACGGCACCCCAAGGAGGCCCTGTCTGTGTGAGCGCACGGGACGTTGGGAAGTCATTGCTGGCAGCAGAAATTCCCACAAATACCCCGGTCCTAAGCCATATAGGGCTTTATAGGTGAGTACCAGCACCTTGAATCTCACCCGGAGGGCAACCGGAAACCAATGCAGCTCACGCAGGAGGAGTGTAACATGGGAATATCGGGATACTCCCATCACAACCGGCGCAGCCACATTCTGCACCAGTTGAAGCCTCCGAGTGGTCCTCAAGGGCAGCCCCATGTAGAGAGCATTGCAGTAGTCTAAACGGGAGGTAACGAGTGCATGAGTAACCGTATGTAAGGTATCTTGGTCCAGATAAGGGTGCAATTGGCACACCAGACGAACCTGGGCAAATGCCCCCTTGGCCACGGCTCCCACCTGATCCTCCAAACTGAGTTGTGCATCCAGGAGGATGCCCAAATTGCGCACCCTATCTACGGGGGGCAACACCTCTCCCCCCATAACTAAAGATGGAACACCCTGGATAACCTGAGATGCCGGTACGTACAGCCACTCGGTCTTGGCCGGGTTGAGCTGAAGCTTGTTCCTCCCCATCCAGATCCGTACCGCTTCCAGGCACCGGGACATCACGTCGAGGGCATCACTGGGTTGGTTTGGGGTGGAGATGAAAAGCTGGGTATCATCAGCATACTGATGATACCTCACCCCAAAACCACGGATGATCTTGCCCAGTGGTTTCATATAGATGTTGAACAAGAGGGGAGAAAGAACTTCCCCCCTTATCCATTCTTTCATTATAAATCTATCAAAAAGCTCTATTGTACAATTTTGTAAAAGAGTGTCCTTCAGCACTTATACCTTGGGGCATTTGAATCTGGATGTGGACATTCAACTTGCTTCAAACCCCTCCTGTTTGGGATTCAAGCATAGCCTATAAATATGTGTGTAACTGGACTCTGCCGAGAGCTTTATTGTGACACATCCAATTAATCAGAGCAGTTTATGCTTGTGATTGAACCAGGTTTGTCTGCCTCTTCTGAACAATCTAGAAGAGGATGAGTAATCCGATGTTTCCATCATAACTTCTGTGATACACCCTGCATTCAGAATGAATCAAGAACATTCCAAACACATAACTATTTCTCCTGGTAAATAAAATCTAAGCAAACATATATATTGGGTTCCTATCAAACAGGGTAATATGAAGATGGAAGAAATGATAGCACTGTGGTTTCCCCCAAATTAATCACTTTCATTATGCTTGCTATCATTCCAAGGATGTTTGCCAGATAAATTAGGAAATTAAAAACTCATTCTAGCTAATTTGCCAGTAAGCATTACCCTTATTTCAATCTTTACCCAATTAAGGGCTGCTGATAAGGGTAGAGTATTTATAGGGGACCAAAGCTGTGTTGTGGCATTGTAGGAACTGAGGAGCAGACGTTTTTGCTTGGCTCAAAGCAGCATCTTTGAACAGTGTAAGTACTGGGGGAACTTTACCAGGGTATTAGTCAGATTGCATGCTTGGGGACTTCAGCACGAAATTCATCCTAGACAATTGTATGAAGGGGAAAAAAAGCTAATTTATTTTTGGTTTAATTTGCTTTGAAGACATTCTGCAACAGCTGCACATCTCAAAGGTACTTTTTTTTTCAAAAGACAGCTGAACTTGTTTTTTCTTTGAGGAAGACTGTCGCTTCTCATCCATGAAGCTTCTTCAGTTCTGTTCAGAACATTCAAGAAGGAAGCTTCTTGAATGAGAACCAAGGCCCCGTCTCCTATATTTCAAAATATATGACTCCCAACAATAGGATATAAGAAAATTAGGAATCCCCAAAGAATATGGTAAATTAGAAATGACTATATTGTAAAGTAAAATATTTGCAATGGGATTATTATATTATGATCAAAAAGGTGATGAATGAAAATTAAATAAAATTTCATGGGCAAAATTTGACTAAACGGATACAAAGAGGAAATATGAAATGGTTATATGAATATCTCTGGAATAAATGTAAGATTCATTGTGGATTGGGGGAAAGTACCATGTGGATCCTGAATGTATTAGTTTTATTTTATTTTTGTTTTTTGTTTACTATACATCGGCTTTGAGAAAGTAAAAGAAGTAAATATGTAAAATAAAATAGGTGGTAAGCTGGAAATGAAAACAATAGGGGGTAAAGAGTGGAAAATATGCTCTAGGATGAAATGTTTTTGTTACTGGATTAATGAATGGAAAACATGAAGCAAAAATTTATTTAAAGATCAATGCAATAGATAATGATTTGACATGAAACTAGATAAGAAAGCTGGAAATGTAACTATGACTATATATGCATGTTGCACCCTGGAATCACATTGCTCACTTGAAGAGATGTATAAAAAAAATCTTTAAAAAAAATTAGGAACCCCATAGGAAATCTTAGACAATAGGTGGTTGGGCATCTTTTTAAATGCTTGAGTTAAAAGCTCCCTGGAAATAGAATATATTAAACAATACATTCTTCTTCCTTCTGTGAAGGTTCTCCATTTTCAAGCCATGCCCCATTTGCTACCTGAACTGGTGCTGCCTGAATAGTTTACTATCTCATCCTCCTATCCTATCTCATTCTCCTAAATCAAGCTTCAAGGAGCACTGGATTATTCCAGGGGAAAATCAGCATGGTGCATATATTCAAATTACATTAGCAAACCTTCATTTTTTGCAGGGATGTAATCACTAGACTAACAGCATTTCTATTTCTCCTGTGCATTCTTTTTTGTCATTCCACCCACCCCTGCATTTCTTATTTTATTTATTTATCACCTTCTGTTCTGTAATCTCTCTTCTTCTCCACGGGAGGGAGCTGAACCAGAGGTTCTTGCCATTTAAATGCAGGAAAAAAAATAATGGTTGTAGGGTTGGTGCTTAGTTTTATTCATGATGTTCCCAAGATAATTTGAGCATTGCTCGATTTGTCTTTTCAGTTTTTTTTATTATATAGGTGCATTGCTATTAGCAGTAGGACTCTCATCCTCCTTCAATCCCATTAGCACTGCACCTTAAAAAATCTATGTCAAATACAAGTTTTAACAAATCTTATAAAACAGCACACACATACAAGCCGCTTAAAAACATGATTCAGAATAAAATGTTTCATCAAAATTCAACATGACACAAATACAATGTTTCATCAAAATTCTTGGGGAAATGATAGTCAGGTAGTAGCCCATAAGTCTTGATGGAGAAAGGATTTCAAACCTGGGTCACCAGCAGCCTGTGAGATCCTTAGGAGTCATTATTTTTCAAAGTGGTTTGCAAAATAACTCAGCTGATTATTATACAATCCTTTGCTATCCCTTCCCATCTCATCCAGGGAGAGTTATAGACATTGGACAGGCATATAGTAGATGAATTTACAGTATGCTAAAATTCCTTACATATATGTCAGACTCCAACTCCCAGAATTCTGACTGAGATTCATGGGAAGACAGACTAATATATCTGGAAGCAGGGTGTATTTTTCTCCCAATGGCCCTTTGCTTATATATCAAGATTAATGGATACTGATTGATTGGTTGGTTGATTGATTGATTAGTTGGTTGGTTGATTGGTTGACAACTGCCTTGACACAACATGCAATTTTCAGTTATCAAAAGACAATAATTTTTTATTACTTATAAATGTTGGTTTCAATTTTTTATGAAGCATCATGACATCAGCAGTGACTGGACTTTGGCAGCTAACTATGGCAGTGATGATCTTGATTCATATGTCCGCATCGCTTCCTTCACTGGGAAGGTAAAAGTCATTTCCATAAATTCCTTCTATAGCTCCAGATTTCTAATTTTAGAGTTTGCTTAACCATTCAAAGATGATCTGATTTTAGCCAGAAAGTGATAGGTAACCTTTTCACAAATACACAGGCGGCTGCTTTAATTCCACAGATGAGCATCAAGCAATGTTGGCATTCAAGGAGATACCTTCCATTGTTCATGATGCACTTGGACAGTCTGATAAATGCTTGACTGATCACCCATATCATCTCTGTAAATTTGCAAAAAGAAGGCAGAAGGAGAGGAAAGGCAGGATATGAGACATATTGAAACCTGATTAATTTTGAATATTCAGCATCTGTTCACCATCTGAAAATAATTGAATATTCAGATTATATACTGGGCCAGGTTTGTTAGTCACTAATTCTAACTTTCTCCTGTGCTTCAAATTAGTTGCTGATTAACAGAAGGTTTTTTTTCCTGCATAGCTAAAAGTCCAGGAAGAAGATTGCCATATTTGAAGCACTATAGTATACGTTGCAGTTCAATTAATTCAAAATACAGGTGGTTGAAGAAATACAATACTTTATCAGAGAAATAAAAACGAGTTGAAATATTACTTACTTTGTAGTTCTAAAGTTTTTTAGAGTTAAAAACCCCTGCAGAAAGGAAAGTGTTAGCATAAACATATGAACAGCAGTCCATTTTCCAAATTGGCAGGTTATTCTCCCTCACTCAAAGGAAAAAGACACGAATATTTCCTTCTCCAGTCATGCTTTAAATCCAATTGCACATGTTCAGTTGCTAAATTCTAGAGAACTTGGTTTAAGAAAGAAGAATAAAAACTGAAAGACAGGTAATATATTATATGAGCCTTATAACTGCAATTCTTCAGTTGCATGGTGTCAACATTAAACTCCCTTCCCCCTCTTTTTTTAAAATCTGGGGAGTAACAAAAGTCCAAACATTGGTGGATTAGTTTTCATATGGCAGAGAAATGATATATAATGTTTGTTATCACAGAGATAGTGAACATTGCAAGTACGAAGTATACAGTAACTCACAGTTATTCTTTGCCAATCCCAGACACCAGCGGCAAATTGAACTCAAACTGATGCATGATGCAGGAATGAGAAGAGAATATGAAAAAGCTGCCAAGCTACTTGAAGCACTGATGAATTACAAGCGCAGGTAAAAAAAATAGAACGATAAATAAAACTTGCTGAACTATTCATAATCATAGACAGGTAGTACCTATTTACTTGACAGATGTGTGAAGGATCTCAAATATAATGTTCCCAAATTTTTAGATCATTATTATGATTCTTGCAGAAGATAAGTGGACCTCCCCTCTTCTCCCTCCTTCCCTCTCTCAATCCTTGAACAAGAACTCTGCAAACAATAGCAGATGAATCAATTAATATGGGGAATACCAGAAATTTTAGGAGCCTAATATGTGAAGGACAGTAAGCTGGAGAAATGTGCTTCAGGAAATCAGGAACATCCTTAGCTTTGAGGTGTGGGAAAATTGCACCTTTATTTAAATAGTTTCCTAGGAATTATTTCTATGACATGTACCCATATGCATTGTCTTACAATTTACATCTGCTTTTGGGTGGATGGGATGAGAGTTTTTACAGAAGACGGAAGAATTATAACATGTAGATAGTCCGTGACTTATAAGTTCATTTAGTGACCATTCAAAGTTACAACAGGCTGAAAAATGTGACTTAGGACCGTTTTTCACAGTTACAACCTGTGCAGCCTAATCACACAATAGTGTGATTAAAAATCCAGATTCTTGGCAACTGGTTCATATTTATGACCACTGCTGTGTCCCAAGGTTGTGGGATCACCCTTTGCAACCTTCTCACAAGCAAAGCCAATGGGGAAGTCAGGTTCATTTAACAACCGGGTTACTAACTTATTAACTGCGGGGATTTCACTTAACAACTGGCAGGAAAAGTTGTAAAATGGGGCAAAACTCCCATAACAAGTATCTCACTTAACAACAGAAATTTTGAGCTCAATTGTGGTCATATGTTAAGGACTACCTGTACATGGGTACATATTGGCAGAGTGGGTTTTCTTAGCTTTAATCACACACCTGGTGCTCTTCCCTTGTACACAAGCATCCCGAGGACATCTGGAGCAGAGGATGACTCTGACTTTTTTGATAAAGATGCCAGAGATTCATGGAGTTCACAAGACAAACTTCTTAAGCTGAAGACGTGCTTGCAATATATACAGAATCTTGACGCAAGGTAAGAGCAAAAGAAGGCCTTCGCCAACTGCTGATCTTGAAAGTTGAAAATGTTGAGAACCAGGAAGGAAAATAACCAGACTCGTGAGGTTGAATGCTTTTGTAACATTAGGAAGGTCAAATCTGAGGAGACAGTACATGACAGCTCTTATCTAGAAACCAGCAACTAAACTAATATCAAATTCCCCATTCTTATCAAACATCCATGGAAGCAACTGCAGCTGTATCGTGGAAGTAGTTCTCATTTAGCAGCAGCCTCATAAAGCAACCATTCGCAATTGTGATGGTGATGAAAAAAAATAACTTTGTAACCAATCTTTGCCTTTTTGACCTGCATAGGTCTATAAAGCAAAGGACAGCAGAATGAAGAACATAAGCATAGTTGTGGTTTCACTTAGGAATGGTTTCACTTAACAACAGAGTTGCTGGTCCCAATTGTGGTCACTCAACAAGGAGTACCAGTATTTGCTCTTTGGCTGATGAGTTTTCTGCGTTAAAAGTATAATATGTTTTGAATTCTATGCAGCCAGGTTAGAACTTTCAATTGTCACAGTATTCAATTATTCAATTATTCTTGTCCTACAAATAGACTAATGTTATTTCCCCTCCACCCCCAAGCACATTATCTCTGCTTGCTGATCTACATTGCCTGATCCCAGGCCTTCTTAGTAACATCTCAAACCAGGAACATTGGGGTCAACAAAAATGCCTCTTATTTTCCTGCTGGCAAAAGGAAGGTACAAAAACTGAATCAACTCTATTGATTCACGATCTTTATTGGCATCAAAGCCAGTGCAAGTTATATTGTCTCAGGACACATTGTACTGAGGTGTTATGCAGAATCCCAAAGAAGGAAGGTGCTGGGCTCTAGAATAAGAACAATAACCAATATGGAAATAATTTAGTAACCCTTCTCCCTGTCCCTCCATTGGTCAACACTGGGCCTTCTTGAACTTCTCAGTTCATTGCAGTGTAGTGGGGGGAAAATCCTTCCCTGTGAACATTGCAAGAAAGGTGACCACATAAGAGCATAAATAACTTGCACCTTCAGCTACTAGTTGTGCATTAAGCAACATAGGGAATTACTGGGCTAGTCACGTGTGCAAAGTACTTTTTATTATCCTGCTGTTTCTCTGAATTTTGTTTGTGGTGGCAAAGAAGCAGCAGTGGGATTCAAATAATCCAACAACCGGTTCTCTGCCCTAATGATTTCTTCCAACAACCAGTTCACCAAACTGCTCAGAAAGTTAACAACCAGTTCTCCTGAACTAGTGTGAACCGGCTGAATCCCACCACTGCAAAGAAGTGTAGGCCTTCTGCTGGGATTCAGTTTAGGGACTAGGGTTTCAGGAAGATGGAGGGACTGAGGTTACAGACAGTGGTGGGTTGCTGCCAGTTTGGACCAGCTTGCCCGTACTGGTAGTTCTGACCAGTGGCTGGGCCCACCCAGCTGCCCCAGTGCTATCCCATCCTATATATCTGGCTTGCTTGCCCCACCCATGCAGCCCATCTGCTTTCCACGCCTCCCTGCTCTTCTCACCACAGCTGCTGCTGCACAGGGGATCCCTGTGTTTTTGCAGCCGTGCACAAGCGAAAGGGATGTGCACGCACATGCTCACATTTTTGGTTCTGCATTGGTGAACTGATTGTTACAGTATGTGCAGCCCACCTCTGGTTACAGAGCAGGAGAAAATGATTTAAAAAATGGATGAGGAAAGGGATATCTCATCTCCTGCTTCTGGATGTGAGGGTGAAGCCAGAGATGGTTCAGAAAGGCCGGCAGAGGCAGCGACATTGGGAAAAGAACCACTAGCGCTTCCCCTCAGCCACTAACCTTTAGTTTTATGCCAACATGGAATTGTTCTCCCTGTCAGGCTGCATTTTCCGATGAGTCAGTCAGCACTCCCTCCCCCAGTCAAACGCCTGCCCCACTGCACCTGCTCTGTGCTCTCACTGAGTTTCCTTGTGGCCCTGAGAAAATGACAACCTTCAACAGGCCATGGTACAGGACAGAGGTGTGGCAAGACTGCCTCTTGTAGCAACTGTGGATCATACAAGGTTGATGGATGAGTGTCCTAAGTCCTGAGGGGAAAACTCTCAGCGGTTGAGAGGCAGGATGAGCTAAGAACTTCTACCATGTGGATGCCTGTCCCCAGGCAGGCAGAAACATTACAGATCTGTCTTTGCAGTATAAAGGGCTGTGGTGGCACAGTGGTTAGAGTGCAATACTGCAGGCTACTTCTATTGCCTGTTGGCTGCCTGCAATTTGGGCAGTTCAAATCTCAGCAGGCTCCAGGTTGACTCAGCCTTCCATTCTTCCAAGGTGGCTGAAATGAGGACCCAGATTGTTGGGGGCAATATGCTGACTCTGTAAACCGCTTAGAGAGGGCTGTAAAAGCACTGTGAAGCGGTATATAAGTCTAAGTGCTATTGCTATTCCTTCTGGAGCAGAGCTTGAGTCAACAAATCACAGTTCCCTAATGCCTACCACACTGTGGGAATCCTGGCTTATAGCCACCCCTATTTGGTTTCCCATGAGTTAAGACTGTGAGAAAAGGTTCAGTAAACAAACAGGCAGATGGAGCAGCCTGTCCTGTAGAGCAGGGGTCTCCAACCTTGGCAACTTTAAGACTTGTGGACTTCAACTCCCAGAATTGAAGTCCTCCAAGTTTAAAGTTGCCAAGGTTGGAGACCCTGCTGTGGAGGAGCTTCTAGGTTTAGTAACGATAGGGAGGCAGAGACCAGGATTGCAGGAATGTCAGCCAATCCCAACTGCATTCTGTTTTATCTGATGACAGCTTTTCAGACAGAACAGCCAATGGTGCAGTTCAGACCTTGATACACTCCATTTGCCAACTGATTGCAAAAATGAAAGAAGAAGCCCCTGGAGCAGCAGTTCATGGAAGTCAAGAGTGACATATCCAGTACTGGGAGAATTCTCACACAAGGAAATGGCCACTTCAGTTTGTCCTGTCTAAAAGAAGATAGTTTCAGAAGAGACAAATGGCTAAACATATGAAATTGTTTTACACAATGCTGTTCAGATTCTGTAAATTAAGGGAAATGGAACATGGAAAGAAATAGATTTAGATTTTAGAAGAAATCAAAGACATCCATCATTCTTTCAGCTTCTCCAAATTCTAATAAAATAATGATAGCAAGAAACAAAAAAGTCTCTATTATTATTTTGTTTGTGATGCTCAGTTACCAAACCTAGCAAAATAAAGTTTATTTGTAAACTAGACACATTTTTGTTAAGATAACCATTTAAAAGATATCTTGAAGTAAATAACAAAGGGGGCCAGACAACCCTGTGTGGCCTCTAGCTTCCAGTTTGCTTAACTTCAGATATAGCCTGGCCTTTAAAAAAAACCTGGCAAAACGAATGCTAAATAATTCTAATCTATCTTGAGAAAGCATCAAAATATCTTTACACTATGCTGATTTGTATGCTGCGTAGGAATATTAGCCTGAGTTCTGGTTCACTTCCAAGAAGCAACAATTCCACTAAATTACTTTTATGGCATAGCACCAATTCAGAAACTTTGCATCCACCACCCTAATCTGCAATCACTTGCCTTGGTGGGTACTTCCTCAACAAGAGGGAGAGTGGGGGATTGACCGCTTTAATGAAAGGAGGAAGGCTCTATCTTTGCACAAGATCTGAATCATTTAATTCAGAATATGTGATGGAATGGCATTGGAAGTCTCAAGATCAGGGGTGTCAAACTCACATCATCACGGAGGTGTCATGTGATGTATCGGGACTTTCCCCCCCTTCACTAAACCAGGCGTGGGTGTGGCCAGCACGTGACACATCCGGCCTACAGGCCGGGAGTTTGACAGACCTGCTCTAGGTGCCTGTTATGAGAATATCAGTTCCTAGGAGAATGAGAGTTCAATGGGAAAAGAAAATATAACTACACCTCTCTCTCCCTTGCCCCAAATTGACTATCAATCTTATAGAAATCTCCACTGTTCAAAAGGCTTTGTGTCTAGGACAATGGTGGCTAACCTTTTTGGGCTCCTGTGCCAAAAATTGTGTGTGCGCTTGTGCACGTGCACTTGTGTGCCAGCACCCAGAATGCAATGCGCACCCCCCACACCCCTGCGCATGTGCGAGCAATCCCCCCCGCTGTCCCCCCCTTACTTGCACTGTGCCTCCCAGCTGATTTTCAGCCCGTTTGAGGCCTTTTTCGGCCTCCCAGAGACTTGAGGAAAACTTCTGCAGGCTTTGCAGGCCGAAAAATGGGCCCATTTCATCACTTCCGGTATTTCCTGAAATACAGGAAGTGATGAAACAGGCCTATTTTTCGGCCTGCATAGGCTTTCCTCAAGCCTCTGGGAGGCCAAAAAAGGCCTAAACAGGCCAAAAATCAGCTGTGAGACACGCACATACACAGTGAGGTAAGTTTGCCTGCGACTCACCTGCCAGCACAAATGGCTCTGCATGCCACCTGTGGCACACGTGCCATAAGTTCGCCATCACGGGTCTATGAAGTTTGCTTTGTGCTGGGAAATGAGCAAGAAGGTTTCTGTGATTCCCCACCCTCCTGCCTGGCCTCTTTGAGGTTCCTGAGTTGCAGTTCAATTGGGTGAAAAGGAAGAAGAAAGCATAGGCTTGGACACATATGCTAGTCAGTATGAGAAAAATGGGAGAAAGTGGGGGAGTTGCAGAACTTTGTCTTCACCAGGTAGGTGTGAGAGATTGTGAAGAGCCTAAGAAAGGATTTGGATATCAACAACCAACAGCTGGGAGAAGATGCCTTTAGTCACTTATCTCATAAATAGCAGCTCAGCCTGGACTGCAAAAAAATTCAGGAAGAACGTCAAAACATTCAAAGAGTTTTTGCCTAAATGAATTCACTAATAAAAGTGTTTCTGCGATTCTGTCCCTCGTTCCTAATTCTTGCATTAAATCTCTTTATTGAAGTCTGTGTGATTCTTCTTTCTTTGATCCCACCCTGTGGGACAGGCATCACAGTGGAAGACGCAGCTGTGGTCCAGCTTCTTTTGCTTGTGATGCCCCCAGCCTCTTCCCTGACTTCCTTCTAAAAAGAGTGATCTTTCCCTCTCCATTTACTGAACATTAACACTTCAGAAGAATATGCTGTACTGAACTGTTTTCTATGGTCTGGAATTAAATCTCCTAATCCTTCCTCCCCATTTTAGGCTGCAATTCTGTATTTTACTTCCCCATAAATCCTCCACACATATGAACTGGGCAGCATGAATCTAAATGACTTCTATAAAGCAGCCCCTATGGCTTTTATTTTTATTTTTTTCATAGGACTAGTCTGATCAAAGAAAAAGAGGTTGATAAATCTGTATCTGAAGAAACAGGAGCATTCTATACCTGTGTCAAAGAAAAAACTAGTCTTTCCAACTGACTGGTGATATATTAGATATGCATGGAAATGATTGTGGAAGCAGACTTGCTGCTTGTCCATTATGCACATTCCTTTTTATCTGACCTCTAATTCTGAAGATTTTGTGAATTATTGTTTTTTGTAGGAGGTGGAAGTTCTAATAGGTATATTGGAAAGCTGGCATTCCTTCAGGAAACTCTGCTCTTCCAGGAGAACAATATTACCATGGCAAAAGAAAACAAAACAAAAATAAGCTGCATAAATAAGATATCTGGTTTCTTAGTTGAAATGAGCAGACCTGTTCTATATCTACAGTATATCAGAAGAAGAAGGAAGCATTTTAACAGTGGTAGGACTAAAGCTTGGATCATCAACCTTAAACACTCAAAGAGTCTTTGGAACCCTTTTTCCCACAGAAAAGAAAACACCGGAAGTCACAAATCCCTTCCCTTGCCTGACTATTTCCTGAGCAGCCACAAAACTAGCATATGTAGTTGAATTAAACATTCTGTTTGCGTCTGAAACTTTTCTTTTCTTGGATTTACCCATGGTTGGACTACTGGGAGTTGAAAAGCTCAATAAATCGCGTGCCAGCGGGTGTCACACACCCTGGCGGTTGTGACACATATTTTGAGCAACAGGGAGCGGCAACAGAGGGATGAAAGAGCCATATGTGGCTCCAGAGCCGCGGGTTACTGACCCCTGGACTAAAGACATCAGGCTGCTTCTGCAACAGGCTGGCACAGAGAAGGAAGCAAGAAGCAAGTCATAAAGATGTTATCTTTATCTTATCGTTATCTTATCGTTATCTTATCGTTATCTTATCATGTTGGACTAAGCAGGATACAATGATTAGTTCCATGCCTTAAAACTCTTATGCACTTAAGATTTTTTTTTACACTCTATTTTTCTTCTATGTTCTATAAACAATATGTCCCCTTTAACTCTTAGGTTGGTCAAGTACTCCCTAGGAATCCATAGTAGTCTCCATTTTTTCTCTCTCACTCAAATGGTGTATGATAGTGTTGGGGATGTAGTATTGCCAGTATCTTATTTCTGAGAAGTTTTCAATTCTCTTGGCTTTCTTTGACCTGAGGATTTCAGTCCATGAGATCTCACAGTACTTCTTGAAATTTCTTGACATTGGCTCTTCTGAAATCAAATGTGCATATACTGTGTATGACAATTACCCCAATTTATCTATCTGCAGTAACTCAAACCACAAAGGGATATGGTCATGCTATCCCAAAAGCCTCATTTCTTCAACTAGCCATGACTTAGTGAGGTACCTTTTTTTAATTCAATAGCAATCATTTTAGATCAGAGAGAAAAACAGTAGCATTTTTGAGATCGTATCTTCCAGAGATAGTTGTGCTTTCTTATTTTTAAATTTAGCTATTAAATTTAGCTATTTAGCTAGACAGCAAAACTCCAGACAGCCACATGATATGGTAACAAAGAGTGTTTAATTGTATCACTTTGCTGCCCATCTACTGGTTGTATAGATTTGTGTAGCTCAGGCTAAAGTACTCTGCCAAGACTAAAGTCAACCTTTGCTATTATTTCGTAAGTTCCTGGACTGACCTTGAATATAACCTTCCCCCCTCCTTATTTTTTGCTTATGGTTGCAAACATCTATGCAATTGCAAGAGGCCAGCAAAGAGTTAAGATCTCTGTATTTTGGCCACCATCTTGCATTGTCAGGATGCTGTTAGTCACAGTTAGCCCCAGTCCCAGTCCAGATCTGTTAGCCCCAGAATGCAGAAGAGGCTGAAGGCAGAAACCCTAAACTTGTAAGTTTAGGGCTGAGACTTTGGAAAAAGTGCAAAGAAGAGCAACTAACATGATTAAGAGCCTGGAGACAAAAACATACAAAGAATGGTTGTGGGAATGGCCAGTCTAGAGAAAATAAGGAGTAGGGGTGACATGATAGCAGTGTTCCAGTATTTGAGGGCCTGCCACAAAGAAGAGGGAGTCAACTTATTTTCCAAAGCACCAGAAGGCAAGACAAGAAACAATGGATGGAAACTAATCTAGGAGAGAAGCAATCTGGCATTAAGGAGAAACTTCCTGACAGTGAGGACAATTAACCAGTGGAACAGCTGGCCTTCAGAAGTTGTAGGTGCTTCATCACTGAAGGTTTTTAAGAAGAGACTGGACACCACCTGTCTGAAATGGTATAAGGTCTCTTCCTTGAGCAGGGGGTTAGACTGGAAGACCTCCACGGTCCCTTCCAGCTTTATTCTGATTGTGATTGTGTAATCATTGAACTTGGAAGAACTGCCTACTGAGCAGATGGCCAATGATGGCAGCAATAATCTGCCCTGCAAGGCAGGGCAAACTGACAAATGCTTTCAGCAAATGATGGCAGTAAATAAGTCATAAATAAGTGAATCAATAAACTGGGATGCAAAGGTTAAACTACTGTGTCAGTTCACAGTAATTTGCAACATTATTTCCTCCTTGAACAGTGAAAGGAAGATGCATTGTGACAACACATGAAGAAAAGTGGATGGGCTGTTTTCCCGTAATTCTTGGATTTGTCTCTCCTCTACTTGATGGCTTTTCTTAGGCCGTTTTATTTTTGTGTGCTTTTCCTCTTGCTATCAGTAACACAGGTTGAGACACAGAGCTCAGGTAAGTTGCTAAGGATGGGCAAAGCTTTCTCTATAGAATCAAATGTTTAAATATGGTGATTGGGGATTGTTTACATTAAGTTATTCCAGCACACACACAAAATAATTGAGACTCTCAATGTGCAAATCTGGATGTGATATATAACAAGCACAAACATATTCACACATGCACACATCTGGACTTACTTAAAAGAAATGCCAATTATGTTCACAAGAGTTTACTGTCTTGAAAGATAGCATAAAGGCAGTACTTGGTCAAGGGAAGAATATATGTATGTGTGTATGTGTATGCATATATGTATGTATGTTATTTCTAATACTGTAAATATTTTACCAGACATGTTAACTGGTTAGGGTAATAGTTTAAACTTTAATAAAAGTTTTAAAGAGTCTAGACAAACATTTTAAAACACCTCAATTTCAAAGGTGACTATGTTTCATGTTTACTTAATGAGTTATGTAAACAATTCATTTAAAATAATTACATGAAAAAGATAAAAGAATGTCCACACTGGTTATTTTCTTAGATTTAGATTATCCACATAGCAAGCTAGTAGATGATTTCAGAAGAAAATTGACAAGCTAATTGTCCTCTGTTACTACATAGGCTTTGACATGTATGTACTTGGATATCATGTTGGATAAAATGACTATTAGACAACTATTTTATCAACTTTCCCATTGCAGTGAGATTTAGCATAAACTCATCACAAATGATATGCTGGAATGGAACAAAATTAGGGCTTCCAGAGCAAGGCACTAAAATCCACTAGATATAACATTGCTTTTGCTGCCATCTGCATCTAATAGCCCTAATAAAATAGTAGCTATACTCAAAGTGTGAATTCTTATGACTCTCTTTATTAAATTAATGCTTCTGCCGATATAATCTATTTTCTTGTTTTATCAGAATGTTCGGTAGGCAACACTTCAGTGGACATAAAGGAGAATAATGATCCAGGGTTGGTGCTGACTAACATTCATGCTAATACTGGCATAACAGTCACAATTGAACCTTCTACGGATGCAAATTCTCCCTCTGAATGGTTTGAAATAAAGGACTCACAGCTCATCCTGAAAAAGTCTGTGGATTATGAGGTAATAGAATGGGGGGGACAGAAAGCCTTAAATCCAGCAGGAAATGGACGTCAGGGAAGCCTTTCTAATCTAGCCTTCTCCTGATGCACTGGAACTTTAATCCCCTGGTGGGAACTGTAGTCCAATTTTTATAGGGAATGCAAGCTTGGGGAAGGCGGGTCTAGGATTCGCTGGTCAGCTAATCCAATGATGGGATTGGGGTGTATGTGTATAAAGACTGTGTAAAATGCAAGTGAATTGACACAAGGGACACACAGTAAAACTATTCAATAGTAAGATGTAATTAATATATAGGTATTAGTAAGTACAATATAGCCACATGCTTTGTGCTTAGCAGTTGTCCCAAAGTTATTTCTTCCTAGCCCAAAGATTGTAGATAAGTGTCAATGTATCTTGATAAAGTTAGTTGAAAACTCCCAGTGTTCCCTGCTCTCTGTACAGGTATACAACCTACCAAGTTTAAAGAAAGTAGAGAGGCCCAAGGAAGAGTTTAGCCATATGTTCTGGATTCTGGAAGACATATGACAGTCTTAAACCTCATCTGCCTATAATATGAGGAGGCCTCTGCCTTTCTAAGACTTCTCCAATGACTCATATGCAAAAAAATCCCTCCCAATTGAGGTGATTCCAATATTACAAAGCAGGGGCAGTGTGGGATAATCTAATACAGTTAGCTAGGGTGATTAAAATCTAGAGTGGCTCCATTTTCGCAGCATGCTAAATTTGGTTAAGGTTAATTTTGGTTGAGCTTTTGTGACTCCAACCCATCTATCACTTTTTGTGAGCTCAGAAGATGAATTAATTCAGTAAATGATTTTAGTATGCTCTATGAACACAATCTATCAGGGGAAAGGTGCCAATACGGGTAGTCCTCAACTTACAACAGTTCATTTAGGGACAGTTTGAAGTTTCAATGGCAGTAAAAAAAAGTGACTTGTTATGACCATTTTTTTACCCTTACAACCATTGCAGCATCCCCATTGTCACATGATCAAAATCCAGGTGCTTGGCAACTGGTTCATACTTATGATGGTTGCAGTGTCCTGGGGTCATGTGATACCCTCTGTTCTGACCCAAACCTTGTTCCAAGGAAACAAACACGGAACAGAGGTAACAGCAAAACCTTTTAATGATTCTTTACGAATTCCGTTCCTTCATGGTTAAAAGGCTGTTTCAAACTAATTGTATCTGATAAGAACGAGCCTTGCCAAGGTTGTGCAAGGCTGCCAAGAACACTAGAGAAAGGTACTAAGAAATATTTCAAACACAAAGAGTCTCCAAACATCAACCAAGTTATTCCGAACGTTCACAAGGCTTGAGTACAAAAACTTCTTTGCTTCCTGCAAAGAACTCCGGTTTCTCAGCTGGCTTTTATCTCTTATCGGAGATAAAATTACCTTTCAGCCTTACTCCCGAGTCCGTGCTGCTGCAGCTGCTCTTTCTTTGAGCAGCCCTGTGTGCACACGCACTTGGCACAGGCTCCTCAGGGACCTCTGCATCACTGCTGCCAGCCTTCACAACCTCCGAAGGCAGCATTCCACTCCCTGATAGTCCTGGCCCCATCCCTGCATCACATGCAGGCCCCTCATCTGAGTCCTCGCTCTCCGAGACCTCAGCCGTCTGCATCTGCTGCCGGAGAACCACAACACCCTTTTGCGACCTTCTGATGAGCAAAGTCAGTGCCAGATTCACTTAACAACCACGTTACTAATTTAACAACCACAGCAATTCACTTAACAGCTGTAGCAAGGAAGGTCGCAAAATGGGGCAAATTCACTTAACAACTGTCTCACTAACAGAAATGGTGGGCTCAACTGTGGTCGTAAGTCGAGGACTGCCTGTTCTTCAAGTGGAAGATTTCAAAGGTGCTCTAGTTCTCCTTGCTGTCTGAGTCCAGTGAAAAACCACTTTGCATACCAAAAGTATCCCATGTGCTTGTTAGGTCCACTGAATTTGCCTAGAAGTATCCTGTATGAAAATTTGAAACTCAGAGGCATGAAAGCTCTTCATCCTCTCTCAGAGTTAAACATTATCCACCCTTGATATTGTAGGTCATGAGCCTGCTTATTTTTGTTCTAATTCAACCTCTGAGCAGCTGTTTTCAGTGCTCCCAGTGTGCTAGGCGAGGCCCAATGGAAATCTTTTTCCCTTTCATCAATAGGACCTGCTTTCCACTCTTGAAGGTTTCAAATAGTGGGACAGAATAAGAACAGAGATTCAGAGACCCAGAAACCTGGAGTAATTGCTAGGTGGACTGTACTCTTCTGTGAAAGAGTATAACTCTTTAAAGAACAGTAATAGAGAAACCTAAGATATTTTTTCTCTATGCAATACCATTAGAGTACCTTTTTTTGTTTCATTTACTGTTAAAAAGGGAATTCAAATTAAACTTAGAAAAAGAAATAGGGAGAAAGGATAAAAAGTACAAAGAAAAAAGAAAAAAGTAGGGAAAAGAAAAGAAGTATGTAAAAATTCTTCCAATCTTCATCATAACAAGTAAAAACATATTTGATAACTCTTCACCCCCAGAAGGCTGCAAACAAATATCACTTCTTCCCATAACCCATTCCTTCTATATGCAAAACCATAAATCATCAACTTTTCAGTCCTGCTGTCAGCAAAAAGTCTATAAAGGACTACCAGAGGTTTATAAATTATGTTTTATTTTAACATTCAACTTTATATTCTTTTACTTCTATCCATCTTGATTTTTAATAAATTCAGGTGTTGTTGTAAGATTTGGCCTCTTTTCAATGTTTCTTTTTCCCATCACAGAGTCTTCTTCAAAGTTTTAGCAAACCTCCTTTGTAAATACTGTAAAAAATTATCCAGGTTATTGTCTTGGTTTATCATTTGTTTTCCCCTGTTGATTTTCGAAGCTTTAACCAGCCTTTTTCTGAATATCCAATAAAAAAGTCCTTATCAGGGTCATTCTGTTGGTTGCCATTTGTAATTCCACTTTAATTGCCTTCTCTAACTTGTAATTCACCTTTTTTTGTATTTCCACCGGGATTTTCAAAACTTTAACCAACTTATTTTGTGGGTCTAGTAAAAGGTCCTTATCAGAGTTATTCTCTTTATTTATTATCTGTAATTCCCCTTTAACTGCCTTCCTTATCTTCTTTTCAAATAATGTTGTTAAATATTTTGTATAAAGCTATAAAAGATAATATAGACTAAAAAAGAAAACAAAAACCAATACAAAAAAATGAAATATATAAAGAAAATATCTATCCTCCCCACAAGAAAAGACTTCCTATTCCCTTCGTGGCAGACTACATAAACAAGTCTATGTTCTCTTCACCTCCCCTTAGCTAGCCAATATAAACTCTTCATCTGATAAACCAGGGGTGTCAAACTGGATTTCTTTGAGGACCAAATCAGCATTGTAGTTCTCCCTCATGGGCCAGCAGGGGGAGAGACAGGATGAACACCTCCTGCAGCACTTTGCTGGCCAAAACCGGGCACCCGGAGGTCCTGAGCAGCCTGTTTTCAGCCTCCCTGGCTTCCAGCAGTACTCTGCCAGCTAAAAACAGGCCACACGGAGGCTCTGTGAGGCTTCTGCATCAGAGGTGGTATTCAGCAGGTTCTGACCAGCTCTGGAGAACCGGTAGAGGAAATTTTGAGTAGTTTGGAGAACTGGCAAATACCATCTCTGACTGGAGATTTTACAGTATTTTTCCCCTGCCACGGCCACCAACCCATGCCGACAGAACCGGTAGTAAAAAATTGGAATCCCACCACTGCCCTGCATGGCCCGTGTTTGGCTGCCCTGGCCTCCAGCAGCACTCTGCCAGCCAAAAATGGGCCTTCCTGGATATAGTATAGCCATAAAAGCAGACATCATTGCTGACAATTCTGATTTTATAACTACTAATGTTTGGCCCCATTCTTCAAAAATCTCTTCAACTGTTTCTAATGTTATGGAATCTTGTGTCATTTTGTAAATCCCCACACTAATAAAAAAATTGAAAGCATTTATGAGCATGAGCCATGGTGGTGCAGTGATTAGAATGCAGTATTGAAGGCTAACTCTACCCACAGCCAGGAGTTTGATTCTGACCGGCTCGAGATTGACTTGGCCTTCCATCCTCCCAGGGTCAGTAAAATGAGGACCTAGATTGTTGGGGGCAATAAGCTGACAGAGAAAGCTGTAAATCACTGTGGAGTAGTATATAAGTTGAAGTGCTATTGCTGTTTATACGATTTTTTTTCTTTTCCTTTCCTTTTTCCTTTTCTGCCTAGACTTTTTAGTCCTCACCAATGTCCAATTTCTGAAATAATAATTTTTCAATAAATAATAAATACATTTTATCTTAAGTTAAAAAAACCAAAATATTCTGGTTCCTAATGAAACACTGATTGTTTCATTTTATTATTTCCAAAATTTTATAGTAAAAGTCTCAAAATTTCAAAATTGTATGAGCCCTTACATATTTAGTTTTTTGACATTTATTTCCAATTCTTTAAATTCTTAAACTTATAGTTAATTTTTCTTTTATTAAAGAAGGAAAGTAGCTCTCCAGGTAGTTTTTCAAAACTGTTGTTCCAAAGATCTATAATAGAGTATTGAATAAGCAATTTTTGATTAGAAAGTGAAGTTAGTGGACTCAACGTCCTTTGAAGGGTTCTGCTGCAATTGAGAGCAAAACTGGTCCCTTCATTTCCTGGGCCTCAGACCCACAGATGACCGCTGTCAGTATCCTCATAAGAAGCAACTCTCCAGAGCACATGTGAGTGATATCCCATCCTCTTCTTATCCAGAGAGGTTCTGAAGAGTTAATCTATTTACTACAGTTTTTGCTGCAGTCATCATCTTTCCTCTGTCAGAGATGTGTTTAAGTTGCCATACCTCTATTGCATATCCACTTGTTCTCCATTAGAATAAGACTACAGTTAAAACAATTGATGAAAAATACAGTTTTTCAAAGCCCCAACTGAAATGAGTTATATTTTAACCAGTCTAAAAGTCTAATTTTAAATATGGAAGGATTGCTGTTTGTTGATTCTTTTAAAATGGCTGAAGGTACAGCAAGTTAATAGTATAGCTTCTGTAGTGTATATTTCTCCCTTATGTCCAGATCTTTGAATGTAGAATTATTGTTTTCCCTTATTGCCTATCACACATATGCCAGGAGTAGGACAGATAATGGACACAAATACATATACAAATGCTTGTAAAAATAATACTTTGGAAGCTGCTAGTTTGAATGGAAGAGTAGAAATGGGCATCTTATCCTTTAATCGCTCTAATCTCAAATACTCAACTCAGGATCACCTGTGAATGAATCATCTCCTCTCTGAAATATCCAGATGCATGTTAAATTCTTAAACAACCTCGGTGCTTCTTTTGCACTGAAAAAGCAGCCAGTTTCCCCTAGGAGATAGGTTTTATATTTATCTTCACAAAAACTAGGGGAGGGAGAAAGATGTAAAACTGCTGGATTTTATGCATGTTTTACAAAACAGGGTGGGAAATATTTTCCCAAGATTAAGGCCAGCATTATCCCATTGAAAGCTGTTTGGGGGGCAGATGACAGAAAGATATTCAGTGCTGAACAAAATGCATGTCATACTGGCTCTCAGAGACCTCCATTTGACTTCAAGGGGTGAATAGATTTTTGGAATATCAGATGCGAGGCTCTTTAGAGTGCCAGGATGCTGGATATTAGCAAGCATTTTCTCTCACTCAGACTATGCTGCTTTTATTTAATCTGAGCCCTGGTAAAATGGCTGTGTAGATGTAAAGAATAATGATTCCATTGCAAGGCCCAGGAGAACCAGCCTTTGCTAGGAATTATATGTGTAAAAAATAGTTGTGCTACAAAGGATTGCTTTAAATTAAAATATTTATTTTTAATGCAGAAGGTAACATTCCTTTCGCTGATATTGTTATGCTGGGAAGCAGATTTGCAAGTGAGTAATAATTTCAAATTTCCCTTTGTATTATTAGTCCTGCCAAAGTATAATATATTGAAAGAAACATCTTTGCAAGGTTGATAGTGGTCCTATAGAACAATCTTCTTCATTTTTCTTCCTGGTAGGCTGGACTTCAGCTCCTCTAGTCCCTGAGCCAGGATGGATGACCCACAATTTCCAACAGCTATGTTGGCTGAGAGGATTATGGGAGTTGAAGACTAGCACATACAAAAGACAAATTGAAGAAGATTTTGTATCAAGAGTTACATATACAGCAAAACATATCTTACTGTGTCAAAAAGTCTATTATAAATTTATTTTCTGTGAAGTTCATCTACGCTTTATATTATTGGCATTGGGATGGTAGAATTTTCTACAGCATTAATGCTGCCCACAAAGAAAAGATCCTCCTCCAGTTTTCTGAAGAATTCGAAATTGTTCAAGAGCCATAGCTGATCTAGGTGGACTAAGAATTGGACTCGGATCAGCCCTGACTCCATCAAGTAACAGAAGTTTTCTGAGTTTCAAGCAGAGGTTTTCTTTAGCTCTAAATGGACAGTGAAACAAAGCATCTCTTGTACCACCAAAGCACAATCCTTTTTAATAGAATTGCTTGTTTCTTAGTCCCCCGCTTTTTTTAGAAAGGTGGGGGGGAATGGATTGTGAGGAAACTGAATATGCAAGAAGTGTAGAAAAATGATAGTTTGGAGAAATAATGGATGTTTGCCTTTGTGAGTTCCTTTCCCTAACATCTCTCTGCTGGAGTCATTGTTAAAAGAATGTGAATATAGATGTTAAATCAGAATTCAGAGCGGCAAAGGAAAGGGGCAAATAGAGTGTATGATGATTAAATCATCATCTTCAAGCTTTTGAATGAAAAGTGTATATTAGAATGAGAGACTGTGCCTCTTTTCAGTCACAAAATACCTTTTACAGAGACACATCTGGCTAAAGTAATTTTGACCCAATTTGGTAGGAATAATTACTAAATAACTCCAAAAGAGAGTTTCTTCTGACTGTGAAAGAGGGGAGCGCTGGTAACAGGGATTCAGTCACGACCATAGCAGGGGCAGAGGCAAACTTTTGAAGAAACAAAGAGGGGAGCGGGAAAGGCTAATCAGTCTTGATTTTCGGTGTTTTTGAGCTTGAAATCCACTGTTAACCTTCTTCTGCTTTATTTGCCCCTAGATAAAAAGTATCCCTGTTTTCATTCTCATTCACAATGAAAACGATAATGAACCAGTGTTCAAGGAAACTAACATCACCGTTGATATTCTTGAGGTAAACCATTGTATTCATATGTCCCCTGAGGATGTAGTAATAAGGACATAATTATAGTTCGGATGAACCAATGCAATTGAGGGATTGATAATTTTGTATGAGCAATAAATACATGTATCTGTGAACTAATGTAAAGGAAGGTGCAAAATTCCACTCACAAAGTTACACTTACCAAATGTATAAAGCTTTTTTTTTCTGCCAAGAAAGATTATCAAATATGCTTTGCTGCTAGGTGTTGCAGCCTCACAGCAAATTAGGACAATAATTTGGGGGGGGGACATTCAAAATACCATATATATTTATATCCCACATCTTCATCAGTTAATTAGTTATAACACAATTCAAATTTCTAGGCAGCTGTGATTCTTTCCAAGGATTTTATGCATCTCTTTATTTTAATATGCCTACTTTCTTTTATTTAGCAGCATTTCCAAAAGAATAATGTCACAACATTATATGCTGTTATTTGTAAAATACATATCCTTTGATGATAAATTTGTGTCTCTGTAAAATATCAGGTTCCATACCTCGAGGTTTTATACCTCGACTTACAATCATAATTAGTAGTCCTCATTCATTTAACAATTGTTCAAAACATTGCAATGGCCTCAGCAAAAGTGATTTATATCCTCACACTTACAACCATTGCATCACTTCCACAGTCACGTGATTGCAATTTGGGCACTTGCCAAATAGCTTGCCCTTATGACTGGCTGCAGTGTTCTGTGGTCCTGTGATTGCAGTTTGTGACTTTCCCAAACAGTGTCTGACAAAACAGTCAATTGGAAAGCTGGATTTGTTTACTGACCATGTGATTCACTTAATCAGCATGGTAAAAATGGTCATAAAATCTGGTCTAGTTACATGGTGATTCAGCTTATGACTGCACTGACCATATAATGAAAATTCGAATCCCAACTGTGGCCATAAAACAAGGACTACTTCAGAAAGTGATATCCAAATTATTCTGAGTTTAAATGCTGTTTCTTCCTCCTCCTCCCTCCCTCCCTCCCTTCCTTCCTTCCTTCCTTCCTTCCTTCCTTCCTTCCTTCCTTCCTTCCTTTTCCACCCTCCAAATCTGCTCTGGAGTGTCCAAAATGAGGCTGGAGAAATGTTTCTGCCAAAGTATGCAATCTGATAAGTGGATATAATTTAAAAAGTCCTTAAAAAGAATTCTGTACCAAATTAAATAAAATATAGAACAAGGTCAATGCCTTCCTTTATTATAAATCAGTTTACTGAAATGCAGCTAGTTCCACCATTAATTGAAGGGGACATAATAATTTAACACATTAAAAATGTTTCAAGATTTATTTCTAACAGACCTTCATACTGCTTACCTTCTAAAAGGCTTTTTGCCAAGTATGTTTATTGCAATCTTAAATTACAGCTCAGATTTCCCTCTATGTATAACAAATTTTCATATGCCCTTCCCAATGTCCCTGTTTTGCTAACATTTCTATTATAACAAGATTATATTATATAAAATTAATACTTGTTTATTTGAAGTGCTGAGTATTTTATCTTGGTTTCTGAGCAGGCTTAGAATAGTACTGGATTTGAAAACCCATCCATGATTCAGCTCCATGATGAGTAACTTAATGTTAAAGTTAAAATAAGGCTACTGTGAAAAAAGTAAACAGTAGATAGAACTTAGCTTTTTTGGAAACTGAGTTTTGGCTCTCTGTTGATTAAGAGACTGAATTTACAGAGTCAAAGTAGATCTGATGATAATTTTATTGTCCCAATCAGCAAGTTGAACCTTGAGCAGGTTTCATGGTGTTAATGGAGATTGTCTTAAAATGTAAATCAGTATAGCATTTCTTGTTCCTGAGATAGAAAAAGATCGACTTTTTACCACCCAATGTTTTGCTCAGACCACTTCCTGGGTATTATTTACCTCATGTGGATTGCAATTAATGAAATTAAGATCAGGCCTAATTTTGCCCTGAATTCATTGCTCTTTTTTATTTTTCTGGGCTGCATTTTTTGATTTGCAGCTGCTGGGTATTTAGAGAACATTGTGTGTATGTGTGTATGTGTATTTCTGTGGATCAATCCAATAAAACTCTAAAGATACATTTTCCCTTTTCAGGATACAAAAGTGAACACAACTGTCATACCTCTGGCAAACGTAACTGCTACTGATGCTGATCTTAATACAGTGTCCTACAGCCTTGAAGGAAGTCCACCAGTTAGTATATAGTTCAATTGAACTCTTGAGATGTAGAATATAAATTCAACTAGATCAAAGGCTAAACTTCTTCGTGACAAGCAGTCTTCTAAAACAGGACACACATTGTTTTTCTCTTCTCTGAAGATTGCCTCTTTTTCTGCTTAGACTGAAGAAGTGAGGGATCAGTACTGAGAAACTGTCTCATGTCAAACGGCTTAATAATTCCATTATCAGATAGAACAGTACCACACGTTCACCTGCGTATTTCTTTAGTCCATGGAGTGGAAGTAAAAAGAAGCATTTCTCAACTGAAAACAGGCTTAATCTATAGAAAGGTCATGTTAGATAAATCATAGAATGTGTCAATAACAGCATCCAGCCATGAAATAAGGTTTTGGATTTTTTGGAAAGAGAGTAGGTTATTTTCCTCTGATAAATTAAGGAAAGTCCAACTGCAACATGAATTTACATTGGACAGTGTTATTCCCTCCAATGTATTCCCTGCTCTGTATTGTTTTGCTAATCAATATAATTAATATCTCTCAGCAGAAGAAATGTCATAAACATATTTTAAAAATCCATAAATATATGGACAATTATATTTATTCTGTAGAAGGGAAATAAAACAGTATAGAATCTCTGTGATTCACTTTTCATGAGGTTGGAAATAAGATGACAAACATATACTTAGCTCAGAATTGTATGCATCGTGTATTATATTTGTATATAAAATCCTATATCTGTAATTAAAATGGGCATTCTTTCTCTTTCTTGTTAACTGACAGGATGCAATGAACTATTTCAATATACAAGGAATTAACAACCCACAAATTTACTTGTGTAAAGCCCTGGATTATGAAGCAATTAATTTTATGAGATTTACTTTAAGGGCCATGGTGAGTTTTATTGCAAACAAAATATTTGCATGTTCTATCATTTGCTTAATTTTCCTTTTGTTTTCACAAATGAAGCTGAAACTGCCAATCATGATATCTGCCAGTTCTGAGAAGTTTAGCTTAAGTGTCTTGAAACAGGAAACATTTCCCCTTTGAAAGATGGTTATTGCAGAATTGTGCATCCACACCATGAATCATATGAAGCTCTTCATCATTCATTGTTGGCTTTTACAGAATAGGGAGTATAAATCATGCCATTTCTTGGATCCTCATCTAGCCTGCTGGCTTTTGCAAATGTACTGTAAGGGATTGGTCTAATACTTCAAAATACTTTTTAGCCAATTTGTTCTCCTTTATTTTTCTGTTGCATAGGATGGAAGTGCTGATGCGGCAGGGACACACACAGCCACAGCCACGATATCCATACGGATTGTCCAGTCTGATCTCAAACCTCCCTGGTTTCAGCCATGTACTGCCATTGGAGTCCGCAAAATGTGCATCAGTCTTGGCTACACCAGCAAAGTCAATCTTTCAGAAGTAGTGGTACGTTAACAAGATCTTTAGACTGGTCCCCTACCCAAAGTTGCCTTCTTTAAGTTTGGTTTGTTTCCCCTTGGGCCTGTGTTGCTCTTTTCATTTAACTTCCAAGGATTCAAGTTATAGCAATACAGTCATGTCAGGTACTCAGCCTGTTTGGTTGAACCCAGAGTCCAAAGAGGGCAACAACAAGAAAGATATGTACTACCTGTAGTAAGAGAAGTATTTGATGTAGTTAAACTTTGTGAACACAGAATGTTTCCATCATTTATAATTCAATCATTTGAGACTTGATTACTTTTGTTGTTGTTGTTCTCCTTCTTGCCAGATTAGTTCACCAGGGGGCTGAGATGAATTTTTTCTTGTTGTGCCCGTAACTCCATTGTGATTTGTTGTAGCATTCAAACCAGCAGGTTCAGGGCAGGACACATCTCTGATGGTGTCCCTTTGACAAGGCAGAAAGCAGGGGTGAATGACTGGAAGGTGGCAGAGAAAGTTGACATGAAAGAACAGAGGCTGAACATAGAGTCCTCAAAGACTATGTATGTAAGGCATCCAGAAAGTATCCAGGATATCAATCACTCTGAGACATATTCTCTCCAATTGATTTATTAGAAACAGATCTGGTACGTCTAAGGCATTTTCCAAAGTGAAAGAATTTTTGCGCGCTACACAGAATCCACCTTTTTCTCCTCCCACTTCTACACTTCATAAATCATGAGAACAAATTAACTGCAACTGGAATTTCTTAGTACGACATACAGAATAACCTTGAACTTGTCAACTCCTCCACCCCCCTTCCCATTATGTTGGCAGCTGAATTTCAAAGCTTTGGTGGTGCAGGCTGTTAAATGCCTAGCACTTAAGTTCCAGCTGCCTGCAATTACTGCAGGCTCGAATCCCACCAGGCTCAAGGTTGACTCAGCCTTCCATCCTCTCGGGGTAGGTAAATTGAGGACCCAAGATTGTTGGGGGCAATAAGCTGACTTTGTAAAATGCCGCTTAGTAATAAGCAGGCATATACAATGGAATGAAAGCTATTGCTGAGCGCATTGGGTTGTATCCCAAAAATTGTAAGCCGCCCTGAGTCTTCAGAGAAGGGCGACATATAAATGTAATTTTTTTAAAAAGCTGACAATGTATTCCTAAAGAGTCAAGAAATACAATTGCTTTCTCATTGTGAAACTATGTAATTGGGCTGTTTTATGAATCACTCTATGGAAGAGGTGTCAAACTCAAGGCCCAGGGGCTAGATCCACCACATGAGGTACTTGCATCTGGGCCCCGGGACCGCCCTGGAAACAGCAAAGGACCGGCCTGCAGTGCTTCTGCCAGTGAAAATGGGCTCCCGAGCTCTGTTTTCAGCTTCCATGGCCTCCTGCAATCCTCTGCCAGTGAAAATGGAGCTCAGGAGGGCCGCACGCACCCTCCCAAGCTCCATTTTCATTGGCAGAGGGTTGCAGGAGGCCATGGCCGCTGAAAACGGAGCTCAGGAACCTGTTTTCACTGGTAGAGCTCTCAGGCCGCCACAGACACCCCTGACACAAGTGATGTTGAGCTGGCCACACCCACCCTGGCCACACACCCCCAAGGTGAAACACAACCCTGATGTGGCCCTCAATGCAATTGAGTTTGATACCCCTGCTCCACGGATTTCAATAGACCCAAGTTTGAGACCAAATCTTTAATCCATCATTAAATCCCCACTCCACCTGGTCAGGCAGGGAGGGTATCTGGAGAATTTTAACTGGTGGGGTCCAGGAAGAGAACCATCTCTACTGTTGCCCCTGCCATTTGTAACGTTCTCCCTCCAAAGGCAAGGTAGGGCCCCAGTCTCCTGGCCTTTCAGAAATGCCTGAAGACCTGGCTCTGCTCTCTTGCTTGGGGCTCACAGAGGAACACGCAGTCATGGGGCTGGTTAGCCTCCTAAAATCTCTCCGCCTTTTCATTAATTTTTAACATTAACTTTTAATCTTCTTTGCCTCTTTATATACTTGTATACTGTCTATGAAGAGAAGGGCAATTACTACATTTGATAAATAAAGAAAGAAAATGAACAAATTACTGGAACTGTCAAGAAATGACTTACCTTTCTTGCCTCTGCAGAATGGGCCACTGATCTTGGAGCCAGGACCCCTCTACGCTATTGATGGGGATAAAAGTTTGAATGAAAAAATAATATATGAAATTGCTGCTGGTGAGTAGATTAAAAGGCCCCCTTTTAATCTAAATTTAAAATTTAAAACTAATTTAAAAATCAGGTACTGATTTTCTAAACTTGATACTTTCAAGTGTAATCCAGATTTAGAGACAATGAAGAAATTGTTTAATAATAGTGACACATTTCTGCATATATATTATATATATATTCTCCATAGAGCTAAGCTATATGGAGTTTCTCAAGTATAAAATAGGGAAAGATTTGTAATCCAACTTCTTAGAGTCAGACTAACTTCATAAAAGTTCTTAAATCCTCACCTTTAAATGCCTCAAAATCAAGCTATTGAACTTTATTAACCAAATGGCTGAATTCCACAGTGTTATTTCAGGATATTTTTGGAAGGATTTGGGCTTTAGAGGTTGAAAATAGACCCCATTCCCACCCTTATTCTTAATCAACTGCCCCCTCAACTCCCAAACTGAGAAGTTCATTTCGGCACTCAATTTCAGCAGTACCTTCTCTGCAGATGGTGTGAGGGAGCCAATTGTGACCCATGGTTTGCCCTACCCCCGAGATGGTGAACCTATGACACGCGTGCCAGAAGTGGCATGCAGAGCCATCTCTCTTGGCATGCCAGCCATTGCCCATTGCTCTTCTGGGTTTGGGCATGCGTATGCATGCTGGTCAGCTGGTCTTTGCACATGGGGGGCCCCTGGTCTTCCGGTTTCCAGCACTCCTGCATGCGCACCGGGGAGCTGCTCTTCCAGTTTCTGGTGCTCCCCACCCTGTGCACGCTCCTGTTTCGGCACTCAGTGCCAAAAAGGTTTGCCAACACTGCCCTACCCTGTAATATACCACATACCACACATATAGTTTGCACAATGTTTTCATCCATGATGTATTTAACCTGGTTTGTTGAATAAATTGTACTTGGTTGAGTTCTCACAACATGTTATTAATAACTCCTGTTTTTCAACTACAATGACTAAGGTCATGCATATACTAAGACAAATCAAAGACATTACATTATAGCTGGGAGTGTGATGCTGGAAGTGAACCAGTGGTGGGATTCAAATTTTTTTACTACCAGGTCTGTGGGCATGGCTTGGTGGGCATGGCAGGGGACGGATACTGTAAAATCTCCAGTCAGTATTTGCCGATTCTCCAAAGTACTCAAAATTTCCGCTACCAGTTCTCCAGAACTGGTCAGAACCTGCTGAATACCACCTCTGAAGTGAACCACATAAATAAATAGCTATAGATAGATGTGTTTCATTTGGTTCAAGCATCTTCTACATTACATTTACTTCAATCTGTACTTAGAAACAATTCAGCAAAAAATGTTGGAAATAATATTAATACGTTGGATAATATCTCAAACCCAACAAAACAACAACTAAAGCAAGCATTATTTAACTTCTAGATTTTAGATACATCTAGGACATTCTAGACCATTTAAGAGTTCTGGTTCCTTTTTTCCTCAAGTTTGAAACTTTGCATATATTACTGTACAAACAAATAAAGCCTTAGTAAGACCACACCTAGAGTATTGCATCCAGTTTTGGTCACCAAACTATAAAAAAGATGTTGAGACTCTAGAAAAAGTACAGAGAAGAGCAACCAGGATGATTAGGGGACTGGAGACTAAAACATATGAAGAATGGTTACAGGAACTGGGCATGGCTATTCTAGTGAAGAGAAGGACCAGGGGAGACATGATAGCAGTCTTCCAATATTTGAGGGGCTGCCACAGAGAGGAAGGGGTCAAGCTATTTTCTAAAGTGCCTGTAGGCCTGACAAGGAATAATGGATGGAAACTGAACAAGGAGAGATTTAACCTGGAAATAAGGATAAACTTTCTGACAGTGAGAACTATCAACCAATGGAATAGCTTGCCCTCAGAAGCTGTGGGAGCGCCATCACTTGAGACTTTCAAGAAGAGATTCGACTGCCATTTGTCAGAAATGGTGTAGGGTCTCCCGCTTGGCCGGGGAGGTTGGACTAGATGTCCTACAAGGTCCCTTCCAACTCTGAATATCTGTTATCTGTTACCAGCAGAACGATATCAATGTGAATTTTCCCAGGACTTAAACATACAAAGACACAAAATGGCAGGCAGAATCTGTGTAATTATTTTTAGGGTCCATATATAATTGGTGCCAGTTTGATGTAGTGATAAAGGCACCAGGCTAGAATGTGGGAATTGGTGAGTTCAAGGTCCACCTTAGGCACAGGTGACCATAGGTCTGCATTTGGGGGAAAGTAACAGTAGGGTGACGTGCCCCTAAATGCAGACATTGATGTGATAGCATCTGAGTCATATAACTTTTTAACAAGGCAGCTCCAATCATCTACAATGAGATAAATTGCTGGTCCTATTAAAAACATATCCTTGCATGGTCACATATTTTTCCAAGCCAGGTTCCAGTAGAAGTAAGATAGGCTTTGTGCTGGTTGACAGTATATAGTGTGCTGGTTAGACAGTATACAGTCAGTTTAGGAATGAGAGCTGCCCCCTTAAAGGAATGCTTCATGGGAAATGTAGTTAATGCCTCTTGGGAGAAGTAGTTCATGTCACGTGGTCACATCTATAATCCTGACTGGTCACTGAATTGATCTCTGGTTGGGCTGAAGGAGTTTTGGGGTATTCTTACCTGGACCCAGCATTGTGCTGGAGTTTTCCTTTGCTATAACGCTATGGGATGAAGATAATCATCTTTTCACACTATTGAGGTGACTATTGAGGCAAAGATTGGACGTTAGATGAATCTCAACATAACTGTGAGTTATACTTTGAGGATACCTAATAAAACCCAATAAATGAACTTTATGTGGAAGCCTTTGTAGTGTTGGACTGCTTGTCTCATGCTGTCCAGAAGCGTGGGACAAGAAAGTGAAAAGATGACTATATGACTATACCAGGTAAGAATGCCCCAAAACTCCCTCAACCCACCAGAGATCAATTCAGGATTACAGATGTGACCACGTGACAAGAACTACATCTCCCAAGAGGCATTAATTATATTTCCCATGAAGCATTCCCTTAAGGGGCAGCTCTCATTCCTAAACTAACTATATCCTGTCTAACCAGCACAGTCTTTGAGAAAAAGGAATAAATGAAGGAATAAATAATTGGCCATTCTATAATATTAGGTTCTTTGGGTACCTTACAATAAAGATAAGACTGAAATGCCTACCAAACAAAGTATAAAACTCTAACATGAAAAACCCGGATTCTTTGCCTGCCTTGGAACTGCACTGGATTTAATGCTAACAAGCAGGGGTATCTAACATACAATCTCACAATCTTGTGCATGATGCAGTCAGGAAGCTTCATCCTACTCTTTTTGTAGTAATCATGCATGCCAAGTATTTTCTTTTTCCAATTGTGGTTAGGAAATGATAATGACACATTCAACATAAACAAAGATTCTGGAAACATAACGATGACCCAGCCTGCAAATTCCCTGAAGACATTCATGTTATATATTGTGGTAAGTCTCCTGACAACATTAGTACGTGGTTAATAAAATGTGGCTCTTTAATATTTGTTTGCCAGGAGGACATAATTAGGAAAGTCAGAATTCCCAGTATGCTGTGACAGGTTTTGTTGGTTAGGAACAGAGACAGTTAAAATCCAACACATCTAGAGGGCACTTGATTGGGCAAGGCTAATCTAGGCAGTGAGAAATAGATGTCATACCTATTAACTATATCCAAGATAAATAAAATTAGGAACTTGCTGTTGCCTGAAACTGCTGGGAAGATCTTGTCAGCTCTGAGTTCTTGCCATATCCTGCTATAACACACAATGAAACAAATTAATGATGATCCAGTTAAGACCAAAACCTATCCAGATACCTCTGTTGGTTTTTATAAT
This sequence comes from Naja naja, assembly GCA_009733165.1. Lineage (NCBI taxonomy): Eukaryota > Metazoa > Chordata > Lepidosauria > Squamata > Elapidae > Naja > Naja naja. The sequence goes on along the minus strand of CM019148.1, from coordinate 259,463,400 downwards.
GGGCTAATTACCAATTAAATATTATTATTCCTCGCACAGTCAGCCAGATGTTCAGACTGGGTTTGGCATTTTTGTCTACCTATCGAGTCCTTGCCAAGGATCTGGGATAGGTAAAACTGGATGTTTGACGATGTTACAGATATCGCCGCAGGATGGAAGCTGTTCCAAGTAAAGCTGCCTTCTGCAATTGACTGATGACAAATTTGTCAATGCCTATGGTGTTCAAGTGGTGCTCCAGTTGTTTTGGGACTGTACCCAAGGCATCTATTACTATTGGTACTACCCTTGCTTGCCTTTGCCATAGTCATTCTATTTCTATTTGTAGGTCTTTGTATTTTGTTATCTTCTCCAGTTCTTCCTCTTCTCTTCTGCTATCCCCAGACACTGTCACATCCACTATCCAGACTTTTTTGTCTTTCTTATCGATATTATTATTATTATTATTATTATTATTATTATTATTATTTCTGAGTGTAAGGGATGTGGTGGGTGGGCTCCTCTGGCTCTCTGAATTGGGGACCCCTTAGACCTTCCTCACAGTCCCTGCTGCTGTACCTTCCCACATCCTTGGGAGGATCCTTTTGATATGTACCTTCATCCATCTTTGTTCCAGAGAACCTCCTCATCTACCTTCCATTAAATTTTACATTTTAGCCCTTAAGAAAATCTGTGCTCTCACTCTCTCTTTCTCCAGGCTTCCCAGGAAAACAATCCATTCAGATACTCTCAGACTACAGTGAAAATTGATGTTGTACGGAAAAATGACAACCAGCCCTATTTTGAGGAAACCATTTATCTGGGACGAGTGTCTGAGGCCCAGCCTGCAAAGACATTGATCACGAAAGCCAACACATCGTCAGAACCCCTGCAGATCTTTGCAGCAGATGACGACTTCTTGCCAGATGTTAGTCATTTCAGGATCTGTTGAATATCACAGGGAGCAAAGGCTGTTAAGATAGCAGTTATGAAGTCAGTTTCCGTCTGAGATTGATGTGAGAAACCTATATCGGGGTAGAGTATTGTACCTATTTTCAGATCCCTTCCGATGATGCATTTTTATTCCAGTACCTGTCAAATCTTCTTATCTCTGCAGCAGTTTTGTGCTGACTTTTGAATTTGTCACTTAAGAAGATGAAAAAGATAAGAAGGACATCCTGGACAGAAACTTGGGCACAGAAAAAAATGGCAGCAGTGGTCAGCCTCATTATTTTCTCACTGTTTTTGCTTTATGATGGGTGGGAGAGAAAATTAACCTTGGTAACTGAACAAGGTGAGCACATATGTTGTCCCACCAAAGGTACCTCAAGAAGAGAGAGTTGGTGAAAAAGCACTAAGGCCCTTTCAAGAAAGAAGGAAGAATTTCTGGAGACAAAGGGTAGAACAAAGCAGACATTACCACAATGCAAAACTTTAGCAATATGTCCTCTGGAGGACAAACTGAGCTAATTGTTAATCAGCTCAGCTTCTCAGGCAAACTCGATTACACTGGTAGGGTCCCAGGAGCAAGTATTACTAATCATAGTTCCACTGGAAAAGCCTTTTGTGAAAGGGGCAACATGATAGCAATCTTCCAATATTTGAGGGGCTGCCATAAAGGTGATGGAGTCGATCTATTCTCCAGAGCAGTGGTTGCTAACCAGTGGGCTAGGGACCACTGGTGGTCTGTAAGAAAATTTTGATGGTCCGCAGAGAAATGTCACCCCAAAGCAATTAATCCAGGCTGCGCGGGAACACAAGGTTGCACCATCCACATGACCTGAGGGAATACAAGGCTTGCGTCACTTGCACTGCGAACAACATGAGGTAGTGAGGGGAGGGGGGAAAGGACGGAGAGGGAGAACTTGCCCCAGTTGCCCCACGCACCTCGCTTGGCCACCAGGCTGCTTCTTTCCACTTCTTTCTTCTTCTGCTTTTGGCTCCATGCAAGGAAAGCAGCAAAAGTCTTTCTTTCTCTCCCCCAAACTCCACCAGAAATGAGTCTTTGGGACCCTGCAAGGGATCCTGCTCCAAGAGGCTGCGCCAGCAAAGACTCATTTCTGGTGGAGTTTGGAGGAGAGAAAGAAAGACTTCTGCTGCTTCTGCTGCTTTCCTTGCATGAAGCCAAAAGTCTGTCTGTCTGTCTGTCTGTCTGTCTGTCTGTCTGTCTGTCTGTCTCTCTCTCTCTCTCCCGCTGAGAATGGAGCTGGAGACAATATCCTGCAATCCCAAATAAATAATGATTGATAGGTAGGAAAATGGGGTGGGGAATTTTCCTGCAGACTTTTTTCCTGCAGCCACCATCAGTCAAAATTCATATTAGTGGTCTGCGGGATTTTAAATTATGAGTTTGGTGGTCCCTGAGGTCCAAAAGATTGGCAACCCCTGCTCCAGAGCACCTGAAGGCAGAAGTAATGGATGGAAACTAATCAAGGAGAGAAGCCACCTAGAACTAAGGAGAAATTTCTGACAGTGAGAACAATTAATCATTGAAACAACTTGCCTCCAGAAGTTGTGAATGCTCCAACACTGGAAGCTTTTAAGAAGAGATTAGACAACAATTTCTCTGAAATGGAGTAAGGTTTCCTGTCTGAGCGGGGGATTGGACTGGAAGACCTCCAAGGACCTTTCCAATTCTGTGGTCGTGTTATTCAGTTGTCAGATGATGAAAAAGGTGGCAGTTATCTAAACCAAGCTGGTGAATGCTGCCTGGGGCACTATGAGAATCAACTTCTTTATTTCTGGGGAAACCAGGTTGAAGGAAAGTCAGATAAGTATATCCAGGATGTTGCTTAGGATGCTCCCTACATAATCAATTCCTAGAAACAGAATTTAGTTAGTGAAGCTATTTGTTTGATTAAGTCCTGATGTAGATTTTTATTCACTTTTAGAAGATCAATCCAGATATCAAATACAGAATACAGAACAGTTCAGATTTCAGAGTTACTGCAGAAGGATTTATCCAAACCACTGAGATTCTGAATATATCATCCCATATTACCCTTCTGGTAAGTAATTTTTCCTAAAATTATTATCCATTTATGTTTAGTCTGAGGCTTCCAGATGACACTGTTGTCTTGAGTTGTTGTCTTTACTCTCTTTCTCTCTCATTATCATCTGTCACTTCAAAATAATTGATTTAAAATAGATAAAAGACTATAACTTGACAGAGGAAAATAATTTGACAGCCGTTAAGACAATGCACTAAACCAAAACCAAATATACCACTTTAAAGCGTAGTGCAATTTATACAACAGGTAGTTTTATTTATTTTTCAACAATCTAATGATCTAACATTGTTTAATGTAGATTTTCTGAGTGAAATTAAACTTTGACCACATAATGGGTGAATAATATGATTCTATTGTATGCAGATATGTGCAAATATTTGAAATAACAAAGATTCTGCAGGAAACATTAATGTCTAACATTATTCTATCATTGAGTTTTTTACTTCAATGTTAATCAATAGCTGTTAAAAAGTTTTTGAAAAGGCTGAAATCCCTATGTTATTGATTAAAAGCACACACGGTACAATTCTAAAGAGTTCAGTAAGGATTTAAATGCTATTAAGTAGTCAATTGAAACAAAACAGAGCAAACAAAAAGACTTTTATCAGATGTATTTCTAAGAACAATTAAACTACACTGACAAAAACCACAGTGAAGATTTCCATTTCTCATTTCATTCTGCAGAATATAATCAAGTTTCATTTTAATTGACTTGGCTTTATGGTAAATAGGAAGGAAATTTGAATCACCTCTAATTCAATTTGACAATTCAGAAATCCATTTTATTTGACCTGACATTTTAGTCATATCAATTCAAGTTTTCTGAACTAATTTGAAAGCAGCAGCATTGGTTTGTGTTCAGACTAAGGCTCCAAATTAAAGCTTTGCATTGCTCTAATAAATAGTGCCATTACTGAGTTTAAAAAGTATTGTAAAAATATGTCATTGTAAAAAAAAAAGCACAGAACTATTATTTTTTCAACCTTTTGTTGAACCACCTCTGATTTTAAATATCTGTCTTCTCTGAAGATTGAATCACGAAATGAACATTATGGCACCCCCACTGCATGCAACAGATTCACATCACTGCATAGGTTGTGCAAAACAGAGATAAACGAGGGAAGCAGTGGTCTCCATGTTCATAAACATGCTTTCAGCAAGTCTCCTTTGTAATGCCCAGATCTAGCACATAAATGGCGGGCGGGAGGGGCAGCTGCCAAATGTAACTGGATCCAAATTAATATGTTGCCATTTTAATGGACTGATAGAATTGACACATGAGTGTGCAAGGCTAACACCTTCTTTCCTGTTTGCACAGGCCATTGCTACCGACATCAGAACCCTGGAAGAAGCAAGCACGCTGATCTCAATAGATGTCACACCTCTGGCGAGTAGGTTGGAAATGCTCTCCTCATGTCTTATATGATGCAGATAAAATGTAGAGATGTAGGAATCACAGAAATTGCTGAAGCACATTAAAGAAAAGATCCACCCCTCTAACTTCAGCACAACTCTGCCCTATGGTTTATGTGCTATGTCTTCAAGATATCTCCTCTCTGACTACCTGACTACCCTTGAGGCAGCTGGAAGTTGCATCTAGCTGCCTGTTCCCATATCAAAGCGATATTTCCCGCCTGTTCCTAATATAATTTTTGTCATGGATGTGATCTACTATGCTTCATTGAAACAATAATTGGAAAGTAATCAAAGAGAGAAGCAACCTGGAATTAAGGAGAAACTTCCTAACAGTGAGGACGATTAACCAGTGGAACAGCTCGCCTGCAGAAATTGTGGGGACTCTATCACTGGAGGCTTTTAAGAAGAGTCACTGATCTGAAATGGTATAGGTTCTCCTGCTTGAGCAGGGGGCTGGACTAGAAGACCTCCAAGGTCCCTTTCCAGCTCTACTCTATTCTATATCAATGCTTGGAGAGCCTCCATTTCCCTACATTGAAGCATTATCACCTCCACATCCCTGTGCTCAAAGGCCGAGCATTCCCAAGGGTTAAGGGAAATTATCTTTTCTATAGGAACGGGCCAGGCATGATTACTTCTTTTTTGTTGTTTGTTTATTTATTTATTAATAATATAAGATACAAAAATACAAAAGAAAACAGTCGGAAAGATGGGAGAGGAAAAAGGGAAGGGAAAAGTGTAAGAAAAAGGTGGGGGGAGAAAGAAAAGGCATTGATTTCTGACTCCCTTTGGTGCAGTAGAATAATAACATCAAACCTTGACTTTTTACTTTTACATAACAGTATAAACTAGCCAGTTCTATAACAACAAATCTATTTAATTGGTAAACCTGCAAATCAAAGGTTTGTTTTGTTTTTCCCCACCTTGAACTCAAAGACCAGAAGCAGGCATAATTATTTGTCAAAGATAATCTAATATAGAAATGTGGTGGGGGAGTAAAAGAGAGACTGCCTTCTAATTATACCCAATTCACTGGTGGTTTGTAACACAGCAATCCAGCCCTTACACTAAATCTACTCCCTCTTTTGTCCTGGAGTGATGTTGTACAACCTGGGATAAAGATTCTGCTGACACAATTCAGTTTATGTAGGGCCTGTGTAGCTTCTTTCATTGTAAAACTCTTTCAATGTTATTATTTCTGCATAATGATTGCTGTGCCTTGAAAGTCTTGGTGCCTTGAAAGCCTGTTGTTAGATATAGAAACATCACATTAAACAGTCCCTTTGCCTATTACATTTACAGCTCCAACTGTTCCACCTGTAACTACCACTGCCTTCACCGAAACCTCTCCTACCAGCCTAGGGGAAGGGAACACTAGTCCAAAGCCATCCACTTTGCCACCTGAAATAAGTAGTCCTAAACCTTCTGGATCCACAAACTCCATGTCACCTTTTTCAAGTACAACTGGGAACGATAACCTTACAGAGATTACAAGAAACCCTGTGACTGCTTCTGTATCTGGCTCAGTTATTCCACCTTTTGTAACTACACTAAAACCTCCTGTTGTCCCAGGTAATTCTACACAGTTTCTGACCACTACTTCTCCTGAAACAGAGAGAAGCCTAAGGACAATGGAATCCATCAACACCACCACTCAAGCAGCTCCTCAGACTGGAACCTCCAAGCCATCCCCACCAGGTAATATTATAACAAGTGGTGGGAGTGTCCAGTCATCAACTTCTTCCAAAATTGTGACCACGAAGACTCCCATTACAAGCTCAGGACCAGGTGGTGATAGACAGTCTACTAGTCCTTTACCTGGAATCATTAAGCCTTCCACAACAATTATTTCTACGACAAAAAGTAATTATGTTTCTTCTGCTTCGTTATCTTCCACAATTGCAACAAGCACACTTTCTGTGACAAATACTTCTGCAACAAGCCTTACATCTAAGTCTAGTAGATCAACTTCTAGTACTTCAACTTCAACTTCTATGTTTTCTACAAAGCCTATTTTTGAAGGTATAACAGCTCCATCAGCAACTGAATCTCATAACACAGAAACTACAATGTCTCCCACAACTAATTCAGAAGGTAGAGTCAATAACATAGAAGTTTGCATTCAGGAGTCGTGGTAAATCATGCATATAGTAATAAGAATACCTTTCACCTTTTACTCGGTTCATAAGAAGAAAATAGAAGTACTGTATGTCCTAATCTAGGCATATTATATTTAGGCTAAAAATAGCCCTACAATCATTAGATGGCAACCATGAGATGTTAGAAAACTGTGGTCATCTAGTATTAATCTGAATCATTGCAATCTGCATATAATAGTATACTTGTACAAATTGGGGTTACTGTGATATGATGTTGAATGCATATAATAGTATGTTTGTGTAAATTGGGGTTACTGTGATATGACGTTGAATGCCAACCTAACAGTTTGAAAACATGCAAATGCAAGTAGATAAATAGGTACCACTTTGGTGGGAAGGTAACAGCATTCCGTGTGGTGCGCTTCAGCATATAGCTATGCTGGCCACATGACCATGGAAATGTCTTTGGACAATGCTGTTTCCCTCAGGTAAGAAATGGAGATGACTACAATTGGACAGGGGAAAACGCTACCTTTTTAAATGTTGAATGAATCCAACTTCATTGAGTTGTTTGGTGAAGAGGGTTCACCATTTGTTAAAAGCAAAAGTTTCCTAACTCTTTTTTATAAGCTGCAGCTGTGCTGCAAGAAGAGAGAAAGTGTGTGTAAACCTGAGGAGGGTTCAGGCTTGCTCCCATCATAATATATAATAATAGTTGTCAATAGACAGAAGATGGATGGATGAGTGGATGGATACGGGGAGGAGGGAAGGAGGGAGGGAGGGAGAGAGAGGATTCTTTAGTGGTGAGAGTTCATGCTTTCTCAGGAAAGATGATTTCAGCTTAGAAAGTATTACTCTTAAGATCATGTTTTTTTTGCCATACATCCTTCTGTAAGACCATGTTTTATTTTAGATAAAATACATGCTTAATGTAAATTCCTAAGAAAGGCTTGGCTGTAGAGAGATTTAAAAGCTCCCTGCCTTTCTTAAGAAACTGAAAAATGTTCAGACTTGGCAAGCCACAGTTTACTATCAGATCATTCTCCTAATCAATGATGAATCGCAAAGCTTAACAGATTGGATGGTTGGCCAAGGTAATTCCAGCATTACCAGTTGATGGATTTCCAAAGCAGACTAGATCTTGGTAATCCTGTATAGCAATTTTACACATAGAGGTTCTGAATCGAGAAAGTTCACTGAATTCAGTGGAATATATGGCTAACCATTATTACAGGTGTGCATGCTTTGAAAATTATTCAGAAAAAGTGCTTGAAAACGTGTAGAAATGTTATTGAAATGCTTCTTTAATACAATTCTTTCTGAAAGGAAATGCAGCTGCTTTAGTGGCTGTGATGCCATCTTTTGTATCTACACTAAAACCTCCTATCATCACAGGTAGTGCTTCTGTTTCTGGTCACTGGTTCTCCTGTAATAGGGATAAGCCAACAAACAGTGGAATCGTTTATAACAACAGATGAAGAAATATGCAGTTGCTTTAGTGCAGGGGTGTCAAGCTTGCGTCATCACAGTGGCATCATGTGATGTATCGCAACTTTTTTCCCCTTCGCCAAACCAGGCATGGGCATGGCCATCGCATGATGTACCAGGCCGCGGGCTGTGAGTTTGACAGCCCTGCTTTAGTGAGTCTGCTTCTAAGACTCTCCCTCAAAAGTTGAAAATGCTTTAAAGAAGAACTTTCTAACAATTTCTAAAACATTTCTTCTCAATCATTTTGACATATATATACTCCTAATAATTCCTTCCTGAAACGCCACTCTTTTTAATGAAGTTTATTTCTGTTACACAGGGTAAGGATGAATATATCCTTATAGCCTATCTTTTCATAAGACTTATAACCTATAAAAGCTAGGGTTTTTATAGACTAAAAGTCCTAGCTTTTAATATACAAGCATCCACAAATGAATACATTCAGACAAGTTTACACAAGATTGCAAGCGAGCAATGTTAGCACATTTTCAAATTTGCAGAAAGCTAGCATTAGGGAAATCTTAAATGTGAAAAAGGCACAAAATTACTATGAGCATCAAAGCATTAAAATGGTTCTTGGGTAACATCAGTGAAAGGATTCGTTCACGCAAAACCTTTGTATCTTTTAAGCTGTTGTAATTATACACAGATAGGTACTTTTCTATTATACAGCATGGTGTTAAAAATATAGAGAAAACTAGGATATTGTCTTAGTAATGCAACTAGTTCAGTGGACAGAATTTTTAATGATTGGCATGCTAACAGAACCAGAGTCATGGGGATTATATATAATCTTCAGCTACATCATTTAGGATAACAAGAATTGCAAAGAGAAAAGGAGACGAGGGGCTATCAACCTACCCAGTGGCCTGGTGAGGCTAAGAAACGGCACCAAGGCAGACGGCAAGAGAGGAGATTGGTGACAGCCAAAGCAGGCCACAAACCATATTAGTCTGCAGGGGAAAAATACAGTCCACCCGCTCTTTCTATATTCTTATGCCGATGTTCCTTAACTGATTTACTGAGAGATTTCAGCTACTGTATAGATAGCCCTTGACATAAAACAGTTCATGTAGTGATTGTTGGAAGTTACAATGACACTGAAAGAAGTGACTTATGACTGTTTTTCAAACTTATGACCATTGCAGCATCCCCATGGTCACATGATCAAAATTCAGACACTTTTTTTTTTAAAATTACATTTATATGCCGCCCTTCTCCGAAGACTCAGGGCGGCTTACAATTTTTGGAGCACAACCCAATGTGCTCAGCAATAGCCTTCATTCCATTGTATATGCCTGCTTATTACTAAGCGGCATTTTTACAAGGTCAGCTAATTGCCCCCAACAATCTTGGGTCCTCAATTTATCTACCCCGAGAGGATGGAAGGCTGAGTCAACCTTGAGCCTGGTGGGATTCGAGCCTACAGTAATTGTAACTTGGCAATAGACTCATATTTATGACAGTTGCAATGTCATGTAATCCCCTTTTGTGACCTTCTGACAAGCAAAGTTCATGGGGAAGAAAGATTCACTTAACAACCGTGTCATGGGGTAAAACTCGTTTAACAACTGTCTTGCTTAGCAACAGAAATTTTGGGCACTGAGCCCAAAATTTCTGTTGCTAAGTGAGACAGTTGTTAAGACAGTTGTGGTTGTAAGTCAAGGACGACTTGGGAAAGCAAGCCAATGTAATAATTAGTACAATATATCACATTTTTAATCCAATTGAGAAAACAGCAGAGTTGTTATTTGCTACTAATACTTCTGCAGCAGAGAATCATTTTATGATACGATGGTACTGATGTTATTTCTGGAATGAATATGAATCTACGAACTGATTATTTCAGCTCATGTTAATGACAAACTCTTAGGAGTAATTGAAACTTGCACTTATTTCAGAATTCACTTTGCAAGGTATTATAGTCATATTGTTATTAAGACCATAAAACTTTCAGGAAAATTGCTTTGTAATTATAGTGTAGAGATGTGAACTGTGATATGGGAAAGTACAAATCTCTCTAGAAAACAGCGCTGACCTTTGGTTCCAGCAAGATGAAGACTTGGAGCACAGCCATTTGCTGCTGATGCGTTCAGCATTCAGCGTCTTAATTCAGCCTCCCAAAACAGTGTTCTTAAGACGTGTTAATGTTTTAGCTTCCAAAATCACTTGACAGTGCAACTATTAGCTGTGCTAATGGGGAATTATAATGGTTGTGGAAAGCTACCTTGATGCAAAGGCTTTTAGGTTTATTATATGGACAAAATGACCACAGAAACCAAAATTAAATCTTCATTTGTCTATTTTCTGCAATGTCTTTAACATGGAGAAATTAAGCATACGTATTTTTTCCATATAGTTTTATCTCTCTGCCAGGAAAAAGGTCACTCAGTTTATTCTTTTAATTTGTCATGCTGAAATTTAAGGGGCAGAGGAAATTCTATCAAACCAAATCATGGCTCCATTGAGATTCATCCTTAACTGATTACAAGTAGTCCTCGAATTACAACTACAATTGAGCCCCAAATTTTTGTTACTAAGTGAAACATTTGTTCAGTGAATTTTGTCTCATTTTATGACCTTTTGTGCCACAGTTGTTAAGTGAATCGCTGGAGTTGTTTAGTAACACGGTTATTAAGTGAATCTGGCTTCCCCATTGACTTTGCCCATAAGAAGGTCACAAAAGGTGATCACATGACTCCTGGACCCTGCAACCGTCATAAATATGAGCCAGTTGCCAAGCATCCGAATTTTGATCACTTGATTATGAGGATACTACAATGGTTGTAACTGTGAAAAACAGTCGTAAGTCACTTTTTTCAGTGTTGTTGTAACTTTGAATGATGTTTAAATGAACTGTTGTAAGTTAAGGACTACCTGTATGTGCCATCAAATTGGTGTCAACCAGAGGTGGTATTCAGCCAATTCTGAACAGTCCTGGAGAATCGGTAGCGGAAATTTTGAGTAGTTCGGAGAACCAGCAAATACCACCTCTGACTGGCCCTGCCCCACCTATTCTCTGCCTCCCAAGTCCCAGCTGATCGGCTGGGTCTTCCTTTGTTGCCCTGCACAGGAGAACGGAGCTGGAAAGCAGGTTAGTGGGATGGGAGGGAATGGATTTTGCAGTAATCTTCCTCTAGGAGTGGAGAGGGAATGAGGATTTTACAGTATCCTTCCCCTGCCACACCCACCAAGCCACGACCACCAAGCCACGCCTACAGAACCGGTAGTAAAAAGTTATGAATCCCACCACTGGTGTCAACCACATAGATTTTCTCCATGACCTTCTGTCCCTAATCTAGTTCTCTGGTTCTTCCAATGGCGCAACTACCACCAGTGTAACTGAGTCCATTTATCTTATTGTTGATCATCCTCATCTCTTTCCTTCTACCTTTCCTGGTATTATAACTTTCCCCAGAGGACTCAACCTTCACATAATGTGTCTGAAGTAGGTTAATTTGAGCTGGTCACTTCTGCCTGGGGTGAGAACTCTGGGTTGCTTTGTTTGATGATCCATTAGTTTGTTTTCTTGGTTCGCTGTGGCTTTCTCAGGAGGCCTCTGCCACACGAACACTTAAAAGTGTCAATACTTTACACCCTGCTTCTTCAAAGTCAGAGGATTCCATTTTAGCTGTTGTGAAATAACCATGGGAGAAAATGCTTGGGGATATAAGGAGGTCTGTTTGTTTTCTTGACAGGACTCTATAGTGTAGAAGACATGGCTGCTCTGGGAGCCACCCTGGGGACTTTACTGGCAATTGCACTAGCCTTGCTTGCACTGATCTCCTACAAGTATTACAAATTAAAAAAAAAACTTGAAAAAGAGAATTCACCGGTAAGTTGGTCTTCTTCCTCTATTTCAGGAAGCGGGTTTTTTTAAATAATAATAATAATAAAAAAGAACAAATCCTGTGGAGTTTATAAGAACGTTTAGGTTGTATCAATTTGCAAAGTTGTAATTATGGCAGGAAAGGGACGTGGTGGCTCAGTTGCTAAGAAGCTGGACTTGTCAATCAGAAAGGTCAGCAGTTTGGCAGTTCAAACCCCTAGCGCCGTGTAATGGAGTGAGCTCTCGTTACTTGTCACAGCTTCTGCCAACCTAGCAGTTGAAAAGTATGTAAAAATGCAAGTAGAAAAATAGGGACCACTTTGGTGGGAAGTTAACAGCATTCCGTGTGCCTTCTGTGTTTATTAACGCTGGCCACATAACTACGGAGATGTCATCGGACAGCGCTGGGTCTTCGGCTTTGTAATGGAGAGTTTGCTTTGCCCCCTAGAGTCAGGAATGACTAGCATGTATGTGGGAGGGGAACATTTACCTTTAATTATGGCAAAACAGCATTGCCAATGAAGAAATTAGCTGGAAATTGCAGATAGTATGATTCCAATAAATCTTGAAAGGCAACGGGACACCGGCAATTCCCTTACCTCAGAAATAACCCAGTTATATAACTATGAAGGGAACAGATCAAATAAAGTAATTTCTAAGGTGATTAGTTGTCTTATGTGATCATCAGTTTACCTTTGCAGTATTGAACAGACATTTGTCTCTCTTTTGCAGCTTGCAAAAAGCTTTTCTAATACCAACTTCCAGGACGACGAGAACTCTAACTCAGATGGAAATGACGATGAATCACCTGCAAGCCTTATGTCCAAGAGTTATGCAGAGAAGGAACCAGAAAACAAGAAAACACAGTCAACTCATAAAGCAATCCAGGAAGAAATTGATATAAACAGTGAAAAGGAAGTGAGATCCATCCTCACAAAGGACAGGAAAATGGAAGATGATGGCTACAAGGCAGTGTGGTTTAAAGATGATGTTACAGAAGCTGAGAATGATGATGTGATGGTTGAAGAGGACAGTGACCTAGAGCAGAACATGTCTGGGAGTGAGAGTGACACTTCTGCTGAGAATGATGACAACAATGTTGATACCGATAGTGGCAGAGGGGACAGCGATGTAAATATTAGAGTGAGAAGTGCGCAGGTTTTTGATACGAATCCTTCTGCCAGCCGATCGCTTGAAGAAGCAGAAGAACGAGACGACGCTTTGTAAAAGAAAGCAGCTTTTCAAAGATATTGTAAGAAGATCGGATTTGGAGAAGGATTTGCCAGGGAAGTAGGGTTCTATGCCCATTTGCTTAACTGAAGGATTATCACAGGATCCAATCTGGAGTGATCACTGGGACCAGAGGTTTAGTCTGGTCTGAGGAAGAGCTCCCAGCATGAGCCCAAAAGCTCAGAAAACTGAACCTCTGGTCCCAGTGACTGACCCAGTTTGCATCCTGCAACATTATCCTGGAACACGTACATTTGCCTTTTTTCAGAGCATTATTGTAAAGCAAAAGTAACTTTTTTTTAGTGTTTTAGTATTACTTATGAGTTTGTACCTGATGTTTATTTGCATTAGAACAGCCACTGGGGCGCACAGAGTCTCCCAGACTGGGCTGGATTCCATCTTCAGTCAGCAACAGGAAGCATGACCAAAGGGATCCAGTCTCAGAAAAATAAAGGATTTGTAAGATTATGATTCTAAGTGTATTCATCTGGGGGGCAAAACCTGTCTAGGATTGAGATTTATTTTTGAACAGATAGAATTGCTGTAGAGTTGCTTTTTAAATCAATGCAGTTCTTTTTTCTTCTTGAATTTGTGCATAATTTGTGTTTGCTAACAATTGCCTGTGAGGAAGTTATACAAAACCTTCCCAACATTACAAAAAGCCAAAGCCAGATCCTATTAACATCCACAGTTACACAAAGTTGTTCTCAATTCCGGCAATAAAAAAAGCATGGTGAGAAAAATAGCATGTTACCACTTCAATAGGCACATTTTAGCATAATAACTTTTCAAGGGTGACATGATCATACGCTGTGATACATCTATATGTATTAAATCAACAATGTTATTTATTTATTTAGTCCATGGCAACCAACAATAGTTAAATAATGTAAGTAAGAAATACAGCAAAAATTTATGGAAATGTCAAAGAAAAATATTTTCCTTAGAGTAGCTCTTCAAGTAACAGTTATTAATAAAAGGAAATGTTTTTTTTAAAGTGGGTGAATAATCAGTTCTCCATATTTTTTTGCAACTTATTTAAGAGACATTTGAAAAAGATAGAAAAATTGGAAATCTGTCCTTAGTTTGATGCAGCAGCAAGAAAAATATGAGAATACAGTAGACAAAGAAAAATTCTAGCCCTAAAAAAGTGGATAAGTAATATGTTTCAGCAGAAAATTCAAGGATGACAAGAAATGTGTTTCAACAAAGGAGCTTGAGAAATCACTAATGTATTTTCTGGAAAGTGGATCAGAGACGTTAGATACAGTGAGACAAAATATATTAACATTTAAGAATGTTAATTATTTAGACTTTTTGTGATAATTGCATAGTGCATAGTGAAAATATTATCTTGAAAGCACTTTTAAAGAAATGATGTCTATTTCAGATCTACAGCAATACATTAAAGCACTTTATAAGATATAAAATATGTACAAAAGATTTTAGATGCTGATTATAACATACAGTTCCTCTACTTGATGCTATCTTCTAATGCAGCATAAACATCAGTCTAATTCTTGAAGTCTCATTCATTGCATTCATGCATGCATGCACACATACCGTGTTTCCCCGAAAATAAGACCTACCCCGAAAGTAAGACCTAGCACTATTTTCTAAACCTGCCCTAATATAAGACCTACCCCGAAAATAAGACCTAGTGCAAATCTCCAGTTCCAGGAAGACTTTTCAGGGAGCAACCGTGCACCCGTGAAACACCCCCCCCTACACACTCACACCCACTATTTGGCAGCATAAATATATAAGACCTACCCCGAAAATAAGACCTAGTGTGTTTTTGGGAGCCAAAAAAAATATAAGACAGTGTCTTATTTTCGGGGAAACACGGTATATACATTTACAGTTTAATCAGTTTAATTATGACCGTCTTGAAATCTTCATCTCAATCCTGCATTAGCAAACATGGGTGAGATAAATGGGAATATCAGGTGTTCCATTTGTGACAGGTAGTCCTCGATTTACAACCATAATTGAGCCCAAGTATTCTGATGTTAAGTGAGATATTTGTTAAGTGAGTTTTGCCCCATTTCATGACCTTTCTTGCCATGGTTGTTAGATGAATCACCACAGTTGATTAGTGAGTAACATAGTTGTTAAGTGAATCTGGATTCCCTGTTGATTTTACTTGTCAAAAGTTTGCAAAAGCTGATCATATGACCTTGGGACACAGCAATGGTCATAAGTATGAGTCAGTTGCCAAGCATCTGAATGTTGATCACATGATCATGGGGATGCTAAAAAAGTCGTAAGTGTGAAAAATGGTCATAAGTCCCTTTTTTGGTGCCTTTGTAACTTTGAACAGTCATTAAATGAACTGTTGTAAGTCAAGGACTACCTGTAAAATCTCAGGGGTCAGCAGGATAGGAATCATGCAAATGAAATGGTCTTGATCCAATGTATTTTAGGGGCCACAGTGCTCCCTGTCAGAATGCCTTTCATCAGGTTCCGGGTTGAGCCTTCTCGAGAACAGGCGGCGGTTTGTGATCGTCCACGACCGCAGCCTGGCTCTTGCGTTGGAGAGCCCCGATCCTGCAAGGTTCGGGGCTGAAGCTGCCTCGAGGGCGGCGGAGAAAGGGAAATCTGCCAGCCAGAGTGAGGGGAGCCGATCTCCCCTTTTGGGTCTGGTCTTTTCCCTCTGAAGACGTCAAGAAGTGGTGGTCAAAAATGGCCACCTCAAGAGAAGGTCTCAATGGGATTAAGATTGGTGCAGGAGGAAAGAGAGAAGTCGACAGCAGAGGAACCGGAGTATCGGATGGTAAGATCAAGGCACCCCGGATTAAGATAAAGATGAGTTTTTAAAAAAGAAACAGAAGCAGCGCAGTTCCAAGTGAAGGAAAAATAAGTAAAATATTTTTGACAGCTATAAGGGCTTCGAACCGGAAAGGGAGAAGCCAGCGTAAGAACTTAAGTTTGGGGCTCGGAAAACTTTGAATATCAAAATAAAAGGAAAGGGTTAAGACTCTGTGCAGAAAGTGCCACTTTGTGGAGAAAAATTGGAAGCTAAAGGAGAAAGAAACTATCTTGTTCCTTTGTGGATTGGAGTTGTTACATTTTAAAGAGACGCAAGACTCATAGAAAGTGAAAGCTTGAATACACAAAGACGGACTACCGGACTAATTGGTGATATTGATATAGACTCTGGACCTGGGTTAGGATCATAGAAAATTTAAAGAAGAAGAAATAAGGAAAATAAAAATTTTGGTGGCCATCCAAAGAATCAAAAATGGAGGTCCTTTTTGTAATATTGAGTATGAATAATGAGGGGTAGGCACTGTGATTTTTGACCGACCGACATACTTGAAATTGATATGGATCTATGCGTTGTATGTTTGTTTGTTATGTTTGTGTTTTTGGAAAAATAAAACTTTTTATAAAAAAAAATGGAGTTTAAAAGTATGAAAGAACTGCTACAGGAAGTGATTGAACTAACTTGGCTTGTTGCAGAAAACATGGGCATTCAAATGCTGAATAAAGAAGAAGAAGGAGCCTTGGAAAGGGAGGAGCCAGCACAAGAGAAAGCCATCTTAAAAAGACAATTAATACAAAGATTAATACAAATAAAAGGGAAAGGAAGGGTGGCTAAAAAAACGGAACCTAAGAAAGTACCTAAAAGGGGAACATTTATGAAATTAAGCATGTTAGAAAGGTTCAGAAGGAAAGGGAACAGAAAGGTAAAGAGAGAGAGATTTAAACTGGATAGAGAAGGGGAGAGCAGGATGAAAGGAGGAGAAGGAGTCAACAAGCGAAAGCCATTTTAAGAAGACAATTAACACAAAGATTAATACAAATAAAAGGAAAGGAAGGATGGTCAAAAATGAAATTTAAGAAGGTAATTAAAAAGGGGAACATTTATGAAATTAGGCATGTTAGAAAGGTCAGAAGGATAGAGAGCAGAAAGGTAAAAGAGAGAGGGATTCAAACTGGATAGAGAAGGGGATAGCGGATAAAAGAGAGGAGAAGGAACAAGAAACAAGAACAAAAGATAGAGAGACACGGAATTACATAATAAAGAAAGAAACTTGTTTGCATAGAGATAATGGCTAATGTATTAAAAGGGGGTTCTGCATGAAGAAATGGTAATAAGAATATATTGTAATTATAAAAGTGTAAAACAGTAGGGGTTACTGACAATTTTTACTGGTAAAAGGTCACATTTTTATTTCTTATTTACAAAAGAAAGGTAAATGATGATTAGATAAATTGAATTAATTGAAATGATTTTAGAAAATGCCTAAAAATGAGATTTGTCAATAACCAAGATTAGTTATTTTTATTATTATCTTGGAATCATAAATAAATCTTAGGGGGGATATGTATTGCAGAACCCGACTGATTAGAGATATATTGTAAGGGAGCTTTTCTTTTCTCCTTTTTCTTTTTCTTTTTTCTCTATCTTTTGTTTTAAAGGGAATGATTATGATTATGCTACTATATTAACCACTGAGGTGTCACTTTCAAAGTAGTAAAAGGGGGGAAAGTCTAGGGTTTTTTTTTTCTTATTCTTTTTAGTGTTAAAATTTGTACTGATTTAGAATTATGGAGAGAATATGTGATGAAAGGGCAAATCTGACGGACAAAAGAATTTTGTAAATGATAAAAGAGTATTAACAATGTGAAGATAATTAAAGGATAGATATGGATGAACTTTATCTTTAATATGATGGGCAAATATATTGTTATTTGTAAGATTTATAAATGAAGTTTTTAAAATATATATATATATTTGCAATTAACTCGAAATGAACTGGGGGTTATACAGATTGAGATTAAGATTTGAGATTAGGATTAATTTCTTTGACCCTTTGTCTGCTAAAATGGAATAGAAGTGAAGTTAAATGTTTAAAATGAATATAGATCTACTGTCATATTTGCATGTAAAAGTGATGACCCGGGAACATGCTGTCTACTGAAAAGAGCTGTTTTAAAAAATTGTTAAAAATTGAATAAAATTTGTTTAAAAAAAAAAAGAATGCCTTTCATCAGATGAAAGTTATGATCCTTGCATTCATTGAAGTCCTATGGAATGGTGAGAAAAGTTAAATTAATAGGTGAGACATGCCGAAACAGGATCACAATTTTTTTATAAACAAGTTTTATTTCAATTTTCCACATTTTAAAAATGTCTCTTTTTAGTGAACAGCATGATTCCAGCTTTCCACAATTACATACAAATATGATCATAGTTACATTTTTTTAAATTACATTTATATGCCGCCCTTCTCCGGAGACTCAGGGCGGTTTACAATGTTTGGAGCACAACCCAATGCGCTTAGCAATAGCCTTCCTTCCATTGTATATGCCTGCTTATTACTAAGCGGCATTTTTACAAGATCAGCTAATTGCCCCCAACAATCTTGGGTCCTCAATTTACCTACCCCGAGAGGATGGAAGGCTGAGTCAACCTTGAGCCTGGTGGGATTCGAGCCTGCACTAATTGCAGGTAGCTGGAGCTAAGTGCTAGGCGTTTAACAGCCTGCACCACCAAGGCTCTTATCTTTTACATTCAACTTCCTATCTTACCAACACTTTTACATATTTTCTATTTATTATATTTTTCAAAAAACTTTTCTCTTATTTAAATCACAAATAATTCTCATATCTTCACAATACAGAGTCATAATTTTTAACTTTTATCTGCCTTAATGATATTCCTGGATAGAACTGTTTTTTGGAATCTGCATACATGTAGGCGTGAACATGCTAGTATTTCCATTTTCTGGAGGTACTATTAATCATGATTTTCCGGAGTTGCTATTACCATTGTTACAAAATATTTCAATGCACCATATAATTCTCAAGCTGTGCAATTCATTGGGATTTTTTCCCATGTAACCTTTGCTTCCTTGTGGAGCATTTAGTGATTACAAAAGAGGTCATGATTGAAACTTTGAATGCTTTACTTGCTGTCTTGTTAATAACCTTCTTTTATTCATTCCAAAGTGCACTGGGCTGTCAGCTAAATGTCATATAAGGGAAGGCAATTCCTTGAAGATATTCTTTCCTTAGGAACAGACTGTTGCTCTCATTTACTTTAACCAATGTCAATCAATACCCCAGTTCCAAAGCAAAGACAGAAAGCAAACTAATTGGAAATTGATGAAGCTTGAAACACTACAATGCAACAGAGAATATGTTTCTAGTGGGGTCATAAACACAATGGAACAGGTAGTTATGACAATAGTTCCAGTGCTATTGCCTCTGTGAAAACATCAAGAGGTGCACAGATTGGATCAAGAATAGTCATTTTAGCATTGTACGTTGCCAACTGACCTTAGATGTCAGCAGTGTAAGTATAATAAATACATAATAACAGTAAATTATTCTTAGTGAGTTTACTTGGCAGTTGACAATTTGACAATTATTTGGAATCTCTACCTAAGGCAATGCTGGTAGTTAATGAGTGTGCTGTTGCTCCCATCCTTGGGAATGTATACTGTATGAAAATACATTACTGTTTTGAATGCTGTCATACTCTATAACTTTCAGTGAAGAAGATTTTTTCCTGCCATACACACGGGGAGGGGGGGAATAATTTAACAATTTGCTCCTAACTTTAAAGTTTGCAAGATACTCATCTTCTTTCTAAAAGGAAATGGGCTCTGCAAAATGTTGTGTGCAGCCTGACCCATCAGTGACAGTTAACTGTACATCCAGCATGGTTATAGAAAATGTGAATTTGATTCTGTCAGAGAAACTGAACTCAAAACAGTGAGAAGATGGATTTGAGGAAATTTGGTCTCCTTTTATTTCGTTTTATTTCCAATAGGAAATTATTCTTATTCATTTTACAACTTAGGTCCATTAAGATGACTTTTTAACATCTCAGCCAACACTTTGAAGGGCTTTTTTTTCATTTTTGGATGGACAAGTTTAATTCACCTTGTGTGTTTGAATGTTTCTTTTTTCTGACAATAAATAATTTTATAATCTTATGTTTTAAAGATAACACAAATTAATAGTTCACATGAGTATTGGGGTTTTAATTTTTTCTTTAATGAAACATGCATTAGGTTCTCAAGTTAAACTACAGAGTTTCTACAGAGGTTCTCAAGTTAAACTACAGAGTTATTTTCTATCTAATTTACAAAGAGCTGAGTTGAAAGTTAACCCAAAGAATGTTTCAATCTTATTATGTATAAATAATTTTGACACTTAAGGAGAGGAGAGGCACCTGCTGGTTGAAAGAGGGATTTTCTTTTGCTGCCAATATTAATATTCCTACAACTCAACAGAGCAACGTGGGGAAGGTTGCTTATGCTGCTTTCAAAATTATATTTCTGAAGTACAGGTGAATTCTTAATTTTATACTCAAAACCACTAAAAACACTGCATCTTTCACAGGCTGAGCCAAAGGTTCATCTGTCTGGACTTCTGTTTGAAAATAACAGGATAATTATCTGAGCTCACAATTTAGACATGGGCAGATAAGCACGTTGGTTTCTAGGGTAACAAGGATCAAAAACAGATGCCAACCAAAAGCAGGAGTAGATACACCCCAGTATGTTATAAAATACTATATATGATGGCATCAGGAAATTGGGATGGACTCTATATCAGGGGTCTTCAAACTTGACAGCTTTAAGACTTGTGGACTTCAACTCCCAGAATTCCTCCTGCAGTCATGTTAGCTCAGGAATTCTGGGAGTTGAAGTCCACAAGTCTTAAACTTGCCAAGTTTGAAGACCCTTGCGCTATATAGAGTTACAGCAATGATTTTTGTCTAGTGTTAAAATGATTAAGTTACGCAAAATAACATTTATCATTACCCGCTGAAGATTTTTATTTGTATCAAGCTATACTGCTGCGAGTTGCAGTCAAATAGAAGCAGAAACAGGAAACAGCCATTCCCAAAGAACAATTTCAATATTCAGAATATTTGTTTTTACATTTTATAGGAAATAAATATTGTGTTTCAAGGGAAATAGTTCAACAGGATATTTTTAAAATAATGCCACAAGTCATACACAACCTGACATTCATCAAATCTTGGGAACGTTAGTGTTACTACTTTGCATTGATAGTTTAACTGCACTGACTCCATTCCTTATTGTTTGAATATTGGACACATTACTTTCTGAGGACATTGCCAGTAGATGGTGCTCTTCAGTTGTCTGTCTCTTACAAAGGTTTAAATCCTGACTTCCTGATTTATAAACTTTAGAGTTGCAAAGAGAGAACTCACAAAGGGGCTGAAGGTAAAAGGCAAAGAGGTCATTTTCCTATTCTTCCCACAATATCTGAGCCCAAAACTCTATTCTGAAGGACTGTGGACCATCCAAAAAAATATTGTGAGGCGCCATGTGTTATGTATGTAGGTTTGAATGTTATTGGTTTATTTGAACTGTTCTTGTAAAATGTCAAATGGTATTGGTTTAAATAGTGCGGGAAGAAACCCTGCACTCCCATTGGCTGGCAACTACGGCTGCAGGCTATAAGAGGCAGCCGTAGCCCAGCCAACTCGGGTCCATTTGAGCTGTAGTCACTGAATAAACTCTTCACTGAAACTCTTTGCGGCTGACTCTTCATGCAAACTTAACACCATGGGACTGAGAAAGAGCAACTGAACCATAAAAAGTTTATCTGTTCTCCACTCCCCCTCCTCTCACCATGGGAAGATTATGATTCATCCTGGGTTCTTTCACTAATGGAAGAAACTCTTGCCCTGACAGAAAATCTCCGTTGGTGCCAGCCAACCGAAAGTTTACAACACATTTTTCAAAGCAGTAAGTATACACAATTGCAGAAAATCATTTGTGCTGCTGTTTCACCACAAAGTAGCTCTAGAGGAGAATCTAGGAACAAGGGCCAATGTTTGCACTCTGGATTTTCAACTATTACATTAATCTGATGATTGCCTAAGTTTGTTGGATGAGAATAATTGGTATTCTGACTTCGTTTTTCAACTGCAAGTGGTATGGCTGTGAAAAACCTGCAGGTCCAGTTCTTACATCAGTGGCTATAACTGGGAATGTTATTTCTATACTTGTGAAACATATGAGAAATCTGACAGAACTTGCACACTATTGGCTGAACAATGTTGACTCAATGGAAAAAGCTCCATGTTGGGAAGTTTGGCATGTTGTGCCTTCTGTGGTTAAGTAATCCTATATACACTCCCAGTTTCTACACCGTTCCTTTGCATTTCTGGCTTTTCTGTTAATACCATGCCACCACTGGCTCAAAATGCCATACTGTATACAATATACTATAATCAAAATAAGCACATGCTTTGAAAAAGTGTTTTTCCCGGTGAGACCCGTCTATTAGGGCAACCTGGTCTGCCCAAATATGGGACAGACCATACATACTGCTTCTGCTTTCGCCTCTCAGCCCCAATGCAGGGGCCTTCGCAGGCAGTCACTTCCACGACAAACTATTTCATGTTACATTTGTCTTTATCGGTAACTTTAAATTTAACACACATGCTTTGAACATCTTTCAGTAAGTGAGTTTCCCTTGAGGTTTGTTTTCTTTTTTAAATCCCTTTCACCCCTATGGGTAGTATGCGACTTCCTTAGCCTCTATCAGAGGCCTGGAATTCTGTGGGGATTCTGTGCAGTATCTTAGTTGTTCCTAGCATTGCACTCTTCTGGACAAAGTGCACTGATGTTGTTCCTAGGATCTGTGGGAGCCACTCGCCCAGCTCAGTGTTGCAATTCTAAGTGTTCCTACCACAATAGACTACTTTGGCCTTTACTTTTCACATCCTCTCTAGTTCTCCCTTCAGGTCCTGGTATTTCTCCAGCTTCTCATACTCCTTTATAATGTTACTCTCACTTAGCATCTGTACCTTGATCAAAACTGCTATTTCCTGGTCCTTCTCTACTACCACAATTTCTAGTTCATTGGCCAGTACTTGCCTGTCTGAATCTGAAAGTCCCACAGGATTTTGGTTCCTATTACACGCCACAATCTTCTGTGGAATCTACCATTTGGACTTGGAAAAGTCTCATACACTGTGCAGATATTTCTATACACAATGCCAGCTATTTGATTGTGCTGTTCAGTGCATATTATTCTAGCCTGGATTATTCTACACACTCCTCTACTCGTTGCAGAATACCTTATGCCACTAGACTTGAAATTCTAGACCTAGAAAACCTAGAACTACGCTGCCTTCGATCTGATCTAAATATAATATATAAAATCATACATTGCAATGTCCTACCTGTCAATGACTACTTCAGCTTCAACCATAACAATACAAGAGCACACAATAGATACAAACTCAAGGTAAACCGCACCAAACTCGATGGCAGGAAATACAATTTCAGCAACAAAGTGGTCAATGTCTGGAATACTCTACCTGACTCTGTGGTTTCTTCCCCAAACCCCAAAAACTTTAACCTTAGACTCTCTACTATTGACCTCACCCCTTTCCTAAGAGGTCTGTAGGGGGCATGCATAAGCGAACCAACGTGCCTACTGTCCCTGTCCTATTGTTTCTTTTATTGATTCTTTTATTGTTTCTTTTGTTTTTCTTATATGTATTCATTTCATGTTTTCATAACTATGTTTACCCTTATACTTATTATCTTGTAAGCAATTGACAAATCAAATAAATAAATAAATCTTATACACTACCACTATACTGTATGTTAGACTGTCTCTGAGGCATCTCTGCACAGACTGAACCCTGGACTGCCACAAAGAGGAGGGGGTCAGTTTATTTTCCAAAGCACCAGAGAGCAGGATAAGAAATAATGGTCGGAAACTAATCAAGGAGAAGCAACATGGAATTAAGGAGAAACTTCCTGGCAGCTAGGACAATTAACCAGCGGAACAGAAGTTGCCTTCAGAAGTTGTGGGTGCTTCATCACTGAAGGTTTTTAAGAAGAGACTGGACAGTCACTTGTCTGAAATGGTATAAGGTCTCCTGCTTGAGGGGTCTGAACTAGAAGACCTCCATGGTCCCTTCCAGCTCTATTCTGATTGAACCAGTATCTATGGATCTGGTGCTCGGTGCCTGTTCTTGTGCTGCTTTGGTATCAATGCCTTTAGATACCTTACAGTTGCCACTGGATGCTATCATCTTAAGGGAAAAAACACAACTGAAACATGGTCTGGGAATGAGATTAAACACGACATTGTGACATCATGGCAGGAAAAAAATATGTCATGATCATGTTTTTGTTGCATTAGGTACATTTGGGCAAAGGTGACCCTTAAAACTAAATTCCATTCTTTTGCCACTGTATCAACTTCAGTGGGGTTTTATCCTGGAAACCCCTTGACATATACATCATAATTAAAAGATGGCAATGGATATGGGAAATGTATGAATTGCTTTGAGCATTATTTCTACAAATAATAGCAATAAATTGCAATCCTAGAGAGTGACCTTACAGTATTTCTATGATGCTTTCTGGACTTATTTTCCATCATGATCAAAGTCTATTTGTAAGATGGGAGGACCATGTTATCCTCTTGCTCGTGTTTCCCAGCAAGGAGTATTCACATGCCTTCAATATTAAGGGTAAAATATAGCATTATGACTTGTAGTCACTGGCATTTTGAGCTTTACTCATGAAGCATTACCATCTTATGGTAAGCTAGCTCTATACCCATGCTCCGCTACAAAACTATGTGGCTTAGTTTTTGGGGAGGAAAATAAGGGTGGGGGATTCTGCCTCTCCATCGGTATTCATCTGGCTAGTGTCCTGTCAGTATGTCAGAGAGTTGAGGGCTGTTTGGAAACTGAAACAGTATTTGCTGTGTGAGCAAGGAGACAGCAAGGAGCCTGGGTGTGGCTTAGCTCAACTGTTCTGTACTAAAGCTGACTGATGATCTGAAACTGAAACTGAAACTCCTCTCCTCTGCTTGTGTTTTGCATTTGGAAGAGATTTCTTTTCAGGTGGGGAGGGGGAGTAGAACTCCTTAGCATCAGAGCGTGTTAATAATAATATAGGAAATACTAATGCTCTGATGGTCATTTCGAAAAATCCTTTCTTAGTGAGCATCTAGAAGCCAAGAGGAACATACCTGCCAAATTTCACATTTGTAGGCTTTACGGTTCTGGAGATTTGTGATGATAGGTGAGTGGTATTTCGCTTTTATATATGTAGATGATAGTTTTAATTATGCTCTGCATGAAGAAGTGCTTCCTCTTTTGTGCCCTGAATCTCCTTGTTTCTCTTCCTTGTTATTTTTCATCTGCAAAATAGAATTGAAGAAGATAATTGAAACTGGCATGGTGATAAAGCTGCTTGCTTCTGCATTTTATTACAGAAGGAAAAGAGAAGCGTTGCATCAGACTATCATTGCAGAGCAACTTTATGCTTAGATCAACAGGAAGCTGAGTTTGAAGCAAACGTAACCTATCATAAGGAAGAAGGAAAGCAGGGCCATTCCATCAAGAGTCCTACTGGGGTCACTCCTTTAAGATTAGCAGAGGGACATACTGAACAGTGAATGTCACTTCTATTCATTCCCTTTTGCTGCCAGGTTGCTCTATTCAAGATACGTTGAGTGTGCCGTTTACAGGTAGTCCTCGACTTACAACAGTTCATTTAGTGACCATTCAAAATTACAATGGCATTGAAAACTTCAGCTTTGGGACTCTTTGGAGACAGACCGAAATCTGCAACTGTGCGCAGTTTCGATCTGTGCTCACCACCGTAGTGTCCCGAGCTGGCTGGCTTCGGGACTAAGACACCCCATAGAGGTGATGAAGAGAGGGGAGACCACTAGCAGGGTCAAGGAGAGCCGCATCTCTCCTCCCCAGATGGCTTTTACTCCCTTTCCCGAAGGCAGCTGCAGCGGTGGTCAGAAATGGCCACCTCAAAGAAGAACCCGACCGGACAAGATCGTGCAGGAGGAAGTTGGAAAGAGAAAGTTTGACTGACTGGGCTGAGCAGAGAAAACACCCATTTAAGGTCCCTGGAATTTGAGCAACAAAGAATAATACTATCCCTAAAAAAGACTTTCTAAAGCAGCGAAAGGAAAGTGAAAGGAAAAAGAGTTGTTTTTTCTTCCTCTTTGAAACTGACAGTTCTAATAGACCTTAAACGTTAAGAAGAAGAGATTTGAATAAGAATTGATATTAATCCTCTTTGATATCAATAGGCTATTCTGAGCTGAAAATAAAATGTCAAAGGGATAAAGATTCTTGAATAATCAAAAAGCCTTTTAAAAAGAGAGAAAGAAAGCAGAGGAGGAAAAGAAAAAGAGAGTGGAATTTGGAAAAATGGAGGATACCACCTGGAGCTAAAAAGTATTGAGAGTGAAAGGCTTGAGAAGAGTACATCCTAGCTGCAATCCTGTTACAAGATAACAAAGCCCCTCAAAAGAGAAAGTGAGAAAAGAAGCAAGAAACAACTATAGACTATTGTATGATTCCTGGAATTTTGGCAGTGGATCCTAGTGAAATGGACTAAAATTAATTGGGAGTTGTTTAAAAAACAAAAAACTTTTCAAAATGCCATCACTCCTTAAAGAACTAAAAATGATACTTAAAGAATATAAAGAAGCAGCACAAATGAAAGGAGAGACTTTTTACCCCGCATTTCAATTTATGGAAATGGAAATTTTGAAATATCAAAACCAACAAGAAACATTTACTGAACAATAAGGGTGGGACGAAGAAGAAGCCATCTTTAGTGACCAAGCAGTTTTAAGTGTGGTAAAAAAGAGGAAGGGGGGAAAGGGAGTTAAAACATTAAGATCTGAAGCAACAACCAAAAAAATGTGCAATTTGAGAAGTAATTATAATGCCAGAAAGAAGCAGAAGGGGGGATCTCAGAAGAGAGATTTGGACAGAAAAGGGAACAAAAAAGAGAGGGAAAAGAAGAGTGGTGGTGGTGGTGGAAAAGAAAAGAAGCTATAAAGGATTGGAACAAGATAGAAAGAGACAGGAAAAGTGTACATGGATTAAAGGGATTAATTTATTTAAGAGACACAGACAATGGTTAGAAATTTAATTTAAAAAGAGAATTCTGCAAGGGTACATGAGATAATATTGCTATATTATTAGAAAATGTGTTAGATGTAATGGAATATTTTTTCTTAGTAATTAAATGATGTAAAGTCCCTGGCCCTGATGCTATACCCCCTGATCTGCTAAAATCTAATCCCGAGTGGTGGATTCCTCTCTTAGCAACACTCTTCACTCATATCAATACCTCTGGCAAGATCTCTACCTCCTGGAGCCTAGCAATTATTGTTCCAGTTTTTAAATGAGGAAATAGGAACAACCCAGCTGACTATCGCCCCATAAGCCTGCTCTCCATCATTGGAAAACTGTATGCTAAATATCTCCAATGCAGACTCTTCCCCTGGGTCGAGGAGTCTAACATTATTGGTACTGAACAGATCGGGTTTAAAGCGGGCTGTGCCACACTGGACCACTGTTTTGTCCTAGCGCACCTGGTTGATAAATATACTACCATACCAGGTGGCAAACTTTTTACTGCTTTTATCGATTTAAAGTCAGCATTTGACTAAGTTCCTAGGGGACTGTTGTGGTCAAAACTGCTCAAAAGTTCCATTGACAGACGTCTTTTGTTCCTAATTAGATCCTTGCATAACCAGACCTCTAGCCAGGTCAGGTGTGGCTTGCAGGGAGAACTTTCAAATCCTATCCTGATCAAGAGGAAGTAAGGCAGGGTTGTGTCCTGGCTCCTCTTTTGTTTAAACTATTCTTATCGGACTTGGCCTCTTACATTGGACGTACTGAGTCCCATGCCCCAAAGCTGTCAACTACAAAGATCCCGCTTCTCCTTTATGCTGACGATGCGGTCCTCCTTTCATTGTCAAGGCCAGGTCTGAAAAGATTACTTTCTGCATTTGGGTCTTACTGTGCTGAGAACCACTTGTCCATTAATTATGACAAATCAAAAGTATTGGTGTTCTCTAGAGCCCAGAAATTGTACAACTGGGCTATCAATGGTAATGCTGTTAGGCAGGTTTTCCACTTTAAGTATTTAGGTATTCAATTTCAGAACACCGGTGCTTGGACTAGACATCGAATCCAGGTGCTAAATTCGGCCTCCTGTAGCCACCAGCAGATTTTAAGGTTTTTCTATACCCAAGGAGGCCAGTTTATTCCTTCTGCTCTGCATGTTTACAAAGCCAAAACCTTGGCCCAAACTCTTTACGGAATTCCCATATGGATACGGGGCTTCAAGGATTGTATTGAAAGAACCCAGGCTGTCTTTCTTAGGAAACTTCTGGGTCTTCCTCCTTGTGTTGGTTTTGCTCCGATGTACCTGGAACTGGGCACTTGATCAGTCGAATGCATGGCGTGGATTAACACCTTTAAATGGTGGTTTCGGGTGCTCTTTTTGGCAGTTCCTGGTAGCTACCTCTCCCTGATGTTTACTGACTCTCATATTTCTTGTTGGGAGAGGGAGCTGACTTCACTTGCTAGGTTTTATGGAGGATGCCCTGGGAGATTATGGCCTTAAGGATGCCCAATTTAGGGTAGTCCAACGGCTTGTGGACACTGACTTGCAATATCTAAGAGCCAGAGCTAACAAAACCTGCTCTCCTTTGATCTTCAGCCAATTTAATAATTATGGACTGAGGATGGCTTCTTATTTTTACACTCTTAACTATCCCCAAGTATAGAAGAGCTTTCTCCCTAGCTTGTTTCAACATCTTGCCCTCAGCACTACTGGACGGGCGATTCAAGAGGCTCCCGATTAGTGAGCAGCTATGCCCCGTGATAGAGCTGAGGTTGAAACTGTGGAGCATGTCTTTTTATACTGCCCTATGTATAACTCAGGCGGAACTAAGTTACTGTCTCTCCTTGAAATAGACCCCTCCAGACCCAATGCTAGTAATTTGTTCTTATATTGTCTAGGGGATGGCTCTTCATACATCACTTCTCAGGTTTCCAAATTTTTTTTAAGAGCTGTAACCATCAGAGGAGAACGCTGTAATTCCCCTCAGTCAAAGTTTCTGGTGACCAATTGTTCATGATTTAATATTTTCCATGTTCTTTTTTTATTATACTTGTATTTTGGTCTGTGACCACAAGAAATTTAATAAATCCTTGAAATGATGTAAAGAGGATAAGAGAATAAGGTTTTTAATGATTTAAAAATTTAAAAATTTAAAAGAAACATGAAAGGCTTTAATGTTGTTTTTTAAATATAGTAATAAGTTAATATGAAATACAGATGATCAAAATGAATGATAATTGATGTTATTTGTTAATAAGATGGATATTAATATTAAAGGTGGAGCTGAATTTGAAATAGAAATATGTATTTTATATATATGTATATCTACTTTTTTTTGTTTCTCGTTAAAGAATTTAATGTGTATTTGTAAGGGAACATACCAAGCAGAATTCAGTTGATAGCTATGTTAGAAAATGATTTGTGAAGGTGTACTTTAAGTGTTGAGTAATAATTGAATAGATAATAGTTAAAAGATATAAAGGTGTTTTAACTCCAGCTTTAGCAACTACAGGCCAAAATATGTATAAGGAAAAAGAGTATGAAATTGTAAACAGGACAGATGCGTGTTAAAATATTAAATGGAAAGATATGGAAAACTAGAAAAAGAAACGTAATTGAAATTAGAAAAGAATGGAATAATTAAAAATAAGATTATAGAAAGTAGAAAAATGGAAAAGCTAAATCGTGAAAATGGATATAAGATATGGATTAGAATACATAAGATGAATATGTAATTGAATTTATGTCTGTATGGAGAAGTGACAATCTGTGAGCACACAGTTCTCAAAAAAAGATGTTTTATGTTCTTTATGTATTTGTTTGTCTATGTCTGTCTTCAAAAATAAAAAAAATTATCAAAAAAAATTACAATGGCATTGAAAAAAGTGACTTATGACCGTTTTTCACTCTTACGACCTTTGTAGCAGCCCTAGGTCATGTGATCACCTTTTGCAAACTTTTTGACAAGCAAAATCAATGGGGAAGCCAGATTCACTTAAAAGGCATCTTACTAACTTACCCACTGCAGTGATTCACTTAACAACTGTAGCAAAAAAAAATCATAAAATGGGGCAAAACTCACTTAACAGCAATTAACAATTAACAATTAAGTTGTGATTGTAAGCTGAGGACTGACCCATTGTTTGGTTTTTATTAATCATTATATGACTATAGTTTATTTTACAGCAATCTTTTCCCCACCCAAATCTACACAAATTCATCTACAATTATAGATCTGAATGGGTGTTGTGGTTCACCGGCAGCAGGTGCAGATGGCTGAGGTCTCGGAGAGCGAGGACTCAAATGAGGGGCCTGCGTGTGATGCAGGGATGGGGCCAGGACTATCAGGGAGTGGAATGCTGCCTTTGGAGGTTGTGGAGGCTGGCAGCAGTGATGAAGAGGTCTCTGAGGAACCTGTGCCCAGTGCACATGCGCGCAAGGCTGCTCAAAGGAAAGAGCAGCTGCAGCAGCATGGGTGACTCAGGAGTAAGGCTTCAAGGTAATGGCCCCTCGCTACAGAGATAAAGGCCAGCTGAGAAACAGGAAGGAAAGAAGTTTTTGCACGAAGGAAAGAAGTTTTTGCACTCAAGCCTTGTGGACATTTGGACTCTCTTAGTTTGTGTTTGGAGACTCTTTGTGTTTGAAATATTGCTTGGCAACTTTATCTAGTGTTCTTGGCAGCCTTGGCAAGGCTCGTTCTTATCAGAGACGATTAGTTTGAAATAGCCTTTGAACCGGGAAGGAACGGAATTTGTAAAGAATCATTAAAAGGTTTTGCTGTTACCTCCGTTTCGTGTTTGTTTCCTTGGAACAAGGTTTGGATCAGAACAATGGGGGCAATTGGTTAGGTCCCTGTTTTAACACAGAATAGGCAACTAAATACTGATCAGTTAAGAGATTATGCCGCCAAGAAGAATTCAGAATTAAACATATTACAAAGAACCAGAACAATATAGAAACTGTTTAGAAATGATCACAAAAAAAGTTCACATTCATCTGGAACAGTGTTATGGCCTATTCCTATGTCAATAAATCTTTGGATGCCTGAAATGGGCCCTTCGGACATTTTCATGCATTGAACAACTAAATAATCCTTTGGGCACTGGAGTTGTAGCTCATATTTTATGGCTTGCTTAACTGTGGCTTCTTTAAAGCACAATTGGCTGGATTCATACTATGCACTAAAGTATATAGCACAGTATACAAATTAAAGTGGTGTGGTTCATATAGCATGATAAGCTGAAACCAAGTAAACTGCATTCATGGCTTAATGTAATGTATGGACCAAATCTATTTTTTGACATTTTCCTATTTCCTATTGATTTTATCCTTACCTTGTCTCCAAAGGATAGAGGAATCCTCCTGCATCCTTTATAGCTTGCAAGAACGCAAGGGCTCATCTTCTTCTCCATTGGCTGAGTGCAGACAATATTGATTTCAATTTATCTGCATCACCTGGTAATTGTAGCTCATCAAATGTCTATTTAATGTACAAGAGCAATCTGTGCTTTAGGTCCTCTGACAACTTTAATATCATTTAAACTGTCCATAATGTATGGTAACAAAACTATATGTACAGTAAAATAGGTATGCTATAATTGAACTGTAAAAATCCAAATTTCTATTGGGTTGCAGTAAAGAAATACAGAAGACTTTAATTCTGCTGTCAGCTAGTGGTCATCTGGATTTTTGCAACCTTGAGAAAGCATACCTAGTTAAAAAGTAATATCTTGAGCCTTTAAGGATATGTATATTTAACACCAAGCCTGTTAATGCTCCTGACAGGGCTTTGAGCCAATAATATATTGCTGGGTGGGTGTAGTGCAGATAATGTTGCCACTGTCGCTACCCGCTTCTGAAAAAAATGTTATCACAAAAACTGCATGGACTGTTTTTAACGCATAAAATAAAATTGATCAAAAATTTCACCAGACAGCTAACTCTTTGCATTATGTGTGAAGTAAAATTAATTTTTCAAAAATGCAATGCAAGCTACACATCCAGAAACAAAGGCTGCAATTCACTACTCAGCAAACCACCTTCAACTTGTTTAATTTAAATGGCTGTTAAAGGCACAGAGACAAAAGCTGAGAAGCCTAATGGCTGTGCCACTGTTCAAAAGCAGCAAAAATCTGAATATTGTATACATCTGTGGCATAAGGGAAAATTAAAGGTACTTTGCATGTATAGTAACATATTTATACTTTCAGTTTCTTTTTTATGCAACTATTGGGATCTCCACAGAACAAAAATCTCCCCCTCCCCTGGGAATTTCCTCCCAGGGCTTTCATTAGAAAAACAGGTGGGAGGAAGAGTCAAACTCATATTGCTCGTTCTGTCTAGGTTAAGGCCACTGAAACTGCTTTTTAAAAAAGAACATAAGTATGATTATGTCATTAACAGACCATCTATTTTTACCCTAAATCCATAGAACACAGAAGGCCAAAATTCTGAGCAAACATATAAAGCATTGTGTTTCTATTATCATTCCCCATATATGGCTAACAAGTATCCCATGAGGCCATCTTTCAGGGCTGAAGCTAGCGAGGCTGGAAAGAAGGAGCCAGAGACCAGAACTGACACTATCAATGTCCTCTGAAGGTCCCTTCAACAACCAAGATCAAGAAATATGTTGCCATTGTTAGAAGTTAAAATCCACCCATCTCCTAGAAAAATGAAATATTTTAGGATATGTTAAAAAGGCAGAATATTTCCCTAAAAGTGAAGTAGAAACTCAAAGAGGCAGAAACTCAGCCCCCACCACCTTTGTTAATGGACCATTAAGGCCTGGGCCAGACTATTCTACCTAACAAAGATCTACCTACTTCAGGCAGAGCCATTTAATTGCCCTTCATTGCATCACCCACCAAGTTTTAACCAAACTTAGCACACAGACAACCTAGCACACAGGTTAAACTTAGCACACAGACAACCAAAGCTAGCTATAACCTCTGACAGCAACCAATCAGGATACTCTTCCTGAGGCCCAGGAAGTTCAAAGCCAGAGAGGGTATAAAACCCAGGGACTCTCAGCATCTCTTCCCTTTTCTTTGCCCAAGAGCTCCAAGGCATGTGATCCTGTCCACCATTAAACCATCTTTCCAAACAGCCTCCATGAATCCAGTGTCTTTTTCCCCACTTGGAACTGAACCCAGAAGGATATTTCTTCCAACACAGAGCAGAGAAAGAGATAGAAGATATGAATTCTAGGTCTCCTATAACTATAACTTGGAAGATCCTGCAATAGTTATTTCCTTAATTATTAGAGTTTCTAAGCTAATAACATATCTATCCAGGCTCTGTCTGTGAGTCTTCAGTTGCAAGGTCTTGCATATGTAAGTTATGTTTCTAATCTACAGGATACTGGTCCAGGCCCTGGGTGAAATTCTGATGCATCTCTGTATAAAGAGTTTGATATCTTATGCATGCCTCAAACTTTTTAAATAAAAAAACCCCACAGGTTTTTATTGAGCGAGGAATAACCACCCTACATGGTTTTTTATTAGAAGATATTTGGCAAAGGTACAAATTTCAGGTAAGTTTCACTTCCTGATCAGATAAGTTTCATTCTACTGGTAGGACATACTTCATTTTCCAGTTCCACATTCAAGTTTAAAATGTCTTCAGTGTGTTCCGCAACAGCCAATGGAAATTAGTTAATACTTCCATGTATTTTTGTAATCCTGTGTCCTTTGATAACAAAACTTAAAAGAAACTAATTATTAATTCATCAAGGGAATGGAGGCAAAATTCACATGTATCCATGTCAAAATGGTTCACACCAAGAACAGGATCTCATAGACAGGCAGGCAGACAGACAGACAGACAGACAGACAGACAGACAGACAGACAATAATTACTGCTTTTTAAGAAACGAGAATTTTGCAAGCTGTGGTTTCTTTTCCTCAGAGGGCAAACTGGACCTGCCACAACTTCTCCTTCTCCTAAACATTAAAAGCCTGTGATTTCTTTGAGTCCGATCACAAAACCCATTAGAAATTTTTTTTTATGGTCATGAGGTAAACCAGCCCAGATGCATTCTGGGAGCCCTC
Organism: Naja naja; assembly: GCA_009733165.1. Classification (NCBI taxonomy): domain Eukaryota; kingdom Metazoa; phylum Chordata; class Lepidosauria; order Squamata; family Elapidae; genus Naja; species Naja naja. The sequence continues at coordinate 259,429,374 of CM019148.1, read as the reverse complement.
TGCTCGTTTTGCTGAATGACATCCTAGATTTCAGCCCCCAAACCACTTCCCAAAAGTTACAACCTCAATTTCCTATTATATCTGAATGACATATAGATTTGCTCCGAGATGTCTGTGACACTTTGTTTTCCAGTTTTACACCCGATTTAATTTTTTTTTCAATGTGTTCCTCAACAGGCAAGACTGGTAGATATTAGAGGTGAGAGACAGAATTGGCTATTGGGTGGTTGGGAATTGGCTAATATGGGTTTTAATCGGGCTTCTCCAATCTGGTGCTACCTAGATGTGTTACACTTTATATCCTACCATCCTCAACTCTTTGGGAATATAACCCAATACATCAAGAGCATGGGATGGGCAAGACTAGTTAAAACTAAGCTGCAGTTGCAAACAGTAGGCAGATATACATCTCTGTTTGGCCTATCAGTACTATGGGCCACTCATTATGTTCTGAGTACAGGAACAGATGGCATCACTCTCACCTCCTTTGCAAACATAGCCTCTGACTGTGATTTCCAGCTTCAATTAAAAACTGTGGTTTTCTGACTGCAGCTGTTCTAAGTCCTTTATAGCAGATGGTTTCCAAAGCTTTGTCCTGCTCTAGAAGAACCCCCCCTCACCTCGGCATTGATTGGCTGCAAAGTAAAAGCAGGGGGATCAAATCCTGGCTTTTAATTCATGCATTCACAATCACAACTTTATAAGACCATGGCACCACCACCATTGACAACACAGCTTTTTAGGGCCATTTTCAGGTTGCCTGCATTGTATTTTGCAAATTTGAGAAATCATGCAAGATTTTCTTTTTTTAGATTGGAGGTATGGGACAACTTTTCAGAAATGACTTTTCTATAACTTAGAAGGGTTTCTTCTATCTAATGGACTCACATGTTCTGTCAAAAAAAAGTAAGTTACAATAGTCACAAATTTCCCTCCTTTGTATAACTTTTCCCTCCCTCCTTTTAGGCTGAATACAAAAGAGGAAATTGGGTTTGCTTCTGGTTCCTTTCCACAACATCTGTGATACCACAATCATCTTGCATCTGTGGCCAAATCATAGGCCACCTATCCATTCTAATTTTTTTCTGCCATAAAAGTGTGTTTGCGCTATCCAATATAGCCTCATGGGGCAAGATATCTAGAGATACAGATAGTCCTTGTGTTACAACAGTTCCTTTAGTGCCCAAAGTTACAACAGCTTTGAAAAAAGGGACTTATGACCATTTTTCATACTTATGACTTTTTTAACATTCTGAAGGATACAGTAGAGAATTGATATATATTTGATTATTAATGTTTTGACAGCTGCTAGAATTGTATTTGCGCAAAACTGGAAAAATGACAAAATTCCAATAGAAGAGAAGGTGATAAAGAAAATAACGGAATGTGCAGAAATGAGTAGCTTGACATTTGCCATTAGAGAGCAAGAAGAAAAAGAGTATTATAAAATTTGGAATTTATTTTATCACTGGCTAGATAAGAAAAAAGAGAAATAAAATACATTATAGTATTAATACAATATAACAGTAAAAATAATACAATGTAATGATAGGTTATAATTGGTTATTGTGAAATGAATGGCAATATGAACCAGGTTTTGTAAAAGTTGAGACTTGCTCAAAAAGAATGATGTGAATTTGTAATCATAGTCTAATAATGATTTGATAATAATACGATATCAAGTGGACAGTAGCTTTATACATTATGAAATGTAACATAAAATTAAGAGGGAATGACTGTTCATATTGTAAACAAAAGATATGTACCAACCAACACACTGTACAATGGAAAGAAGATTTTATTATTTGATATTTTGTGTTTTTGTGTTTGTTTATGTTTGTTGTTAAAAATAAAATAAAAAATTATGGACAAACTCACTTAACAAATGTTTCACACAGCAAAATTATTTTTGGGCTCAATTGTGGTCATAACACAAGGACTACCTGTGGTCCTCATTTAGCAACCATTTGAAGTTACAATGGCTCTGAAAAAAGTAACTTATGACTAGTCCCTGCACTTACGACCATCGCACCCCCATTGTCACATGACCAAAATTCAGGTGCTTGGGAACAGGCATGTATTTTACTGAGTTATGTGAACTGTAATGAATTTTCCTTACTTTAACCAGAGAGTGCAAATACTGCAGAAGTATTTTGAGAGCTCAAAATATCATGTCATTAAAGTGTAAGGAGCACCATAATCATACAACGTAATTCCATTTCTTTATTTTGAAAGTAACCACATTTGTAAAAGTCCAACATATTTGTCGACTCTTTTAAAAAAGGAGCAAATCTGAGAAAGACATATTTGTCTGCTAAACAAGAAGAAGGAATTGAATACTTTTCAAAATAAACTCTGAAGTTCTTCACACATAAAAAGGATCCGCAATTTCATTCATCAAGTTAGTTTTTTGCATCTCGTTTCTGCATCTTTAATGGCACTGCTTAATTTCTTCAAACAAGGTAGAGACAGAGCGACTCTATGAACAAGAAACTTAAGTGTGGGTGGTTATTGCTGAACTTTTCAAAATTGTCCGACTATCATCTGATCTGACTACTAACCACAGAAAGGAAAGAATGAAGCCAATACAGCAGAGGGATGGATAGTCCCATTTATGTAAAAACAGAACTCCTCCAAATCACAGAATAATTTGCTCTGAACCCGACAATGATCAAATGCCTTTAAAAAATGCTCTTGCTGCAGTGATGTAACAGTTACTTATTATGCAGAAATAAAATAGGTGGAGATTTTCCAGGCCTGTAATAAATGGAAGCTTTAAGTCATAATTTTGTCTGCTGATGAAAACCCATTGTTGCTTTTTTGTTAGCTTAACAGGATGTGTGAATCTAGCCACTGTCATTGGTAACCCATGATGAATGTTTTAGTGCTGGGTTTCAACATACCAGCTATAATTTAATAGATTACCAACCCAACCAAATTGCAGAAACAGAATCAACAAAAAATTAGCAGTGCTTCCTTCCAATAGTAAATGACTTTTCTGCAAAAAAACTGGGGTGGGTGGGTGGGGAGGAATAGAATTGTACTTTGATAAGAATGAAGGCAATAAATACCCCATGCAGATGAAGGCAATGAATACTTGATGCATATAAAGAAAATGGCATTTTTGTGGTATGCAAAACCAGCACGTTTAAAGGTTTAGGAAGTTATTCATGCAAGTTGGTTTTCTGCAATACATTCAAAGTTACAACAGCACTAAAAAAAAGTGATGTATGACCATTTTTCACACAACCATTGCAGCATCCCCAGGGTCATGTGATCAAAATTCAGACACTTGGCAACTGACTCATATTTACAATGGTTGCAATGTCCTGGAATCATGGGATCACCTTTTGCGACCTCCTGACAGGCAAAGACAATGAGGAAGCCAGATTCACTTAACAACAGTGTTACTAACTAAAAACAACTGCAGTGATTGACTTAACAACTGAGGCAAAAAAAGTTGTAAAATGGAGCAAAATTCAACAAATGTCTCACTCAGCAACACAAATTTGGGGTTCAGTTGTGGTCATAAGTCAAGGACTACCTGTAAAAATTATAAACAGTCTCATGGCATCTTAAAATCTACTGTGATATAGTACATAAATTTTCACCAATTACTATTTATCTGATGGAATGGACTCTCTTCCACAAAAGAACAACTGCAAAATGGAGGCTGTGGAAGTCTCCCCACTCCCTTATCTGGGATGGGTCTAAAGACAATAAAAGGACACCACTGGTAATTTTCAAAACTCCATCTTGTTAACACTTGCACAAAAACCTTTCTGGAATGTCAGAAGGAAGGAAACAAAATCAGCCTAAAGAATCAGATGAGTCTCCTAAAATGCAGGATTTGATCTCAATTCCACACCACACATTGCCCCAACATGGTTCCTATCACTCTCTGGACCTCTTGGCTCAATACGATAGAAGTTGTACTGTTGACTTACGACAGTGGAGCCCAAAATTTCTGTTGTTAAGCAAGACATTTGTTAAGTGAGCTTCGCCCCATTTTACCTTTCTTACCATGGTTGAAAAGTGAATCACCGCAGTTGTTAGGAAGAAGGTTGTTAAGTGAATCAAGGTTCCCCATTGGCTTTGCTTGTCAGTCTCAAAAAGGGAATCATGTGACCCTCAAGACACTGCAACCATGGTAAAGATGAACCAGTTGTCAAGCATCTGAATTTTGATCATGTGCCCATGGGGATGCTGTATGGGATATAATTGTGAAAAACGGCCTTAAGTCACTTTTTTTTAGTGTCCTCACTTTGAACTGTCACTAAACGGAACTGTTGTAGGTCAAAAGACTATCTGTTATCTAACACGGCTGCAGGGCACTCGTTTGGGGAAGGTCGAACACCTGGAAAGCCTCGAACTTTCTCTTCTTACGCACACTGTTCAAAAAAAGGAATTCTAACTGCAGTTTCGCTTCCTTATATATATACTTCTTTTCCAGAGGAAACCCAGCTGGCGAATGAAAGCTTAGCTTCTTGAAAAGCCGGGCCATTTTAGTGTGATCGCCCCCGACTGGGCTAGAGTGCGGAGATGGGAAAGGAAACTTAAACTTTCACGAAGGTCACGTGGTTTCCAGGAACAGCAGGGACCAGAGCCAAAGGCAGCCCGACCTCTTGGCAGCGATGGAGGCAAGCAAAAGGAATGCTCCCCCGCCCACTCGCCAGGAGAGGGCCCATTCGAAAGGTGGATCTCGGTGATTGGCTGTCATCGGCCAATGAAATTGCCCTCCGATTCGTAATATAAACATCGTGCAGAGGCAAGAGATTGTGGTGGTTTTCGCATTCTTCTCTGTCGCGCCGTGGGAGCTCTTTGCTAGTGAAAAAAAGGTAATGAGTTGTCCTTTTTCATTCCAGTGGCTTTAACTCGTAGAAGGGAGTGTCTGGTTGTTTGTAACCTTCAACTGGTTGTTTCAGTCGTTGCCATACGATGCACTGATTGAATTGACATATTTCAGATCGGCTAATTTACAGAATGCATCCAAAATCCAGGATCTATGACCACTGTGGGGTTAAAATTTGGCAGTTGTGTGGCCACTTCACTGCTGTTGCAGCCAGCTGTGATGTGATTGTCATTTCCAATGCTCTCTGCCAGCTTCTTTACAAGTCAGTGAGGAAGTTACTCCTGCTCTCACTCTTCTTTTGCCTGCCAGTAATCATTCTGTTTCTCTATTTAGGTAAGGGAATACCTTTGAAACGGTAATCCAACAGGGCACAGGTGGTTTAGGTAGGAGAGCACAAGGTAAAATTTCCTGATTTCATTGTTTGATCCCTTTCTGTAGTTTTGGATGTTGAGAGAGGGAGGTGATGAAATATTACATCATGCAGAGGATGTTATGAATCATAGCTATTTTCCCTATAGCAATGACTCTGTATAGTGGGTTTGGGCTGAGGGAGGATGTATCTGGCCCACAGTCACCCAGCCAGTTTTGTATGTCCAGGGCTGGACTAGGATTCACAATCTCCTGGCTTCAAGCACCAAGTATGCTTTGGCACCATTATAATATGTTGCAGATGATGTCTGCATTCACTGTTTGAACAAGTGTAGCACAGATTGACAAAAAAAGATTGGTGATTCCTAATTTTATTTTTCTCCCCTTCCCCTAAATATCACCAGATCAAGGGTAATCACACCTTAGCAGAGAATAACATAGGAAAGGAAAGAGGAATAAGCAAATTGTGACAGATTGGTAGACCCGTAGTTGCAAAACCTGTTCCCAACCGTATACAAGTATTTTGTATGGCTAAATTCAAAGGAGCCCAACTAGTTGCTGACCAACTCTGTGTGGAGTACACAGCACAAACCTCTGCCTACCTCCTGGTCAGCTTAGCTTTTTGATCCCCACCAAGTCACACAGGTGATTGATACTAACAACAGCTCTGATCTGGGCTAGAAGGTGCCAGGTGAAGCAGGACTTATTCTTCAAAAGGCTTCTGGAATTTCTTTCAGATTTTCTGTAACACAATTAAGGTTTTTCAAAATGTACCCCTTGTATATCACACCTGTGATGGTGAAGCTTCCTTAACTGTGTGGCACACTTTAACTTCCTTAAAGTGTGCCACACAGCTGTTTTAGCACAAAAGACTTGTTGTTGTCATCTTCAAGTGCACAATATAACCAGCTGAACATTGGTGCACAGATTTGTTGTGGAATACAGTAAAATGATAAAGTAGGTGTGGGTAATGATTTAGAAATATTGTGAGGAGTTGCAAAATCTTTTTATTAATAGCTCTTGTGGATCTGTTGCATAGAAAACTAACAACATCTTTTCACTATGGGCTTCTATCATACCAAACAGGAATCTTTATATATTTGAGGCAAGTTTTGTTCATTCATTGCTTTAAATATTTATATTCTTCCCTCCTGCAGTTCCTTCGAAATCAACTTTCAGTTTGAGAAAACCAAACTTGCAATATAGTCAAAACAGTTAAAATCTAAAAATAGTGTGAAATTGTCCTAATTAACATTTCACGGTTTAAAAGGCAGGGATTTTTTTTTTACAAAAAATCTTTACAACATATTACTATGTCATCGAAGTATGTTACAAGCAAGAGTGCCACACAAAATGAGATGTTTGAATTTTTATCACCTGCTATCTCCACCCTCTAAAAATTTGAAAGAGAACACCCAGCAGCAATTATTTTGGTGGTCAGGCAGATCTATTCAACTAAAGGGACAAGTGTTTTGGCTGATGTGTCCTTAAGTACAGCAAAATATCTCAGTTTTTGAAAAGCACTTGAAGCATGTATTCATATACATTGTGTGGGGTGGGAATATTTGGGTTCAGAGATGACAATCATTTGAGGTTTAAAGGATGGAATATGTTAGATGAAAACTGCATAGATCTGATCAATAGTGTTGGACCCTTATCTGATGCCAAATCCAATTTAAATCAATCTAATTTGGAGACCCCCTAATTTGACTTTTGCTCCCTCTTTGAAACTTCCCGACTTAGTGCCTATCATTTGAAAACTATGTTTCATGGTAAGAGCCTTGGTGGCGCAGTGGTTAGAGTGCAGTACTGCAGGCTACTTCTGCTGACAACTGGCTGCCTGCAATTTGGCAGATCGAATTCTCACCAGGCTCATGGTTGACAGCCTTCCATCCGAGGTGGGTAAAATGAGGACCCAGATTGTTGGGGGCAATATGCTGACTCTGTAAACTGCTTAGAGAGGGACGTAAAGCACTATAAAGCCGTATATAAGTCTAAGTGTTATTACTATATAGGCTGGCTCAGAAATCTGGAAACTGGGGGTTCAAAATGGCTGAATGGTTGGAGAAAGCTGACATCTTCTAGGAATTGTCACCACTACTGGCAAGGACAGCGAGTTTAATTTCCCCATTCCATCTGGAGTCGATGCATAGTGGCTTTTTTTCAGGGAGTGTGGCCCAAGCTGTGGTGTACTTGTTGAAATTGTGATAGAGCACTTTCTGGGAGGAATGTGATAACTGAATGAGTTCAACCTGCCATAGTGATAAGCTGAGCTAACTATTACAACATTATGTATGCCTGGTTTTATTTATCTATCCAATAAATATGGCTCCTGTATCTCATTCTGGGCACTGTGGGCAGTGAACAAAATGAAAACAGAAATTCATCAAAAGCCAGAAGCCAATAAAATCATCAAGGCTCAATAAAAACACAAAACCACCCCAGGAGGGTTATTTATACAGCAGTATCAGGAGCTCTCTCATGACAATTTATTTCACATAGATGTGCACCAATGGGGAGAATGCTTAGAGTACTCTACCTACATGAGATTAGCGGGATGTAAACCCACAGACAATCTTTCTCTGGGGAAAGCCCAAAAGCATCCTGTCTTTACAGCTAAACATTGCAATCTCTTCTTGGTATTTCATATTGCTTAATTATTAATTATTGCTAATTAATTGATTGATATTGCAGTTTTTATTGACTTATTTTGAATGGGCTACCATGATAGTGTGACAAACATTTATTGCTGAATTCTGGTCTGAAATGATTGACTTCTGTTTTTTTCTAAAACTGCCCAGAGTATATTTAGAATGTGATATGGGAACTGAATTTGAAGCCTACTTGTCTATGAAGACATGTAATAAAACTTGATAAATCTGTAATTAACGTGGGTTACATCGTCTGGTTGTTTTGGAACAGGTTCTCCTTGGAGGGTTCTTCCATTAATCCATAAGTTACTTGGTGTAAGAAGTAGAAAACTCTTTCACATTTCACGTGACAGCTACACAATGGCAACATCAGCAAATAAGGGGTGAGTGGTCCTGAGGTAGAATTGTAAAACAACAATAAAAATATATGTAAGAATACACAAGTAGGCTTGTGTTTCCTTACTTTTATTCATACACTGCTTTTCAGCTAGTGAATGGTATGATAAATCTGTCAAGGAAGCCAAACACTTCTCTTTTCTGCAAATAAGAGCTTTTGACCTAAATTACATTGAGGGGGAGGGAAAAAAAGCAGCAAAGCAAGAAGAGATTGGGATTTCTTTATTCAAGCATTTGGAAGTAAATTCAATAGCATTTTCTTCCCTGTAAATCTGCTTAGAATTCCAATTTTGCACATCAAGTCCTATAAATAAAATAACAAAAAACAAAATAATAGTTTTTACAATTCCATGCTGGCAGAAATAAACACAATATACCATAACTTGTGAGCCAGCTTAATATTTCAGCATAACATCTACTACACCCTGACGTTTTGCATTTATACTCCTGGGTTGGTTGCAAGTCACATCACTTATGCTGGGATGTATATTTAATATTTTGCCCTCCTCCTACAGATACAGTTGGTTGTGTCTGTTCTATTTTAGGTGAATTGGAGAGTCATAATATACACACTATTGCAAGCTTGGCTAACCCAGGACTTTCCATGTATCTTAGACTAGAGCTCCCACTGACTAATGGTATTACTAATAATAAATTAATAATAAATACTGTACTTTTCTGTCAGGTAGTTAGTGGATGTTGTAATCTAGTAATGACACTAAATTAGGGAAGACTGTATAATTGCAAGTAACCCTGTGCTTCTATGTAGCAGCTGGAAATGTTGGGTTTCAGATCAAAAAGAGAACTAAACAATGAGCATTATACTGTAAAGGGTGGGGGACTTACAACAGCCATAATCCTGTGCCGTAGTGTAGTATAAGTTACTTATTAATCACTAGGAATACTCTGAGTTACTGCCAGTGTTATTTTTGGAGGAGTTACTCATACTTTTTTTCCATCTATCTAAATCTGATTTATTTGCTGGGTATGTACTGTAGCTCTATAGCTATTTGGCTTTAAAGGGGAGAAAGTGATCGTACACAATAGGTACAATACTGTCAACACTCCCTTAAATCAAATACTGTACTATCCTAAGGAGAGATATATCAGCCAGACTAGCTCAGGAAAAAAAACACAGTTTCTTCCTAATTGTTGACAGTTGCTCAGCGAACATCTCTCTCACAATTGCATAACTCTATTGTGTCAAATTAATGATTTGTTCTTCTTTTGTCTGCAAATTTACTCTCTTACTGCAGTCAAGCAATAGCTAAATTTTCCAGAGTAGGCAAATTAACATCCACAAGGTAAACAAGTTCAAATACAATTTCAAAATAAGCATGTCTACAGCTGTTGCCTACCATGTTTGTCTGTTGACATTTTTCAACCTTGGATTAAGGATCAAGTGAAGGTAGTAGAACTCAGCTGATCCTGAAAAAGTTTAACAAAAGTAGGCCTGTTTAGTACTCTATGTGAATGAGAAAACATCAGGAAAGTCCAGACTAGATAAGCTGAAAAACATTCCAGAGTAGTGACAGACCATATTTGTATTGTTACCAAGAGAAGAAATAATGTTGTCTGTTGCATCATCACATGTTAAGCTTGGTTTGAGGGAGAAAAAGTACTAAGTTAGACAAGGTTGCTATACTGTATAACAGGAGTGTCATCATGATGGTGTCACATGACATATCGGGACTTGTTTCTCCTTCCCTAAACCCAGGGGGGGTTAGCAGGTGACACATCCAGCCCGTAGGCCAGGAGTTTGACACCCCTGCTGTATATTATGACTCTAGGATTCACCTAAAATGGAAAGGAATGATCCAATCAGGATATACCATGAAAAAAATGCATTTTTGTAAAGTTCAGGGAAAAAAGATTTGATTCTGGCTTCTTTATTTGAAAACTCCATTATGAAAACTGCACTTCTTTTTCTTAATTAGAGGTTTTATTGTTTTGCCTGAAGTCTACAATGAGATTTTTGGAGATCACCCTGCATGTGGACTTACAGTCATTTTTCTTGTGAGTCTGGGCTATAATTTTCAAGGAGTAAAGTTCTTCTATTTGTTCACTCAGGAATCCTAAAAAAGTTGGGTTTTTTGACTGGTTGATTGAACAGATCAACAGTGGAAGATACAAGGGTTTGTTGCACTGGACAGACGAGAACCACACAACCTTTCGTATCCGTTGGAAGCATCAATCAAACAAGAATCTTGTGGCAGATGATTATGAGATTTTCAAGGTATGAATATATTCTGCACAAATGATTATATGTATGTGTTTGCTCTGCCAAATGGTGAATTATCTTCTGTAACCTTTGCAAGCTTCTAATATTTTAAAAAGATCATGATGTAAGCTTTCACAGATTAGGTCTACTCATTGATACTGAAAGAAGCTAACAGCAATTTTTCTGAAAACTTAAAGAATCCATTTTACTCAAATATCCCTGGAATGGGTAGCAACTCCTAGTTCCATTTACGTGACAGATTACAGTAGAACCTCTGGTCGCGAACGAAAGTGTTCATGATCAATTCAGGTGACAACCAAAGTTTTTACCTCTGGTCGCGAACGGGTGCTTGGGTGGCGACCAACCATGGCAATTTGCTCTTCCGCGACTATTTCCCCTTCCACACTGCACCTTTTTTACACGGATGCGCTTCCGGTGATGATCAAATCGGGTGACGACTGAATTCTTGGAACGGATTACAGTACTTTAAAAATTCTACTGTACTTTAAAAACTTTTAGGTGCATGTAGATAATGTTATGGATTCCAAAGGTTTTTTTGTGAGAAACCTGGCCTGGAAATTAAGGACAATTTCTATTGGAAGCTGGAATAAAAAGGGAGCTGCTTTTTATTACTCAATCTTAAGATGTTATTGGGGATCCTAAAGTGACACTTCCATTGTAGGTTGCTCTTCCAGACTTTCCATTGTTGCTGCATAGTTCTTCCTTTTTGTTTATGATAAAGGAGAAAGGGGAGGACTAGTAATATGTGATAGTTTAATGAAAGCCATCTCTGGGTAAAAAAGGTATTTTAATCTTTGTTCTCATTGTAGTATTCAGAAACTGCCCATAAGCAAACACCTGATATTTATAATGGATGGAGAGTTCTTACTGGTATCAGCGGAAACTTTTCTTCCATTCTGAGTAGTAGGTACCTCTGTCAGTGTATATGATTACTTTTATTTAAATAAAGTTTTATTAGGTTCTATTATAAAATACAATGCAAATAAAGATTAAAAAGGAGGGAGTGCAGGATAAGAAAAGAAGAGAAAAAAGATTTTGATTTCCATTTCTTTTCCACACAGTAAAATATTAATATACTTAAGATCTCAACTTTTTACATTACCTATAATTATTACAAGCCAGTTCTATAACTACAATTATTAAATTTTCAAACCAAATTCTAAATTTTAGTTTTTTTCTATTTCAAACATAAAAACTAGAAGCAATAGCCCAATAAAAATAAACCAAATAAAATCTCCTTGTTTAAAACAGTTTACATTACCAGATAACAGATAATCAGAGTTGGAAGGGACCGTATAGGTCATCTAGTCCAACCCTCCACCCAAGTGGGAGACCCTACACCATTTCTGACAAATGGCAGTCCAATCTCTTCTTGAAAGTCTCAAGTGATGTAAACCAAATCCATTTTCCCCTGTTGTAAGAATTGATATATATTTCTGTTTACACTTATCTTTCTAAACTATAATCATCTGTATTAACAAAAATCATCATACACTTTCAAATTCTTTAAACATAGAGGGGAAACTCTTATATTTATTTTAAAACTCTAAACGTTTCTTAAGAAAGTTTATCTTTATAACTAAAACAATTCTAATGTATCTTTTTAAACTTCCTTTTAAAATACACATGTTCAATAATACTTGACTCCAATTAACTTATTAAATTTAAGTCACAGTGTTGTCAATTTCCATTTCAATTTTGAAGTGGAGATCCCAAACTTGTACCCTGGTGGATTGTAGATTTACTTGCAATTCCTCTTCTTTCAACTGCACTGGGGGACTTGTAATTAAACCATCATTTTGTGGGAACTGTTGATGCTAGATTTATGTTACAAAATTATAGTTAAGTCCTTTGTATTGTCAAACACTTGTGCAGTAGCCTCACTAGTTTGATAACTTTCTGCTCTTGATTGCATCTCTGGATTACTCATCTTTCTTATTTGAGTAATTTGTTCATCTTGCTTTTCATTTGTGACATCTTTTGAACATTTATTGTTCTATAAAATGAATTGTTTTGTTTAAATACTCTTCCATCTTCTGTTCTTTATCTGCCTCTTGTTGTCAAAGAATAACCTTTTTTTAACAAAAAGCTTTTTGTAATTAGTTGGTATCTCCTGACCAATCAGAATCCATTAAGTTGGAAGATTTCAGCCTCCCACAATAAGCTATAAATAATTGCAAATTATAACTCCCAATGTCAAATAAAGGTGACAAATTCATGTAAATGTCAAAACAAAACTTTTACTTTTATTAGGAGTAACAGGTTGTGACTGCAAAGAACCTCTTAGCTTAGCAAAGGTAATAAGAGTACTCTTCCCAAATGTGGCATTCTCCAGATGTTGTATACTTGCATTTTTTTAGAACTTGCAGCTCTAACACATTAGAAAGAGCATAAAATTGGGAGCGGCTATACATGAAAAACTACACAATGAAATATCTCTAGTTGCCTGTTCAGTACACCTTTACCTTTTATGAAGTCTTGGGGTATTTGCTTTTTTATTACATTCTGATTACCCTATTCCTGATTAATTGGATCAGGAATTGGACAAGGTGGGATCTGACTTTTTATTGAATGGAGAGGTATCTTTTGTGCTTACATTTCAATCTCTTTATTTTTTGTGTTTTCATATGAAAAGGCATGGGCTATATATACCGAGAAATACAACGAAGATTTATCAACTCCTAGTAAATGTAAACTCAACTTCCGCTGTGCCATGAACAGTACAAAGAGATTTGAAAAACTCGTGTCAAATGAACCTGACTTTCGCATCTACAGAATCATCCCCCTGAAACCAAAAACTGAATCAACAGCTAACCCCTCTTCTGGTACAAGTAAGAGGTCTTGTATTATATTTTTAGTTTAGAAATCGAGAGGGATGCAATTTCCTGTGTATAGGAAAGAATGAGAAAAGTTAAAAGTCTGAAGTTTTGAAAGGGTATCATTTAAAAACAAATGGTGTATATCCATAAAGGTAGTTCTCAACTTACGATGGTAATTGAGCCTACCGATTTTGATTGTAAGGGAGGAAAGAGCCCTAATCCTGGATCACCCCAATGCACAGGTTAAACAATGTAGGGATGAATGCAGGGGTCATTAAGTGTGCATGGGTGCCTCAGGGATGTTTGCCCAGGGCCTCCCCCACCCCCTGAGATACCCCCATGCTCTGCTTCTGTCCTTGGGGTTCCCACGGCCACCCCTCACAATCCCTCACTTACTTTTCACAGATTTGGAGAACTCAGTATTGTGGGCCATTCTTACTGAGCCCGTTAGAGCAGATGTTTGCAAACTGACCTCAGCAAAGCAGCATTTCTCCCACCTTCTGCCTTTCTGCGTGCCCTCTAGTTCAAAACAGGATAATGAGCCACAGTTTATGCTTCACAGTTTCTGTATTTCCTGGTGAAACAAAGTTTTAAAAGGAAGGGGGAGAAACAGGAGCATGGTGCAATGAGATGGTGAACAATGGAATAGACTCTCCTGTTCAAGCAGGGGGTTGGACTAGATGACCTCCAAGGTCCCTTCCAACTCTTTGATTCAATGAAAGGTTAAGTGTTAAAAGGGCAATGCAGAGGGAGAGGGAAGAGCAGCTTTGCCTTCCAGGTCAGGTTTCAAAGAACGGCCCATAATACTGAATTCTGCAGATCTCTGGAAGGTAAACAAGGCATTGTGATTGTAACGGGGACGGGGGGGAAGCAGACCCAGTGCCTTTGGGACTCGGCACGGCAAGGCGGGGGGAGAGAGAGGTGAGCATACTGCAGCCTCTCTACATTATTAGAAGCCGCCCAGTCATTCATAAGTGCTAATGATCGGATAATTTGTGTTAAATTCTTATCTTTGAATCATGGTCGTAATGGCTTTTGGGAGGTTTGTTGTAACTTTGAACAGTCACTAAATGAACTGTCGTACCTTGAGGATTAACTGTATTATTCCAAGCTAATTTTGCCAAGCCTTATCTTAGGGAACTTAACATATGTCGATAACCATGTCTGTATACACCATTAAAGTACTTCGAGTTTCTAGAACCCTTTCATATATGAAAATTTGTAGTGGTACACATTGGATTTTTAACAAGGATTGCCAATTACTTAGGCAATGTGCAATAAGTACATTTCAGTTTAGTAAGTGTGAATTAAGATGGTATGTTTGGGGCAGAAATGAATCAAGAGAGTGAACTAGTTTCATAGCTTGCTTGTTTTTGTCACAGAAGGATTCCTCCTGTTTCACCGATGGGAGCTGTGATATGTCAGGATTGTGGGATCCAAATAAATGAGCTTTGGAGGGGATCCCCCTGAGGGGGAGTATGGTGTTTTCAAATACACTTATGCACAATGTGCAATTTGGGTATCAGCTTTTAAAAACTAAGCTTAAACACTACTGAGTGAAGCTAACAATCAGCATATTGGCAAAGTAGTTCTGCTGATTTGAATCCAACTACAAGAGAGAAATCAGAATTGTACAACATGCTTCCTTGACAAAAAACAGTAACAAATTACCCAAACTGAATAAAAGTTGGAGATAGAAGCCCAATCTATTACTAGTACACAGATTGCTAGCTGGTATTACTCGTGATTCAGTATAGCTTATGCTGAACTAGCAAGTATTTGAATTTAATTCTTAACAAGTAAAATATAAAATTCTAAATATCTGAATAACAATAGTTTTGCTGTTATCCGCTTTTTAAGGTAATGCAAGTGACAATGAAGCTGAAGCATTGCATTTCAGTCCATACAGTGGAGAATGTCCAGCTCTGCACCAATCTACACAGCTACACCAGGTACAGATCTGTAGCGCTTGGTGCAATAACTGGATTTGAAAAGGCAGAGAAGTCACTGAAAACACCAAGTTTTGGAATTGGTTAACACTGATAGTAAATTGTATGGAAAAAAATCACTGAATGAATTCATGCCCGACTGCCCTGTGCGAGCGCACAGACTGGGACTCCTCGGGGTGCTGTCTGCAAGACAGTGTCGGCTGGCGGTGCCCCGGGGAAGGGCCTACTCTGTAGCAGCTCCCGCCTTGTGGAACCAACTGCCCGTGGGGCTCCGTTTAGCTCCAGATCTCCGCTCTTTCCGCCACGATCTGAAAACTTGGCTGTTTGAACAGGCCGGGCTGGACTGACCTCGGGGGGGAGGGTTTAAATTGATTTTATTTGGGCTCGTGGTGTTTAATTTGTTTTTAATGTATTTATTGTCTATATTTTTAGCTGTGAGCCGCCCCGAGTCCTTTCAGAGAGAGGGCGGCATACAAGTCCGAATATAAAAATAAAATAAAAATAACAAACTTTGTCTAAGTTGACAAAAGTGAAAAGCATATGGATACAGAGATTACGTGGATCTTTACAGGACTGGAAAAACCCTTATCTCTAGAGAAACAGCATCTAGACCAGGGGTATCAAACTTGCGGCATCACGGGACTATTTTCCCCTTCACTAAACCGGGCGGAGGTGGGGCCAGCACGTGATGCATCCAGCCCGCGGGCCACGAGTTTGACACCCCTGATCTAGACCAAGGGTCCTCAACCCCCAGTCCATGGACTGCATCGGGCCACAGCATGCTAGAAACCGGGCCATGCCAACAAGCAAAGCCCCATCCACGGCATGTAAGCAGCATGCGAAACCCTACCCCTTCGGATTCATGGAAAAGCCTCTCTCCATGGAACTGGCCCCTGGTGCCCAAAAGGTTGGGGCGGGGGGGCCTGATCTAGACAATCAACTTATTTATAAATGAAGTATTTTGCATTTGCTGCAATTCTACTTCTGATTCAGAGGTTATTTTGTGAAACATATTTATTTATTATTTATTTATTTATTTAATTACATTTATATGCCGTCCTTCTCCGGAGACTCAGGGCGGCTTACAATTTTTGGGATACAACCCAGTGTGCTCAGCAGTAGCCTTCATTCCATTGTATATGCCTGCTTATTACTAAGCGGCATTTTTACAAGGTCAGCTAATTGCCCCCAACAATCTTGGGTCCTCAATTTACCTACCCCGAGAGGATGGAAGGCTGAGTCAACCTTGAGCCTGGTGGGATTCGAGCCTACAGCAGTTGTAGGCAGCTGGAACTTAAGTGCAGACAATTAACAGTCTGAGCCACCAAGGCCCATATTTAAAATGGGAAGCAACAAAAGAGGACAGGATACAGGTGAAATCTTGAAGTCATACCAGTTCCTGATCTATCTTTCTGTTATAGATCTAGTATTTTTCAACAATTCACCATCTAAATTTTGACCAGGGCCAATTTTGCCTCACTTTTTAAGATCACTCAAAAGTTTATTTGAATGTGTGTTTGTCTGTTTTACCATATCTATTTCAAGAGAAATAAAGCATGTGCAACTCCTTCTCCCAGAACCATTCAAAGCCTTGTGAAGTGCTCTTCCTTTGCCTTCTCTTGCTGCCATTGTTGGATAGCTTAAAATGTGAATGTTTGAAGAATTTTTTTCTTCATTGTAAAACACTAGCAAATTATATTAGTATCTTGTTATTGGACTTTACGTAACTGGCTAAATGTGAACATCCAAGTACCCTTTTAGGCATATGGGTTGGAAGCATCCTTGATTCTATGGTGTTTAGGAAACTTTTATCCAAGAATTTTCCGGTTGACTCCCATCTACTGATGCTTAGATGATGATAATTTTCAGATTTTAAACTAAAAGTTGTTCTTGTTTTAATCAAGTTTGTACTAAGAATATAGAACCTATGTGGCCCAGAAGCTTGATTTAAATGTTTTCCACTGCATTCTTTTCTATGGAAGATATATTATATTTTGGTACTAGAATGTGCTATTGATACAACCATTTTATTGATTTTTTTTAATTACATTTATATGCCGCCCTTCTCCGAAGACTCAGGGCGGCTTACAATTTTTGGGAAGCAACCCAGTGTGCTCAGCAATAGCCTTCATCCCATTGTATATGCCTGCTTATTACTAAGCAGCATTTTTACAAGGTCAGCTAATTGCCCCCCAACAATCTTGGGTCCTCACTTTACCTACCCCGAGAGGATGGAAGGCTGAGTCAACCTTGAGCCTGGTGGGATTCGAGCCTACAGTAATTGTAGACAGCTGGATCTTAAGAGCAGGCATTTAACAGCCTGAGCTGTTAAATGAGCTGGGTGCTTATTAGATTATTTTAGTCTAGGCTGTCTGACAGATATTAATATTTTAAGCTGTTTTAATGTGCTGAGAGTCTGCTAGAATGGCTTCCAATCCATTTTAATTAACTAATTAATTTGGAGATGTTCAGTGCCTAGGTAGAAAGAATGTCTAGAAACCCTTGGCAATCTAGAAGTTGCCTTATGCTAAGCCAATAATAATATTATTGACTGGATCACCATATTTATTGACAGACTGGATTTCACCATCTGGACATGACTAATCTTTTGAGACTCTCTACATGCCAAGTGTACATTTTCTATTGAGTTGTCACACCAAGATCTGTCATCTCAAATTCCTAACTGACTAAACATTTTCGAGGAGGGCCTAAAACTGCTTTTATTCTCCCTTTTACTTGTTCATGGGAGAAAATACACAGCCGTTTCCTGCCTAGTAGAAGTGAACAATCTGATTCATATAGATTTAAATGGGAGATATGAACTACATACTTTCAAGTCTGTGGCTTTGACAGGTTTAAGTTGAGAATGAATGGATTACTGAAAAATGTGCCAGTGTCATGGGGTAAGCTTTAAGTGTACTATCAAGAAAAGTTGATCAGCGTATAATGAACTCACATGGTATTTCTCAGTATTTGCAACAAAACGTTTTGTCTGCTTCACAGAAGGAAATTGATGCTGCTTTTCAAACTTTGACACTGGAAAATGGAATGCCAGGTAAAGTTGTGGATGCTCATAAGAATTGGCTCGGGTAGAGGCTTGGATTGTCTTGCTAGGCTGGGATGAAACGTGCTTGATAATGATAAGTATAAATGTGTCTATTTTCACTATCATGCTTCAACTGGAACCACAGTTGCAGGCGACTTTATGCCTATGAAATGGCAAAACCATGTTCTGTTTTTTTAATTATTAAAACAGTCCAGTTTTTTTAAATTAGGAATTTGAGCTGCCAATTATGTCTAATAATGCCTATTGCTGCATGACTGAATTATTGGTGTGTAAATGAAAGGGGGGGGGACTTCTTAATTTGTAGTATACTTCTTAGGTTTAATAATCTATTGTCATACTGAACATTGTTTGGCCAAGAAGAGAACCTGATCAAATATACTTTATTGATAACTCCTGAAGAGGCTACATTGGGTCATTTGTTAGCAAACGTTTTGAGAAAAAGGGTATAGATGCAGTGGCAAAGTAATCTTGGACAGAGCAAATTTAGATAAAATCCCCCTTTTGGTCAGATTTCACACTTGGCGTTCTGGGACTGAAACTGCACTGATCACTCTGGTGGATGATTTGTATTTGGACCTGGATGGCCCGAGTGCATCCCTCCTAGTCCTATTTAGTTTCTTAGAAGCACTCATTACCATGAATTATGGTGTTCTTTTGGGGCCCCTGTAATAGGTGGGAATTGAGGGCATTATTCTGCACCAGTGTTACTTCCTACCCAGTTTCAGGTTTGGTCAGCTGTAAGGGGGCTGATCGATTGAGTTCCTAGATGCTTGTCCATGGGGTTCCATAGGGTTCATGTATCTTATATATATATACATACATACATACATACATACATACATAGGTCTTGGTGTATTCGGGTCTTGTCCCAGAAGAACGAAGCTGAAGACACCAGCCTGAAGATGACGGATGAGATTTCAAACGTGCCAAGGTATTCTCAATCTTACACGGGACAAGACCCGAATACACCAAGAGCTACATACCTTTACCCGTGAAAATCTACGAAAACAAATATATGTGTGTGTGTGTGTGTGCGTGTGTGTAATATCTACATGAAACACCTGGCTGAGGTCCTATTTGGAGTAAGTATATATTATGCTGATGATATCCAGTTATGTATATCCACCCAGGGCCAGACAGGAGATAGTGTAGATCTCCTACCCAATGTCTAGAGACTATCAGGGACAGAATGGGATGAAGTGCTCTGACACTGGGCTGCTTCTACCCAAATGCATAATTGAGCATCCATATTTGTCATTGGCTTTCCCTTTGTTAACACTCACGTGCAGACATTTAACAACCATTGCAATCCAATGGTGTACATTGCAGAGATTCCCCAAGTATTTGTGCATAATTGATGCTGAGTTTTACATTTAATGTTGATAAAAGTCAGTAGGCTTTTTATCACAGTTTATCCCATACATGCCATTGTAAAAATCTTACTAATGATGGATATTAATGTGTATGTAGGTTCTGCACTGCCGAACGAGAATGCAGCAGGCAATTTTTACCAGACTAATGATGATACACTCCAGTGGATTATGGAGCATGCCCAACTGAATCTGACTGAAATGCAACATAACTCATGGGCCCCAATAGTAACTGCAGATTCCAGTACTCTTATAGGTAAGTCTAAACATGGACTTTAAGCAATGAATCACAAAATTATGGAAGTGGAAGGGATCTTGGAATTTATTTTGTCCATCTTCCTGCTTAGTACTGGATGCAGTAGAGCAGTGGTGGCTAACCTTTTTGGACTCCTGTGCCAAAAATTGTGCACGCGCTTGCGCTCGTGCGCTCACGTGCCAGCACCAGAAGGCAATGTATGACCCCCCACTCCCTTACCTTCACTGCGCCTCCCAGCTGATTTTCGGCCTCCCAGAGGCTTGAGGAAAGCCTCTGCAGCCTGAAAAATAGGCCTATTTTCTATTTCTGGAAATACTGGAAGTGATGAAACGGGCTTATTTTTCAGGCTGCAAAGGCTTTCCTTAAGCCTCTGGGAGGCCGAAAAAGGCCTCAAACCAGCCAAAAATCATCTGTGAGGCATGCACATGCGCAGTGAGGTAAGTTTGCCTGCGGCTCGCGTGCTGGCACAAATGGCACTGCGTGCCACCTGTGGCACGCTTCCCATACGTTCGCCATCACGGCAGTAGAGTGTCTCTGACAGGTGTCTCTCCAGCCTCTGGGTGAAGACCTGTCATGCAGGAGAACTTGCCCAGTCATGTAGCAACCTATTCTAGTGCCTGACAGTTCGGTTAGGAAATTCCTCCTTGATGTCTAGCTTGAACCACGTATCTTCTAATTTTACCTGTTAGTTCTAGTCCAATACTCTGGAACAACAGAAAATAAGTCCTGCCTCTTCCAGATGTTAATCTTTACATGTCAAAGACTTGTATCATATCAAGCCTTTTTTCCTGTATAGTAAACACTCCCATGTCCTTTAATAATTCCTGTTTGCTCACTAACTGAAATGTTTCTTGGGCTGATCATTTAAAGTCTTTGAGTTCTCGGATGTCTTTTTGACTCCATTAAATTAGGCACGTGATGCCTTTGTGCTAGGTTTGTATCCAAAAGAAACAAAGGGAGTCTTGTGGAGAAGACCAGTGGCTGGAGAACATATGTTAAGGGGGACCACCTACAAAGTTCTTTTTATCATCTTTTTTCCTATCTGTTATAAAGACTGTAGATTCTTTCTGCTGATTACCTTGTTTTATTTTTCTAAATACAGCAGGAAATGCTATTTTGTATGAGCAAAGAAGTTCCTGTGAAACCCCTCAGGTCACCCAAAATGACTGCTTACCCATAGGGAATGGAGCAGTGGTTGAACCTGTGGCAAGTAATTGTTACCAAGATGGACCCCAGTGGCTACCTGCAAACCCAACAAATGAGATTTCCCAGTCAACCATTGCTTTTCCAGTATCACACGCTCAACAAAACTTTCCTGGTGCAACTCAATTTAATCAGTTGGGTGAGTAAAGTATTCTGCAACATACTTAGCTGAATTCAGCCAAATGGAGGCCAAAACTTTCCTTAAAGTGTAGTGGCTTAAATTCCTATTGACATTATCAAAAGATAGTTCCCCTCTTCCTAATTCCATTTGCCCAGACTTTGCAAACTTTTTAAAGGTGGAAGAGGAATGAAAAAAATCAGGCTAATTGCTTGTTAAGCAGAAAGTGAGAGCTTACTTGGCTCTCTCCTGTCTCCCAATTAAACACTTCATACTTGGGGAGGAAACATATCCTTCTTGGGGAACTAGGAAGCTAGTAAGAGAAAATACAAACCAAGGGCATCAGAGGAACATTGTTAGTGAATTGTTCAATAAAGCAATGCAGAGAATGGCTGTTTTCACTGGAGACATAGAGAAATGTGTTCAAAATGTGATAAGGATAGGGCAAGATCACACAATTTTCTTGACTTTCCTCTTATTTTATTCATTAAGACTGAAGTAAGTGGTTTGGCTAAACCTTATAAGGATTTCCAAGTCGTTTCACTTTTCACCAGCTTCGTGACTTCCTTGTATTCTTAGCAGGATTTTTATTTTATTTATTTATTTATTTTATTTGTTTGTCAAACATGTACAAGATAACAAGTATAGGTATGAACATAAACATGAACAAAGGTAGTAAATACAGATAAATGGGGACAGTAAGACAGGGACGGTAGCCACTTATGCACACCCCCTTTAAGGACCTCTTAGGAATGGGGTGAGGTCTACGGTAGACAGCATTCCAGGCATTGATCACTCTGTTGCTGAAGTCATATTTTCTGCAGTCGAGTTTGAACGGGTTTACCTTGAGTTTTATCAATTGTTTGCTGGTGTATTATTATGGTTGAAGCTAAAGAAGTCGTTGACAGGCAAGGCGTTGTAGCAGACAATTTTGTGTACTATGCTTAGATTGGACCGTAGGCGGCACAGTTCCAGATTGTCCCAAGCCCCAAATTTCAAGCCTAGAGGCATAGGGAATTCTATTGCGAGTAGAGGAGTGGAGCACTCTTCTCAAGAAATACCTCTGAACCTGCTCAATCGTGTTAATGTCCAATATACAGTGTGGATTCCAGGTGAATGAGCTGTATTCAAGAATTGGTCTGGCAAAGGTTTTGTATGCCCTAGTTAGCAATTCAATGTTAGCGGAGAAGAAGCTTCGCAAAATAAGGTTAACAACTCTTAAGGCCTTTTCAGCAATGCTGTTAACACTGAGGTCTGGGGCTTAGATCGTTTGAGAGAAGTACTCCTAGGTCCTTGACAGAGTGAGTTTTTCCCACCTCTTGATTTCATAGCTTGATATGGTCAAAGATAAAACTACCAAACATTTGCATTTATTTCCAAAATCATTGTAAGTAAGCAAATCTGTATACAATATGATACACTCCTAACATATATGTGTTCATATCGTGTGTATTTCCCCTACCACAGCCCCTGGATCTTCTTGACCACTATTGACCACTATGGATCTATTTACAGTATGCCGGTTGTACTTCAAACACTTCAGCCAGTCTTCTCCCAGTCTAGCCCAATGGTTCATCAATTCTAATTAGAGTCACTTGCACAATCCATCTTAGGTCTATCAGCCAACATTGTACTGGATAAAAATGAACAGTATGCAATCCATTTGCATCAGTTGCTAGAGGTATCTAATCCATGTTGCCATTGATGGACTTTTAACTTCCAGCCAATGCCTCCATTGCCTAGCTTCCTTTTCCCCAAACTCTCTCTGGTCTTGACATGGCATTCCCCCAGTAAAATAAAGGGTTTTGTGTTCATTGAGCAAGAAGTAGACATGTGTGAAAGTGGCTCAGTGGCTAAAATATAATAGTTGTGACTTTTGATTTGAGAATAATTGTTCTTTCTCCTTAGAACAAGCTGTCTGCAATACTAGCTGTTTCGTTGATAACATTTATCTGAACCAAGAGCCTCAGGATAATGGAATGAGGAATAATGAAATGAGGAATGACTATACACTTATAGCAAACCAGGAAGTTATGATGGAACAGAGTGTATTTGTACCTTCAGCTACCCTCCCAATGGATGAACCCGCCATCAATCATGTTCCTTCTCAGGACCCTGTAGGTCAGTGGCCCCCAACCTTTTGGACACCAGGGACCGGTTCCGTGGAGAGCGGCTTTTCCATGGACTGGAGGAGGCATGGGTTTGTGTGCTGTCTGCATCCGTGAATGGGGCTTTGCTTGTTTGCGCCGCCCGGTTTTTGGCATGCCATGGACCAGTGCCGGTCCATAGCCCAGGGTCAGCGAAAGACTTTTCTGTGGGCTCACGAAGGCAGCTAATAAAAATATATGAGCAGCAATAGCTAACAAAAAATGTACCTTTTAAGTGGAAAGTAGGGAGTAGTTCCTTCCCAAACTCGTCTTTCTGTCTTGTTCTTTGTTTTCTGATAATGCTTAGTCAGCACGCAAGACTTTGCAGACAAAAGGATACCGCGTCTGCTTTCACTACACTGCGTACTCTTGTCTCTTGCAGAAACCGCCGTATTTAACATAAAGGTCTCCATCTACTACCATAACAAGCTGCAGGACGAAGCAGAAGTAAACAGCTGCATGTTTACCTACAACCAGGAGAGCTGCCACCAACCACACAATGTCCAGGTCATACGGTTTCCCAATCCAGAAGTGCTGTCGGATCGGAAGCGAGTTAAACATACCTTGACCGCATTAAACACTGCAAGGTTATTATTATATCAGAAAAATGGGAGGATCTGGGCCAAGCGACTGGGCACCTGTCAGGTCTTCCATGCGTTCTCCAAGGAGTTGGACAACCCTTCTCAGGACCCTCCACATAAATTGCTGCCAAGGAATATTGAAACCGAAATCTTCAACTACGAACAGTTCTGTCAAGGTGAGGATCTAGAAATGAGACAGAGTCTTTTTTATTGAAAGTGCTGTGTGCAGTCTCATCTGTGTTCAGATCAGGGGCTGTGACATCTGGGTTGAAATAATTAAAAAGGAAGGTAATCCCTCTTACAGCCATTTGTTTAATGGCGGTTTGAAGTTACAATGGCACTGAAAAAAATTATCTTACAACTGGCCCTTGCATTTATGACTGCAGCATCCCCAGGATCACATGATCAAAATTTGGGCACTTGGCAACTGACAGTTGCAGCATCCTGGGGCCACGCGATTGCTATTGGCGACCTTCCCTGTGAGCTCCAAGTCAAAGGGGGAAGTTAAGTGATTGCAGCAAAAAAAGATTACAAAATCAGGTGTGACTCAGTTAACAATTGCATTGTTTAGTGACAGAAGTTCCAGTCCTGTTTGTGCTTATAAATCGAGGACTAATGGTAAAATCTTTCTCTGCCATCTTCTGTTTAATATTGTTACAGCTATGCTATCACTGTTTTATGTCCTTAAAAACTGTTGTGTTATATAACCTTTTTGACCTCAGGGAGCACCAAACTCATAATTTTAAATCCCGCAAACCAGAGACCCTGGGAAAATCCCCAAAAAAAGTCTGCAGGAGAATTCCCCATTCCGTTTTCCTACTGATCAATCATTCTTTATTTGAGATCGCAGGATACTGTTTCCAGCTTCGTTCTCATGGTGAGAGAGAGAGAGAGAGAGACTTTTGGCTTCATGCAAGGAAAGCAGCAGAAGCAGCAGAAGTCTTCCTTTCTCTCCCCCAAACTCCACCAGAAATGAATCTTTGTGAGACTTGTCACATTGGCGCAGCCTCTTGGAGCAGGATGTCTTGCAGGGTCCCAAAGACTCATTTCTAGTGGAGTTTGGGGGAGAGAAAGAAAGACTTTGCTGCTTTCCTTGCGTGCAGCCAAAAGCAGAAGAAGAAAGAAAGGGAAAGAAGCAGCCCAGTGTGACCAGGCCAGGTGTGTGGGGCAAGTTTCCCCCCACACCCTTCCCCCTCTCCCCTCACTACCTCGTGTTGTTCGCAATGCAAGCGATACAAGCCTTGTGTTTCCACAGGCCATGTGGGCTGCGCAGCCTTGTGTTCCCGCGCAGCCTGGATTAATTGCTTTGGGAGGTGCTTTGGGGCGGGACATTTCTCTGCGGACCACCAAAATTTTCTCACGGACCACCAGTGGTCCCCAGCCCACTGGTTGGCGACTGCTGTGTTATAAGACTTAGTGAAGACCTCTAAGGATATGAGTCAAGCTGCCAAACAGCTTCTTCTCAAGAACTGCTTTGACTTGCATTTTCAGGAAAAGAGTGTAGCAGTTATAATAGCAGCAGGAGGGAGATGGTTGGAAGAAGTTTTACTCCAGTGATCATGATGCAGCTGGACTCAGGCAGAGGCAGCAAAAGTGCAGCTATGCAAGTATACTTAAAAGTAGTTTGGCACAAAGTTCATCAGGATTTTGTTCAGGCATTTTTTTTTCATGCCTAATGTGTAGATGACAGCGATTGAACTCAGGACATTTTATATGAAATGTACTTGGTATGACCCTAGTTGCCATCCTATAGTTCAAGAAAATGGAATGTCTTTTAGTCATTCTAAATAAATAGTATCTGGCATCGTGCAACATGGTAACCTATAATGAATTGGCTGATTTTGGCTTAAATGTTGCCTTTGATATTTGCACAGCTGTTATCCATTGGTATTGAGATTCAAGGTGCTGGTAACAACCTATAAAGCCCTATATGGCTTGAGTCCGGGGTACTTGCAAGAACGTCTCCTGCCGTCGACGAATTCCAATCACCCAGTGCGTTCCCACAGATGGGGCCCCCTGGGGGTACAGTCAGCTAAATACTGTAGGCTGGCGACCCCTAGGGGAGGGGCTTCTCTGTGAGAGCGCCCACCCTCTGGAACCAGTTACCCCTGGAGTTGCGCCTGGCCCCTGATCTCCGCTCCTTCCGCCGCAACCTTAAAACATGGTTATTTTCACAATCCGGCCTGGATTGACAGGGGATTGGGGTTTTAATTTGAAATTTGGCTATAATTTAATATTTTTAAAATTGTTTTAATTTTTGTATTGCTTGTTTTTTATGTACGCCGCCCTGAGTCCTTCGGGAGAAAGGGCGGCTTATAAATCCAAATAAACTAAACTAAACTGAAGAGGTATTGTATGGGGAAACTGTTTCATTGCATTCTTTCCTGCTCTGCTAAATGGTATGTTTGTATCTGGGAGAAATGCTTGAAATACGGATTGGAGTAGATTTTATGGTGGCATCTTGAGAGAGAGGTCAGAAGGTCCCAAATAACCTGTAATCACACTTTGGAAGGCTTGGTTAATGGGTGATCGATGATCAAATGATTCTAGGTTTCTTCTTACTGATGCAAAATAACCTTAAGATTTTCATTGTATTTATTTGCCCTGTTTTTCTGTTTATGAATCCATATATTGTCTTAAATAGCTATGAATCCTGGACTTTTCTCTTTAATAGAACTGGCTGACTTCCGGGATGGTCAAAGACGCTCATCTCCTGACTATACCATTTATCTCTGCTTTGGACAGCGGTTTACTGCTTCCAAACCCAAGGAGTCCAAACTGATCTTGGTGAAGGTAAGGATATCGGTGTCAGGAAACTTACTGAAGATTGTTCAAGGTGGTTTCTGTCTTCAAAGGGATCACAGTAGTGGACTTCAGCCCGTTGCCACCCCAGCATGATTTCCTCCGGATGCCTGGATGGAAGGAAAGCATAGCCAAGTGGTTGTGTGGATGAGCCCTAGGATCTAAAAATGGGCAGCATTTGAGACTGTGTCTCCAAAAGCTGCTTTGGAGGGTGCAAGATCACAAATACAGTCCCTTCCAGATCAGATTTCTTCAGCCAGGAAGTCCAGCTTCATTCAGATCTGAGCTTGCTACAGCTGCATGTCTGGATTTGAACACCAAGCCTTACAGACTATAGATTATGGCACAGTTAACCTTCCAGTTGGATTTGCAAGATTGCTCCAGGGGCAGAAGGTGTACCAGGTAAAGAAAGGAAATCTTGCCATGTGGGTTTCAGTTCTTCAGATGCCAAATAGAAATAAATCAAGTGTCAGTAACCCAACATTTTAAAATGTCAAGCTGTCTATATTTTCAGGTTTCAGGAGACCCTCAATTTACATACATCAAACCTCACTCTCTCTTCTTTCCTGTTCCTGTTTTTTCTCTAAAAATCCTGGTGTGCCACCCTTTTGAATCTTCCATTCAGTGCACACCAGATTCTTCTCTGGGGGGAAAAAAGGGGCGGGGGGGGGCTTTCTATAATATTGATCATGGGCAGCTTTATTTAACAGGGAAATTTTTTTAATTACATTTATATGCCGCCCTTCTCCGAAGACTCAGGGTGGCTTACAATTTTGGGGGATACAACGCAGTGTGCTCAGCAATAGCCTTCATTCCATTGTATATGCCTGCTTATTACTAAACGACATTTTTACAAAGTCAGCTTATTGCCCCCAACAATCTTCCTCAATTTACCTACCCCGAGAGGATGGAAGGCTGAGTCAACCTTGAGCCTGGTGGGATTCGAGCCTGCAATAATTGCAGGCAGCTAGAACTTAAGTGCTAGGCATTTAACAGCCTGAGCCACCAAGGCTCTTTGTGTTAGGCCCTCTGTAAATATTTTATATCTCTGTCTGTCTCTTGTACAGGTTGTTTATTTTCTAAGCCTTTACAATAAAAGAGCACCATAAAAAGAGAAAGTTTAATACAGCAATGAGTTATTGGAGAACAGAAAAAATAGTAATAGGGCAATAAGCAGCATATCTAATTAAAAATGTGATACAGTTGTATAACACGGTGAAAATATTTTGCCACCTGATCAGTGAGTGTAGGGTTAGCGTTAAATGATAATAAACATAAACATTCTTTTGTAGTCCTAGTATTGGGAAACGATTAGAGCAATTAGACAGTATCTTGGGGTATCATAGGGCACCTTAAGAAGACATGGATGCGAGTTTTCTTCCTTCCAGGATCCACAGGGACAGAGTCTCCATGAATAGGGAGCCCTTTGAAATCTTCCCTCCAGTGTATTCTTTGTTGGTACACTGGCACCAGTTACATATAACCTAGGTTTCCCTAAAGCCACTGGATTCTGCTTGGGGAAATAAGGCTACTCTTAATACCTTTATCCCTTTTCCACAAGTTTCCTCCCTCTGCAACAGTGGTGGTATTCTACCGGTTCGGCCTGGTTCTGCCCCAGCCAGTAGCACCGATGAGCAGCAGAGACAGACCCGGTTCTCTCCACAGTTCTGCTGTTGGGCCCACCTGCCCACCCGGGCTCCCATACTCACCTGCTTTTGAAGCGCAGCTGCTTTGCGTGGCACAGCTGAAGCGACAGAGAGTGTGTAGGCTTGTGTCTGCGCAAAGTGCATGTTTGGTGCGCACGCAAAGTGTGTGCACGCGCACAAAACGCGCCCACCAAACCACGCCCACCGAACCGGTGGTAAAAATTTTTGAATCCCACCACTGCTCTGCAAGGTCTCAATCACTAGGTGGATGCCAGCTTGTTTAGCTCATGCTGGAAGGTCCAAGCTGCTACCCCCCTGTGGATATTTCTGCCCCTTTGTAGCAATAAGCCACCTTGAGCATCTTCATCAATAGAGTGACATTTGCAGAGCGGGAAGGTGCTCCTTGGTCTCTTTCTGAATTCCTGGCGCCTTACAGGACTAGATAAGAACATTTAGCTCTTGCTGCCAGAGTGAGTGGGAGATACAACCCAAGTAAAGATACCTTCCCTGTTCTTCCAATCACACTTGCTGATGAACATTGTTTTGTTCAGTTGTGCATCACTCATTTCTGTATTTGTCCTTCGTGGAAGGAGAGATTACTCAACTGTACTTAATGTACTCATTCATTCTGGAGCATGTAAGCTGAATGTTATCTTGCATTCTTGGACTCTCTGCCCTTTCTCCTTAATCCCAGAATAGCTAATGTTAATCTGTGGCTAATTGGGAAAACTGACCTGTCTGTTTTTTCCCCCTGAGCTCTCCCATTTCTGAGCAGGAAAGCCACTGTCAGTGAAACCATTTCAATTTTCTTTTTCTGCCATTCTCCTAGACTAGAGAGTCAGTCTCATCCTTAATCAATAACATTTGTTTTGGTTTTTGTGGGGCTGAATGTATCTTTGCACAAGCTAATAATGTTTATTGTCTTCTGTGTATCTTACAGCTGGTTCCAAATTTTTGTAAACATTGGCATGAATTCGTGCAGAGGGAAGGCTGCTCATCCCTGAACAGCGAAAGTGTGAGCCTCCAAATCTCCAACAGCCTCTTTGATATGCTGGAGCAGCTTTCTGTTATAAGCATGCAGACCGGGACAGCGTATTGAGTGCTTTGCTTTGTGTGCCAATTAGTAGGTTTTGCAAAGGGTGAGAGACTGGTTCTCTTCATTTGTTTCACAGGCAGAAGTACTATAATCTCTGGATTGTATCTCAGCCTTGCATTAGAGCAGATGATCTCCTAATTGGACTATTATTTATTGAGATAATCACACTCCGGGGATACAGATTACTCTGCCCTCTTTCCAAGAACTTATTGGAATATATATCTTGCTATGTGGCTTTATGACAAGGATTCTTCTCTGCATGATAATAATCGTGGCACAGAGTTGAGGAAATTCTTTTCAAGAACCTATTTTCACGTGATGAGAATTTCTAGATACTGCAGGGCAGGGGTGGGATGCAAATATTTTTACTACCGGTTCTGTGGGCGTGGCTGGGTGGAAGTGGCTAGGTGGGAATGGCCATGTGGTTGGGTGGGTGTGGGGGAGTTTTTTGCAGTCCCCCCCCCACTCCGTTTTTTTGCCTCCTGGGCCTCAGGGAAGCTTGGGCGAAGCAGTAAGACAGCAAGGGGGATCCCAGCACAGTTGATCATCGGAACAGCTGATTGTCAGGAGGAAAAGAAAGAAATACCGGTTCGGCCAAACTGGTAGCTGTTTTTTTACTACTGGTTTGCCCGTTAAACGTTAAATATACATTCTAACCTGAAACTCAGTTGATACTTCCTTTCTCCATGTTTCCCCAAAGAAGACTAATTCTCAATGCTATCAGACAGGGTTAGAAGCAAGGTTTTGTATTTTCAGTCCTCAAAAGAAAGAAAGAAACTTACAAAGGACTTCTGTTCCTATGTAGGAATTGAGTTTATTGTCCACCCAAAGGCTACAGTTTTTAAACATTTAAAAATACATATTTAAAAACTTCATGCAAGCAAACATCTTAATCAATAAACTGTTTTAAGTATGTCAAGTTCCTTAGAAGTGGAAACATTGAAAGCTGTTCTCTCTTGTGATTTCAAGGGAGTTAATTTCTGAGGAGAAACCGTCCCTAGTCTCTTGGCTGTAAAGGAGATGGGAAAGAGATTTAATTTCAGACTTGCAAGGTTGAAGGCAGCCTTTCCAGATAGATCAGATAGGAAAGATGAGCTGTATGTCTATGCAGATTCTCCATCATCCAGGTCATGGTTGTCCCAAAGGTGCTTTTTCAAGAGGCAACTGGACTTTCTGTTTTATCTTTGGAGACGTTTCGCTTCTCAAAGTTGGATGAGAAGCGAAACGTTTTCAAAGAAAAAGCAGAAAGTCCAATTGCCTCTTGAAAAAGCACCTTTGGGACGACCCAGTGAACTTATTCTACTTTATTGCAAAGCTGCATTAACAGAATTTTGCAACTCTGAAATTACATTTCTCCCCTATCTCCTTTAGAGCCCAAGAAACGGGGCTCTCTTCTGAGCCTCCTGCCCTGCGACATTCCTAGGTGGATTCTGACAATTGCCTTGGTTGTGTCTTTGCCTCCCAAGATCATTCCCACATACCTTTACAGGGACCTGTTTTCTTGCCTAATTCATATTAAACAACAACAATAACAAAAACCTACAGGAGAAAAATGGGCAATTTTGGTTGCAGAGGTTTTTTGGCGGGGGGGTTGGGGGAACAATAGGACTACTGGACTATATCTAGCCAGTAGGCTATCTACCCCCTGGTGTAAGTTGCAGGTATTGTAGCCTCATAATATGTGGTGTATGGCAGGGGTCGGCAACCCGTGGTTCTGGAGCCACATGTGGCTCTTTCATCCCTCTGCTGTGGCTTCCTGTCGCTGGTCGCCACCCCAATTTTAAGAGGAGCTTCCGGTTAGGGGGAAAAAAGCTATGGCAAGGGGCGGGTTTTCCG
Organism: Naja naja; assembly: GCA_009733165.1. Lineage (NCBI taxonomy): Eukaryota > Metazoa > Chordata > Lepidosauria > Squamata > Elapidae > Naja > Naja naja. Next base: position 259,397,974 of record CM019148.1, on the reverse strand, counting down.
GTCACCTCCACAATTGATAAGGTTTTCGGTTAGGATAGGTAGAGGAAAAAGGACACCGTGCTAGGAGGAGACTCTATGGTGGGGGAACCAGACTTCTGGAATTGAACGGGAGGCTTCCAGCTAGGACCTTTGTGGCTCTTTGTATGTTTAAGGTTGCTGACCCCTGGTCTATGGCATGAGAGCATATATCATTGAAGAATGTTATCAGGTCTGTGCTGAATCAGACAAAGGCCTCTCAAGTACAGCTTTTGTCTTCTCATAGAGGTCTAGGACAATTGTCAGGGGCCACATTGCCATACCCACTTCTCCTTGGGTCCCTCACCCAAGTTGACCCACCACAGGCTGTCATCTTTGACTGGCCCTCTGCCAGCACGCCTCCCCTGGCAATGCTGGGGCTCCTCTCCTGGCCCCTTTTTCCTGAGCGATTCACCGAGGGATATTTGTCCCCGGGTGATACACTGCATGAGACGATTACATTTAGCCTTCCACATTTAATAATTTCAAAGCAACTTCTCTGTGTGAAATCAAGGTTGCATGCACCCTATCTACACCCCATTAGTAGAAATGAACTTGGTGGTGGGTATCGGTGGCCGTGTTTGCCTTCACCTGCAGCTGAGGTAGGACAAGATAAAAAACTATTAAGGCATTACTGTCCACAATTCCAAGAAAGGTTTCACAAAAACCTATGAAGACTAGCGTATGAAAAAATTTAAGCTTTCTTATTTTGTAACACATGCTGAATTACTTTATGTGTATTATAATTTATTAATGCTATGTGTTATTCAGTGTGCGTAGAACTGAAACCACAATGCATTGTTGTTTGTAGCAATTATATATAAGATGCAGTTCTGGAAGAATTCCCAGTGCATAAGAAATAGGAGGTTTTTGTTTTATAGTGATGCAAGGGGGAATGAATACCAAGCTGCATCCTCTGTTGCGCGCTGCACCCATCTCTTCCCTCTTCTCCTTCAACACCCCCTTGCATGTCACCCAAATCTGCTCAGGCAGGTGGCAGGCATGGAGAGGAGGGCTGCAGAGGAGAATGGAAACCCATTGGCCAACAGCCTCTGTTCCTCAGGCAGATGGATGGTTGAATATCCCTGGACCAAATCCACCTGGTTTCATTACTCAGATGATAACCCAATGCCTTTCTTTCTATGCTTAGCATAATTGGGTACAAATTGGGTGATTTAAGAGGAGGGGATCTAATACAGGTAGTCCTCAACTTACAACCATTTGTTTAGCGACTGTTTGAAGTTATAATGACACTGAAACAAGTGATTTATGACCAGTTTTCACATTTACAACCGTTGCAGTATCCCCATGGCCATGTGATCAAAATTCAGGCGCTTGGCAACTGGTACGTATTTATGACAGTTTCACTGTCCCAGAGTCGCACGATCACCATTTGTGACTTTCCCAGACAGCTTCCGACAAGCAAAGTCAATGGGAGAAGCCAGATTCTCTTAAGGATCACCTGATTCGCTTAATAACTGTGGCCAAAAAAAAAGGTCATAAAATGGAGCGCAACTCCCTTAACAACTGCCTTGCTTAGCAGTAGAAATTTTGGGCTTGATTATCATAAGTCAAGGACTACCTGTATTTAAACCATCCGTCAGAAGCAACATCATGTCCATATGTAAGCAGGTCAGAGGAAATAGACAATCTAGTAAATAGGATGGAGCTGATGGTAGCACATGCTCAGAGTTAAGTAAAGATAGCTTGTTTCAAAAGCAAGACTTGCACTCTTATTAACTAAAGTGGGAGACCTATAGATCAGATTGCATTAATCTTTGGTACAGCTTGCCTTCTTTAAGGGAAGAGAAGCTTAAATGTTTTCTTTTTTTAAATCAATGCTTTCAGGCAAGGAAGGGCTATAAGCATAGAGTACATTTTCCAGTTGCTGAATGATGGGGAGGGGCAGCAGGAGGCACAGGACAGGGGGCACAGTGGTGGTAGCTGCCCTCCACAACAGTCCCAGGTTCTCATGTGGCCCCTTGGGAAGATTAATTACCCACCCTTGCATTACAGGAAGATGAAATCTAGTCCCCAATTTTGTCAGTCGCCCCTAAAATCCAATTTAAATGGAGGCCTGTTAAACTGATATTTTAAAATCCCGGGCATGAGCCATTGGGAACCAGGCTGCAGAAGCAAGGTGAGCAGTGGGCGAGGGTGTGCATGCGTGCTCCATTTGCAGAAGCAACAGGCTGCGTGCACGCTGCTTGCACAAATGGAGCTGTGCGTGCACACTTGCTGGCATCTCACACGGAGCCATGTGAGCGACACAAGTCGCTCACCCACACATGCTTTGCCCGCAAAAGAAGTGATCCGGTGGCCAGGCTTGCTGGACTGGGTAAAGGCAGGTTTTTTCAGGAGGATGGCTAGTGGTAGCTGGAGTGACCATTACAGGTAAGCAAGGGTGCGTGAGGCACGCGGGTCGCATCGCTCGTTCTTTTCAGCCGCAAAAGAAGCGGCCCGGTGGCTAGGTAAGGTGTGTGTGGGGGGAATTAACACACCCCTCAAAAAGAAGTCCTAGCTGTTTTTTTTTCGGGGGTCAAAATAAAATAAGACCCGGTTGTGTTTTATGAGAAACACAATAGTCTGTTATCGTAATAAAAACTGATTGTCTAGGGCTCCTGGAAACGCCTGCAGTAGTTAGAGGGCTCCCAAGGGCTAGTCTCCAGGAAACCTGACCTATCCTTTGCTCCATTAACTCCAACTGATTATCTGTAAAAAGCATTGGCTTCCTCAGACAAAATACCTACATCGTGATACATTAATCGGGCTTTTAGAGAAGCCACTTAGAATCCTTTATTAGCGTCACAGTTTGACTATTGTGATGGCTGTGAGTTTTATTGTACATTTTTTTCAAATTTTGCTGTTAGTCACTATTTCTAGACATGAAGCCACTTACTATGCTTTTGGATCTCAAGAATCTTTTGAGAATATAAATGTCTGAAAATCTAAAATGTACTGAACTGAATTACTGGTAGCCCTCGACTTACCGCAGTTCGTTTAGTGACCACTCAAAGTTACAATGGCACTTGAAAACAGTGACACGACCATCTTTCACACTTAACGCTGTTGCAGCATTCCCGTGGTCAAAATTCAGGTGCTTGGCATATTTATGCTCAGATGCCCATATTTATGACAGTTGCAGTGTCCTGGGGTCACGTGATCACCTTTTGCAACTTTGACGAGCAAAGGCAACGGAGATGCCAGATTCACTGAACAACCGTGTTCCGAATTTAACAACTGCAATGATTCGCTTAACAACTGTATCTAGAAAGGTCATAAAATGGGGCAAAACTCACTTAACAAATGTCTCACTTAAACAGCATAAATTTTGGGCTCAATTGTGATCGTAAGTCGAGGATTGCCATGTTGTAATGTTAGAATTTAATATTAAGTCTCAATATTTTTTGTTTGGGTTTCTCACGAGAAATATTTATTTCATAAAATGTGAAAAGTCCAATCAGAATTTCTAATGAGAAATCAAGTTTTTCTGTAATTTGTGTAAACTCGCTAAGATACAACTTCAGTCAATAATATCTTATGGAAATAAATAGACATTCCATGTAAATTTAAGAAGTACGTCTTTTTTATTTGAAATGATCATGAAATACCATTGACAGAAATGATGTTGTGCTAGTGATTTATCCTTTGTGGCTGTTTTCATTTATCCAAGATGCTCTATGACAAAAAATACCAGGAAATTAATTACAGATTTTGTTTAGCAGATTAAACAGATCTAAAGCCAAGCATTACAATGATAGAATAAAGTTCCCTATTGCTTTTGAGGATATAAGGAGGCCCAATGTGGAACTTCTTAGCAAGAACTGTTTACAAATCTTTTGCAACTTTTGAAAGTATTGCAAAGAGGTATTTGTGTTTGCACTCTTCCATTGTCCAAAACAGTTTTTGGAGATCCAGTCTCAAATCTTGCAGAATTTTAGTTTTTACAGATCATCCACACACCCATTTTACCATACATTGCTTCTTTCTACCCAGGGTAGTGGGAGAAAATCATGTTGGCAAAAATCATAGTGTGCCCATATCTTGCTATTAATGTGTCTCTGGAATGGGGCCATGCCCTGCTGTTACCTATACAACTTCATATGTCTCTGTAAGAACAGTAATTGGCTGTTTTCCCTGGCTGAATGTCATCAACCAGGGTAAAGCCAGGGTAATCAACCAGGGAATATGTGCCAGGGTAGTGGTTTTAGATCCCAGCACATTGCATACATGATCTTGCAGCAAGAGTTCAAGGAACAGGATTCAGTAATGTTCAGCTATGGGGTGCCTTCCAGTATATAACACATAATTTCTCCCAAATCCTTATGGATTGGTCCAGGGGTCGGCAACTTTGTACCCATTTCCCACAGAAAAGAAAACACCAGGAGCCACAAAACCCTTCCTATTGCCTGACTATTTCCTGAATGGCCACAAAACTAGCATATGTAGTTGAATTAAACATTGTTTTCTTCTGAAACTTTTCTTGGATTTATCCATGGTTGGCCTACCGGGGGTCAAAAAGTTCAATAAATCATGTGCCGGCAGATATCGCACATTGGCGATTGTGACACATATTTTGAGTGATGGAGCCGCCGCAGAGAGATGAAAGAGCCACATGTGGCTCCAGAGCCGCTGGTGTTGACCCCTGGACTGGTCAATCAACCACTAAGTCACCTGCCTATCAGATGAGAGGTTCTCTTCTGTTTTCCCTATGTATTTCTGGGCTGTAACTCCTTGAACCAACTTCAGCCTGCCTCAACAATGGGCTGTCTACAATACAGAGGTTCTGTATTGTAGACATGTCTCAAGCAAAGAGTGTGTGAGGTTTCTTTGCATTATATTAAACAAGTGGATGAAATCTTACTGTTTCATAGCAGTATAGCTGATTCTAGAATGGAGATACATGAATAAAAGGGTCCAATTTGTTACCATTAAAGTTATGACCTGAGTTTTGACATCATGGTCAAACTAACATTGCATTTTTCCGGCCAGCTTTCCCTTCCTTGATGTCCTCCAGGTACATTGGGCTAGAATTCACAATTCCTAGCTAGTTTCAGGAAGGCTGCTTTAAACTGCCACATGAACAAACCTGTCTTTCCACATGGACAGTGCTGGTTCCAAAAGTAGCATTCCCATAGCTGGTGATATAATACTGTGCAGGAGCCTCAGTTCTGCTTGGTTTGTTTGGAACTGTGAAAAAAAAACGCTTAGTAATATTAGGCCTTTTCAATAACGTTATGGCATGCTATGGCAGACATATGTGCTAGGCTGCCTCCCTATCTGTCAGTGAGCCTGCTGCTTGCTGCTGTGGTAATGGAGGGGAGGGATCGGTGGAGAATTTTTCATTGCAGCTTTGCAACTATGGTCAAGGCTTTGCTTATCTCTCCAAGGTCATTTCTTCTAACTTTAGTATGCAGCAGCCAGAGACGATGTACTTGAATCAAAGACTTTTCTCAACCTATTTCTTGGCGGGTGCTTATCCTCTGGTTGCCTAGCTACAGGGGTGTTGGGCACTACGGTTTGTTTCAATTTGCTGCTTCCTGTGCTTTTGCCCCAGATCTTGCCTGAAAATTGTTGCGTTCAGTTCTCTCCTAGTAAAAGTACTTTTTTTCTGAATCTATGGAGCCAAGGGTTTTCTTTCGTAGGAATTGGACAGAGACAGCCCTGACATTAGGCAAGATCTGCTTTAACAGTCAACCCGGAGACCGCAGTCTACCATGGGAATGAGCATCCAATGTCCAACCACGCTTTATGGTTATCTCAGAAAAGTATCAAGTCACTGGGCTTTACATAGGGGATCAGAGGCAAAACTTCCATTAACCAGTTCAGATAACCTTACCGTGGCAAGATTACTAGCTCAGTCTTTAAGAGATTTTCTTTAGTGTGAAGTGCAATCCCCTATATTGGAATAATTCAAGATTATTCTGCTTTAACCCTCCAGAACTGATGAGCTATAGTCATTATAACTGAATTGCAATAAAATACTACAAATAAGCTAAACACAAACAGCACCATGGACTTTTGTATCTAAAAGCTTTTTGAAGAAAACATACCCAAGCCTATATTTTTCTGGACATTTGCCATAAAGGGCAACTCACAATTTCATCATGCAAGCATTCTAGCTTATTGAAATAACATTAACGTTGTTATTTAAATAATTAAGTCAGAGCATTGACATTAATGGCAAATATTCCAACCTCACCTTTGGGTAACAGGAGCTCTGTTTCAAATGGATGGGCACAAATTCCACAAGTTTTAATGTCTTCTTTGAACCTGGAATGAAGTTGGATGAGAAACAGGACCAAGCATCACTAAATAGATTGGCCCCTAGTGTAGATAGGTTGTTACTAAGGTGTCAGAATCAGGACAAGATCAGAATTCACATCACTATACAAGCATGGAATTTACTCATTGACTTAGGTTAGTTACACCTATTTTACACCAACTTATCACTAAGATAAAGGATGTGATAAAATGAGAGATCCTGATGTAGTTCATCTTGAACTTTCAAAGAAAAAGTCATTAAAACAATTCTTAAAATGTGGGTGGGTGAGTTGGTTGGTTTGGGGTGAAGTTTGCTTCGGTTACTGAAAGCGATTTTTGCTAATGCTTTAAACATGAAAGTTTGAAAAGCTATAGAAGCACAAAGGCATATTTAAAATCCCACTGCTGTAATTTGGAAAAAATACAAACAAAAACGGAAAGAAACTGTCATTTGAGCAATGATCCACTATTCATTCCTATTGCTATTCCTGAGTAAGTAGAAATCCCTCAGAAATGGTGTGGGTTAGCCTTAACTGTACAGTATGGTGATGGAAAGAACAGGAAAGATTTAAGTTTGAATCCCCAGTGCAGCTTGAGGCCTTTGAGATAGGCACAGATTTCAGGCTGACTTCTCAAGAAGGTCGCTTGGGAGACCTTGTATTAGTAACATAATATCTCCAAATAAGACATTTGAATAAGAATATGAAAACACTAAGCTCCTAGCTTGACTATAAATATATCCTTTAGCTTAGGTTTAACAAGGTTTTAAAAAAAGAATGAAGAAGCCCTATCTATAAGCTGAAGAAAGAACCAGCCATCCTGCAGCACAGCTTTTTCTGATCTAGCGCCATCCACATTCCCTTATCTCCAGTCTAGTTTGGGCTGTGCTGGCTGGGAAGCATGGGAGAGGAGACCTAAAACATTTTGAAGGCAGCAGTTTCACAGAGATGGATGCACCAAATGAGGGAGGATTATAAAAGTGGTAGAAGTGAGGCCCTCAGTAACACTATCAGAAGAAATGCTTAAATGAAAACAAGCGCCTTATTTGAAATATTTTGCAGGGTTTGTTTTTAAAGTCAATTTAGAGGTTACAGAGCCATCCCTCAGTTAAACTTAAGAAACAAGGATTCATAGCAAAGGATCTCAGCTGAGAATCTGCTTTGGAAAGAGAAATGTTATAGTGTATGTTTTCTGGATAAAGGCCAATATAGTGAGAACGAAATAATTTAAACCAGGGGTCTCCAACCTTGGCAACTTTAAGACTTGTGGACTTCAACTCCCAGGAGTTGAAGTCCACAAGTCCTAAAGTTGACAAGGTTAAAGATTTAAACTGCAAACTCTGAAAAACTTTACAGTCTTGGTTTTGCTTGTGCACAGCATGAAATACGTACACAGTCATCTTATCATCCAGATCTGGCCAGACAAATTCAGCAGGACATCCGACTGTCCGGCAAGGAGCCTTTATGCAAAGATGGAGCCCAGGCCATTCCTCCAGGAGTTTTTGGTTGATGGAGATGATTGTTATAATAAAGTCCCAGGTCAATTGGAATCCTGTAAAAGGCAACAGGGAGAGTGGTCTTAAGAAACATTCAGAGCAGCCAGCCATCTCCAACTTGGTGAATCCCAGATAGGTCTAATTTCAACTCCCATAGTCATCATCTAGTCCAGCCAAAGGCTGTGACTTGGGGGCGGGAGAGCTGATATTTGGAGAGCCCCAAGCTGTAAAAAGCTGGTCTGAACTTTAAAGCAGATGCTGATTAAACATCTTGTGCACAAAGGTGCAAAAGGAGTTCTTGGTTCATCATTGTTGAGAAGAATGACTGAAAGAAAGCAATAAATCCATTCTCTAAAGTTGGTTCTTCAGTTCCACTGATTGGTTTAGGACAGGGTTGAAGTCTTTATTTTATTTTATTTTATTTATTTATTATTTATTTTATTTTATTTTATTTATTTTAGCCTGCTAAAATAAAGCCAGGTCATGGCACACACTTCAAAGTAAACCAAGAAGCCTGTAATTGTGGAGTCTCTCTGGCAAGAACAAAGAATGCTTATCCACAGGAGATATGCATGTGTAAATCTTGTAACAATCCTGGCTAATTGGAAAGCTGACTAGTTAGCCAACTTGCAGACCTCAGCTAACAGTTAGGGATAGAGATGGCCTGCAGCAAATCAAATGTGTATTAGATAACTCCTAGGGCATTCATTAGCTAGGACTTGCGAATAGGGACAGCTAGAGACCAACAGAACAAATTGTAGAATTATTACTAAAATGTTTATTAGATGATATTTCTTATCTCACTTTGTTCCACCTTCTCCTTTAGTGAAAATGTATAAAACTTGCTCAATCCTTTGTTCTTGGCTCTTGGCATTTTGACTAGGAGCCCTTTTCCTTGGAGTACTCCAATAAAAAGCAATCAGAAAATCTGCACCTTGTGTCTAGCGTCTATCCATTGGCTTTGGCTCCAGGCTCAGAACCGAATTGGGACAACACTACCACTATTTGTCTGTGGGTCCTTTCTTCTCCCATATTCAGCAACAGTGGGATTTGCCTGTATGAGACACTGACTTTTTTCAGGTGGCATCCAGAGGTGGGGCTGATCATTCAAGTGGTCATATGCCAAGAGGCAAAACTGTCGAATGGCTTCCTTCAATTGAGACCCCAGGAGCAATTTTGTTAACAATTACAGATTCCAGCCTTAGATACAGGTAGTCCTTGATTTACAATCAAGTCATTTAGTGACTGTTTGAAGTTACAATGGCATGGCAAAAAGTGATTTATGATCGTTTTTAGCATTTACGACCATTTCAACATCCCCATGGTCATGTGATCAAAATTCAGACACCCGGCGACTGACTCATAGTTACGACAGTTACAGTGTCCTGGGGTCATGTGATCCCCTTTTGCAACCTTCTGACAAGCAAAGCCAATGGGGAAGCCAGATTCATTTAACAACCATGTTGTTAACATCTGCAGTGATTCACTTAACGGTGGCAAGAAAAGTCGCAAAATGGAGTAAAATTCAGTTAACAAATGTTTTACTTAGCAACATAAATTTTGGGTTATTGTGGTAGTACGTTGAGGACTACCTGTACACTGTTTTGTTCTACTATCATTTACATTACATTTGAACCAAAAAAGCAGTCAATGCCTATGTACATACCAGCTGTCTGTCCTGGCTTCCTGCACCTGAGCTCAATGTAGCTGTAACCTTTTTGGTTATTTGCTTTGATCAGTAAAGGTGTGCCACTACGTATGAGCAGGCAAATGGCTTTAGCAACCCAGTGAGTTGAAAAGAAGGAACAAGCTTTCACCATGAGTCTGGGAAGAAAGAGGAGGGGAAAACAGTCAGTGCTTTCAGATCCTATTTTAAGATGTTCTTTTTTGTCCAAGCATTACTGGTACTGCTAAACTGGGCCCAGGCAGTTGCAACAATAATCAGTTCAAGAGAGGAAGAAACAGCCCATATTCTAGAGCAGGGGTGTCAAACTCAAGGCTTAAATCTGGCCTGAGGGGCCAGCCTAGAAATATCAAAGGACTGGCCCGCAGTGCTTCTGGCAGCTAAAACAGGCTGCGTGCGGGCCCCCATGTGCCTCATTTTCACTCTCCATGGCCTCCTGTAGCACTCTGCCAGCTGAAAACAAGCTGAAAAGTGGGCCAAAAACAAGCCAAAAAATGGCCTGAAAACAGGCCCGAAAATGGCTGGCAGAGTGCTGCAGGAGGTCCTGGAGGATGAAAATGAGGCACAGGACCCCTCCACCCTGTTTTGGCTGGCAGGGTGTTGCAGGTGGCATCCGTCCAAACCCCCTCCCACTCCTCCCCCCCACCCCTCACCTGTGGAGAACTACAATGCTCCTCCAGCCCTCAAAGATATCCCCCACACTTGACACACTTGTTCTAGAGAGTCCCTAATGCTTAAAATCAGTGGGATGCAGTTATTAATGGTGGCTTAGGGCTTGAGAGATCAGATTCAAGCTCACACTCAGCATGGAAGCTCCTTGAAGAATTCTGGTCCAGTCACTAACCCCTAGTGTTGAGAAGAAAACTGGAGGTAGAAATGCTCTGTAGGTGGCTTTGAGTTCTGGGAAGGAAGGAGGGTTACTATGGGATGAAGGCTATTGTATCTTTCAGAAACATCCTGCAATCAATACCTAGACTTGAGGCTTCTTGTATGCAATCGTGGTGCAGAATTTAGTAGCCTGATTAATATCAATAGGAACATGCAGAATTTAGTAGCCTGGAAATATTAAAGGACCGGTCCGTGGTGCTCCTGGTGGCTAAAACAGGCTGCATGTGGCCCCCATGCGCCTCATTTTCACCCTCCATGGCCTCCTGCATGTTCCACTGTTGTATTTGCAAAATCATCATACATTGACTTTTCTGCAGATTAAAGTGGCTCTCTATTTGACAGCCTGCAGGGAAATACTCTAACAGAGGAATAGGACAGATTACTTGAAAGACAACAGAGTATCAGTCAAACTACCAAACTAAGAAAAACCCTCACAGTTTTATAAGATACGGGTGGCAAATTGCCAGGAATTGTCCAGTAAACAGTAGTGGCCTCATCTTTATATTTGATCCCTGCTTGTGCAAATCTACTGGCCCCTGTTCAAAGAGGCCCTCAGTTGTAGATATCAGCCACAGGATGGCTTGTCATGATCTATGACACTTAGCAGATACTATTCAATACCTTTGGAAGAAGCCCTCTGGGATCTCAGGAGAAAAGTACAAGCGAATATGCAAGTCCTCTTTGTGATCTTCTCCCCACATTGCTGAAACCTCCTGACTTTGATTGAGATAGTTAGGAAATAAGTAGTGTGTGTCCTTCTCCGGGTTTGGCAGAATTTCCCATGGCTTCCCAGGTACAAAAGTTCTGGCTCTAGGATTAAGTCCTTCTACATTTCTGATCTCCAGGCAGATCTCAAAGTGTTCAAGTAGGCTGAAGAGTTTCCCTTTCTGGAATCTGCTTCCCACCATTTCCTCAAAGATGTCTACCATGTTGTCTAAAGAAAGCTCCTGCTTAAGCAAAGCTCTTATGGCTTTCTGGCATAGGATGGCTTTGGATTTAAACATCAACACCCAATTGGTCCGGTCTCGGATGGTGGCATGTTCTCCTATCAAGATGTCCACAGCAATGTTCTCCAGCTGTTCCATTAGGCCATACCTCACAAGAGTCTAGAAAAACAGAAACATATTTGCCTAAGTAGGCTCACAATTGTGCTAGTAGAGTTTTTTTTTTAATTACATTTATATGCCGCCCTTCTCCAAAGACTCAGGGCTACACAATTCTGGGATACAACCCAATGTGCTCAGCAATAGCCTTCATTCCATTGTATATGCCTGCTTATTACTAAGCGGCATTTTTACAAGGTCAGCTAATTGCCCCCAACAATCTTGGGTCCTCAATTTACCTACCCTGAGAGGATGGAAGGCTGAGTCAACCTTGAGCCTGGTGGGATTCGAGCCTACAATAATTGTAGGCAGCTGGATCTTAAGAGCAGGCATTTAACAGCCTGAGCTACCAAGGCTCTTTGAGTTGACAGAAGATAAATGAAGTTAGTCTTGACTGAAGACTTACAAGTAAACTTCTTGGTGTCTTGTAATAGATTGTTTTTTGATTCCTAAATATTTAATCATACCAATAATAAAACCATTCAGCTTCTGTCCTGTCTCCTTCTTAAGTTTATAAATTGAGATCTCAACTCAGAAACAAAAATAATTGGGCTACTCTTCCATTCTCCCTGTATTCCCACCCTGAGACCATGCTTTTGTATCTGACCCTTGGGATTTGAACAGGACATGAACCTGTCCCTCAGGTCTGAAGCATGCCCTAAAATAGCCCACTGCCTTTTAGTACTTGTTGGAGTGGAAAGTAAAGGAAACATGGTACCTAACTAAGTTAAGCTGAAACATACAGAGAAACTTTCAAAAGTTGTAAGTGGTAAGGGTATATAGTTAAATTAATACATATGTTCAGCTATTCCAGGGCTGTCAAACTCCTGGCCTGTAGGCCAGATGTGTCACATACTGGCCCCACCCCCACCCAGTTTAGTGAAGGGGGGAAAAGGTCCCGATACGTCACATGATGCTGCCGTGACGATGTGAGTTTGACACCCCTGACCTATTCCATCTTGCAACATAATCTGGAATTGTATTTTGAATTCCTGCATCGAACTGGATGGCTCAACCATTTAGTTGGTGCCTCTGGACAGAATGTCCACTTCCATTCTGACTAGCTGATTACTACAAACTGTTAAGTTTGCATAGAGAGGCAGACATGGAGTGCTTCAGCTCTTAAGTTTTATTGTGACTTCAGCTCAGAACGGACCCAATTTGGCTTAGCCGAGGCAGCTTTATATAGCCGGCTGCCTCAGCTGACAGCCAATCAGAGTGCAGGGTTTTCCCCGCACTTTTTAACCAATGATTTCAAACACTTTACAAGAACAACCCATCAATTCAAACTCTGCATACATAACACCCCTCCCCACTAGGTTTAGTCCATACTCAAACCCCATCAATCTAATATACTCTTTTAAATAGGTGGGGCTCTTACGTGTATGTTGAGACCTACATGGTTCAGGTGTTTTAGGGTTCTCACATTGTGAGGGAGGAAATGTGTCTGTTAACATCTCCTTACTTGGACTTCTAGTAATGGTAGAACCTGTTTGGTTACTACAACCTGGTCTCTCCTCCCAATCCATCTCCAACCCAATGTCAGCACCTAAGTCTGGTAGTGATGTGCAATCTTCCATTTGTAAAAATGGTTGTTGGCACTGTGACAGGATTTGGGATGGTTCCTGTCATGTTAGCTCGTTACACATGGGGTTGATTCTTGCTTGCTGATTACCCTCATAATCCTCCCTTCCCCTAGAAGAGGCAGTAGGTATGGGAACCAGAGAGGAGCAATGGCGATGCTCCTGAGGTAGTCTGGATCTTAACTGATCAATGTGCCTGCTCCAGAGGACACCATCCTCTGTTTGAACCCTGTAAGACCTGGGGCCTGTAATTTGGGTTATCTCTGCAGGAATCCACAATGGTTCACCCATAAGGTTTTTTGCATAAACAGAAATACCCACAGTGAATGTGCGAATTTTGCTAATGGAATCTAGTGGAGCGTTGGATGCGTAAGTGGGATGAAGGCAGTCAAGGGGAGACCTGAGTTTCCTACCCATCAACAATTCGGCTGGGGTTAAGTTAGTTGAGGGGTTGGGAGTGATATGCTGGACACTCAGTAGTTTTTCAACTTTCTCAGTGATGTCCCCTGGACCCAATTGCTGGAGTTTCTCCTTGGTAAATCGTACCATGCGTTTAGCCCGGCCGTTAGCTGAAGGATGCCCAGGGGCTGTAAGGGCGTGTCTTATACCCTGTTGTGCTAAATATGATTCAAAAGGTTGGATGTAAATTGAGGACCATTGTCAGAAACAAGAACATCAGGTAACCCATGAGTTACAAAAGTTTCTTAAGCTGTTTGATGACAGCTTCAGCTGTTGTGGATGCCATAGGGATAACCTCTAGCCATTTGGAGTATGCATCTACTATAATAAGGAAGGTGTGCCCTTTAGTAGGGCCAGCAAAATCAATGTGAATCCTGGACCATGGGCCCCTAGGACATTCCCATTCCTGTTTGGGGGCGAGAGGTGGGGTAGGCCTGACTTCCTGACAGTTGGGACAGGATGCAACCCAGTGTTCAACCATTTTGTCAATACCTGGCCACCATACATAACTCCTGGCCAATCCCTTCATTCTGACAATTCCCGGATGACCCTCATGTAACATTTCCAAAACCTCTTCCTGTAGTTTAGCAGCAATAACCACCCTGTTACCCCACAAAATACATCCTCTTAATACAGATAATTCAGTTTGTCTGGACTTAAAAGGCTGGGAACCTTGAGGCAGATCTTGAAGTGGCCCACCTTTCTTAATCCAGCCTATAACAGGAGCCAATAAAGTATCTTTGGCAGTCTTTCTGGCAATCTCAGCAGCGTGGACTGGAAGCTTGGCAACAGTTTCTAGAAAAAAGGTGAAAGTCTCAGGAGCAGGGTCCTCAGTGTGTGAAGGAAGTGGGCAGCAACTCAAAGCATCTGCGTGCCCAATGTCTTTTCCAGGTCTGTGGATGAGTTTGTATGAATAAACAGCAAGAAATTCAGTCCATCTCAGCATTCTTGGTGACAGGATCGTGGGTGTTGGTTTGTCCCCTGCCACAATGCCTAAAAGAGGTTTGTGATCTGTGACAATGGTAAATGTTCTCCCATATACGTATTCATGGAATTTCTTGACAGCTGCCACAATTGCCAAAGCTTCCTTGTCCAGTTGGCTGTAGTTTCTCTCTGCTTTAGTCAAAGTGTGAGAGTAAAATGCAATAGGGGCTTCCCTTCCACTGGGAAGCATGTGGCTGAAACCCCCCCCACTCCAAAAGGGGATGCATCACAAGTCAGTACAACAGGCAAATTCTCAGAGAATTGTATCAATACACAATCAGAAGTGATTTGTCTCTTAATGTTGTTAAATGCAGTTTGTTCTTTTCTGCCCCAGACCCATGCAGATTTTTTGTCCAGTAATCTATGTAGAGGTTCTGCAGTGGTTGCTTTCTGAGGTAGAAACATATGATAGAAGTTAATGAGTCCCAGGAATGCTTGCAAGTCTGTTTTGCATTTTGGCCTGGGGGCTTCTTTGATTGCCTGAACTTTGGCTTCTGTGGGGTGGATGCCATGCTTATCAGTCATGTAACCCAAGAATTCTACTTTGTCAGTTCTGAGTGTGCATTTCTCTTCTTTGACTTTTAACCCGCTTTTTGAATCTGGTTAAGACTTCTCTGAGTTTCTCGTGTAACTGAGTGTCATTTTCAGCAGAGATTAAAACGTCATCAAAATAAGGCACCACCCCTGGCAATCCTTGCAGCATCCTTTCCATAAGGCTTTGGAAAATGCCTGGTGCCACACTTACTCCAAATTGCAACCTTTTGCATTTGAAAGCACCTCTATGGGTTACAATGGTTTGGGCTTCTGCAGTTGCATCATCAACTGTTAACTGTTGATATGCCTGGGCCAGATCCAATTTGGCGAAGACTGAGCCCCCGCCAAGAGAATGTAATAAATGATGCACTACTGGAACTGGATATGCACTCTGTTGTAGCGCATGGTTCAATGTCCCCTTGTAATCTCCACAGATTCTTACAGACCCATCAGCCTTGACTGGTGTGACTATGGGTGTCTCCCACCTGGAGTGGTCAGTGGGCTCTAAAACCCTTGAGCTATTAGTTTATCTAATTGTGCATCAATTTTTTCCTTTAAGGCACATGGAACCCTTCTGGGTTTTAAACGGATTGGTTGTACCTTGGGATCTATATTGAAAGTGATAGGGGTCCCCAAATACTTGCCTAATCCGTCGCTGAAGACCTCTGGAAACTCAGACTTCAAGGCCTCTTCCCACTCAGTGTTGCTCACGTGATTGATGCCAGTCACCTCGATGCCCAGTGGGTTGAACCACTCAAGTCCCAGCAAACTTGGGCAATCCTTGTCCACGATGGTCAGGGGTAGACGTTTGGTGTGGCCCTTGAACTTCATGTTGAATTCTCTTGTTCCAACTACTGGAATCTTGTTCCCTTGTTAGCCTTTAAGAGTCAACGCCTGCTTCTTTTTTTTTATTTTATTATTATTACATTTACATTTATATGCCGTCCTTCTCCGAAGACTCAGGGCGGCTTACAATTTTTGGGATACAACCCAATGCGCTCAGCAATAGCCTTCATTCCATTGTATATGCCTGCTTATTACCAAGCAGCATTTTTACAAAGTCAGCTTATTGCCCCCAACAGTCTTGGGTCCTCAATTTACCTACCCCGAGAGGATGGAAGGCTGAGTCAACCTTGAGCCTGGTGGGATTCAAGCCTGCACTAATTGCAGGCAGCTGGAACTTAAGTGCTAGGCATTTAACAGCCTGCACCACCAAGGCCCTTTCTTGAAGTGAGTCTTCTGAATATCTGGTAATAGTCTTTGAATAGTGTCCCATGACACCATAGATAGATATGAGCCTGAGTCCACTTCCAAGTGGCAAGGCCTTCCTTCAATGAGTACCTTGACATGCACTTTTCTGTTATTTATAGAAGATGAATGACCAATAGTTACTGTCTGATGAGTTTCATTCTTCCCCCTTGCTTCTGTGCTGCGCCCCATTTTCTCACTGAGGTTGTTTGGCTTGAATTCTTTGTCTTTGTTTGCAGCAAACTTCCTTCTGTTTGGTGGAATTCTGGATGATTTGCAGACTCTTGCTAGGTGCCCTCTTTTTTCACAACGGAGGCAAATGGTGTCTAGAAACTTGCATTCAGTGCGGGGTGGCTTCCCCACAACCTCTGCAGTAGAAATCTTGCCTCTTTCTTCCCAGGTCTTTCTTTTTCTGCTCCATTCTGAGTCTGTAAATTCCTTCCTCCACCTCACTGTAATCTGACTCAGAATCTTGTTCCTCACAATGATTTGTGGTGGACTTTCCCCCATCAGAATGGCTCGTGGCCCTGTTCATCTTCCTCATGGCTGCTGCTGAGGACTTGGTAGCTTCTGCTGAAGATGCTTCTTCTATGGCTTCTTTCAGCGTGATTTTAGGTTTCATTAATAACTTGCTCTGTAAAACCTTGTCTTTAAGGCCCAACACAAAACGGTTGCACATGGCCTCCTCTAAACTGTTGAATTTGCATGCACCCCCAATGTCTCTTAAACTAGCTACGAAATCGTTTACGCTTTCGTTTTCCCCTTGATCACGACGATAAAACTTGTGTCTCTTAATGAGGCACGATACTTGTGGCGCGTAATGGGCTCTTAACAGTCTTTCCAGATCAGGCCAAGCCATTACCTTCACGTCTGCTGCTCCTGCGAGTGCCTTCGCCATCTTGAAAACTGCCAGACCGCACTACGGAAGAAAGACCGCCCTCTTCCGCTGCTCAGAAATGGCGGCCAGATCGCTTCCTTCCAGGAACATCTGAAAGCGATCTGCATACGACTCCCAGTCTTCTGCCATAGGATCGAACGGGGTTGGGGGGGTATTCAGCGCAGCCATCTCTCTCTTCTTCTGTTCCGCGTCGCCTTCTCTTCAGAAGAATACCATCCTCGTCGCCAGTGTTAAGTTTGCATAGAGAGGCAGACATGGAGTGCTTCAGCTCTTAAGTTTTATTGTGACTTCAGCTCAGAACGGACCCAATTTGGCTTAGCCGAGGCAGCTTTATATAGCTGGCTGCCTCGGCTGACAGCCAATCAGAGTGCAGGGTTTTCCCACACTTTTTAACCAATGATTTCAAACACTTTACAAGAACAACCCATCAATTCAAACTCTGCATACATAACACAAACCATTGGTTTTCTGCAGTAAGATACAATCAGACTGCCAAGTGACCATCCATACTTCAAAATTATGAACCCCAAGCAGTGATCTTGTTTAAATAAAGATACTGGGTAGAAACTTAATACATTGCACCCATACAATTTGGCTTCCATCTGCCTCTGCTACTTCACATTGTGTTTTATTCTGTTCTGGGGGGAGTCTCTCAACCCTCAGATAGCTTGTCAGAAAGCTAAGGAAGAAGAATAGAGTAGGAAAAATAGAATTCCCCCCTCCCCACCACCCCAATGGAAGCATTTTTCTATGTGAAAGTCACCTCATGGGCAGTTTGGTTTTAATTGCAGTTCTCACTTGATTTTGCTTGTAAAAAAATAGAGGAAAATGGGATAAAAGCATTTGCCAATACACCATTGGTTTAATTCAGAGACAATATGGAAGACAGTGTAGAGGCAGTTCATGAATGACCCCATCCCTTTCCCAAAATCCAGCACTTTTCATTCATATCAATCATAATCTTTGCTGAATGGGACTTGGGAGAAAACATAAGGGGAAGTTTTGGCAGCTCCTGTTGAGTCTAGGGAAGATTTTAATGGTTTAAATTTGTTTGTTTGTTTGTTTTACTTTGTAGCACCCTGCAAAGCCTCTGTTACGATTGGGAGCAGGTTATACATATGATGGAACCATTTTTTAAAACCTGTGGTCTGTGAAAATCTGGCTTCTAGCTAACTTCTGAGAAGCAATGGCCCCCCGGTGCTGGAGGAAGCTTCTAAGGTGGAATTAAGGTGGTACTCACTTTGAAGAGAGTGATCAGAATAGTTGGATGTAAGAACACTGTGTCCTTCAGCTGGTTGATCTTTTCATACCATACAATTAATCCAATGCGATGAAGGTATCTCAAAATATCCTGCAGAAGTTGTTTATCCAAGTGATACTGGCAAAAGAGCTTGTTGTGTAAAAGATTGAAATTCACCATCCCTAAGGAATCAGATAGAGCACTTGTTGAGGGCTGCTTTGAGAGACAATCTCAGGCGATCAACCAACAATACTGTATGTTCTATGCAGTGGTGGAATTCAAATAATTTAACAATTGGTTCTCTGCCCTATTGATTTCTTCCAAAAACCAGTTCACCAAACTGCTCAGACAGTTAACAACCGTTTCTCCCAAACTGGTGGGAACTGGCTGAATCCCACCACTGGTTCTATGCTCCAAGCTGCACATAGTCCTCGACTTACAACCACAACCAAACCCAAAATTTATTGTCAACTCATAAAACATTTTGTATACACGTTTTATAGTTGACAACAGAAAGAAGGGGGGGAGTTTCAAAGAGCAGGCAGCAGTGTGGAATTGAAAGTACATTCCATTCATATTTTCTTCGAAGACTGATTAGATGACTGAAGCTTCTGCTGAGCAAAAATCTAATAGGAGAGCATGATTTATGACTCTTGGCTATGGACGTTTTTCATTGGATGATATACCCAAAGGGGTGGGGGTGGGGAAGCAGGATCAAGGGTGACAGTGAATTACATATCTCAGAGTTGGCTACTCCCAAGTTAATGCCAGATGTAGAATGTTAACTTCAAATAAATCCTTTTTAGTTTTGGGAGTGTGGCTCGAGGCTCATGATTTAATTGGAGTAACTGACGGAATCCTGACATTTATGTTGTTCAGTGAGACAGTTGTTAAATGAATTATGTCACATTTTATGAGTTCTCTTGCCACAGTTGTTAAGTGAATCACCACTGTTGTTAAGTTAGTAACACGGTGGTTAAGCGAATCTGGCAAATTCTGACTTTGCTTGTCAGAAGGTTGCAAAAGGTAGTTGCATAATCCCAGGACACTGCAACCATCCTAAATGTGAATCAGTTGCCAAGCAGCTGAATTTTGATCACATGACCATAGGGATGCTGCAATAGTTGCACATGTGAAAAACGGTCATAAGTCCCTTTTTTCAGCGCCGTTGTAACTTTGAACGGTCCCTAAACAAACTGTTTGTAAGTTGAGAACTATCTGGACTTCTGAATTAGCAGAATCAAAAGAAAACTAAACAGGGCCAATTCCACTAAGTGAACATTACTTTGGCACTTAAATTAGCTTGCCCAGCTTTGATCTCTGATATTCAGTTATAAACACAGGTTTGAGAATCGCAAGATAATGTTATCAATCTATGCATTAAATTCTGAACATTTAGGATAAAGGTAAAGGTTCCCCTCGCACATACATGCTAGTTGTTTCGGCTGTAGGGAGAGGTGCTCATCGCTATTAAAAGCCAAAGAGCCACGCTGTCTGAAGACATCACCATGGTCATGTGGCCGACATGACTAAATGCTGAAGGTGCACAGAACGCTGTTACCTTCCCACCAAAGTGTTCCCTGTTTTCTACTTGCATTTTTTACATGCTTTCTAATTGTTGGCAGAAGCTGGGACAAGTAACGGGAGCTCACTCTGTTAAGCAGCGCTAGGGATTCAAACTGCCGAACTGCCAACCTTCCTGATCAATAAGCTCAGCGTCTTAGCCACTGAGCCACCGCGTCCCTCATTTAGGATAAGGCTCTTTTATTGAAGACTTGTTGCTGTTGAAATTATATACCTTTGGGGAAGGTGGGATGTTGTCATTCCCAACAACTTAGTGTAAGGGTTTGAATTTATAAATTTAAGTGGGAAATGTGGGTCTCTTTCCCCCCCCCTTTCCACAGCATGCTTAATTTATTATGGCTGCCTAAATTAAAGAGAGAGAGCTAGTTTGTTGTAATGAGTAGGGCATCAGGTTAGAAATGGAGAGGTGGTGACTTAGGCACAAAGCCAGCTGGGTGACCTTGGGCCAGTCACTCTCTCTCAGGCCTAGGAAGGACAGAATGGCAAACCACTTCTGAAAACCTTGCTAAGAAAACTACAATGAATCTATAATCTATACAGTCACCAGGAGTAAAAAAAAATGACTGAAAGGTGCATATACATCAGAGGTGGAAGTCAAAATTGTTTACTACCAGTTCTGTGGGCATGGCTTCAGGAGTGTGGTATGGCTTGGTAGGTGTGGCTTGGTGGGTGTGGCAGGGAAAGGATACTGTAAAATTTCCATTCCCTCCCCACCCCACTAACCTGCTTTTCAGCTCCGTTCTCCTGTGCAGGGCAACCAAAGAAGACCCAGCCGATCAGCTGGGACTCAGGAGGCAGAGAATAGATGGGGTTGGCGGGGCCAGTCAGAGGTGGGATCTCCGAACTACTCAAAATTTCCTCTACCGGTTCCATGAGAATGTCATTCAAAAGGTTCTTTCTCTTTCTAATGTTCCAAAACTTTGAGCCCAGTCAATTAACTTTTTAGCCAATAGGCTCATTATTAATTAATTAATTGAAACAATTATAACATTGATTTATGTGGAATTTTTAATGTTTTTAAATAAATACTTGCCCTAAATAGTCAGGAAACCTAGCACTGAAATAAACTTAGCTTGCACAAAGAAGAGGCATCCACCAGAAGGTCAGCTGCCACCTATTGCCTCAGTGGCTCTGGGCACCCAAATTAACCCAGAGTTTTAATTTAGGCCTATCCAAACAGTTTAGAAACTATGCCCTAAATAATTATTCTGAGCCACTTGTGGCTGTAGAGCTGTGGTAAAATACATGTTCCGTTGCATGTCTTCCAAAAGGGATTGATCCCACTTAACAACAACACAGTAAAGAAAAGAAAGAGGAAATCTATAAAATGCCACTAATAATATTTACTTGCCATGTTTGGTCATCTCTTCGTTATTTTGCATCATATCTACAATTGCTGCTTCTACTTGTTTATAGATAGGGGGGAGCACTTGGGTGACATTGGGGAAGAGCTCTTCATTCTTGACATGCTCCAAGATGATTTCTTCAAGTTTTTTAATGTCCAGGTAATCCATGCAGTTGACAGGAACAAGATCTAGAATCTAGAACAGAAAATGCATAGAGACAAAGAGAACTCCAAACAAGTAAGCAGAGAAAGAAGAGGGGAATTACTAACATACTGCTTTGTGTCTAGCTTTTGTGGAAGCTTATTGGAGAACGGAGTGGAATAGAAGATGTTGTCCATGTTTATGTATAGCATGACAAACAAGTGTAAAATTTCTCCCTCTCTCCTAAAAGTAGGAGTCACTTGATTGGCTAGAGATTAGGACAAGAAAAAAAAGAACTATGTCATTGCTGCCTTAGATTGCTTCCTAAGATGTTTGGACAGTTGCATGCCAGCAGTTTCTGGATCGAGATCATTGTGTATGAAATATGTATATATGACAATATTCCTTACTGTAAGGGTGCAATTTTCCATTTCTTTCACTCGAGTCCACTGGTCTTCATAGAACTCCGATTCCTCATTGTCTTCCAGGTTAGTAATAAGGTGAGTTAGGATGGTCTGTCTCTCCTTCAGCATGGCCTGTATCTTGCCCATGATATCCTTTTTCTTTTCTTCAACCTCCTCCTTCTGAACATGCGTCCACATGAGTTCCCACAGGAAGGACCACAGAATTCGGCACTCGCATAAAGAGGTTGCTAATCCAAAATCCAACAAGATCCTTGAAGGAGTCATTGGTAAGCTGATACCTAAGTAAGTTAGGGATACAGTTGTTAAGTGAATCTTGCTTCCCCATTGATTTTGCTTGTCACAAGGTCACAAAAGGGGATCACCTGATCCCAGACCACTGCAACCGTCATAAATATGAGTCAGTTGCCAACCATCTGAATTGTGATCGCCTGACCATGGGGATGCTACAACAGTCATAAGTGTGAAAAATGGTCATAACTCACTTATTGTAAATTTGAACGGTCACTAAGCAAACTGATGTAAGGTCAAGGACTACCTGTAATCCCAATCATCATGTAATACTGGCAGCTCACCTGGAGTTTCTTTTTCTTCCTCAACTTCCTCATTAAAGTTATATACTATTACTTGTAAAATAGAGCAGAACTCCTTAAGTAAAAGAAATCAAAGCAAGGAGACACTAGCTTAAACAGCCACCTGCCAGCTTCACCCAAATTAGTGACACTACAAGCAGTTCATTTCTCCTGAAATAAAAAAAGCCTGGCCCAGAGCATCAAACATACTGTATGATCTCTCGGCACACTGCAAAATGAATTGAAGTGTAATATATATTTTAATATATCCATCGTTGGAGGCAAAAGACAAGCCAACAAAAGTGAACCATTTAAAAAAGATGTGCAGAAAAGTTTGAAGTATCTGTAACTAAATATGAGAAATAGAATTCTGGGTGTGCTCAATTGTATTTCAGCTTTAGACAGAAACAATAGGGAATCGAACTTTCGATTGCTATATTTTGCTTGCTGAGAATTCAGCTCAGATATCCATTGTTGAAAATTGAAAATTCTAGGCAGGGCTGATTAAAAGGATACTTCTTGAAGTTTTGTGGTAAAGTTCCTTCTGGGTCAAATTTTTTTTTACAAGAATTAATTTTTAGTATAAAAATTGTGTATTTTCTTCAGAAACCAGGCAGTGCAACCCTATGCTGGTTTATTGGAAGTGAGTTCAGATGGATTGGCATGACATTTAGCCTTAGATGCCCCACTTATCAGATACCACTGAAGTAGGAGAAAAATGGTGATCGTTGCCTGTATAATATCACCATCAAGAACCAGCCAAAGTCTAAGTATTTAAATCTGACTCATTTAGAACTAGATGTGTATATTTAGATCCATCTGTTCTGCTTAAATTAAAGGGAACTGTCATTGAAAAACATTTCACGCTTCTTGACATTAGGGCCAGGATGTTGGATGACCCTGCTTGATGGTGTCAAGAATATAAATATGATTGCAGTTCAGTCTTGATTATATTGCCTCCTATCTTTGTGTTTTTTAATGAATTGGTTATTTTTTGTTGTGTGCCCTAAAATCTACATTAGCTGTCCTGAATTACAGTTTATAATTTGGGTGACCATATAAATCTCATTCATAAATAAATACAATACATCTTTGCACTGGAAGCCAGAGAACACTTACTGGTGAAGGTTAATGACCAAGATGACAAGGGCCTGTGAAGTAATGAACATATGGTGGGTCACATAGTATTCCAGCTGGCCAGCAAAATCCCAAAAGAGGAAAGTGAAGCCTTGGATATGGAACTCGCTTATCTCAATCCCAACGGTGCGTTCTTCCTTGGATAGTTGAACAACTTGTCCCTGCTTTAAGCTTTTGCACACTGTAGATTTTCCTGCAAAGGATGTCCCCAAAAACATTGTCTTGACACGCTTGTCCTCCTCAGCTTGGCCGTTCTGTAGCTGGTTGAAGTAACTGATGATCTGTTTGATACCCCCTGCACATACTTCATCTGGAGGTTCCCTCAGTGAGTTCCCATTTACTTTAAACATCTTCAGGGATAGCTCTGTGAACATCTCTTTAGGGAGCTGACGTAAAAAGTTATTTTGCACATAGAATTCTTGCAAGTTCTTCAACTCCAAGACTACTTTAGGGATGGCTTGGAATACGTTTGTGGACAAGTTCAGATACTGGAGACAGTCCCGGCAGGAACTTAAATCCTTAGGAAGACTGGCTAAACAGTTGTTGTTAAGTCGGAGATGTTTTAACTTAGAGAGAGAAGAGAAGATCCCCTCTGGGATATCTCGGATTTGATTTTGATTGAGCTCAAGCTTCTCCAGATGGATCAGGTTCTGGATCTCCACCGGAAATTTGTCATAGCATTTTTCGACAAAATCAATTTTTTCAGGTTATAAAGGCTTGAAATCCCAGTGACATGTTTCAGCTTGTTCCGGTCCAGATTTAGGCTCTCTATACTGTTATTGGGTATCATTTCAAACGGAAGAACTCGGAGTCTTAATCTGGAAAGGGTCACTTCATTGACCTCTTGCCCTGGGGAACGAAGAACACAAGATGATGTGATTACGGGAGAAAAAAAGATTGAGGGGTCCTTGGTGCTCCATGAACTTGGTTGTTTTCTTGCAGACATTTCATTACCCAAAACTAGGTAACACCATCAGTGTCAGTTCTAGAGAAAAGACTGTAACATGCTCATTATTAGGAAAGGTCTGTATTATGAAAGCCCATTTAGATAAGGGGTCTCCAACCTTGGCAACTTTAAGATTTGTGGACTTCAACTCCCAGAATTCCTCAGCCAGCTTTGCTTTGCTGGCTGAGGAATTCGGGGAGTTGACGTCCATAAGTCTTAAAGTTGCCAAGGTTGGAGACCCCCGATTTAGATGATGTAATGGCAGGGGAGGAAGAGGAAAGTGGGTAAACTTTCAAATTTTCTAAAATATGTGATTAAACCAAATGTTACATACAGCAGGCAGAGAAAGGGATGGGGAAAACAGAAATAGGAGGAAGAAAAGCAAGAGGACAGGCAGTATTGGAAAAATATATTATGTAGCTTCAAACAGAATGGGGGGAAAGCTGCAGATAGAGATAATTTCAGATTAATCTGGACTGTCCCAAAAATTGGAGGGATGATAATAATAATAAAAATGGCTGATACTACCCAGTTTAAAAATAGAGCATCTACTTTTAACTCAAGCCATTTGCTCAACAAAACACAAACATTCCTTGTAATTTTTTTTAAATAATATAATTATTTCTGTATAACAACACTGAAAATAATTTATTCTGTACTATCCCAGTGCTGACAGTGCAATCCAAAATGGAACAACTTCTATGTGGCTAGTTGGGCATCTCACAATCACATGAAATGTGAGGCAAAGGATTGACTTTGCTGTGATTCATACAATCTTGCACCATAATTTAGCAGCCTGATTTCAAGAATGCAGGTCAATGATAAGTAAATTATGATCATGAGCAGGTCCCTTTGGGCAGCTGGTTAAAGTTACAGCTTAGTACTGATGTGACTTATTGCTTAGCACTAGTATGTGACCATGATTTATTGCTTAGCAACTTGCATGAATCCAATTGAAAAAAATCACTTTTTAAAAAGTTGCATAGAAGTTGCTACAGCCCAGCCTGTAAAAAGAAGGGATGGGCAACTCTTGGCCCACATGTGTGCCCTAGTGGAAGTATCCAGGTAGTATAAGACTGCGGACACCTAGACCACCTCTCACCTAATCTTCTCAACTAAACGTAGCAATTAATAGGAATTGAAGATTGATACTTACTAGGTCTATGCTCAGACATATTTTGGTCTCTGCTCTCTATTAGTCAAGAAGCAGCTGTGTCCTTGCTTACTATTTTCATTTCCTGAAATCTTTTCATTTTGAAGCTTGAGCTCCACATTCCCCCTCCCTATTTCTAAATACTGTATAGCCCCTCCCTTCTCTTTGTGCAAGTCAAGGGAAACGAAAGAGGAAGAACTGGATTCCTGATAAAAGGGCAGACTGATGGTTTTCTCGGATAATAAAATGCTGCCACCACTTCCAGGCAAATGATGCTTACAAACTTTAAAAAAAAACAACCATCATTTTCATACGTTCAGTTGTTAACACTGTTCTTTCTTAAAGCTTTGGTTTCCTTTTAAATGTCTTACCCATTTCAGCTAATGCCATGAAAATGTAGGCATTTCGGAGATCATCTGACCTAGGCCGAGAATCCATTGATTTTCTTGGTAGAATTTGGTTTTACTTTTATCTTTGTAGTTGGTTTGAGAATACATCATAGAAGACAGATTGCTTGTGTATACAGTGTGTATGAGGGACGAGAGTTGTTTGATAGGTGGATTCTTTTAGTAATGTGACAGATGGTACTACATGCAACTCTTACGTTTGGTATTCTCCACTTGCATTGTGTCCATTGATTGTGGTATCAAAATTCTGAAATTCATTGATCAGAAGACAGTGAATCTATTATGTGCAGAGAGGGGAGAAAAGACAAGAATAGCATGTTGAAAGTAAGGTTCTTCTTGTCAACTCCATTTTTTAGAACAAAAGTCTACATGGGACTTGATATTTTCACTTTAGAGGCATCAGTTTAACATGAACAATTTAAAGAATGATCCTATGAGCGTTTGCCAAGAATGTGTTGAATTGAATGTGTTTCCAAGTAGGGATTGATAAAATGGCTAAACTAGATTATTTTGATTAGCAGAAGCCACAAAGAATATTTGGGTTCCATATCTCAGCTAGGCAAGATGAGAACTTTCTGTAGGTGTTCATGATAATTAGCAAATAGCTCATTTAGATTAACTAAAATTGAGTAAATTAAGAAATGTCTAAAAGCCTATTTACAGATCTAAATTTAACGTATTTTAGTTTAATACATGATTGAGGATTAATTTATTTATCTTACATGCTTGTGAGAGTTTGTTAATTACGGTAGTTGAGGATCTGGGGGGAGGGGGATGAGAATAGGAACTCCAAAGTAATGGGAAGTAATGTTTTAAATGCTATAAGTTGAGTTTCATTTCTGGTGACTGTAGCTTGCCACTTCAGACTTAATTCTAGCAGCCACTAAAAGACATTTCAATGTGATCTTTGACATCTTCCCTCCACCTTATCTATTGTCTTGGCTAACCTTTTTGGGGTCCTGTGCCAAAAATTGTGTGCGCGCTTGCACTCGCGTGCCAGCACCCAGAAAACAATGCATGCCCCATGACCCCTATGCATGCGCGCGTAATACCCACACAGCCACCCACCCCTGCCACTCCCTTACCTGCACTATGCCTCACAGCTGATTTTTGGCTGGTTTGAGGCCTTTTTCGGCCTCCCAAAGGCTTGAGGTAGGCTTCTGCAGGCTTTGCAGGCTGAAAGGTAGCCCCGTTTCATCACTTCTGGTATTCTTGGAAAAACAGAAAGTGACAAAACGGGGCTAGTTTTTGGCCTGCAAAGCCTACAGAAGCCTTCCTCAAGCCTTTGGGAGGCCGAAAAAGGCCTCAAACCAGCTAAAAATCAGCTGTGAGGCACATGCATGCCCAGTGAGGTAAGTTTGCCTGCAGCTCACGTACTGGCATAAATGGCTCTATGTGCCACCTGTGGCACGCGTGCCATAGGTTCGCCATCACGGGACTATATCATCTTTTACTACATGCAATCTTGCTAAGCACAAACATTTTTAAAGACTTCATTATCTGCTCACTTCGTGCAAGGACCAGATTTGGGCCTAGGCAACCTAACCAATCAGCTAAGGTGCCAAATTTTGGGGACATTAAAATTGAAAAGGCTTCTAAGAAACTGCAATTAACCCATTAAAAAGCAGTACAGTCTGTATCAGTGGATCCACTCAAGGGGTAAACATATTTCACAGAAAAATTGTAAGCTCAAAAATAGGGGGGATACCTTTTTCAAATTCCTAACAAAATCAGATGAGCTAAACCATAGGATACCAGAATATGTCTTTGCCTAAAATGTCCAAAATGTCTAGAGCCAACCCTGATCCTGTTCCTTCAAAAAACATCTAGAGATGGTTTTCTAAGTCTCCCCTTTTGGAAAGGTACAAAAGATGGGGACAGGCCTTCCTGTGGTAACCCCCAATTTTTGAAACATCCTCCCGTAGTATTTCAGGCAGCCACCATCCTTACATTTTGAAAACTAAACTCAACAATGTTTCAACATACCTAAACCTGCTGATTGTTCAGGGAATGACCTGTCCTCCAGATGAGATAGTTTAACTACTAACACTGTAAATTCCTCCACTGAACATTATTTCCCCATGACTTACTTACCTCTTAAAGGCAGCAGAATGCTTGTGAGGATGCTGTCACTACCAGTCCCGTTAAAGGGCACACGTGAAACTAACGTAACCTGTATGTTGTTCCCAAACTGTGGAAGGTGTAATGTTAAACACCTCAGAGTTCACTTCTTAGTTTTTAGAATCTTTTCACTCATTTTGTTCTGAATGTTCTTAGAAATCATGTTGCTGCATTTAGTGATGAATTTGTTGCATATCCCTGTGACTTTTAAAGCCAAGAGGACAAAAAATCAGTATATATTAAGCATTATATTCATTTACACTAAGATATCACCAGAATTGGCAATTTGACAGCAGCAATCTCAGCATGCCCTCTTCTCCCATTTCTTTGCCACTTCAGCAGAGTTCTTCAGATCTTAAGTGCCACTTTATTCCAGCAGATGACACTTAGGGGTGTTGTTAATTTGGGATGTCCAATAATAAATCAGAGGGAAATAAGCATCCAGAATTATCTGCACAGTGCCCCAGATGACTAAAAGTGATTTAGGTCATCATCTAAACAAAATATTTATGTTATATTATAGGCAGTAATGTGATGTCTGCCAAATCATCTTTTTTTTGGTATCCACCTAATTTTCAGCCTTAGGGATTTTTAATTTTTTTAAAAGGAAATGCAAAAATCAGCCTCTAGCGTATTATTCAAGGAATGATTCAAGGACCTACATCCCTAGATAATAAAATGGTCACTTGTGACCACCCATTATAGGTTTTCAAAATGTGCTTAGCTGCCTAAAAATAAATCCCCAATATTCAGCTGGGGCAGACAGAACATAATGGAAGACTAGAGGGAAGAGGGGTGAACAATCTCTCCTATTTTCTTTCTAAAAAATAAACTGAACTAGCTTAGAATATGTTAACTGCCACAGGAATATATTCCTTATACATAAGGTTGCTTGGTTCCTTCCTTGGCAGAATAGTAAAGCAACTTGTGGCAGTATATCTCAGTCTTCAGAATAACTTCCTATCTAAAAAGGAAATCTGATACAAAATTCTAACTAGAAGCTATTCCTATGTTGCAGTTTGATATATGTATTTGCACCATACCCCAATGTTTTTTTCCCTACATAAGCAATTTATGTTTCAATTTTCACAAGCAAGTAGATTTTTAATATCTAATTTATTATAGTATATTATTTTTATCTAGTTTATTATAATTATAATTTTAGTTGAATCATCTATACTGTATTTATCAGGAATTTCCAGTTTATTTATTTATTTATTTTATTCATATTTATATGCCGCCCTTCTCTGGAGACTCAGGGCGGCTTACAATGGTTGGAGCACAACCCAATGTGCTCAGCAATAGCCTTCATTCCATTGTATATGCCTGCTTATTACTAGGGCTTTTTGGCCCCCCCAAGCGGCATTTTTACAAAGTCAGCTTATTGCCCCCAACAACCTTGGGTCCTCAATTTACCTACCCCGAGAGGATGGAAGGCTGAGTCAACCTTGAGCCTGGTGTGATTCGAGCCTGCCGTAATTGCAGGCAGCTGGAACTAAGTGCTAGGCGTTTAATAGCCTGCACCACCAAGGCCCTAAGTTTAAAGCTTAATGATGATTTTACTTCTTTAAAAAGTCATATCGTAATTTATAAAAAGTAACTAAGGATATATTAAAAAACTGTAACCTCTGTGACATTTTAGATTCTATTTTACTTATTTGTATTCTACAACTGTAGGTTTTTTTTCTTTTTATATGACTTCTACCTTTCCTTGTCTTTTTATTTAAATTAAATATTTTAAAGGAAGCGAAGTTCTTGAAAACCATGCCCACTTGACCTTGATTAACACTAGAAATCAGGAATAAGACCAGAATCAACAAATAAACAAGTATGAATAAGAAACAATTCAAAATAATTTTATAAATTGTAAGATTTCTGCTGTATACATGGTCTGGTTGCATTCCTTGTGTTTGCTTTCCAAACTCTGGTCTTCTCCATCTCTCGTGGTCAAAGACAGCTTGTTGAATGCAAGATGGACTCAGAACCAGCCTTCAGTACATTATTCACAGGAAGCATCACGCAACTCAGTTCACTGCCACGCCGTCCCAGAGACCCCAAATAGAGTTCCTCATTGAGACATTATTAACAGAATGTAAATAATCACCATCTCCATAGCAGGATTTTCAGAAAAAAATTATAAAGGTTAACATACATCTGCGTGTCCTATTTGACCGAACAAGTCCAAAATTTCTTTCATAGGACAGGCAAAAAAAAATACCACGGTTCAAGTATGAAACCAATTTTTGAGAATCACAAAAGAATCTGTATTTTTCATAAATAAGAATAACAATGGGAGGAGCACATACTGCCGTATGCCGGATATAAAAGTGTCTGTTTTAAACTCTGGTGAGTGGTGCAGAAATTAAGAAAAAGAAAAAGAAACTGAGGCTGAAGTAAAACCATGACAAATAATTAGGCCATCTTCAACACACACACACACACACACACACATCCTTTCCTCAGCATTTCCTCAGAGGTTAAGGAGCTCAAGGGTTCCTCATCAGCAATCAACTCCAAGAAGATAGGCTCCTATGTGAAAATGTGTCCAGCTGCAGGAAGGTCTTCTGCATCCAGTTTCCGGGGTGAGGCGGGTGAGAAGGGATTGCAACATGCAATGGTGTATTTCTGCCTCCCTCGAAGGGAAGGAAAACATGGTCATCCGAAGAAGTTTTTCTGCTTCTCCCACGGTTGCTTCTCATTTCTTGGTTGAGTCACGAGGCTCTTCTTCGGCATCAGTCTTTTTTGTGTTTCCTGATATGTTTGTATTTTTCCACGTAGGCCTTCACAAGATTAGCCACCTTCATGGGATTGATTTCACCGCTTTTGCTGTGACAGATCTGTAGAGAGATCCAAAGGGTGGGTCAATGCCAGGAGTTAATACAAGCAGCACTTTCTGTATTTCTTAAGATTAGTTAGCAGGAGTATCTTTTTAGTTGACAATATTACTGTGTCGGCTGCTAAAAACCAGCCAGCAAGATAACCACACCCAACTTACTTACCTTTCTTCTCTCTTGTTCACCCACGCTAACACAGCCACCCTAAGAAGAAAATATAACCATTCCACAATTCCAACCTTTTGCACAGCTTTCCGAAGAATATCCTTGTATTCCTCCTTGGTGATCTCCCTCTTCTGGTAAAAGGGTTTAATTGCGAGTTTCACTTCTTCCACTGCCCTCTCTTGCATGTGAAGCTTCTTCATGTACTGCAAGGGCAGACAGAGGGCTAATTCAGTGATCTCTGGGCAATGAGCATCTCACAACATTCAGTCAAAACCTAAATTCTGTTACATAAATTTTGTCACATAAGATTTTTCTTTTTACAAAATCGTTATTTTATTGACTGATCATCAATATGTAACACAACGGAAGTCAGAATCAGGTTCTGTATCAGGGATGAGATTCAACTGGTGTTACTACCGGTTCGGTGATTACGTTTATTATGTGTGTAATAAACCTTAAGCTGTGCTGCCTGGACAGCTGAAAAGCGCTGCGCGCAGGTGTGCAGCATTTGAAAAGCCACTTTTTTCCTGCTTTTTCAACCTCAGCTGTGCTGCGCAAAGCAGCTGAGGTTGAAAAAGCAGGAAATAAAGGACAGGTAAGAGCCTGGGCGGGCGGGTGGGTCAAACAGCAGCAGACACAGAACCAGTTTGGTGTCTGCTGCTCTTCAGAGCTACCGGCTCTATAGAGCCGAGCAGAACCGGTAGCATCCCACTCCTGTTCTATATATTAGGTACAGCATGAACATTTTTCTCAGGATTAATAGCACTAGCTGTTCTTCCTTTAAATTCTTTGGAAAAGGTAAGGGGCTGGATTTCATAAGAGAGAAATCATTCTAAGTGTGATCTGAATAGAAAGTCAGAGCCAAGTTCTTCAATATTAATTTAGATTTGTTGTACAAGTAGTCTTCTCTTACTGACCACTCATTTAGTGACCGTTCAAAGTAGGGGTGGGATTCTCCCGGTGTAACAACCGGTTCTCTAATTCCACGTGCATGCACAGCTATCACGATTACTTACTTTCAATGTTACTTCAGGGAAGTAACACAGCTGAGGCGCAGCAATCTGCTCCGCCGTGCAAATCAGCTAAGCAGATATAGATGAGTACAGTGCAGGGGTGGGAGGGTGGGCCCACATGATCATCGGTTGAACCAGTTCGGAGCCAGCTGATCATCACCAGCTAGGGGTTCGCCCGAACCGGAAGAATCCCACCCCTGGTTCAAAGTTAAAATAGTACTGAAAAAGGAGACCTATGACTGGACCTTGAAGTTGCAGTTGCTGCAACGTTCTCACAATCATGTGACCGTGATTTGGGCACTGGGCAACCAGCATGCATTTACAATGAGTGCAGCATCCCACAGTCCTGTGATCACCATTTGTGACCTTCCCTGCCGGATTCTGACAAGCTAAGCCAATGGGGAAGCTGGCAAGAAGTCACAAGTGAGGGTCATGTGATGTCAAGCTTAATGATCCATGCTGATATGATGACCAGAGGTGACATTTGAAGTCAGGGCAGCCAAGTGATGTTTCACTTAACAACTGCACCACTTAGTTATTGAGTTGCCAATTCTAATTGTAGTCAGTAAGTGAGGACTAACTACACTAGATAAGAGCCATGTTGGATCAGACCCCAAACCTGTATAGTCAAGGATTTTTTTCCCCATAGTGACTTCCAAATGGCCCTGGATGTACAGAATTTAAGCACAGCAACAGCAATAGCACTTAGACTTATATACCACTTCACAGTGCTTTGCAGCCCTTTCTAATCAATTTACAGGTTAGCATATAGTCCTCCACAAACTGGGTCCTCATTTTACCGACCTGGGAAGGATGGAAGGCTGAGTCAACCTTGAGCCTGGTGAGATTCGAACTGCCAAATTGCAGGCAGCCAGCAGTCAGCAGAAGTAGTCTGCAGTACCGCACTCTAACCACTGCGCCACCACAGCTCAATACTGTCTTCTCTTTTTCTATAATTAGTATTAAGATGCATACACTACCATTGATATACTGCATGCATTTGTTTTAGTATAGAACTTGAGAGCCATCTCTGTTTTTCCAATAGCAAATGCTACATTTTTAACCAAATAACAGGTAAAACCATCAACAAAGACATTCAAGACCAGCAGTTCAATTTTCAGGCTTTACATCCTTAAAAATGGATCAACTGACCTTAAAGACATCATCTAGCTAGCCACCCACCTCTTCATTTTTTGTTTTATCCACTGGAGACTTAGATGCTTTGACTCTTTCTTCTTCATCTCCTGTGGAAGCTGACTGAATACTTGGTTCTGAAGCTGTGGTCAAATTTCCCCCAGATTCTGGAATTAACCCCTGCTCTGCCACACAGGTGAGCAGAGGAAGATTCCCTTGTATGATGAACTGAACAGTGGGCTGACTGACTGGTGCATAAGGGGGGAGAGCTGAAGGAAGTGGTACTGTCAATGCCAGGTTCTGATCGTAACCCTGAAGAAGAAAAACAGTAGTTAGTCACCATTTATGCTTAAACACTGAGTCTGCAGACCCCCTCCCAAGAAGGGCTGTCTTGACCAGAACTTTGCAAGACCTACTGCCAATTCAAAAGGGCCTCGCTCCTATTACTGATGAACAATGAATGGTCCTTGACTTCAAAGAAATGTTTTTATGGAACTTAAAATGTTGTTCTGAAATATCATCAAATGAATTAGGGGAAGGAAGAGATTGTAACCAGAACAGGTTGTAACCCAAAGATTCCTGAGTAGTCTGGGCAATATTGCATGTAGGAGAGGAAGAGCATTCTGCAATGAAAGGGACACAAATTCAGAGATGGGAGTGGAATGGCCATCCATCATGCTCAACTTCTGGAGTGTGAACCAACCTGAGAGGAATCTAGATCGGGAAACATAGGCTCAGGAATCATATAATTGGTTGGAGGAGGCTCAGTTAACTGCACCTGATTTAACGACTGAGTCAAATCCTCTGCTTTCCAGACCCCTTCTTTCGGTTTCTGCTGTTTACAGAATGGCGTCCCTAAAAATTCCCCAAAAGAAGAAAATAATTTCAGCATAGCAATATATCCAGATGATTACAGCAGATAACACATCTTCACCTAATCAACATTACAACTGTTTAAGAATATATTTGAAGCTAATCTTACTTTAGCACAAAGGCTAGTCTCAGTTTTTAGAAATACTTTGTGATGACCCAGAGTGTAACACTAAAGTAATAAAATCCAAAACGTATATAAATGTCCTTTAATGCCTCCAACTCAGCCCCACTGTTCAATAATTCTCAGTTGGAGATAAAACGTATTCAAAAATAGTCTTCAAAAGAAAGCAATACAGTCCAAACTTAATGAGCAGGTAGAGCTAAAATAAAAACCTAAAACAACTACAATGAAGGAAATTCCACAATGGACCAGGATAAGTACCAACTTCAAGGAGATAACAAGGCACAGTCTGTTGGAAGGACGCCAGCCAAGATAACTTCAGCCCAAAATAACACATGCTTTGCTTCTGGCAACACTGTGCTTTAATTGTCTCTTCTATATACTATTCTCCCCAGCTGCAACCAATGAGGGGGATCATGGCCGCTTCATCTCTCTTAAGCCAAGTTGTTGCCTTCTCCATTCCTCCCTGCGTGTCCTAGGATGCAGAGGGGATGGGTCTGGTTCTTCCTCTGACTGCCCAGCCGGCCTCTGCCCTTCCCCAGCCTCCTCCACAACCTCCAGAGCCACACCTCCACTCCCTGTCGGCTGTTCCTCCTTTCCCTCAGTCTGACTCTAACAAGGGCATGACATACCTCTACATTCAAATTGACTAGCATATTACATCCAAGGTTAAGTGATACTTAGCACACCTGGTGTGATTCCAGAATAAGGGTGAAGGTAACTGAATCCTAAAGATACATAATATTCCTCTTGATTAAAAACATACTGCGTACTCATTATGTGTAGGGAACATGGGTCAGTTAAGACTATGCCTCACATTTCCTTTTGCACTTACATCTGAACTAGAAATTATGATTTGCAATTGCCTCCAAATTACAGTCAAACTTTGGTTTACAATACTGGCTAAGAGGTCAATTGCCAGCTCATAAAACACAAAAGAATGGAGGAGACCAAAAGAGGGAAAAAACACTGACTAAAAATTAAGAATCCATCATATGACAGTACAATATACAAAAAACATGATAAATCGAGCCAACAGGGATTTCTATTAAGCCAATGTTCTGAGAGATCTGTAATTACCCTCCTAAACTTAGCACATACCTGATCTCTACCTATTTATCACAATAATCCTCAACCTTCTCCTTTATAAAGACTACAGATCTGAAAAGTTTTCAGGACAATCATATGAGACAGGAATCAACAGAACTGCATCCATGGAACTGGGGTACATGTGACTCCCCCAATCTCCCAATCTGTACCTGCACAGTTCCCACTTACACATTGTAAACGTGTATCAGAAATCACATCAGCAGTGAATCTCACAAGATGTTGATGTTTGAATCGAGATGAACATATAACTTTTAAAAGGGAAAAAAATGGATTTTATTCTACATTGTGCTTCAATATTTTTTTTAAAAAAGAATTCATCTTACTTACTTGCTGTTTTATCTATGGCCACCATATCACTTTCTTCTTCTTGAAGATTCCACGTAACTCTCTTCACTAATGCTTTAGATTTCAGCACAGGACTCTGAGCTACTGCTTCCAGTTCAGTCTTATTTATATCAACTGTACTTTCAACTAATACAGGCTCCACATCTTTTGACAGTACTGGCATTTTGCTTTCAGGCAAAGTTTGAGATAGATTTGCCTCATCACAGCCTGGTGTATATGCCTCCTTTTCTGGAAGAGAATCTATTAAGAAAGGACATACATCGTCTTCTTGTTTAATTTCAATTTCCTCCTGTCTCTCGCTGCTTTGGTTATCAAATATTGATGAATCATAGTCTATTGTCAATTCATTCTCAGTTGAAGAATCCATATTATCAGGTAACGCTTCAAAATCTGTGCAATCCAGTTGGGAAGGAAGTACTTCATTATCTAACTTATCATCCACTCTAGTAGAGTCATCAAATGTAACTTTAATTATGTTATCTTTTGAAGAAATCTCTTGTAGAGGCATTAGATCACAATAAATATTAGTTGTTTCTTGCTCTGTGTGGTCCAACTCCTGTCCCCAAGAAAGAGAATGCTCAGAATTTCTGATTTGGTCATCCAAAGATCTGAGCTCTTTTTCTTGAAGAGGTTGAGGAGAAATCTTTTTTGGCTTGTGTTTCTTTTCTTTGGAGCAGGATTGAGATTGTGGTGGCTTTTCCTTAGATTTAGATCCTTTTGATTCATGGGGTTTTAATTCAGGAGGTGATTTTGAACGCCTTTTATGTTTCTCCCGAGATCTAGATCCTTTTGTATCTCTTGAGCTTGAGGTCCTCTCCTTCTCATACCTATCATAGCTCCTCTCTCTTTTGTGTTTCTTTTTTTTAGCTCTCTCAGCACTATTTGATCGGGAACATTCTGGATCTCGTGCTCTAGAGTGCTTTTTTTTTTTCT
The DNA here is from genome assembly GCA_009733165.1 of Naja naja. Lineage (NCBI taxonomy): Eukaryota > Metazoa > Chordata > Lepidosauria > Squamata > Elapidae > Naja > Naja naja. Next base: position 259,361,222 of record CM019148.1, on the reverse strand, counting down.
TGGTTCCATATAATTCAAAAGAAGAATTGCCAGGACTACCAGATTGCGACCGAGATCTCTTATGCTCTTTGGGCCAGAAACTTGGTTTTTTGTCTTTAGTTTTACTTTTTGCTTTCTTTTTTTTCGATCGCTCGTGGCTACTGGAACGATCACTAGATGACCGACGGGTTTTTGCTTTAACTCCGTGGCTTTTGCTGTATTTCTTTTCAACTGAGTGGGACGTTGATCTGGAACTTCTGTCCCTTGAATGTGTCCTTGATCTAGATCTTGGTTTAGGAGGTTTGCCTTCTTTCATGTCTACCTTTTTAATTTTAACTTCTCTCCGACTCGGAGAACTGGAATTTGATGGGGATCTAGAAAAAGAGCGCTTTCTTGTTTGCTCACTTTTAATGTTTTGCTGCTGTTTTTCTATTGGGAGGATAACAAATTCCGTTTTTACCCTAACTGTATCCCGGTCATCTTCAAAAACTACCCCAGGGCTACCTTTATCGTCGTCATTTATCTGCTCTGCATCAGCAACTTGCTTAATAACTGAGGAGGTACAGGGTGTACCCAAGTCTTCCTCATCATCAACTGTATCTTGTTCTGCATCAGAAACCTGTTCCACAAATCTCTCCTTTATTACCATATCATCATGAGATGGTGTGTTTCCCGAAGGTGCCTCCAAGGAATCAACCTCAGATTCAAAGATATTTTCAAGCGGATAGGGAGTAATGCGGCGCACAGTTTGGAAGGTCTGAACTTTTGAACTTGCTATGGATATTGTTCTGGTAATATTAGTGAGGGGTAGCCTTTCAGGGCTACTGTGTGTCGAGCTTGAGTCAGAGCCTGTGGGATCAAAAGGATCATATATTTCACTTTTGACGGGTTTTGCTTTTTTCAGTGAAAAAAGTGGCGAAGGATTCTCTTTCTGTTGCACTTTATTGTCCACCGGTCGAAACGTATTGCAAAATCCGGGATTAGACAGTCTGTTAGAATGAGCCACATTTCCAGGGATATTGATTTTAAAGCTCTCAAAGGAGGAACTTCCAACTTTCCCTCTTGCTGAAGAAAACGAGGAGCTGCCGTGAGCAACAGCACTTGCAGAAGTGACCCCGGTTGAATGTGTTTGTTGCTGAGTAGCTTGAGGCTTGCTGGTTTCCATTCTGTTGCTTTTGATTGGCTGGCTTGTGTTTCCTTTGCCAGTCAACTGTGTAATACAGGAGCTGGGAATGCTGTTGTTTTGGTCACTGGCAGGTTGTAGTCCCAGATGTCCACTGTTTGCTTCCTTCTTAATCTTTGGTATTCTTGGAAGTTCAGATATATCAGGTCTTTTAGGAGAAGATTTCAAAGGCTGTTTGCCATAAGTTGTTTTTGAAATGGAACTGGAGTTGTTGTTTAGTTTAGGAGGTGCAGAAAGAGGGCCCAAGGGTAGTTTAGAGCCTCCATTAAATTTGAAAGAGTCACCTAGTTTGCTCCCGATTCTATTCAGATTGGCTAAATTATGAGTCTGAACAGATCTTGGAGTCATGGAGTAATCAAATCGAATTGGCGCCTTTCCAATTGTAGCATGTGGAAGAGCCACTGTTCTGTTTGTTACGCTTAGTGACAATGGCGATGACGAGCAAGGCTGTGAGATAGGAGTTTTAGAGTTGGAAGGATCAGTGCCAGAGTTTGTAATTAAGGTCTCCAAAATTGGTGTCCTTGATTGGGAATTGTCCTCCAAAGCTTCGTCTGCTTGTGAACTGCCACGCAGTAATGGGACTGAAAACAATTAAGAGAAAAATGAGTTTTCAATCATGTGCTCATGCTAATACAAAAAAATATTACAATGTTAAAATGAAAGAAAGTAATCTTGAGCAGCTGTTATCCTTATGAAATGAGCTACCACTGAAATGTTTCTAAGAAATTATTTTATTGCAAGTATTTTTATATTAGATGAAAATATAAAAACTCTGGCCCGCTACACAGCCTCCAAGAACTACAAACAAAAATAAAAAACAAAATATAATTAATAAAAAAGGAAGAATTATGGACTTTTTAGAGAAGTCACCTGTACATTATGTATTAAATATATGAAAATTTCAAATTAAAAATAATCTCTCTTCTTTTAAAATATACAAAGATGAACATACTGCTTTATTTTTGATTAATGGGAAATGATTTCTCAAATACTTCTCTTAACAATTACTCATGATATAATTAAAGTTAATTACCATATTGAAATGCTACATTCAATCTTAGTGGCTTTTAACACAGCAATAAATGATCTGCTCATGCTCAAATCAATACTCTTTTTCTAAAATTAATCTTAATTTTAGAAAACCTCTCTTCTTCTATGATAAGCTATTTCAAAACAATTGTTTTGTAATTCAAAAGATCTGTTTGTATTGCTTCCAGATTTAAAAGTAAGTTGTCTCCTTTTACAAAATCTAGGTATACTATATAAAGTTCCTCTTTTGAAACAAATAAGCATAAACATTCTCTTAATTTCTTCCAACCCAAGATTTTAATGTTAGCAGAATGTGACTGTAGCAATTATTTTAGTCTTTGACCAAATGTTATGAAAATTAGAATACTCTTCTAAGCAAAAACAACAACCCCAAGACACATGTATAGATTTAGACTCAGTCCACCTATGTTTTGTATTAGCAATACTCAGTCCTAGTGGGACCAAATGGCTCTGGGTATTTGAACAGACACGCACACACGGCTCTAGGCACATTTCAGCTTTGATTTTGAATAGGATGGCGCTGCTTCAGACAAAACCACTGTGCAATCTGGAGTTCTTTTTAGACTCAAAGCGCTTGCTTCAGGAGCTCCTGGTCGTATGTCTGTTGCACCCTTTCCTGAAACGGGAGGCTGTTCAGTCACTCATGCCCTAGTAACCTCTTGATACGACTACTGTAAAACACTGTACATGGACTGCCTTTAAAGAGTAACCAGAAGTTTTACCTGGTACAGAATGTGAGACCTCTGCTCCAAGAGCTGTGTTGGCTACCCATATGCTTCCGGGTGCAATTCAAGATGCTGGCGTCACCTCTGAAACCCTTCATGGATTGAGGGAAGGCCACCTGCAAAACCACCTTTCCCTGGATATTTCTACCCATCCCCCAGGTTCAGCAGGAGGGGCATGTGCCAGGTCCCGTCAGCTCCAGAGTGCTGTTTGGCAGCGCTCAGGAAGAAAAGCCTTTTCTTCCCTGGCATATATGCCCTCTGGAATATCATCCCTCTGAAGAGCAGAAGGTTTGCTTCTCTGCTCAAGCCTGGGGCCTTGTGTGTTTGTGATATAGCCTGTTTTCTGGTTGTTTGGATTGTGTGATTTTGTTTTTCCCTTGGCTGCTATGTACGTTTTGTTAACCACCTAGAGCAGGGGGTGTCAAACACACAACGATACATTGTCGTCACGTGACAAATTGCAATTCCCCCCTTGGCTAAAATGGGGGTGGGCGTGGCCAGCACGTGACGCATCCGGCCCGCGGGCCGTGAGTTTGACACCCTTGGCCTAGAGCCACATTTTTGAAATGGGTGGCTATCTGAATCAAAATACATAAAATAGAATAAGATAAAATTAAGTAATAAAACTAAAATAAAAACAAGGCTGTTAGAAGCTGTAGACCTCACCTGTTTTCTTTGCCGTTAAGGATCCATCTCTATTAATAACAACATCGGAACCACTCATCATAAGGAGGCTCTGTCCGGTCAGGATGCTCCCCAACAAGTCAGGCACAGGGGCTGGCTCAGCTTCTGGCTCATGTATCAAGGCAGGAACACCCCTCCTATAAATCAGAGAGCTTTTGTACTGCACAGAAGGACGCCAATTGTATCAACTTAGTACACTAGCTTTCCTTAGAAGTTCAGAAGTATAGTTCATGAACTCAGCACAGTGGTATGGCTTTACACAGGGACCGGTTATTTTAAATGACTGCTACCCGTTCTTTCTTTCGTAAAAAAAAAAGGCAGCACAAAAAATGAAAACAATTACGAGAAGGAAATAAAAGGTCAGGTATAGCTTTTCTTTAGAGTAGGGGTGTCAAACTCACGGGGTGTCGGGACTTTTTCCCCCTTTGTTAAACCGGGTGTGGGCATGGCCAGCACATGATGCATCTGGCCTGTGGGCCGCAAGTTTTGACAGCCCTGCTCTAGAGGCTGCTGAAAGGAAAGCACTGGGACAAATGCAATACATGCACGTTTAGCTACGGACTGGAAGAAGGCCAAGAAAACGAAAAATCCTGAAAGGGTTGGAGATGGGCAACATGTGTTTCCGGGAACTGGGGAGATCTCAGACTCTGAATGGGGTGGCACTAATCCGGAAGGGCCAAATGCAGAGCAGGCTGCTGCTCTCTCTCCTCAGAACCCAATTGGCCTCATTTACCTGGAATGCATCTGAGCAATTGGCCCACGAGGTGCAATCTTTTCTGGACAATAATGGCACAGTTAAAGTAGTCTATCTTCTACTAAGTTCATGGTTAAGACTACTGCAATGCGTGTTACACAGGGCTGTCCTTGAAGACAAACTGAAAATGCAGCTGATGGAAAATGCAAAAAAGGCTTCTGTTTGAAACATTTTTCCAGGGACCAAGCAAAACAGGTTTTAAAGGAACACACAGTGGGCTCGCTCTGCAACAACTAATCTTCAAATTTAAAATTAAGAGTCTGAGATTAGTATCTTACATGAGGATGAAGAAATAGGCCTTCCTTCCTCCAGATTTTGTACAGGTAGTCCTCGACTTACAACAGTTTAGTGACCATTCGAAGTTACAACAGCACTGAAAAAAGGGACTTACGACTGTTTTTTTCCCACATTTACGACCGTTGCAGCATCCCCATTGACACATGATCAAAATTCAGACGTTTAAGAATTGACTCAGATTTATGAGGGTTGCCTGTCCCAGGGTCATGCAATCACTTTTGTGACCTGCTGCCAAGCAAAATCAATGGAGAAGCCAGATTCTCTTAACCATATGACTAACTTAACAACTGCAGTGATTCATTTAAAAACTGTGGCAAGAAAGGTTGTAAAATGGGGCAAAACTCACTTAACAAATGTCTTGCTGAGTAACAGAAATTTTGGGCTCAATTGCAGTCATAAGTTACAGACTCCCTGTATTGTCTTTCGTCCTGAAGTTAAGCTATCGCCTATACTGTTTATTTTTCAATGTCAGGTAAAGTCTTGCTTTTTATCCATTCATTTGGGCTGTAATTAGTGAACTATATGCCCAAATAAATACAATGGTTAGAAACAACCAAAGGTATAAAGAAAAAGCCACAATTCTTTAATCTCATTGAATGAGTTGTGTTACAAGTTTAAGAATTCAATATAAGTATCAGATGCAACAAGTCAGTTTCTTTAAAAAAATAATTGCAAAATGGGCTTTTAAATTATAACATAGCATGATACAATCTAAGACACATCCCATTCCTCATGAAGAGAGATAAGTAGAATAGAAATTACAAAACAGCAATATGTGGAAAGGGGAAAAAAACAAGAGAGAAATAAAACTTAAGAGTGATTGAAGTATTTTTCTTCCTTTCAAAATGAGAATTTGCTTGGAATCGGCAAATGAAATATTTATCTTTAATTTTATACCTTCCGTTCTGATTAACAAGTGATCCTAAAATCTACAATGGAGCACCTTAAATCCTCCTCTTCCTATACGCAAGAGGCCCTGATTGTATTCTCTGCTACAAATACAATGAACTGGGAACATACAAGATTTTTTTTCCAGTATCACCTACACTATGGTAAGCCCTGCCCAAATAATTTTCCCTGCCTATGGGAACTTGTCTTTTTTCAGCAAATAATTAAAACCTGCTTTTTTAATAGGATTATTTGAGCATTATTTTTATTGAGCGGTTTTAGGAAAACTGAAGAAATGCATGTTAACTTCATGGGGTCGTCTCAGAACGTGTCAACTGGCAGAATGGGAGGAGACGATACTAGTCCATTCTTCTTCCCTCTCTCTCTTATCCAGCAGCAACTCTCCCACTGATCTGTGATTCAACCACACAGCAAGGTGAATGGAGGAACCTGAGAGAATGGCTCCTATTCAGCAAACAGCAAAACTGCACCAGATCAAAAGCTTCTTGGTAACTGAAGGCATCGTTCCAGCCCAGGGGAGGCTTTTGCTCCATGCAACCCACCGCTTTAAATTATTTTGCCATTTTGTTACTACGAATATTTCTTGGGAATGCCGAAATAATGAAAGACGGCTATGTAAATACATCGCGAGCTAACACTAGATGGGCAATCACTTTGAACAAGTGACATCTAAAACTATCCAGGTAGGCCTTGCTTACTGACCACGCTTCGCAACCATTCCAAGCTGTAACAGCACTGCAAATATAACTTTATGACCCATCTTTGCATTTATGGCCATCACGGCATCCCAGAGATCACATGATTGACATTTGAGTGCTTTGCAGGTGCGTGTTTATGACCACAGTAGTGTCCAGAGTCATGTGATCATTATTTGTGTGGTTAGCAACTGGGTGGCAACAAGCAAAGTCAATGGAGAAAGTGAGATTGCAAGTCGCTGTCATGCAATGTCTTGTTTAACAACCGCAGGTGATTTGTTTAACAATCACAGTGGAAGTGAGTTCAAGAGTCCATCATGGTCATGTGATGTTTTGCTTAGCAACCGTGGTGCTTAGCAAGAGCTACTAGTTCCAATTGTGGTCACTAATTTGAGGGCTATCTGTATATCTTTTTTTAAATATCCTGCATCCAAGAACTTAATTCTGAAGGACAGTTTACAAATTTATAAGTAAACTGATAAACACTTATGTTCAACTGAAGTTCAATACATATTTTGGAAAAAAAAAACAATGAATTGCTGCCATGTTGGAATGTCATTATGGCATTCCTACTGGTGCCATTTTGGTTTCACCTTACCTGTAGAAACTCACCTTCAACTTGCCTTCCTTGGAGGTTAACATTTGGCTGCATTCCTGCTCTTTAGTAGATTCTCCCCTAAATCTCAATGAGCTTTGGCCCTCTGGCTCTACAGGGGACATCTCAGTGTATTCGGCTTACAGTAGGGCTCCTAATAAAAAGGAAGCAGAAAGCTCCCTAAACTTTAAAGCATATTTATTAATATAATAGTATTTCACAGGCATGGATCCACATGACAGAAACTTGATTTTTAAAAAAATAATTCTTGGGGAGAGGAGCAGGAATCCAGCCAAATGACCCTCTTCAAATCCTAAACACGGAACTATTTCTTGTATGCAAATTATAGTCAAAACTCTAGGATCCTTTCTCTCTTTCTCACCCTCTACTACTTATTTCACAGCATACTTATGATAGTAAAATGTGGGGGAAGAGGAGACTGAAAAGAAAGCCAGGCAAAATAAATAATGCCAAGTAATTTTAAAAAAAAATCTGGCATATTCAATATCACTGAGGAATTGTGAATTGGCTACTTCTACTGAAATGTTTAAGGAAGAAAAGAGCCAAACGCATTCACCGAGCTCTTCCTCAAATATGTCTTCTAGTATTCCTGATATGGAAAACTGACTTCACTGACTCCTATACTGACTTTGGACAGGAAAGAATAATAAACACGATTGCTTCTCATTAGATGTAGTTTGCTTCTATCTGAATTCCCATAAATATCATCATAATATCCAAACTCTCTCTTCAAAGCTGGTTGGCAAAAAGCATGGCATTTTCAACTGCAACTTTGCTGGCTTGGATTTTGGATACAAATGTTATAAGGTTGGAAAAAGCTTCCCAGAACGGCTTGGAACGACAAATTCTAGCATTGCTCGATGACTTACAACCTCTCCTTTTATTCTTCCTAACCAAGAGTGAAAGATTTCACGTAGGGTAGCGAAGATCCAGAAACTGAGTTCTTCGCTCTGAGCCTTCAAGATGTGTGTTGCCACTTCTCTTACTGCTGTATTCTCAAGTTCTTCCTCAAAATCCACTTTTCCACAAAGCGTTTGTCCCAGTTTCCACTGTAGCTAAGTTTAAGCAATTCATAAATTACTTTAAGATGATATTGATATATTTCATTTTTTTTTAAAAAAATGACCACAATCACTTCAGGTACTTCCTCTGATTAGCCCATGACTTTTATCTCCTTCTATGTCAATTGTCAGCTCTTTTAAAGCAGGGGCCTGTTTTCTCTTCCTGTAAGAAGAACCAAAGACATAGCTGGTGCCATATCTAATAAATAAATAACAGTTTTAGGCCGATGATATAAAACTGTCTCACTCATTCCTCCAAAACTGGAAGTAAGCCCCCTTTTGCCCTTTCCTCTCATACCCACAAGTAATCGTCCTGTCTGGCCAAATCCCCAACCCCTGACTTAGTCTCCAACTGCAAAAGAACACCCCCAGAGCCAACATTCCTTCTCATATGCCTGTTAAAGGAACATGGTCCCTATTTAAAAGGAAGTAAATGAGTTGCATCCTACAAACTCATCACTAGAGGTGGTTATTTGAAAGATCTATAGGTAACTCAGGAGTTTGTGATTGGCTGTGTAACCAGCTATTTTATAGATTGCTGAATATATGGAACACTGCATCCTTTTAAGCTTTGAATTTTTTCAATAAAATCTTTGGTATCTAACCCTGGCCTAAATAAGCAAACATAAAAAAGGGAAATATTAATAAATATAGTAGTAGACTTACAACCATTCATTTAGTGTCCATTCAAAGTTGCAACAGCACTGGAAAAAGGTGACTTATGACCATTTTTAATACTTACAACCACTGCCAGCATCCCTACGGTCACGTGATCAAAATTCAGACACTTGGCAACTGGCATGTATTTATGATGGTTGCAGTGTCCTGAGGTCAAATTATGATCTTTTGCAACCCACTGACAAACGAAGTCAATGGGGAAGCTGGATTCCCTTAACAACTGAATTACTAACTTAACAACTGCAATGATTCACTTAACAACTGTGGCAAGAAAGGTCACAGAATGGAGCAAAATTCGCTTTACAAGTGCCTTGCTTAGCAATGGAAATTTTGGGCTCAGTTGTGGTTATAAGCTGAGGATTGTCTGCATGCAGGAGAAGTATGCTTTACACAAAAAAATATTTCCTTTACATTTTCTATTATAAATGAAGAAACAAAAATGTTTATAGTGAAATGCAGAGTATGTTTAAAATAGAATTTGAGAGAAAGAGACGTATATATTAACCATGGCTTGTTTGAAGATGGTTTGTTAAACAACCCATGCTGTGTTTTTCCAGTACAATATATGGAGCCAAAAACTATGGCTTACAAACAAAGAGTTAAACACCACATAAAGCTACCTCCTGGCTTAGTTGATTTCTCTAAAATAGAAACCAACTTTCTGTGGTCTATAAATCTGGTTTGTAACATTTCCTCCATCTCCATTCCTCCTCCCCTCTCCCATGCACCAAAAAAGGCAGAACTGGGTATCAAAAAAAGGAACAGGGCTTTGGCCTTTTCCTTTCTCAGGTTTCTCCATCAAAACAGAGGATACTGATGACAATGTCCTTCAGAAATACACACACCATGCTTTATGTACATCAGAAAAATATCTCCTGCATCCTTTAGGAGATATTCCCTGGGCTGCAAACAGAATTGTCCCATTCTGACCATCAATTATTTAGTAACTGTTTTTTTTTTAAACTTACATTTATATGCCGCCCTTCTCCGAAGACTCAGGGCGGCTTACAATTTTTGGGATACAACCCAGTGTGCTCAGCAATAGCCTTCCTTCCATTGTATATGCCTGCTTATTACTAAGCGGCATTTTTACAAAGTCAGCTAATTGCCCCCAACAATCTTGGGTCCTCAATTTACCTACCCCGAGAGGATGGAAGGCTGAGTCAACCTTGAGCCTGGTGGGATTCGAGCCTACAGCAGTTGTAGGCAGCTGGAACTTAAGTGCAGGCAATTAACAGCCTGAGCCACCAAGGCCCTTTTGAGTATGCATAAGGTTTTCTATAGAAGAATGCAATTTCTTAAACTACATTTATTTCAACTACCATACCTTCCATATATTGAGAAAACTATTAAATGTTTTCATACTCCCACAAAAACAGAATCAACTAGTATGAAGGTAGTATATATGCATTATGCATATAAACATTAACCATATATTAACATTGACCTTTATCACCAAGGCACACATTGAACATTTTCATTTTGTTAAACTCAAGTTTAGTACAGGCATGTTAAGCATTTTTTAAAGAGAAAGCTAGACAGAATTGCAAAACAGTATTTCTCAACTAATTCTAAAGCCATACATGCATGTACAAAATAAGAGCAAACAGATCCACTTTGGCTATTCTGTCAGGAAATTCATTTTTTTAATTCAATATTCTTTTCAGTATTTTAAAAAATATTTTAAATTAAATATTCTGAGCTTACCACACATATCTTTCATTCACCTTATATCCCATCTTTAATTCAGGGGCTCAAAGTAGCACCTATACTGCTTTCTCCTATTTTTTCCTCCCAATCCAACACAATCTGTGTGATTAGTTGGGCTGAGGGAAAATGACTGGCCCAAAGTTACTTAATGAGCTTCTGTAGCTGAGGGTGGACTAGATTCTGGATTTCTTTTCTCCTACTCAACATTTCAATTGTTACATCATGCTGGCTTTTCCCAATATTCTTGGAATTTTTTTTTAACTGAAGACCCTATGAAAAGTTTACAACTGAATCCTATACTGGCTTTATCCTGGAACACAAGCTGCTACCAAGCAGCACAATAAATGAAACTCTTGAGAGTTATTATTGCACCACTTCATTACTTTTCCCTTGATTCAGGATTCAATGAAAATGTTCCTTTTGTAATATTAGCTAGGTATATCAATTCTTCCATTACATTACCATATTTTTATGATCTTTTCAGAAGAAAAATGGAAAGGAACCATCCGTATCTTATCCAAAGATGATTAAACATCAAGTCTGTCAAGGTATATATTCTGCTTATATTACCTGCACTGGAGGAAAGGGTAGCTTTCCAATGTGGTACACAAAGAAACCATAAGAGATTACCAGACAGAAGAAAACTTTGTTAGAAAGTTCAAGCAAGTACTTTATGCAAGAAAGCATCTTCTCTGACTAATCTTACCCTGGAAGCCCAACAGCCACTGGCCTAGCAACAGGGCGATGTGATCTAAGTGCTGACTGGGAAAGACCTCTTCTTTTGGTGCTCATTGGTGAGGCTGAATTAGCAACAGGAAGTTCTTCACTGCTAAAGAGAGAAAAACTCAAAAATCACTGAAAATATCCAATCATAGCTCAGCTTTACCTATTATTATTATGGTGGTCTAACCCATGTTTAGACTGGATTTGGCGGTTTTGATCCACCTATGGAGTCCTTCCCAAGGGCCTGGATAGGCAGGCATTATCGTTTGATGCTGTTCAAGGAACTGTTGCAGGATGTCAGCTATTCTAAATAGAGCTGCCTTCTGCAATTGACTGGTAGTGATTGTCAATGTCGATGGTGTTCAAGTGGTGCTATTGTTATTATAGAAATAATTAGATGGAAAATGTTTGAAACTGAGAGAAAGAATATGTGCATTAATTTCTCTTGAGAAAATTTCAGGATGTACTTTGGCACTAGACCCTTTTTTTCCTGGTAAGATCAAGGCAATGTGCAAATCAGTGCTGTATTAGCAGTAAGTATTCAAAAAGACACAAATATTTCTTTCTGAGAACGGTCAAAATTGCCATAATGAATATATTAAACTTTTTTTAAGTTTAAGAAATAGGAATGTACACAATTTAACATTTAGAGAGTAAAAAGTTCTGGAAAACTCTAGAACATAACATTTCTCCTCTGGCATACTGATTGAGCTATTTGTGAGTTTTGTCATTTTTCCTAGAGGTTAATTTTCTGAACAAAATATAGCTTATGGTGTTCCAGACATAGTGTTTTGATAAAACAAATCTGCTTCAAGAAGGGGCCATGTTCAGAACATCAAACTGCTTCCAGTTGGAGAATTAATCATCAGATCACCCCTAGAGTGGTCATACTGGAAAGGTCCAGGCAGGAAATGGAACATTCCAGAGGTTTTCAGTTTCAAGCAAAACAAAATGAGAAAACCCATTACATTGGAGGCATTGATATGAAACATTTAACAAGCTGTTATGTTCAAAGGAAGAAAAAAAATTCCAAGACATAGAAAATTCAAAGCAAAATGTTCAATATGAGGGAAGCATCAGTATGAGGTTCTCAAAGGAAGACAAGTAAACTTGTAATATATTCAGACTTGAAATACAGTGGAACCTCAGGTTGAGAACGCTGCTGTTCACAACCAAATCGGGTGGCGAACAAAAAAATCCACCCAATTTTTGAATCGGGTTACGATTAAAAAATCAGGTGGCAAACAAAATCGGCGCGGAAAGATTCCCTTTCCAGGCCAATTTCCCTGCGCCCCATTTTTTTTTGACTGTGTGCATGCGCAGTCAGTTGTGCTTCCAGACACGACCAAATCAGGTTGTGACTGGAGTCCAGAAACAGATTACGGTCACGACCCGAGGCTCCACTGTATGTACCACTGAAAATATCAGAATACACACACACACACAAAAGATACAGAGCTGTGCTGGCACAGTGGTTGGAATGCAGTACTGCAGGCTAACTCACTGCTCACTCCAGGAGTTCAATTCTGAATGGCTCAAAGTTGACTCAGCCTTCCATCCTTCTGAGGTCAATAATATGAGAACCCAGATTGTTGGGGGCAATATGTTGACTCTGTAAACCGCTTAGAGAGTGCTGTAAAGCACCATGAAGCGGAATATAAGTCTAAGTGCTATTGTTATTGCTACACTCAGATTTCATGCTAGAATTTGGGCAACCTTGATTGTTCTTTGAAGAGAGATTCCATCAATTGAAACATTAATCTTCAAGATGAATAACTTAATCATGCAGTGAAAATTCTTAAAGAAAAGTAAGCATCAGATAATAGCCATGATCTGTTCAAAGCAATTCCAAACATGATACGACTTACTCAGAGCCTTACTCTGGTTTCTTTAAACATTATCCTCTTCCCACTTATCTTATGCTTACCTGTTGTATGGATCTAGTTCAAAAGGATCCCCAAAGACAGAGAGGGAGGCTGCTCCAATATCAGCTCTCATAAGCCCAAGCGACGGTTCTATCGGCTTACAGATGGAAGGGATTGAAGTACCACGTATAGGCTTGCCAAGATGAAGGGTTTTTGCTATTCGAGAATGAGCTGTCACCTCGGCCTTCACCTGGATAGAACATTAAGTTAGCTAAGCTAAAAATGTACAGTTAACTTAAGAGGCAAAACAGAAAATACACAACAGCAGCCACCAACATCCTCTTAAAAGTTATCACTGAATTTTTAAAAAAATCCCAATAAAACATGCTACTTGATTAATCAACTATATTTCTGCACAACAGCATGGGAGTGAATACCTGAGTTTTCCTCCCCTTTCTCCTCTTTGTCCGATGTTTGCGTCTCTTCATCCAAGTCCCAGTGCCTTTTCTCCCAGCAGACGATTTTGTACGAAACTTTTTACTGGCGGCTTTTCTTCTCCTGCCTGAATTAATCAAAATATCAAATATTTTAGAATTAAGTAGCTGCAAACACAGGATGCTCGGCACACCTTCATGCTTAAAATAATATAATAATATACAACAACAAGCTTGATACCCATGCTTCACTATGAAACTATGTGGTCGGGCTTAGTTTTTGGGGAGGAAAATGAGGGGGGGAAAATTCTGCCTCTGCCTACCAGCATCCATTGGTATTCATCTGGCTAGCGTCCTGTCAGTGTGTGAGAGAGTTGAGGGCTGTTTGGAAACTGAAACAGTATTTGCTGTGTGAGCAAGGAGACAGCAAGGAGCCTGGGCGTGGCTTAGCTCAACGTTTTTGTACTAAAACTGCTTGCTGCTGTGAAACTGAAACTGAAACTCCTCTCCTTTGCTTGTGTTTTGCATTTGGAACCGATTTCTTTTCAGGTGGGGAGCGGGGAGTAGAACTCCTTAGCATCAGAGCATGTTAATAATAATATAGGAAATACTAATGCTCTGATGGTCACTTCGAAAAACCCTTTCTTAGTGAGCACCTAGAAGCCAAGAGGAACACACGTGCCAAATTTCAAGTTTGTAGGCTTTACGGTTCTGGAGATTTTGTGATGATGTGTGAGTGGTATTTCACTTTTATATATATAGATTAGATGCCAATTCAATTTAAACAGCCTTTCACTTCAATGTACAATAAATGGAAATTACAATAAAGAGATTGCTGGGACTCTTATTACATTGCACTACCCCAGTTGGCAATTTCAGACAGATTTTCTGGGATATCTGAATGAGTGAGAAAACTTCAAGGATCCCAACAGGCTGTTGTGCCCCACCCTCCAGATCTCTTCTTTACCCACTAGTTAAATTATTATGCAAAACAAAGAACTCCACTCCAGCATTCATTTTATTTTCAGGAATGCTTCACAGTCTCTTTTAGAAAAGAAAAACAGAGTAGTGGTGGCTGCTGTGCACTTTTTAGTTTAAAAATGTGCCAATTTCCTCAGAGAGAAGCAAAATATAAGTCGGAGCTAGAGGGAATGATAGGGACTATTACCCCCATAAAATACACACAGTGTTCTCACAAACACATGCATTGTGATCAGTCACGTCTCTATGGTACCCCTGCTGACACAGGATGTGTTCTTAAAATTCCCAAAGGGAACATCTATTTGCCCAAAACTATTTGGAGGATTGAAATACCCGATCATCTGAGTGCACTGACAACTTCATTGACTGCATAATGCTAAATATTAGCTCATGCCACATTTCACATGTTTCACAAGCAGCACAAGTTCCACACTCCTTATACATCTCCAACCTACATTAATCTCCAATTGAATGGTTTTTCTCATCAAAAGCAATTCTATGCATTAATATAGGGGGATGAGCAGATTTCATTAGGGTGTGTGTGTGTGTACACACACACACACACACACACATATAAAATAAGCTTCTGTATACAGGAACTGCTTTGTTCTTTACTGAAAGTTATATGGTCCCCACATCGAAAATCCGCCACTCACATGCATTTTTTCAGCTGTAAAATTTTGGAAGAAAATTTTTCTACCTATTCTGCCATCCTGAGCCATTTGCTGTTTTCCCCCCAAAAGAATGTTACATGAGAATGTTCCTTTTTGTCTTTTGTTTGCTCAATCTCTGCATTATTAAATGGAAGTTATTTAACTTACACTGGGGAAACACATTGTGGAATGAAAACATTACATAAATAATGAAGTCTACGGGGGGGGGGAGGCAATTGAGTTTAAGGGCAAAGAGAGTTCAATTGAACTGTACTGGCACGATGGGTGGACAAGTCAGGCACGTTCCTCCAATTGTACTTCTGAGGAAGGGGGGGAGGGGGGAAATGCATGACGAGCTTCCCTAGAAAATGCGACTAAGTGCCATCATTGTGGCTGAATTACCTCCTTTACGTTTTTTCCTGGTTGTGGTCCGAGGAGTTAATGGTCTCTGGTACACAGCTGTACTCAGACCGGCTGCAACTGTCTCAATTGTTTCGTCAAGAAAGGAAGACATAAGGTAGCTTGGTACATGCTAAAATCAAGACAAATGCTTATGATTACTGGCTGAAGCTAAGGCTAAAGTCATAAATCTCACTTGAAGAAATGTAAGAGAAAATCTTTCTCCTCTAACTTTTCTCCCAAACATCTTTGTTACCAGCAGGTGTTTCCCTCTCGCTCAAAGTCCTTCAGCCCAGAAAGCCGTAAATTTGTCTCTACCATAAATTATCGGTAAAGCAAATAAATGGTGAATCAGGTCAATGAATCCATCATTCCATTAGGAAACACAAGTGAACATAATGTCCTGTCTACACAATGCTTGTGTGAAAACTATTTATTTTACGCATTTCTTGACTTTCTGCATTGATCTGCAGGAAGAAGATAGAAGCCCAAGGCAAACAGTCTCTCTTTCTACAATTTAACCAGAAGTTACCTTTAGACCACTGATGTACTTTTGCCAATGCTGACTTTTTAAATATTATGAGTTTGACTGCATGATTAATTTTAGAAGTGAAGCAGCTCTAGATGTGTATGTAGTACTGCAGGCATTTCATTACACACACACGCACACGTAGTTCTCACAGACTATTCATACAGCATTCAAAATTATAATGTGATCACATTTTGGGTGCTCAACAACTGGCCCCACATTTACAGCTGTTTGTATTATTCTGCAGTCATGAGACAATTTATGGTTTGTTTGTTTTTACTGGTAGCTGGAGTTTACTCCTGGCTTCCAGAAAAAAATACTTCAGACTACAAATTCACTTAATGATTGCAGTGATTTATTTAACAACCACCGGGGAAAAAAAGGCTGTAAAATCAGGCACAATTATGTGGTGACCCGCACAACAGGCTCAATTACACCTGTTTGTTGATTGTGCATGCCTACACACATTTAAATGAAATAATATATTTAGAAATATATTTATATATTGAATGTCTGCAGTGACACCAAGTGCAGGAAGTCCTCAACTTACAACTGTTGACTTAGTGACCATTCAAAGTTGCAACAGCACTGAAAAAAGTGACATGACCATTTTTCACACTTATGACCATTGTAGCATCCCCATGGTCACCTGATTTATATTCGGATGCTTGACAACTGATTCACATTTATGACAATTGTTGTGTCCCCGGATCATGTGATCACCTTTTGTGACCTTCTCACAAGCAAAGTCAGTGGGGAAACCAGATTCACTTAACAACAGCGTTACTAATTTAACAACTGCAGTGATTCACTTAACAAATGTGGCAAGAAAAGTCATTAAATGGGACAAACTCACTTAACAAAAGTTTTGCTTAGCACTATAAATTTTGGGCTCAATTGTGGTCATAATTTGGGGACTACCTGTACATATTACCTTAGTCGGGCAAAGTTATAGCCAGCCTAGGAACTCTCAAGATTCTTGTAAAATCTATCCCATTCTAGAAGTACTTTAGAATACAAGGACAGAAAAGTACCAAGTTTATTATTTATTTATTTATTTTTGTTTGTTTGTTTGTTTGTTTGGCTTGTATGCCGCCCCTTCTCCAGAAAGGACTCAGGGCGGCTCACAATTAAAACCGACACAATAAATTAATTATCTAAAATGGAATTAAACTAACCAAGCCAAATTAAACTAAAACCCATTTATAATTAACTATAAAAACGACACCCCCTCCCCGAGGAGTCAGCACAACGCAGCCTCTTCAAACAACCAGGTTTTCAAGTCATGGCGGAAAGTGCGGAGGTCAGGGGCCAGGTGGAGCCCCAGAGGTAGTTGGTTCCACAGAGCGGGAGCCGCCACAGAGTAGGCCCTCCCCCGCGTCACTGCCAAATGACACTTGGTCGCAGACGGCACGCTGAGGAGCCCCTGCCTGTGAGCTCGTACAGGGCGGTTGGTATTCGATGCCGGCAGTAGACGTTCCGGTAGATAGCCCGGACCCATGTCTCGTAGGACTTTGAATGTCAATACCAAAACCTTGAATCTCATTTGGAGGGCAACCGGTAGCCAATGCAGGCCACGCAGGAGGGGTGTAGCATGGGAGTACTGGGAAGCTCCCATCACAACCCGCGCGGCTGCATTTTGCACCAGCTGAAGCCTCCGGATGGTATGCAAGGGCAGTCCTAGATAGAGAGCGTTGCAGTAGTCGAGCCGGGAGGTGACAAGTGCCTGAGTGACCGTGCGCAGGGCATCTCGGTCCAGGTATGGGCGTAACTGGCGAACCAGCCAGACCTGGGCAAAAGCCCCCCTGGCCACGGCTCCCACCTGCTCCTCTAACCTGAGCCGTGAGTCCAGGAGGACCCCCAGATTCTGTGCCCTATCCACGGGGGGCAACACCTCTCCCCCCATGACCAAAGATGGAATCTCCTGACTGGGCCGAGATGTCTGTATGCACAGCCACTCTGTCTTAGCCGGATTGAGCCGAAGCATGTTACTGTCCATCCAGATCCGTACTGCATCCAAACAACGGGACATCACGGAGAGGGCATCACTGATGTGGCCTGGGGTGGAGATGTATAACTGCGTATCATCAGCGTACTGATACTTCACCCCGAAGCCACGGATGATCTCACCCAGCGGTTTTATATAGATGTTGAACTGGAGGGGCGAGGACCGACCCCTGGGGGACCCCACAAGTGAGAGCCCTTGGCGTCGACCTCTGCCCCCCTGCCAACACCTATTGCAAGCGTCCCGAGAGGAAGGAGGCGAACCACTGCCACACAGTGCCTCCCACTCCCAGCCCCCCGAGACGCCGCAATAGGATACCATGGTCGATGGTATCAAAAGCCGCTGAGAGATCTAACAGGACCAGGACAGAGGAAAATCCCCTGTCCTGATCATGGAATGTTTTCTCAGTAGTGGAATTCAAAAAATTTTACTGCCAGTTCTGTGGGCGTGGCCATGTGACTGGGTGGACGTCTTTTTTTGCACCCCCGGGTTTTGGGCCTTCTGGGCCTCAGAGGAGCCTCTGGGGGGGGTTTTGCTCCTAGAAGGTTCCTCTGGGGCTCAGGAAGAAAAAAAAACAGAGCATGGGAGGGGCTCGCAGCACCCCTCCACACTTCATTTTGGGAGCTTCCTGGCCTCAGAAGACCCTCTAAGGGGGAGTTTTTGCTCCCAGAAGGTTCCTCTGGGGTTCAGGAAGGCAAAAAGGGGGGCGGAGCTCCTCCCTCCATTTTTCTGCCTTCCTGGGCCTCAGGAAGGGGAATTCCAGCACAGCTGATCGTATGAACAGCTGATTGCCGGGAAGGGGAAAAAAAGAAATGCCTTGAGGGGCGAGTGTCAGGCAGGCAGGGCAAGCCAGCCAGTGGCGATCGGGTGACCGGGTCGGGGGCGTGGCCAGCCAGAACTTGCTACTGGTTTGGTGACCCATGCCAAATCCCTGCTACTGGTTTGCCCGATGCGGTGCAAACCGGCTGAATACCACCATTGGATTTTCTATGTTTTATGTCATGCCCCTGGTGGAGACTGACTCTGAGGAAGAGAAGGCAGAGCCAACAGGGAGTGGAAGTGTGGCTCCAGAGGTGGTGGAGGAGGCTGGGGAAGGGCAGAGGCTGGTTGAGCAGTCAGAGGAGGATGCAGGCCCATCCCCTATCCATCCCAGGGCACACAGGGAGGAGAGGATCAGGGTAAAACGTGGTCTACTTGGGAGGAGAGGGCCTTGATCCTCTTCATGGGTTGCAGGTGGGCGATTTGCATAAGAGTGTGGACCTGTGTGCTAACAGACGCTGGAGACAATTAGTGTTTTAGTTCTAAAGAAGGTTTATCTTGGTTGCCGTTCTTCCAACAGACTGTCCTGGATATCTTCCTGAAGCTGGCAATTATCTATCCTGGTCTGTCAAGGAACTTTATTCAATGCGGTTTGTTTTTGGCTTTTGCTTCGTTATTGGCTCTTTGACTGTGAACTGTGTTTCTTGCCTTTGAAATGTTATTTTGAACCTAGTTTACTCCTCCACTGTGAACAATTAAACAGTGAAGCCAAGTTGAAGGCATTAAAGGACTTTTAGTTATGTTTTGGATTTTGTTATATTTCTGATATACTCTGGGTCATCACAGTTTTCTATTCAAATCTACAGAACCAGATGAATACTGAATACCAATATTGGTTTTTTGTGTTTTGTTTTTGGTTAAACTTGCACAAAAATCACTGAGACCAATGAACTGTTACCAGAATTCTTCACACTTTTGATTTACATGCCAGAAATGATTGCAAGTACACACCCATTCGTTTCCTATGGGCAAACAGTGCTACACTGCATACACTTGGTCATTTACGGAATAGCTGTCTGAAGTCTGCATCACTCCCCCCAATTAAACCCTACCTGAATTCTCTGCGCAGTTGTTATCCTATTTCGGTTCACTGTTGCTCGCACACGCTCACTTTGGCGTGTTCTAGCAATAGCTCGTGTCCGGGCACTGGGACGCAGTCGACTGGTGGTAGGGATTACATCAGCGATGAGTGAAGCAACCTCCTCTTCGCTCACCTGATCTGTTTCTTAAAAGAAGATCTGTGTCAGTTTTCAGCTATATTTCAACCATCACTTGAGCCCCTTTCTAGAGACCAAGCGCTACATAGTTCACAAATAAGTGAGTTGGTATATAGATATTTAGATTAACAATTTATGTATCCAAGACATTCAACCCTTCTGAACACTTTGTCTATATCTGAGCAACAACATCTGGTTACTGAATTTTGCTGCCATATAATAGCACTACGTAGAATAAATCTTTTACAAGATCTTTCATGCAAGTATGCTTCTATAAGATTACAGTCATGTTAAAATAAAAGTAATGTTTTGTAACGGTAAAAAAGTTCTAATATCTGTCATTCAAACTAAAAATATGTTATAAAGAAAATACTTGCCAGCCTCGGCAGGCATAGCATTTGCAGGTGCACATGGTGGACAGAACCATTCATCTACAGGTACCTCGCTTAAAGGTGGATTAAGGCATTCCATATGGTAACTAAAGAAAGAATATACAAGGGATTCTTACAAAACTGTAATGGTAGAAGAGAACACCAGGCCCTTTTGCCTATTATGCAGACTAATCCTTCATACAGAAAGCGATATATATGCACAATTTCCTATTCTAACCACACCGAGGCATTCATTGGTATGAAATTAACAAATATTCCAAGAGCCAGCAAAATACCAAAAAAGTTGTATGTTCCAATTAGAATTATCATTTATTTAAAATATAACACATTTATAAGGCATGTTAACTAGGATCATGCTAGGGGGAGAGATAAAATATATTTTGAAATTCTCTGTGTGAAGGTACCTCTTTAGATATTCACAACCTGTAAATGCAGAGTAAAATAAGAAAGCTCACGGTGGCCGCACCCTGCCCATCTATGAGCAACCCATCTTTGTCAAAAGATCAAATAGAAAAACTGTAATTGTAGGCAAGTACATAGTGCCCTATGATCAGAAGTCACAGTGCAAGTGTGATGCTTTATAGCCAGATTCACCTGAAAGCAATTACATTTCTGCTGAAGGTTTCTGGTTACCATGTGATACAGCAAAGTATCCTTGTCTCTCTTCAAACATACCAATTATAAGTGACTGGAAAAATCTAAAGGAGACACCTAGTCAGGTATGTCAGCAAAAATGTGATATTGTCTATATTAAAAGCAAACTAATACCCTCAAGTGGAATCCTATTCTCAAGAAGCATTGGACAAATGTTACAATCAAGAGAGGACTCTTTACCCTGCATCACATCCATCACAAAGCAGCAAGCGATCTTCTCTGTCGCTTCGACCACACACTTCACAAAAGGTGGGATCTTCCTCCAGACCATCTTCCTGAGATTTTGTATTCTCAACAGGTATCTAAAGAAAACATTTTAAGGAAATTCGACATTGTTCATAGTAAAACAAGTACAGTTCCTGTAGCCACAACTCATCTTTGCCCAATTTTGTCCAAACATGAGCTTTTTCGTGGGTTCTTTCATCATGATGTCAGATTTAAGGAGAGGTGTCACCACATTATAAAGTTAATTTCATTCCATTTTATATGGATTCTTTTTTCTTCAAGAGTGCCCAAAGGATAACATTAAAAAAAAAAGAAACCTAAAGCATTTTCCATTTAAATATCAGTGTTTCCAAATGTTACATTCTGTTTTTTCTACATATTCTTACTTGTTTCTATTTCGTGAATGGATCAATGAAAGTAAATTAAACAAGGAGCAGTAAGATACTTATTGCATATATATTTCAAAAGAACCTCAAAAACAGTACTATAAGAACTTTATATATATGAATTTCAAAGGAATGTTTTCAATCTCAGAAAATACCCATTAAGCTTTATTCTGAAACAAAGCCCATTTTACTTAACATGAATTGTGCTCAAGAAGGCACAGGTTTGTGGTTAGTTGGAAACCACACTAACTTGCTATCACTGCAATAATACAGCAGTATATAGCTATTTATCTGGTAAATTAATAGATGTAAGGGAGCGACTCCTGCCGATATTGAGTGCCAATTGCCCTGTGCGAGCAAGGGCTTCTTGGGGTCCCGTCGGTAAGTCGATGTCGGCTGGCGGTCCCCCGGCGATGAGCCTATTCTGTGGCGGTCCCTGACCTTTGGAACCAACTACCCCTGGGGCTCTGTCTGGCCCCTGACCTTCACACTTTCCGCCACGACCTGAAGACCTGGTTGTTTGACCAATCCGGGCTGTGACTCTTTCCCCGGGGGCGGGGGGATGGTTCTTAACTTATTTTAAATTTTAAATTTTAGTTTAGCTATTATTGGGCTTGTGATTTGTTTAATCCTTTTTAATTATTTATTGTTGTCGTTGTTTTAGTTGTGAGCTGCGCCAAGTCTTCGGAGATGGGGCGGCATACAAGTCCAAATAATAAATAAATAAAAATAAATTAATAGAAAGTGCAAATCTCTTTCACTATGGAGTGTGATTTAGCATTCATTATCTCCTTTACCATCTGAGTAATAATGTTTTATTAATACATCTATTGCAGTAAAGCCACAACGTTCTTTACTAGAACCATTTTCTCCCAAAAGGCCATGAGAGAAAGTGTCTGCAAAACAAACATGCATAATATCCACTGTTCCCCCAAAAACCCATTGCACATGTTCATGTAAATAGCTCATGCAAATGGGAAAAATAGTTCATAAAACTAGAAAATCACGCATTTTAAAAAATTGTGTATCATTATAATCTGTGAATACTATCAATTGTGTTATTTCTGAAAGATTAAATCCAGAAAAAGCACAGTAAACTATGAATTGATTAGAAATGAGAACACAGATATAGAAAGCACTGTTTATGCAAAACACACTCTGATTTTTGCTATTTTTAAGAAAGCAAAATACCTACTTTCTTCAAAATTTCTCCATCAAAGCGCACACGAACACAAATAGATTTAAAAATGATACGATCCACAGGACAAGAGTTGGCATTCTGCAAAAAATGAAGAAAAAAAGGGGGGGGAGGAAGGGACAGTTTACTAACTTCAAAAACATCTTCATTTTTATATAAATTAAACATTCATAGTTGTTCAACTAGTTAAGTTGAACTGATTAAGTTCTTACTGATTGTAGCTGAGGATCTGCCTTAAAACCTGACATCCTTCCATTTTCATAGCTTAAGAAGTCTGAACTGAAATAATTTTATATACGGTACATTGTCAACATTTGTTTCATTGCTACAACATCTGGCTTTATACTTCTCAATTCTATCCAGAGCGCACTAAACTATTTTGAGAGCAGACAGCAATTAACCATAAGAATTGAAAAAGAATAATAATTAAAATAATCCAAATCCACATATATACAAATTAGCTTTCTGGGGAACTTTAGAGGATCTTTAATGATTATTTACTAGCAACCAAATATAACCTGTAAAAAGACACATTATAAAACAGTCACAAAGCTCATAAAATACCATCAATTCTAGCACAACTATCAATTAAATGAGTTCTTACTTTAGACCATTCAACTATACAATCCAAGCAGAAATAATGGGCACAATTCTCAGGTGTTCCAACTGCCTGATCTCTGAATGTATTGAGACATATTGGGCAGTTTTCGGCATCTTCATCAGAAGAAGAATTAATTCTTCCATTAAGCTGAGGCTTTGTTTTAATAGAATATTCTGGTTGCTCAGAAGTCATTTCTGTGTCATCCTCTGCCTCTTCCTCTTCAGTATCTTAAGAAAATAAACCAAAAAAAAACAATACATACAATACATAGTCTCATACATACATATCCCAAACCTGTTCTGGAAGGCTGGAAAATTATTTTATTGGAACATGAGAGAGCAGAAAAGAGCAAGACAGCTTAGGTAACAGTTGAAAACTAACTGTGTAATACTGGATACATATTTATTAGGTATCTCCACTGTCATGGGTGACCCAGACTTACTAGCAAGAAATGCACAAATCAAGTATAATTGAATCAGGTGTAACCTGATTATATCTCCTCCCAAATCCTGATTGCCAGTAACAAAGATGAGGACCAAGGTATCAGACTCACACTGTATGTGACAAAGAGAATCTCTGTGTGTATGTGCCCATGCATGCGTGTATTCCATGCCTGGATGGCAGTCTGCAATACTATGAATGACTAGCAAACAATCAAAACAGTTATAAGAGCAATGTGTTTCTCTGCAGTTCAATTATTATAATGGTTTGATGCAAATTGGGCAAATTAACAGCAACTCTCACCTAAAGTAGCTTTAAAAATAGCTCACACTGAATGCAAAATGTTAATTAATATTACTGAAAGACTTGTTATAATCACCTTCAAGATCTTCATCTTCACTTTCTTCATTCTCTTCGTCTCCATCTTCATCAGTATCACCTTCATCCTCACTTCCTGTGTCATCAGAGTCTCTGCTATTTCCATCACTGCTTTCTTTTGAAAAACAGAGTAAAAAAATGGAGAAAGGACATTGTCAACTAGAATGTAAAGTAGTAAATAAGGCTTTGACTGAATTATACCTGGAGAAGGGTGTTAGCAACCAAATGGAGAATCTGGAGTAAAAATCTCAGAAATTAAGATTGTACGGCTTCTTCGGCCCCACCAATGTCCTTGAAAATGCAACATTGTGTGCCATGTAACAAAACACTTAGCACTCTGGGTTCAAAAAGTTTAATTGCTACGGCACATAATTGTCACCCTTGTGGGTTAAATATTTAAGGACTGCATTGGTGCTGATTGGGATCGCAAAGAAAGGTTTGAAGAGGGAAGCTTTCTGGAAAATGACTGGAAATAAATGGCAAGAGATTTGAAAGCTTTGATCTCCTCAGTTTGATCATTATTGATCTTCCAAGTAGTTTGGTGAATACAAGGACCTTAGTTTTCACATGGTTGATTTCTAGCATTTCAGATTGGCAGTAGGATGGCAGTTTGTTGCAGCCTTACTTGGGAAACAGACAAGGTTGCAGCAGCATGGGCATGTAGCTGAATGGAGATTGGTTTACTGATCAGGGCAGAGGGGTGAAATTTGGTTTTAGTAAAGGCTTGAACAAAATCAGTAATGCATATATTAAATAACTAGCTCAATACCTGTGCTTCGCTATGAAACTATGTGGTCGGGCTTAGTTTTTGGGGAGGAAAATGGGGCGGGGGGATTCTGCCTCTGCCTACCAGCATCCATCCGTACTCATGTACGGATGGATGCTGGTAGGCAGAGGCAGAATCCCCCCACCCCATTTTCCTCCCCAAAAACTAAGCCCGACCACAGTTTCATAGTTTCAAGAGCCTTGGTGGTGCAGGCTGTTAATAGCCTAGCACTTAGCTCCAGCTGCCTGTAATTATTGCAGGCTCGAATCCCACCAGGCTCAAGGTTGACTCAGCCTTCCATCCTCTTGGGGTAGGTAAAGTGAGGACCCAAGATTGTTGGGGGCAATAAGCTGACTTTGTAAAAAAATGCTGCTTAGTAGTAAGCAGGCATATACAATGGAATGAAGGCTATTGCTGAGCGCATTGGGTTGTATCCCAAAAACTGTAAGCCGCCCTGAGTCTCCGGAGAAGGGCGGGATATAAATATGAATAAAAATAAAAAAATTAAAAAATAAATGTGGCTAGTGTTCTGTCAGTGTGATAGATTGGTTTTGTTGTCCTTTTGGTATAGTATTATAATTAATCAAGAGCCAGTTTGGTGTAATGGTTAAGGCATGAGGCTAAAAAAGGAAAGACTGTGAGTTCTAGATATGCCTTCGGCACAAAGCCAACTGGATTGACCCTGGGCCTCTCACTTTCAGCCCTCGGAAGGAGGCAATGGCAAACCCCTTCTGAAAATCTTGCCAAGAACTGCAGGGAGTTATCCAGGCAGTTTCTGAAAATTAGACATGACTGAATAGACAAAAATAAAAGAATCTGTCCATTCTTTGGAGATCTGCAGAGAGGTGTTGATGTTAGTGAATAGAAAGGATCAAAACAGCAGCCCACCAATTAGGGGTTTTTTTCAGCACTTGTGGGAAGATGAAGTCCTTCCAGTAACTTTATCACTTTTAAGATGGAGAAGATGGACAAGTAAGATAATTTATTCTGGTTTGGAGATCGGATGCCAAGTTAGGAGAGTGTTAGAGATCATTGGATGTGTATCATAATTTCTGGCTATGGTTTGGAACTGCACACAATAGTGAACATCCCATGTCTCACATGTCATTAGATTATGCATTCTAGTCTTGGACTTGTTGAGATAGAAACAAGGAAGCAGAACAGGGTATCATTTTTAAGACTGAGTGAATTGGTCTGTCCCATTTTGTCAGTTGACCTACTCATTTCTTCTTACAAAGAACCTTATATTTCTGTTTCCAGGAATAAAAAAATTTGGGAGTGGGATCATTACTATCCCTAAATCAAATTTAATGTCTCAATTTTAAAGATTCAGCTTCTGGAGACTCAAAGGGACAGCTCATTTTTCTGGGAAGGGAAAAGAGTCAGTATGCTTGATATGTTAATCAATAGCAATCTGATCACCTGCCACATAAACTTTGCAACCACCACCTACCCACAAGTTTTTTTTCTAATCCTTTCTTTAAAAGTTAAAAACGTTGACCCTAAATGACTCAGAAATCTCAACTGAAATATTTTTCTGATCCAAGTGGTCACATACACTACAAAACTAAGGTCTGTACTGATCATGAAATCATTCAGACAATTTGAGCTGAAACAGGTTATAATTGAGCTAAGTGTAACACAGACCATTTTTGATAAATTTCCAAAATATTAATAAATTAATACAGAAATCCATAATGTCTTCTTTTGAGCCAATGCAAAGAAGCCACACTAAATTCCTCAGGCTCTAGTCTGACCAAGAATGCATTTATATCAATACCTTAGAGAGTTAACCCATACAGCTGCTAAGGCCTAAAGCAGGGGTGTCAAACTCAAGGCCTGGGGCTAGATCCAGCCCACAGGGTGCTTAGGTCTGGTCCACAGGGCTGCCCTGGCAACAGCGGACTGGCCCACAGTGCTTTTGCCAGTGAAAACAGAGCTTGGGAGGACCACATGCGCCCCTGAGCTCCGTTTTGTTGGCAGAGGGTCGCAGGAGGCCGTCACAGCCAAAAACAGAGTTTGGGAGTCCGTTTTCACTGGTAGAGAGCTCATGCCACCACAGGCGCCCCTGACACCAGAGATGTAGAGCTGGCCATGCCCACCCTGGCCACACCCACCCCAGCCTCCCGAGGTCAAACACAACCCTGATGCGGCCCTCAATGAAATTGAGTTTGACAACCCTGGCCTAGAGTAAACGAGCAGGCAGGAATCCAACAGTATGAATTTCATACTGTAAATTGTTCCTTGACCTCTTAAACACTTACCCCATATAAAAAAAAACTTTCCACGGTTGCAGAAAAGGTCAGTCTGATATAGAGGAATAGATAAGAAGTCTTTTTTTCTTTGAATGCTGCATTCCTTTATGGTAATCTCTGGGGACTAAATGATGTCCACAGGCAAGTTCAAAGATATGAGTGGATGGAACCAGTTAAATATGAGCAGAACTACAGCTTTCTCTCACTTAGCAGACACCAGAAAAGAGAGAGCTTGCTTCCGCCATGGATCTGAATCGATCATTTAACAAAGGGCTTTGAAATCTAAAGCAAGAGCATCAGGCTCCTCATCCTAATGTGGAAAATAAAACAAAACAATTCTCAGGATTTTTTCCCCTGTAGGAATTTTTAGCTCCTTAATGCCAGCCAAGCATTAAACTAAATAGGAGTCTGTGTTTGAATGTTTACAACTATGGAGCCAAGAAATTATCAAAACCACTAGGAGATATTTTATTACAACTACTAGTTGATTAAAGACCAGAAAGTTGGAATGCACACTGACTAATTTCATTTACCTGCATCACTAAAGAGCAGTGCATTTGTTCTTTTAACTTTGCCTACTGCAGCATTTTTGTTTATGAGTTCGTCCTGGCTGTCTTCATCCATTGCGGGGCATTTGGAACTGGCTTCCTATAAGCATAAAGCAGAAGGAAATTATTTGTAAAATGGAGAATACGAAAACACCTAAATACTTTTTCTTTGACCCTCTGAATACTAATTTCGATGTATACAAACATTTGATCAGAATATATTTCTACAATATTTTTTAAGCATTGCAAGATTACCTCTGACTCTATTTCCCTTTCTACCTATAGAGAACCAGCCTACTTCTCTCATTGTTTTAAAAGGGACATAGTAACTTCTCTTTTGGAATTGACTATAAAGTACTATATTCCAACATACATATTTGACTGTGAAGAGAAAAATGTTAAGGCCATGCAATGTAAACTACACAAGAAAATTTGATCATATCATTCAAATCACACTGTAGGGCAATGGTTAGGGTGGTGAACTGAAACCAGGGAGACCCATACTCTAGTCCAGGGGTTCCCTGTCAAGCCTTTCTCTGTTACCATTTTCAAAGGCTTGGAAAAATCCTCTTGCCAGGGAGTTAAAGATCTTCCAAAACATCCCTGCTAATTAGAGGTGATAGACCGTGTTCTTCTTTGCTGTCAATGATGGATAAAAATGAGACCCGGAAAGTAATCTAAAAACATTTTTTTATTTATAAAATAAAGAAACCTACATGGAGCTACATGTTTGCAACCTAATCTCCACCAAGGCATATAGAAAAAGAACAAAGGAAAATATAACGGAAGTTACAAAGGAAGTGAAGTATAAACTTTGCAAATGTGCGCAGTGGATCAAAAATATCACAAGACTTTCTTATCTTATTACTATGGAGGCAAGATAACACAGTGCTGGCTAGCAGACACCTGCTTGCTAGAATATGAGCTTAGAAGCTTGAACAGACAAACCCAAAAAATGCAGTGACATTCCCAACCCCCAGGCTGTGGCCCACTACCAGGCCATGGCCTATTGAGAACCAGGTTGCATGAGTGGCGGGCTGCCATGCAATTTGCAGCTTGACTTGCATATGTAGCAGACTGGCATGCACTCGCACATGCACGCACTGGCCCACCACTTGCATGGACTGGTCCCCCTCCTCCCCAGCTGGGCCGCCAAGCTGCAAAGGTTGGGAACCGCTGCTTTAGTCCATCCTCAGAAGCTCATTTGGTGTCTTTTGGACAGTTGTGAAGAACAATACAAAGAATGAATAGTATACCTGCTACCTTAAATGAAAGACAGAATAAAAATCTAGCAAATGTTGTATGCAATATTTCTCCTTATTTCTAATTTATTTAACAGCAACTATAGCTATGAATACAAAAGTTAAAATGCATAGCTGCTGCGGAAAGTATTTCAGCCAACAATAACTCGTAGAGCCAGGATTTGGGTTCCATCAGACATTTGAGGCCCATGGCCCAAAAACATTTTCTATTGAAAAAGAATCAATTCAAAAGCAACAAAGAACATACATAAAGCATTACAATTATATACGTTAGGCATAGTTCTTCTAATCCTATCTGTATCCTATGGATATGCATAACTATCTAAGATTATGTAAGTGTACTTAACAAACAGAAATAATCAAGATTATGTTAACAATTTTATGGATTTTAGTTCAAAATATAGTGAAGAGGCAAATGAACCCAGCAATAAGATTTTCTGTTTCAGTTCCAGTTACATCACCAGGTTATAATAGCCAAATTTTCAAAAATACGTTGAATGAAAATTTAAAACTGAACCCTCCTCCTCAGTTCTAATATACAATATTATTTCAGGATTTCCTTGTAAATGCAGATTCTGCATGTCTTTACCAACTTCGTTGAACAAAAATAAGATAGATAGGTAGGTAGGTAGGTAGGTAGAGTCAGTCAGTCAGTCAGTCAGTCAGTCAGTGTTGGAAGAAATATCCTTCTGGGTTCAGTTCCTAGTGGGGAAAAAGACACTGGAAACATGCAGGCTGTTTGGAAAGATGGTTTAATGGTGGACAGGATCACATGGCTTGGAACTCCTGGGGGGGGGGAAGGTAAGAGATACTGAGAGTCCCTTGATTTTATGCTCTGTTGGGATTTGAATTTGAAGACCCTTGAGGTAGATCTTTGTTAGGTAAAATAGACTGGCCCAGGCCTTAATGGCCCATTGACAAAGGTGGGAGTTTCTGTCTCTCTGAGTTTCTACTTCTCTTTTAGGGGAAATATTCTGCCTTTTTAGTATATCGTAAAATATTTCATTTTTCTAGGAGAGGTGTGTGTTTTAACTTCCAACAATAGATAGTTTCTAATTGATTTGAAAAGTATACATTCATATGCCCATATTAGATTCTTACATTATGCAGGAATCAGTTTAATGAAATGTTGTTGGAAAAATATGCATGCAAATACAATACAAATACACTAGAATGCTGGAAGGATTTTACATGAAAACTTCAATTTGTTAAAAAAAATTGCATTTTTTGCATACTTTTTCCAATATGTGCAAGACAGTTAAACAGGCTCCTCATATCCTGGACAGAAATTGTTTCAACTGCTACCCTCAAAATGACACTATAGGGCACTGAACACCAGAACAATTAGATACAAGGACAGTTTTTCCCCTGAATGCCATCACTCTGCTAAACAACTAATTTAATTCCCACAACACTGTCAAACTATTTAGTAAGACTGACTATTACTACTATTATTCTTCTCATCCTTCCTATTATTCTTCTCATCTCTTCCCACTTATGATTATAACCGTGTTGCTTATATCTTTACCATTTATATTATTTTGTTTCCTAGTATGATTTGATTGTTTATTAGTAATCTATGACTATCACTAAGTGTTGTATCTTATGATTCTTGATGAATGTATTTTTATTTTCTTATGTACACTGAGAACATATGCACCAAAGACAAATTCCTTGTGTGTCCAATCACACTTGGCCAATAAAGAATTCTATTCTATT
This sequence comes from Naja naja, assembly GCA_009733165.1. Lineage (NCBI taxonomy): Eukaryota > Metazoa > Chordata > Lepidosauria > Squamata > Elapidae > Naja > Naja naja. Next base: position 259,330,431 of record CM019148.1, on the reverse strand, counting down.
CTAAGAAACAGCATGCCGAAATCAATTAATCTAAATCCATATTAATCAGGGGAAATTTGTTGCTTATCTGTTGGTGTTCTCACTTACCTGGAAGTCCTATTGGACATAATGGGGATTATATGTGTACACAAACATGTAAGAATGTACTCATGATATATTTCCAGATAACTATATACATTAGGATTTTGTTTCTGTATTTAGACTATGCAATATTATTTTAAAAATGATGCATCCTTGCTGATGAAATAATATTTTAACATCTTCCTCTGACATACTCCCTTCCTACTAACCCTGGAAGCCTTAAATCATTTCTGGTTAGACATAACAAACACAAATCAATCTTCATATTTCTTTAAAGAATCTCAGTCCAGAATTATCCTGGAATTATACTGAATCAGTTTCATATACAGAACAGAAACATTTCCTCTATTCTCTATTTTCAATGTTGGTTGCTGATCATTAAAGGCCCGAATGACCCATTTCAAGGGACCACTCTTTCCCAAATGGGCTTGCCTAAGCTCTCCAACCATCCTCAGCAACCCTCAAACAATTGTCCTTGCCAAGTGAAGCTAAGTCATTTCCAGGAATAAAAGCTTAGATCCGCTTCAAGACCTTCCCAGTCACACCGTCCTTCCCACTAAACATTTTTTCCTGGCCATAAACTGAGATATTTGGTATTTTCCAAGGCATTTTTATTAACTGCCGCTGTGACTCTTGTATCTCTGCCGCTTCTTCTTCTCTCCCCTCCTCCCCCGCCCCACCTTTGTAAGCGGCCTTGGAGATTTTCTAAGAGAAATAATAAGCGCCCACGCTTTATATACCCGACTAAGGAGCAAACAATTCGCTCCATCAGTTTCAGCTCGGTCTTAATTCACCGGGTTCCGTGGCATGAGCGGCCGATACGCCCCGGCGAAAACCACGCAGAGCACAAGCGTTGCGGCCACGTCACTAAGTGCGAAATGAAAACATTGCCCAAGAGGAAAACGCGGAGGGAAAGTGGGGGGAGGGGGGCCGGTCGCCCAAGTTCCAGACCACACCGGGCTCACAAAACACGAGCGGCAAGGCAATACCAACACAACGACGCGGAAAGGGATGTCCTCGCAGCTTCAACCCACCCCCAACTCTTCCTGGGCCAGCAGCCGCAAAGTGCATCGTCGCAGGCTCCAAGCCCGTCGCCGGTTGTAGATCAAAAGCGCCTCTGCAGGGACCTGCCCGCATCTTTAACTTCGGGCCGCCTGGCTGCTTCCTCTCCTGGGAAGCTGGAGGGTCGCATCCAGGGGAAAGGGGGGGGAACACACTACCCGGACGGCTGACTTCCACTCACCGGCCAGGAGGCGATGCCGCGGGATAATGTCGAAAAGCGGACGGAGGGTGAGCAGAGGCGCCCGTTACCGTTACTACCGTCGGTAAAAACGAAGATCCCGGAAGGAACCCAAACGATAGGGACCTGGGCCTCCTCGAAGGCCAAAAAACGCCTCCAACGCTTCGCTGACCCGGAAGAGAATGGAATCTCTTCCGGATAACATTACTTAATCGGGCAGATGTGAGGAAGAGAAAGTATAGGACTTTTCCATTTGCTTCGGTGAGGGGGGAGTAGAATGTTTTAAAGCATGGAGTCGCCCGGTGTTTGCTTACATGGATCATTGTTCCGGCTGCACTAATTCCGAAAGAAGATTCGTGTTAAAGCTGCCCTTTCGAATCTGCTCCGCTGCAAGTGGCTCAGGATACGATCTCAGCGTGAATTGGCCATAGGGCACCCATAGGATTGCTGCCGTGGTATTTCCCGAGTTGTTTTATTCTCAATCTTCCCTGTAATTGCTGTAATTGGCAGCTGCTGCCAAGCCGGGCTTCAGCGATCGTTTTAAAGGCATCAGCCTTTAGCTTCTGATAGGGATAGCTGTGTTTATTGTACTCTAAAACGAAACGCGATTTTTTTCCATGGACTCTGCACATTGTTTTATTTTTGTCCAGCTGAAAAGCGAACACATATTCTGGTCCTTCGGACAGCCGCTCTCTCTCTCTCTCTTTTTTAATTCATATTTATATCCCGCCCTTCTCCAGAGACTCAGGGCGGCTTACAATTTTTGGGATACAACCCAATGTGCTCAGCAATAGCCTTCCTTCCATTGTATATGCCTGCTTATTACTAAGCGGCATTTTTACAAAGTCAGCTTATTGCCCCCAACAATCTTGGCTCCTCAGTTTACCTACCCCTCGAGGATGGAAGGCTGAGTCAACCTTGAGCCTGGTGGGATTCGAGCCTACAATAATTACAGGCAGCTGGAACTAAGTGCTAGGCTATTAACAGCCTGCACCACCAAGGCCCATTGTACATACTTACTCAAGAGATAAGTGCATACTTATTCAAGAAATAAGTCCATGTGGTGCATACAGATCATTTAGTTTGAGCAACACAATCTTTCACGCAAAGGTCGAAAATCCTTCTTAAAAGTTACAAGAAAATAACATAAAATCCTATTAATGATTTTGATAGAAAGTTAAAACGTCCCGATTTTCAAATGAATATTAAGATTCTAGGTAATATATTCTTGCATAGTCCGTGATTTAACCAAGGTTTGTGAAATACAATCCAATTAGTTGCTTTAAATATACTACCGTATGCTCTTAAATCGGCTTGTGTGAACCCAGTTCTTACAAAGCATGATTAATAAACTAATAGTCGAGTTCACATAACAAACTCAGTAAAAAGCAAGTAAGCTGCAATTATGGTTTAGACAGGCTCATATCTGGATATATTTATTGGAAAATGAGAACTCCAAACGCAATGAGATCAGGACAAGAGTATGGCATTTCTTTCTTGGGATTCTTTAAAGCAGTTAAAAGTGAGGGATTATTTGTTCTGCTAAATGTTAAAACACACAAGTTAGTCTTCCTTAATTAACATTACTAGCTAATTAGTAGCGCCGAGTCAAACAAAATTGCCAAGTAAGATGCCACTGACCCTTCTCGCGTCTGGTCGTGTGAAAGTCTGAACGGTTTTCCCCCAATAGAAGAAACGCGCAAGCCTTCCACCACAAGAGGTCTCTGCAATATGCCTCCCGTGACCCCAAACGCTGCAGTCTGACAAGAGCGAGCCGTGCGTGTTAAACCCCGCGGAACCGAGGGGGTGGGAGAGAGACGACAGGGCTGCACGCCAGCGTTACTCTCTCGCTAGGGCGTTCGGGATTATAAGGATTACGTCGCTAACCCAAACAGGAATTTACCGGGGTGTAACTAAACTCCAAACAGCTCAGCGAGATCAAAACGCGTTTGGAGATGGAAAGAACGCGGCCCAAAGGGGGGAAAAGGTTACGTCGTTTACTGCCTCTGTCTTGTATACATCACGGTTGTAGAAGGGTAGAAAACGAATCAAGCTGCTATCGGATGATGCCAGGAATACAGTACATCAGTTTGGCTTAATCCGGTTTTCTGGCTCAGATCGTAAACTAGGCAGCCCTCTGTGCACATGCTGCCAATGAATTTCATCCATTTACTTGGATGTTGGGAGGAAATGCTTTCTTTCTTACCTGTCAAGGTACGGTTTTATAATTATGAGGAAAAGCTTGCTCCCTTTCATCCTAACTTGCATAATTTTATAACCCTTTATCATCTTTCCTGCCAGTCATTTTACAGCACAGTTATATGCATATTTATTTCTATTCAGAGCTTATTTTCCAGTAGAAGTTACATTGCAGTAGTAATCATAGGTTCCTCTTTTGTGGAGAAGGCGCACTATGTCTACTCCTCTAAGTTTCTCCTTTTTGAAGCAAAACCTCACCACTTATTCTAGTGGTTTAATTTTCTGAGCCCTTAGAAAGAATGACTCAGAAATCCAAGTATACAGTATCCACTTATTGTGCAATAACTTTTCTGGCTGGATGATTGTTCAGATGATCAAACAGTTCCCCAAGAAATGGCATCATGCTACATTTCCGTCTCAGAACAAAATGGCAGTATTCAAGCTATTAACAACCTGCTCTATATCAAGCTGGTGGCCTATCATTGCCAGAAAAGTGATAAATACTTCAGGGCAGGGGTCCCCAATCCCTAGTAGGTGGACCGGAACCAGTCCATGGCATTCCAGAAACTGGTCCACACAAGCAAATGAAGGCCCATTTGCAGGATGCAGGCAACATGTGAAACTGCACCCTCTCCGGTCCATGGAAAAGCTTCTCTGCAACAAATTTTGGATCCCTGGTGCCCATAAAATTTGGGGCTGCTAATACATCTTATTCTTTGACTTTAACATACAAGCTTTAAACGGCAATATTGCATTTAGCTCCCTCCCTCCAAACTACCCTTATAGAACGTTTTTCTTTTATAAACATCCTTTTTAACCTACAGTTTTTCTTTAAACTGGTACATCATTTTCTTTAACTTTCTCTTAATACAGTTACTTTCAAATACATTTTCAATAGCTTTTGCCTACTTTTAAGAGTTACTTAAGCATAAGATGTATTAGAAAGTTTGATTCAAAAGAAAAAAGTGCTTTTTTGTTTAAAGTATTTTAGTGCTTTGAAGGAAATAAAAACGGTGACAGTTCACCAAGACTACTAGGTGCAAGTAGAAATATATACTATTTCCATAGCAAAGAAGATAAAGCAGGAATGGTTAAATTGAATACTTTACTTAAAAGAGGAAAATATGTTCTTATTTGGATATTACTTCTGGAATTTGTGCTTGTGAAGAAAAAAAAATGAAATTTTGATCTTGGTTTTGTTGATTAGAAAGATTTGTGTTATAGAAATGGCTAGTTATGTATTAATATGTAAAAGCAAAAAGTGGAGGTTGGAGTGTGTTTATATTGTACTGTGCTAGGAAGAGTTAGAAGTCAATGCGCCCCTTCTTTCTCTTTCTCTTCCCCCTTGTATTTCACACCACCTTTTCCTGTTCCCTTCCTTCCCTTAATTTCCTATTTTTTTATTACTAACATGTATTATGATACATTTTCTCTGATATTGTTATTGGAATGCTTCATCCCAGTCTTTTGTAATAGCTGCCCATCCTATAAAATTAAAAAGTAAATGGGAGAGGGAAAGAGAAAGAAAAGCATAATGTTTTGGCACAGAATCAGGAATGAAACTGTGTTCTGTTTCTGGATGCTGTTAGCAACACTGTGAGTAGACCAGGTGTGCCATCCTCATGTTTGTTTTTCAAAAGAGAGGCCAACATTCCCCATCAATTACCCTTTTTATCTGCAGAAGTATTCTGATACAGTTTATATCCTATGGATTTATAGGAAGCAGGGCAAAAGCAAGAGAATTGTAGCTTCTGTGGTCCAGATTAGAATCTAATTTGGTGTGAACATTTTCAGCAATTTATTAATTCAACTGGTTCAAACATAGGTTCAGCTTCATAGAAAAATCTGTAATATAATAAATCTGTCCATTTATTTCATCATCGTCTTACCAAAATTTTCAGCACTACTTGGAACTGAACCTAGGGCCTTCTACATGCAAGTCAGATTATCTGAATAGCATTGGATAGAGTTGTTTGCCAGAAATCCTAAAAAGTAAAAAAGAACAAAGAAAATTGGAACATGTATAGAGCAAGCTGTCTCTTTCCTTTTCTATACAGGCAGCAAAAATTGTGCATCTGAGAATGCTTCCTTGTCAAAATCATTACAAAAAGAGAATGCATTTCCCCAATGATACTAAATACAGCTAAGCACGGTGTACATGTACATGTCAGCTGTCCCTTTCCAACATCTTCAACAGTGAGCTGAAGCAAGAAGAGTGAGGAAATGGACATATTGAATATTCTGGAGAAAACAAAAAACATCTCACTATGGAAAAAGTGGCGTGGATGTCATTTTAAGTACTGCAATGTCACAAAAAAAGGAGGTCGTTGTTTTTCTTGCTGCAAAACACAACAGTTCATCTGAAACTGCTGGAAAAGAAAGCCCAGTGAATTTGCAGAATCACCCAAGAGCAGTGGTGTCAAACTCGTGGCCAGATGTGTCACGTGCTGGCCACGCCTACCCCAGTTTAGCGATGGGGGGGAAAAAGTTGTGATATGTCACGTGATGATGCGACATCACGAATTTAACACCCGTGGCCTAGAGCTTGAGAAGTCCCAAATCAATTTCCTTCATCAACTGCAGTTCTCTTCCTCCAATTAATGCCCTTCTGATTTGAGGAATTCCCATGGCTCATTCTAAGACCCCCTTTATTTATTTTTTAAACATCACTTTTTAAATAGCACTTTGAAATTCGTAATTGTAGCACATGAAGACATTCTTCTCATTGAAACAAGGCGGCTATCCCTATGAAATGTAGTGTGGAAATTTTAAGACCAAAATGTTTCTGAGAGATAACAAAAATAAGTATGTGCAGATGATCTTGCCCACCTTTCTATTTCTCCTCAGGCTGGATTTAGGAGACTCGGGGGTATCAGGTAGCTCATTCTGACTGGTAGCTGTTTATAATAAAGAACTTTTATGGGGAGTCTTTGGAAGAGAGGCTTTGCCAATGAGGGACTCCACATTGTCATCTCTCCCAGTTTTTGATCCAAAAATGCTAAGCAAGCCTTCCCAGAAGACCATTCCATAGACAGGGCACCTTTGCTGAAAGGTTTTCTGCTGTGCCTTTTTAAAAAAATGGCAGTCATTGCAGATAGCAACAGCTACCTCACTTTGGATGTCCTTGGGGGGGGGGGGAATATGTGAAGTTGGGCATGATTAGTCTTTGATAGGACACCACCAAGGTATCTCAGGGCTGAAACTAAATTAGAAATATTCATAATAAAGACAATGGCAAACACTTCCATATGATTAGCAGAGTTGAGATCCACTGGAGAGAATCTTATATTCCAAGTAAATGATACGTACAGGATTATAATCCATAAAGTTATATAGTATTAGGCTGTTCAGAAATGCAAAGGTAATGCAAATACTTTGAAGGGAAATCAAGAAACAATCAGAGGACTGACTGACAGCCAAAACTAAGCTGTGCTCAATATTTTGGAATTGACCACATACCTCCCTTAGCAACTAATCTGAATAAAGCTTTTCAAAATCCCAGACATATATAATCTTAAAAAATAGGCAACCCTGGTGTCATGTGGAGGATTTGATTACTTTTTCTTGTTTAGATAGAATGTTATACTAGTTAGCAAATGTAGTTTTTAGCTTCTTCTTTTCCTAATGCTTTAAATAATTTATGGTAAATTATATTAGTAAGGTACATAAAAGGCAAGGCAACAACTGTTAATAGCTAATGTCATTCTCAGCAATATAAAATATTACTCATAGGCCTTGGTGAGTCTCTAAAAATGGACATGCACATTAGCATAGCACGTACTTGTCTGGTTTGGACAAATGCATTCTCCAGAATAAAGGATTATAATATTTAACTTCCTAAAAATATAGAAAGCTCAAAGCCACATTGCCAGGAACACATATTATTAAAAGAGACAGCATTGCTCAAAATCCAGGGTAGTTGCCCCCTTGTGGGCCCCAACTCTCTTTTTTAGGGTCCACTGAATCTTCCAAAACCTTTAAACAAGAGTAGAATTATTTTCTGCTGATGTTTAATGGATAATGGAGTAATTAGATGGAGTAAGAATTAACAACTCTTAAAGAATATATACACTTATTAAAAAAACTTTGAATCAAACCCCAAAAGTGAAATTGGAGAGTGGGAAATCCTACCTCAGCTTCTCCATGTATCTTTATCATGCCAGTGTCTTTTCTACTGTTCTTCTTGGAAGTGAAGAAGTAAACATAACTTTCCCTAACTTTAGAACATAGATAGGAAAGGGGTAGTTCAATTACTCTAAGAAAAAGCTCATATACCTTGTCAAATTTGGATCTTTTCCATAGGGATCCTCCAAAGAGACAATGTATTTGTTTTATAAATAAAATCAATGATGGAAATACTTTCTAAATAACTTGCTCAATCTAGTTAATAATGGGAGTTTTTTTTATGGACTAAAATAATCTTATCTTGTAGAACCAGTGTCACATTTCTTCTTGATTGAGATATCTGTAATCCCTAACTTTGACCGGGATGATCACTCCCTTTGTCTACACAGAATGGATTTGAATCTACTCCAAACTCCAGTGTCCTCTTCTCTGTATGTCACGCACAGCTAAACACTGGGATAATTAGACACATTTTCCACGTAAACACCATCATGAAGTGCTCTGTTTTATTGCCTGGCCATAAAGTTTTTTCCCTCTGAGCCACATAAGTGAGTCACATGAAGACAAAGGTTTCATCTATTGATGTTTAAAAGGGATCTCAACATTGGATCTGATTGAAATTCAGAGAATGCCAAATTGCAAACATATCAGTGTTCTCATAGGGTTTTATTCACATAAATATTAGTCAGAAAAGCAGCTGAATTTTCTTCATGCACGCCGGCTCCTCCAAGGTTAAGCTTTGTCAGGAGAAGGAGAAATCAACATATATATACTGTGTTTCCCCAAAAATAAGACACTGTCTTATATTTTTGGGGGCTCCCAAAAACACACTAGGTCTTATTTTCGGGGTAGGTCTTATATATTTATGGTGTCAAATAGTGGGTGTGAGTGTGTAGGGGTGTTTGTGGTGCACGGTTGCTCCCTCAAAAGTCTTCCTGGAACTGGAGATTTACACTAGGTCTTATTTTCTGGGTAGGTCTTATATTAGGGCAGGTTTAGAAAATAGTGCTAGGTCTTACTTTCGGGGTAGGTCTTATTTTTGGGGAAACACGGTATATATGGCACAAGCACAAAGCTCATCGCTGGCACAAGCACAAAGCCGAAGACACCAGCCTGATGATGGCGAGTGGGATCTCGTCGAAACGTCGCCAAGGTACTCTCAATCTTACACGGGACAAGACCCAAATACACCAAGACCTTGATGGAGTTGATGTTTGCTGATTGGTTGGCTTTTTCGTAAGAGCCTGTGTGGCTGAGGTAGTGGCTGTGTGTCCTTAAGCCTTTTGTGTTGTAGCTACCTGGGTAGTGGGCTGTGTGATGACCTTCTGAGTTTTATTGTTGTGACATCCTATAGGTCTTGGTGTATTCGGGTCTTGTCCCGTGTAAGATTGAGAGTACCTTGGCGATGTTTCGACGAGATCCCACTCACCATCTTCAGGCTGGTGTCTTCGGCTTTGTGCTTGTGCCAGCAAAGCGTGATCTGAGCTGCCTTCTCTCTATAAATACTGGAGGGGAGGTGTGGTGTGCCGGCTGTGCTGTAAGCGGGTTGGTTGGCTGTGTTGTTGGCTGTGTTGTCGCTTCTTGATTGGTTGATGGAATTGGTGTTTGCTGATTGGTTGGCTGTGTTGTTGGCTGTGTTGTTGCTTCTTGATTGGTTGATGGAGTTGATGTTTGCTGATTGGTTGGCTTTTTCGTAAGAGCCTGTGTGGCTGAGGTAGTGGCTGTGTGTCCTTCAGCCTTTTGTGTTGTAGCTACCTGGGTAGTGGGCTGTGTGATGACCTTCTGAGTTTTATTGTTGTGACATCCTTGGTCTTGTGCTGTTATCTCCTGGGTCATTGTCTGTGTTTCAACCTCCTGAGGTTTTGTGTTGTAATCTCCTGAGTTCCATGATGTAGTATCCTGGGTGGAAGGCTGTGATGTGACATTCCGGGCCTTGGTTTGGCTCCGAGTTTGAGGTCTGGCTATTGTTTATAGCGTGTGTCAGTTTGCTTAGTTTGGGGGTCGGAGGGGGGTGTAGCAGCTGGAGTTGCAGCTATGGTCTGGTTTCTGGACGGTGGTTGCCTTTTATCTGTGTGGTGGGCTTGGGTTTGAGTCTGGTAAGGGAGATTGGTGGTGGCATCATGTGTTATTTTGGGTTTAGTGCTGGTTTTCATGGCTGGGACTCGTTTGTTGATTAGGGCTAGTTTCCAGATGTCTGGTAGGCGGGAAGTATCATCCCGTTTATTCATGTTATGGGGGTGTTCCTCTATTTCGATGGCTTCCCTAATTATTCTCTTGTTGAAGTGTTCAGTGTTGGAGATAAGTTTGGATCCCTCAAAATCAATTTCATGTCCTCTGGCTTTAAGGTGCTAGAAAAGGGAAGTTTTTCTTCTTTTCTGACTGCGTTCTTGTGTTCTGCGATGCGAGCATTTATTCTCCTGTTGGTTTGTCCAATGTATGTGGCTGGGCAAATTTTGCATGGTATTTCATAAACGCCTTGGTTTTCTAGCTGGATCTTGTCTTTGGGGTTTCTTAAGATGTTGGCTATTTTTTGGTCAGTGCCAAAGGCTGTCCTGATATTGTGTTTGTGGAGAATTTTGCTGATTTTATCTGTGGTGCCTTTGATGTAAGGGAGGAGGGCGATGCCCTTGTCCTGTTCTGTGTCTTGGTTTTTGGGGAGTCTCCTTAGGATTAGGTTGGTGATTGTGCTTCTTTGGAATCCATTGGACATTAATACGTTAGTGAGGGTGTGTAATTCTGTTCTCAAGTGGTCTTTGTCAGCTAGGCGTTTGGTTCTGGAGATGAGGGTCTTGGCTATGGAGTTGATCTGTGCAGGGTGGTAATGGGATTGTGCATTTAAGTAGTGGTTGGTGTGTGTCTTTTTCTGGTAGATGGTGTGTCCTAGGGAGCCATTGGGTTTTTTGTAAATTAGGACGCCAGGAACGGAAGTTGGTTGTTGGTTTCTGTTTCCATGGTAAATTGTATTTTGGGGTGTAGGCTGTTGAGATGCATGAGGAAGTTGTCCAGTTTTTCTTTCCCGTGTGGCCAAATTACAAAAGTGTCATCTACATATCTAAGCCAGAGTTTGGGTTTGTATTCGGATTTGTCTAGAGCATTGGTTTCAAAATGTTCCATGTATAGGTTAGCGATGAGGGGTGAGAGGGGTGATCCCATAGGTGCTCCTTCTATCTGTTTATATCTTTGTCCATTGTGGATGAAGTATATGTTGGAAAGGCAATGGTTGGTCAGATCTAGGATGTGCTTAGGGGGGTCATCAACTCAGAAGGTCATCACACAGCCCACTACCCAGGTAGCTACAACACAAAAGGCTGAAGGACACACAGCCACTACCTCAGCCACACAGGCTCTTACGAAAAAGCCAACCAATCAGCAAACATCAACTCCATCAACCAATCAAGAAGCAACAACACAGCCAACAACACAGCCAACCAATCAGCAAACACCAATTCCATCAACCAATCAAGAAGCGACAACACAGCCAACAACACAGCCAACCAACCCGCTTACAGCACAGCCGGCACACCACACCTCCCCTCCAGTATTTATAGAGAGAAGGCAGCTCAGATCACGCTTTGCTGGCACAAGCACAAAGCTGAAGACACCAGCCTGAAGATGGCAAGTGGGATCTCGTTGAAACATCGCCAAGGTATTCTCAATCTTACACGGGACAAGACCCGAATACACCAAGACCTACATACCTTTATCCGTGAAAATCTACGAATATATATATATATATATATATATATATATATATGTATGTATGTATGTATGTAGGTCTTGGTGTATTTGGGTCTTGTCCCGTGTAAGATTGAGAATACCTTGGCGATGTTTCGACGATATCCCACTCGCCATCTTCAGGCTGGTGCTTTCGGCTTTGTGCTTGTGCCAGCAAAGCTACGAAAACATACATACACACACACACACACACATATATATATAATATTTTAAATATTATAGATAGATAGATAGATAGATAGATAGATAGATAGATAGATAGATAGATATAGTCTATAGTCTATAAATGCCATACAGGTCATAACAATTATATCCCAAAGGGAGCAAAGCTAAATTTTCCTCCCATTTGGGGGAAGGGTGGGAAGACTGAATAGTAGTAATATTGAATATGTAATGTAAAATATGTAAGTATAATAGACCAGTTGGGTCTAATGGTTAAAGCACCAGGCTAGAAACAAGGAGACCATGAGTTCTAATCCCACTTTAGGCATGAAAGCTAGCTGAGTGACTTTGGGCCAATCAGTCTCTCTAAGACCAACACACTTCACAGGCTGTTGATGTAGGGAAAAATAGGAGAAGAAAGGAGTATTTGGTATGTTTGCTACCTTGAGCTATACCCCTTTAGAGGGGCATAGAAGCACTATAAAGTTTAAACCATATGGCTCAATGTCGAATAAAGCAGGAAGAACCAGTTATTTTCCTGAATATTAAGAATCTGTGTAAGGCTGTTTAAAACATGGGTGTGGATGAGATAATAAACCAATGTCATGTGTTCAGAAAGGAATATTGGTGTTGCCAGAACATTCCTATGCTAATGTGAACTGCAAGGAAGGAAAGGTCCAAAATGTCTTTTGTTATCATCTAGCAATGAAGGAAGGGGTCAGAGCAACAAAGATCTTCACATCCCTCCATGCTAGTATTTCTGTATCTTAATCCCTTCAGCATAATTGGGATTTGGGCCCCAGAGGTTTCTGCATGCAATAGGCCCATAGGAAGGCAGCACCTACCCTGTTTCCCTTAAAAATAAGACCCAGCCAGAAAATAAGCCCTAGCATGATTTTCAGGATGCTTGCAATATAAGCTCTACCCCCACAAAATAAGCCCTAATTAAGATTGTAAGTCGTGGGACACATTTAGTACTGTATTTCCCTGAAAATAAGACCAAATCAGAAAATAAGCCCTAATGTGTCTTTTGGAACAAAAAATAATATAAGACCTGATCTTATTTTCAGGAAAACACGGGTAGGTGGGTTAAAGGTAAAAAATGCAGCAGGGCCAAAGCAGAAGTGCTGGATATATTAATTCTATTCTTCCTAAGGATTTTACATTTATTTATTTGTATGTTTATTTAAAAACTATGTATTATTTCTGCACAAGCAAGCAACATAATGCTGATGCGGTGTTCCCATTCTCAAAACTGCATTATAAAATGACAAATCATACAAATTATTTAAGGACTGCTAGAGCACATGGTCAGTTTCACTTTTGTTCATGTGTGAGAATAGTTGATTTCATTGTGGCAAACCACATATGAGACACGCAGTCAATCAGTCTAGAAGTTATATAAATATGCACACAACTATGTTTAACTTAATTTGCACAGACAAATGTGCAATGCTCCTCTACTATGCCACAGGATAAATCCTGGGATGTAATAACATTAAGAATGGTTTGGTAGATTAAACCACCATTATAATATTTTCCCACTAAATTCATGCTGTGACAAACAGACATTCCTACTATATTCATTATCCATCTTTTTATATTCTTTTGGAAACCTCTGTAACAAATAGAATTAAATGAGCTTAAAACATTCCTCCTGACAGCCTTGGGCTGTTCTTAAAGGCACAGAGAGGGTGGGAAAAGGGACACAGTTTGCTGGCCAGGCAAACTAGGGTGAAGGTATTTTTCTTTTTATGGTTTATGTTAACATTATTTTTTCTAACAGAGTTTTAAATTCTTGTCTCTAGGGATTAAAGACATTTAACAGTTACATTTACCCCCAGGGCACACAAAGACTTTGACACACACACACACACACACACAGACAAGGCAAAGAGAAAAGAAAGGGAAAACAGAACTCTCAGGTTTACATATCCTGGTCATTCTCACTATAAATCTTAGTTAATCAAAATTAGGAAAGGCAAAAAACTAGAAGGGAAGAAAGATCAATATTACTATATTTTTCTTTTAAGCATCTTTATTTAGTCAAATTGGTTTTCCAGCGTCCCTGAGCAAAGTCTTGCATAATTTCCTTGCCCGTATCTTCCTTATACCAGCCAAGACAGGCCATCATCTCTCATCCCAAGCATCAAGCAAGTCTCCTAGTGGGAATCTTGGCAAGACCCTGGAGCAGGAACTAACTTCTCAGCTTTCTCTTTATCTGATGTAGAGATTCAGTTGGCTCTGCCAGGTCACCCTTGCAGCCAAGTTTCTTTACAAGCTCCTTGTCCCACCTGTGTCAGTTTTTAGACCAAAACAACAAGTCTGGGAGGACTCTGGTTCCCTTCTCAGAGTACAACCCCTCCTTCCTAGGGAACAGCCAGCCAGCAGGTTTCAGACCAAAAAGGGTTCTGGGAGGACCTCTGCTTCCCTGTAGTAGTAGGTGCACCTCCTTTCACAGCCTGCTTTCAGGCCCAGGAGAGTCTGGAAGGACCTATGCTCCTTTCAACAGTAGTACAGGCACCTCCTTTGCTCGTGACTTTGCTCAGTGACTTCCCAGCTAGTTGTCCAGATTCAACTCCAGGTTCGATTCTCTCACTCACTTTTCCGTTCCATTTTCACACAGCCGCTTCCTTTTCCACAATAGAAGGTCCTACACTCCAGCCAAACCCCCTTGATTTCCAGACTTTGTCATCATGGTCCTTTGGAACTAGTGAACAGCCTGGGGGAGGCTAGGAAAGGCATGGAAGGAGCAAGATCCAGCTGTGACTGGAAGAAGAGTCCTCTCACTCACACACAGGCATACACACACTTCCCTCGCTCTCCTGGGTTTTACAAGTTAAAATTTAGAGGAACTCACCTCCTTTCCATGCAGCCCTTGGGCTCAAGACTCAAACTCCCTTTACGACCCTTGCTCCAAACGGGCAAGGTCCAGGAAATTCACCCCCAGACCCAAGGGGTCTGCTGCCATCAAGGTGGAGGTTTACCTGGGCCAGATGCATTGGTCAGGTTAGCTTGGAGTCCCATCTGGTGTGGCAAATTGTTGGAAGAAAACTCCAGTCCAGTTCCAAGCCGGGAGAACGATGCTGGAAATAAAATGGAGGCAGGCTGAAGGAAAGGAAGTCTCCATTTCTTTGGTAGCCAGAAACTAGTTGATAGCAGCATGATTTTGGGATGGCTGACAAAATGGGAGTTAAGAGTAGGTAGGTTTGTATACCTTTTCGGGCTTTGTGATTGAGATGTGCAAGAATGTGTCCTTTAATATTTTAATGGCTGATGCCAGATTCCTAGCGGGTCATGTAGGGGTCATGGCTGTCTCTACAGGCAAAAGGGGAAATGCAAATCCTAGGTGTTTGTCTGAGCTAATCTTGTCAGCTTTGGCTTGCCTAATTGTGTTGCTTATTTGGAGTCTCTTTGCTGATGAATAAATTGGCCCAGTCTTTCTGAATGGATACAAAATCTCAGTTCCTAAGGACCAGCCTCTTATGAGTCTGCTTGAGGCTATTTTCCTATGGCAGGAAAACTAGCTGGTTTTTTTCCTTTGTTAAGATTTTTCTTCTCCTTTACAGGAAATATTCTACCTTGCCTCTTTTTAATATTAAGAATAAAGAATATTTTAATCTGGGGGGACCGGGGGCTTCCTACAGAAGTAAAAGCATTCCAGAAGGATTTGCTTGGTGGACCACTTTCCTTCAGTGTTCTTAAATGCAACTTCTCTGATGATAGCGTTATTTGTTTTATAAAGACCAGCTAAGAATTTGTCTGGAGCGACAAGGGACGCCAACGTGTTAAAAGTAGAGAGATTCAGGTGGGGTGCCCATGAAGTAAGCGCACCATCCCAGCCAGGCAGCATGCAAGATTTGCAAGCGTCTTGAATGTCCTGTTCCAGTACTAAAGATAAACTAAGTCCCTTGAGCTTTTTGCACGCACACACGCGCGCGGGCGCGCATCAAAAAAAAAAAAGAAGCAAATGAGGTAAAAAGAGCGAGGCGGGATTCCTTTTTTTTTTTTTACTTCTTCCTCTTCCTTAGAACGGGGCCAAGGAAGGTTCGGCGCCGGAGCTCAAAGAGCCTTTGAGGACAGCGCGCGCCAGCTGCAAACAGCAGCTGCCTCGGCGGCCGTCCGGGGAACATCCAGGGGCGCGCGCGCGCCCGCCCCGTCGGCACCGCGCGTCGCTTGGGGACCCGTCCTTCTGCTGCTTCTGCGCTTGCTACGTGCACACTGACACTGTCCTCATGGCAAAGCCCAAGCCGGGCTGTACCATTTAGCATCCTCCCCCACATACACACCCCGAAAAGGGGAGAGAAGGTGGCGAGCCGAGGCACGCGCGCCGAAAGCAACGCACGGAGTCCTGAGACTCACCCCGTCGTGAAAGCTTGTCGTCCCCCCCCAATGAAAAAAAGGAGGCTGGCTGGCGGCAACCATTGCGGGGAAGGGAGGTGTGGGAGCGCGGTACCGAAGCTCGGGCAAGTACAGTTGGTTCCTCCCTAAACTACGGACGTGCAGAAACGAACGCGCCGCACCCCGCGCTGTAACTCACTGGGAAGGGAAGGCGGGAGTTGCCCGGCCCTTGGGCACGGAGAGGATTCCCTCGGATTGGCCAGCCCGACGGAGGGAGCGGCTGCCGGGTAGCCGGACGCAGCTCCCATTGGGCAACCGTGGCGTCACGTCACGATCTCGATTTGCATGAAAGTTAGGGCGGAGCGGGGGAGCAAAAAGGAAAGCAGGTTGCACGGCTGCAGTGGTCGCGGCGGCGGCGGCCTGGGTTGGTGTGTGGGAGACGCGCCGCGCCGGGCTGGGCTGGGCTGGATGGCTTAAGGGAGCGCGGAGAGAACAAGAGGCTTTGCCACCGCCCTCTTCCTCTCCGGCTGCAAAGGGAAAACGGTCCCTGAAGGCTGGGATCCCGGAAGCTGGCGCGGTGGAAGGAGAGCGCGAAGCCGTACCAGGCAGCGCCTGGCAAGCGCTCTCGAAGTTCAGGCACTTCGGAGAACTCCGTGGACAGGGAAAGTGAGGCAGGGGGAACTCCGGCCGCGGTCTCCGTTTGGCGAACGGGCGCAGATTTCAGAGGAAAGTCCCTTCTGTCCGAAACGGGAGAGCTTCGGCGAAGGGAATTAATTGCGTGCAGGCAACAATAAAAAAAAAAAAGGAAAAGGAAAAGCAAAGCGGCGTCGTGCCCGGGTCGGAACTGAAAGTGGTTTCTCCAGAGCTTCGCCGAGGACCCGGAGCCATTGGGGTTCGAGCGAGGTCACGGACAGACCCGGCTTCGCCCGGCAGGTATTGGACAAAAAAGGGGGGGAAAGAGCGCTTCGAGACTTCCGGCGTGGCGATTTGCTTTTAGCGCGTTTGCCCGCGGCGTGTTGAAATTTATTTGACTGCCGTCTGTCAGAAATCGTGTAAAGTCTCCTGCTTGGGCAGGGGGTTGGACTAGATGACCTACGAGGTCCCTTCCAACTTTGTTAAGCGAAATTGCAAATTGTGGGTGATGCTTGGACGAGGAACCAGCCCTGCCTGATGGCTGGAAAAGTTTATCCGGTCTGCCTTGACGCCCTCTGAACTAAGGATCGCATAGAAAGAGAGAGAGAGAGGATCGCTGTTTGCTCCCGGAGGATGTTGGAGAACTGCTTGTTGAACTGCGGCTTTGAAAATGATAAAAACACCAAGTTGGCTTATAACGTGGCAGGACGAATACCGTGGAGTATGTACTGTCTCCTCGAAGGAAATCTCTGCAGGACCAAAGATCCAATTCATTCCGCTAAAAATCAATGGGAATTTTGTTGCTACTCTGACAAGTGGGTGAATTGTTCTCCAGAGGGAGATGGGATTTATTGCAACAGCCCCCCCCACCAGTAGTATCTCTTGCCTTTCTGAAAGACTTGAGGTAGTGTAGATACAATATTTTCCTAAGTATTTTTCCCATGCAATTTTGTCTTGGGTATGAGCGGTGATGGAGAGGAAGGTCCCCTAAATATATATCTCTATCTCTATCTATCTCTATCTATCTATCTATCTTTAAAGAGTGGGTTTATATTTTGGAGAGCTGAGGATGAATATAAAGCAGTCCTCTGCTCTCCTGTTATGTTAGACTACAATTCCATGCTCCCCAACTCAAATCTCATGGCTATACTGTCCCGAGAAATGGGGGGGAATGGCAGATCTGGAGGCCATAGGAGAAAGTAAGGCTGTGGCCGAAAGTTCTGCTGTTTTGTGATTGTGTTACACAAGTTGGAAAGGACAAGGAGACTGAAAAGGAAGCTGCCTTGAGATTATTTACAATCGGGTCTGAATTTCAGAAAGCATGCAGACAAACAGTTAATAAGGACAGTGATCCTGCTGATACATGTTTTTATTTCAGGTGCTCAGTTAGAGGGTGAGGTGAGGTGAGATGGGGTGATTGCCTGTCATTGGCACCCTAGAAATGGATGCCGGTTTGGTTAATTCTCCAGAAGCAGGTGAGCCACTGACTAACGCACATTGTGCTGCTATGTCCCCACTGTGCGTGTGACAGCGGCTAACCTGCTTCTCGGACATCACTGTGTCTTCTTCTGTAACTCACCTGCCCTCTAGAAGCGGCTACACCTTGGAGCCTGATGACTGCCCTTCCAACCTGAATGCCATAAGGAGAAAGATTTCTCTTAAAGAGTTGAATGTCCAACCTTTTAACAGCTTGCACAACCATAGCTACTGTAAGAAAGCAGACTTCGCACTCAGAATGCTTTTTCCCATTAAGCATATTGGAAAGACTCAGAATGAAATGCATTTGTTATCGTTTTAAGCAGTCTGTTTTTTTCCCCAAGGAACTTTAGGCTAGAAAAGGTCTGGATTTAGTTGGAATGACTAAGGTTTTTCCAGTGAAATGGTTTTGTGATGAAATCTAAATCTGTCTAGAAAGATGATAAAGTAAGTAAGGAATTGAACATCCCCTCCCTTAAACATGCACGTACAGATAGCATCTCACCCAATCAGACAGACATTGTTTTCTTGAAAACTTCCATAAAGGAGATTTTCCTGAATTTAAGATCTGTCATGGCACACAGTAATGAAGAAATGCATTCCTCAAACAGGTAAGGAGACTCTAATCGTTGGAGCATTAATTTCCATTACATTTTTTTAATATCTTCTATATATCTGTGGAATCCTCCTCCTTCCTAAATTTATCTTCCTCCCAGAATGAATGCTTGTTCCTTCATTTGAGGCAGATTTTGGCAGGTGCTATTGAAGGCACAGTGGAATCTCCTCAAATTTTTATGAAAACAACAATGCAGTTTTAAATCATTTATTAGATACTTCAAAATTATGCAGAAAAGTAGCTTTACATTTGCTGTTTAATTTTTCTTCCTTTCAGTGTCATCTGCCATAAAATGTGTCTGCTCGGATGTGCAATTTTTAATCATCGCTTCTTTTTTCCATACAGTTTTGCACACTGGAAAATGGCTTGTTTTCACACATTTTCTGTTTTATACCAGAATGTTAAGAGGGATGGCTTGTAGTCGGTTTCATCCAAGCCTGGGAAAAACCCACCTTTCCCTGAGCCTCATTTTGCAGCTGCTCTTCAACCAAGGGAAAAGGATTTTATTCTGAACTGGTTAGTTTTGCTGGAAACGTAAATGAATCAGAATAGAAAGGTAGCTGAAGGATGACATCTAGAAAAGCTATAGGCTGGTTGGCATCTGAGATAGGCCAGTTGAGGATAGGTCAGCTTGCCTCACATAAATAGATATACGTGCAATAGATATGGAATTTAAATGAAAATAGCATAATTTAGAAAGCCAGTTGGTGTACTGGTTAAGGCACCAGGGTAGAAATTGGAGGCTGTGAGTTTTACTCTTGCATTGGGTATAAAGCCAGCTGGGTAAACATGGGCCAGTCATTCCTCTCAGCTCTAGGAAGGAAGCAATGGGAAACCACTTCTAAAAACTTGCCAAAAAACTTCAGGGAATTGTCTGTACAGTCTCTGAGAATTGGGCACAATTGAATGGAAGAAAAAAAGTACTAATATGCAACATATATTGGAGAGAAGTCTCATAAGTTATAATTGGTATTTTAATGTTAATTACACCACATTTTGGGCTTAGGTTTGAGAATGGATTTACATTAGATTAATGGATTTATTTAGTCCATTGGAAATAATATAGTGTGATGAAAATATTTCTTTCTTATGTAAGAGTTTTCTTTTAGGTTATAGAAACCTTTTATTCCAATTCACTGTATGCCTCAACCAAAAATTATCAGATTTCCATGGTTTCTACCACTTTAATTTCTTCTGTTAAGCCTTTTTGTGTATTTTATAATTTAATCATTTCTTGCAACAGTCTCAACAAGTAAATAATGGAACTTCCACATTATTGAGAGGGAACTAAGTTTGAGAGAGAGAGGCAGAGACAGAGACCACCTAAGCATTCATTAATGATAAGCTAAACTGGTATGCTCATGCTAAGTTCTCAACGTAATTGTCTTCCAAAGTTCCCAATACAGCAGACCTGTAGTGGTTCATTATTAAAATAATTTTATTTTACTTTCTCACAGTTTATTTATTCACAACCCCGGGACATTCAGGAAGATGATGTTGAAAATGTTAAGAAAGGAGTGTGCAGATGGAAACACAGATTACTCTAAACAAGTAATATTTTTTCTGGTTTCCTTGGTTAAATAAGAATCTAGTTTAAAGCTCTGCTGGTTTGTTTGTGAATATTCCCATATGTATCTGAAGAGTTTGAGAAGCAAATGATGATTTGCAGGCTGTAGAAAGTCTGTCCTACAGAAAGTCTGACTGTAAAAAGCAGGTGCACAAACATGTACCTTACACTAACTCAAATATTTTGCAACCTATTTATGCACATTTTAATAAAAAATAGTGTTTTTGTGTGTTATAGTGGATCATAATCCTCAAATTAGTGGGGCCTCTGGTTTTATATTTGCCACATAGTCGTCTTTGACTTACCTAGAACACTAAGCAAAGTCAGTCCGTGATATATTTATTATATTAATTTATATAGCTACCAATTTCATAATTGCAGCTCTGGGAGTTGAACATCCAGAATAAACAAAACATCCAAACCAACAGAATAAAAATAACAATAGACAACATTGACACAATACTTTAATGTCAAATACCTTTTAATATTCAGTGTTCTTCATTGCTATCCTGAATCTCACATGTTTATGCTAAAAAAGGTTTAAATGACTTTATATTTTTTTAATTTCCTAATTTTAAGAGAGGGATGTTTCTAAATGTCTTGCTTATATCTGTACTAAGTAGCAATATTTATTTGTTAGATTTATGTTGCATTTTTCCTTCAAGAGCTCAATGTGGCAATAGTAATAACAATGGTAAGTGCCTACTAATCTGTTGTGTGATTGTCAGCTTGTTAAGAACTGAGATAATCAATAACTTTGTATTGTAAATGTGAAAACTCTGGTGACATGAGTCAAGCCCACATCAAACCCTTTCAGGATTGAACTGTAAGCTCCTTAAGCAAAATAGAAAAACAAAATTATGCAATATGAGAAGCAGATAGGAAGATGCTTTCAGTCTACAAGGAATCTGCATTGAAGGATTTTCAATTTCTTAATGTCTTTTTCACTAAGATGCTCTTATTTTCCTTCCTTTTATTTTTCTGGAGAAGGCAGCTGAAGGATGAAGCAAAGATGAATGAAATGTTCTGGTTTCTAATGTATTATGGAGTCTGTAAGTATACCAGCATGATCCCAGGAGACTATAAATAGCATTTTGGGCCGAGAGCACCAGAACAGCACATGTTCCTTACATAAAAATGTAAGCACAGCCTTATGTAATGCTTCTTAAAATTAGTTGGCAGGAAATTCCACCAGGAGAGAGCACTCAGTCATCCAGAAACAGACAGAATCTCCTGATCCAGATCAACCAAGGTTGGCTGATAATGCTAAAACCATCTGAGTATATAGAGTACCCTCCGAGCAGGTTGGCTGAAAAGAATCATGTGGCCTAGTTGGTATAAACTGCCCTGGCAGAGTGAGGCCTTGGTCCCAGGAAGCAGACCTAGGTTGTTGGTTTTTTTTCCTTTTTTGCCTCTCCCATCCACTGTCTAGAATTTACTAGCTTTCCCCCTTGCCAAAGACCAGCTTAGTGAAAAAACACATTCCTGGCCAGCAAATGATTCTGTATTTAATCTTAGCTGTCTTTTTGGAATAGAAGGGCTACTCCTGAGAGCAACAAGATAGCCCGTCATTATGTTTGAATCCTGCCATAACTTCATTTGAATAGTTTTTTTCCAAGAGGGCTATTTACATTAGAATTCTGCATCAAAAGAAGAGTGTACTCCCCTATACAGTGTGCTATATAATAAACCTGTGATGCTTCAAGATGCCACATGGCTCACATTGTAATGACTAGTTTGATGCACCATAGTAAGCCAAATGATGGCTTGCTTGTTTGTTGATTAATACGATACATGAATACAACCAGTATGGTTTGTAAATCATCTTGGATGCTTTCCTGTGTTACAGGAAGCCAGCTAATTATGCTTTATTCTATAAACTATGGTTAAACAAAAAGTGGCTTAGCATTAGCTATATGCAAAATATGTTGTTTGGGAGCTGCAAAATACTTCTTTCTTTCTTCAAATTCCACCATTTGGGATCTAGCACTGGGGGGGGGGAGTTAATCTCTGAACCAATAATAATTCAGGGTGTTCTGGATGAAGCAGGCCATTCCTAGAATAATAGAATTTGCCCACCTCTGTTATGTTGAGTGAAGATTGCCTTTGTTTTTTCCACCTCTGATCTACTGAGTCCAGGGTGTCTTCCATTTTGCCTTTCATCTCAGCATGAGCTAACCCAATCTTACACTGCTTCAGTCTGTTACCAGGAACTGCCTAGATACTGTTTTCCAGGGAAACTATTACTTTGTCCTCTAGATACAAAGGGTTTTTGTGTGTAGTCATTTTATTAAACATTACAAATATAAAGATGAAAACTATTGCAATCTTTAAAAAGGACAAAAATAGAAAAATAGTAAGTGCAGAAAAGAAAAAAATAGAAAGAAAAGATATAGTAAAGAAAAAGAAATATTGCATATAAAGTAATTATTTCCCCCTTCATCACAAATAATTTCAATAAGTTAATCACTTTCTCCTAAGATACTGCAGGTGATCTCCCCCTATCTCACACATATTTTCTATGAAGCCATAATCAAGAGGGAAATATTTTTGGTCCATGAGCTGATGAAACATCACCTTGATGATGCAGGAATAAGCTACAGAATTAAATTGCTGGGGATATTGTTGCTATTCCTTTTGTCCTAGAATAGCAGAATTCTGTAACTTGGCTTTCTTATGCACCTGTGTATTTGCTGAGATTCCAAAGCTGGTTAAAATCCTGTGTTGTGAAGCTGGAGGGATGGGAATTTGGTAATGGACCATCATTTGTATGTTTAACTTGCATCACTAGTAAAGAAGCAATTCCAGTGGTTGTCACCTCATTTTTATAGCCCTATTCCTACTCAAATGTTACTGCTTGTGGAATTTTATTAATTAGTAAGGATTAGTAAGTAAAATTAGTAAGGATTTCACTAAAGCCAAGTTTTTGTTTAGTGTCTTGTCTGAATTCTGTCTTTGTATGTGTGTGTTTTGTGCATAGCTGTCCATGTGCATATATAGACAAATGCGGATAGGATAAACAGCAAACCACTTTCAAACCTGGCTTGCCTCTTAGTGTTTCAATAGACATTTTGGGGTGTAACCAATTCAGACTTGCTATTGCCTTCTTCTAAGATGTTTGCTGATGTTCCTAATGTGGCTAATAGTTCTGGTATTTCTGAATGCATTCAATCCAGTTGTACTAATTAACTAGGTCCAATTCTATATGGCTTCTTGAGACCAGCCAAGATTGGCTAAATTCCAATGAAGGAGAATATTTGTAGTTCAGAGTTGAAATGAAGGATCTTTGGCGCTCCTCTGGGCTTGGTTGTTTTCTTACAGGTGTTTCATTACCTAGATTAGGTAACATCATGAGTGCACTGGCTAAATTCTGCCACCTAGCTGGGTGTGGTAAGAAGTGGTTCAAAATTATTATTACTTAGATGGCATTCCTCATAGCTGGGATAGTTCTTTAAATTCTGGAAGCTTTGTGTTGGGTTTCAGACAACCTGTTTTTAAAATATTTCCGCTGACCTCTATAATATAAACTATATATTTGTACTTAATAAATCGAACTGTTCCATTCAATTTTCATCTACTTCATACAGTGATATATTCATTTCTCATGCTGCCTTTTTTCCTTTCAATCTTAATCCAATTTGTTGGTCTACTACTGATTAGATTTTACACTGCTGCTTGAAATGAATAGTCCTTTCATTTCTACTATGCCTTGTCTAATTACTTTCATTTTTCTTTTTATTTCAGCTTCCTTTTTTCATTAAATTTTGTGATATCTTTGATGACATTTTTTGTGATTTTGTAAAAGTGAATTGAAGCCATTAATCCTCTCGGGGATAGATAACTTTGTTTCCTACATGTGTTTTAGAATTTACCTACCATTATCATTGTCTGTATGCTGATTGGGACAGATCAGAATTGAAATTCACAACGTTGAGAAGGTGCAATACAGGCTATCTCTGCTCCCTCTTCTGTTTCTTTCTCACGTTAGTTTTAATTGTCTGGAGAAAATGTCTGATTTTACAGTTGGCTTTTCACTACTATATATTCTTTAGACATTTCTGTAATCTGCCTTCTTTAATTAAAATTATAAAATTCCCAAGACCCGATTTCCTAAATTATAATGTAGAATTTCATCATATGATAGCAATCCAAAATAGTGTTGTTATTTTGCATTACAGTTAAAGGAATACTATTAAAAATACTGGTCTTATTAAATTCTAATAACAGGGTTGTGTAGCACTAAGGATTTGATTGCTAGAAAAAAAGCTATGCCAGTAAGCTGGTGTTTTTGAGCCACATCCAATGGCATTTTCTAAAACTAAGTATATAAGCATGATCTTGGAAAAAGACTCGAAAATGGCTGCACATTCTTTGACAATCTCTTCTATATAATATTGATAATTTAAATCAGTTAAATTAAAGCAGTTGGTCAGAAAACAATTTTTATTACCACCTTGTCCTTGTATCAGACCTGCAGATCCTCTGAATGGAACTCCACTTTCTAGAAGATGATTATTGTCAATTCTTGCTGCAGCCTTTTGTCCCCTAAAAATCTACTCTTATCTCCAAAGAGCTAAGGCCACCTAGCATAGCACGAATGGTACAGCAACTGCAAAAAGGGGTTAAAAATTAAAGACCTTTCCTTTTTCCTCAAGCAGCAGCTTCAACTGGATTGGTGGGCTTTCTGTAAATGGTGGGCTTTTTAAAAGTTACTTGCTTAGGTTTGTATGCCACCCCAATCAGGAAATATGTAGCTCTGAGCATCTGACATTCCTCATTATAGTAGTCATATTAAAGAACAGTTAGGACTATTAGCCTCAATGCCAGTGTAACTGTCTCCGCAGGCCATCTGTTGGGAGACTAATGGGCTTCCTTGTGCCGTTGGTTAGCCATTGTGAGAACAGACTACTGTGGGCTAAATGGGCCAAAGGTTTGATCCAGCAGGCCAAATTTATATTTGTGCATGGCAATATAAGAATCTACAACCATAAAAACATTTTTGTGGAACTGCTTATCTAAATCTAAGCCATTGGCTGCTGAAAGGGTTCAGCTTCAAACTGAGACTAGCAGATTCATTATTAACCCTTTATAAGTAGATAATTCTATCAGTGTCATAAAAATAAGTTTATCATTAAAATACACGGGTTCCTTGGGATAACGTATTGCAAAAGGCATTTTTAGAAGCTAAAAAGCAAACTGGGGAAGAATGCTTTAATAAGAACCATTTGATAACCTTTTGAAAAATTGATGCTTGTGGTTTTCCTTAGTTTTGAGTACTGTGCAATAGTGAATTAGAGCTAGCCTTTTTCCCCTCAGAAAGAGCTAAGAATGCTTCCCCTTGGCAAGGAGAAAGGAAAGCAGTAAATTCAGACTCCTCCTTCCTTTGGATCCCCTAGCACTACTTGATGGACTTCCAAACTCTCCAGAAGAGATTTTGAAGAAGCACAGAAGACAACAGGAGGAGGGGGAATATGTTGCCAGAGGAAGGGCTCTATATTGCCAGTAATATTTCTTGGTTGAGTCAGATTAAAGCTCTCCTGCTTTACTAGATACTCCTCTGCCCACTGAACAGCGTATTTGGGAGTGACTGCCAGTTGCTAATACCACCAGCATAGCTTAAACCTCACAGATTTACTGTCGTTTCAAAATTCCACACCTGGGGAAGCCTGCTGATCAGTTGGCTTGCAGGTACAAGTTTGGGCCGATGGTTAAATCTAGCCATCTGTCCAAACCTTCTGCT
The DNA here is from genome assembly GCA_009733165.1 of Naja naja. Classification (NCBI taxonomy): domain Eukaryota; kingdom Metazoa; phylum Chordata; class Lepidosauria; order Squamata; family Elapidae; genus Naja; species Naja naja. The sequence continues at coordinate 259,304,516 of CM019148.1, read as the reverse complement.
AACTATACCAGTGCTGTGCTTGGCAGATGGTTTTTTCCTGGCTGGGGACATTCAAAAGGGGAGGGTATCAAAGCCAGGTTGAACTACTCACATTGTTTAACACACCCTGTGCACCCAAAATCTGGACTTCCATCTTGCACACCTAGCTAGAACTGAGGCTGTAGAGGTAGAACAATAATTAGCAGCAGGGATAGCAGATTTTATGTCCGTTTGTTATGTTGCCTGAAAACTGGGTAGGTAGTACTAACTGACGTGTAAGAAAGTTCCAAATCTTGTAAAAAGCCTCCCTTGCCACAATTGTCCTCTTCATTTTCCATCCAGTCCTTAGGAGCCATTTACAGTGACCAAAAGTGCCCCCTATTATTGTTTTAATTGTTGAGAGGAAGAACAGCAAACTCTTCCCCTGAAGTGAGCAGTTTTTTCTCATGACATAAAATTTTAATTAGAAACAACCTGGCGGCCCTGAAATGGGAACAGCAAGCAGCAGAAGTCAAATTAATAAAATATTCAATGACAGGAATATATTATTGATACAGCCTATGTGCCTAGTTTTGAAAATTCTGTCAAAGCACATGAAGCCATAAACTGGAAGACCTTAATCTCTTCGCTTGTAGGACCAAAATGCTTCTCAAAGAGAGCTGGTACGTAATGTTCAGTGAGTTTCCCAGCTGGATCGTAATCACTCATCTGATCCAACCAATAATGGCAATTGTAATGAGAGGTCTTGGGGGCATCAATTAAGGATAGGCATTTCAATCAGATTGGAATGTACTCTTGCTAAATCTTATCATTTCTACGTAAACAGTATTGCTAGGCAATCTCAAATTGCTTGAGTTGAAAATGTTTGTTATTCTCCAAGAAGATGGTCAACTTCTCTTGACCTGCTGAAGGTACAATGTTTAAATATGCTATCTGACAAAAACAGGATGTTATACTTGGTTCTTTAGAGATCTTGAAAGTTATCATCAGTCTTAGTGTACCACATTCTTGAGTGGAGTTTCCACTACATGGTAATCTATGCTTGATTTAACCATGGCTTACTGAATAATCTACACCAGTGATTCTCAGCCTTTTCTTCACCTCGGACTCCCCTTTAAATTCCTCTGGTGGCCACAGACCCCCAAGACTTAACTCAAGATTTAAATCATAACATTTCTTCAAGCTCTCACAGACCCCGTTATGATATCGCAAACCTCCCGGCATCCACAGATCACAGGTTGAGAAACAAGCAAGAGCCTTGGTGGTGCAGGCTGTTAAACACCTAGCACTTAGCTCCAGCTGCCTGCAATTAGTGCAGGCTCGAATCCCACCAGGCTCAAGGTTGACTCAGCCTTCCATCGTCCCGGGGTAGGTAAATTGAGGACCCAAGATTGTTGGGGGCAATAAGCTGACTTTGTAAAGATGCTGTTTGGGGGGCCCAAAAAACCCTAGTAATAAGCAGGCATATACAATAGAATGAAGGCTATTGCTGAGCACATTGGGTTGTGCTCCAAAGATTGTAAGCCGCCCTGAGTCTCCGGAGAAGGGCGGCATATAAATGTGAATTAAAAGAAAACCCACTGATCTATACTACACTAGCTGGGCTGGCATGATATGCTAAATCATAAGTCATGGTTTGCAAACTTCAGAGCTGGCTTTATAAAACCAAACTGCTTATTTAGTATACAGTGTGGCTCCTGGTTGAGAATGAGTTCTGTACCCTAACTCTGTCTTTAATCCAAATTTGTATTTAAGTCAGAACTCGTACTTACAAATGGACTGCCTATTGCTAAAATGGCAGATGTTGTTGTCTTCAAGCTGACAAAGTGCTGACATTGAGCAATGCTTTCAGGAGCCACTGAGCAATGCTTTCAGCAACCTGAAAACAGGTTGCATTCATGCATGCCTTCACTTCATTGGCTGGAAGGAGACCACTGTCTGCCCAATAGGCAGCCCATTCATATCTAGGGTTTGCCCTTAACATTGGATGTTGTTAACCTAAGGACCACTTGTACTTTGTGAGCCTATTTGTGTGCTCTTCAGGGGAAAAGAGGAAGGTGTATAAAGGCAACAGCTGCAAGGCAGATATGAAAAGTGTTTTTATGCAGGGAACATTCCTGCAGCATCAGTCTCTTGCCATTTAGCTTAAGTGACACTGTGACTGGTGGCAGTTTCTGCACTTTTAGAGAGGGGTTCTCCCAGCTTTTTCTGGAGTTGAATTTGGAATTTTTTGCATGCCAAGCATGAACTCCATCACCAAATACAAATAAATGAAAAATACGTTATTCTTCCAAACAGTATGTGAAATACAGGTAGCCCTCACTTACTTACTTCATTTAGCAACTGTTTGAAGTTACAACAGTATTTTTTTTAAAAACAGTTAACGTCAGTCATACGATTGCTATTTGTGTGCTTCACAGCTGGCTTGTAGCAAACAGTCTTACTGGAGAACACCAAAGTAAAATCAAAAGTCACAATCCTGCAATTGCTGTGCTTAGTGATGGAGTTGCCAGTCCAGTTGTGGTTGCTTAACAAGGTCTAGTCACACTGTAGTGAGCATTTCTTTCATGAAATTGTACAGAGTATATGGATGTAACCCACTAGTATAGTTAAGGGCTTTTGCCCACTTAATACAGGTAGTCCTCCACTTACAACAGTTCATTTAGTGACTGTTCAAGGTTACAGCTGCACTGAAAAAAGTGACTTCTGACTGTTTTTCACACTTACGACCATTGGAGCTTCCCCATGGTCACATGACCTAAAGTCAGATGCTTGGCAACTGACTCACATTTATGATATTTATGATGGTTGCAATGTCCCGGGGTCATGTGATCCACTTTTGCGGCCTTCTGACAAGCAAAGTCAATAGCAACCATGTTACTAACTTAACAAATGCAATGATTCACTTAACAACCGTGGCAAGAAAAGTCGTAAAACGGGAGCAAACTCGTTTAACCAATGTTTCACTTAGCAATGTAAATTTTGGGCTCAATTGTGGTCGTAACTCGAGGACTACCTGTATTAGTTTAAGCAAAATAAACAATGCAAAAATGTTGTGAAGTTGTTGACCTTCACAATGGCATGTTAAATTGTGGACTTGAATGCCCAGAACATATCCCATCTCCTCCTGCCTCTGTCAAAAAGCAAGCGACCTATGGAGCATTGGAATGTATTCCTTGCCAGATTGTAGCAAGAAGGAGAAATTGTCTGAATATCACTGGAGGATGTAGGAGCTTACGGAGTTCTTCTGCCCTGCTTAAACTCAGTAAAATCTACCATGGTTTGTAAGGCACCATAAGCCAGGAGGATCAAGGGAATATAACAGAGCTGCTAGAATAACATGCTAGGATAATATAGTTCAATGCAACATAAGGCACTGCTAGGAATTGGAAAGTATTTATGGAGTACACTTCTGCTTGTATAAATGTTGGATTTCACCCAATCCATTTTTTTTTACTAAAGTGGACCTACAGTAGTCAATATGTAATGTTTCCTCCCTGCCAGCTTCTTCCTGTCTTACATAGATGCTTCATTAACTAATACAGCGATTATTCCATAATTTAACGAAGGGAGTTATAATTCTGCTTTTATTATGTATTTTAGGATTTTTATTTAGTATGTTTTTTGTTTGATTTGATTCAGTCTAAAAATACTTTTTTAAATTTGTAAGGCTGTTTTCATGATTGATCGATACAGCTCCAAAGAGAAGAGAGATTTCTATAGAAAAAAGGGGGGGAAAGTTACCAAATAATACATATTTATTGAGATGTGGTTTCACGGTTAGGTGTCTAAGAATTGTACATCCTGCTCTTTAATAGTCATCACAGATGACAAATAATAAAAATACTATGATTCATGAAAATATTTCTTCTATTCAGAGAAGGTCACTGCTAATGAAGGCAGCATCCAATCCTTCCAGCAATATATTTGGTATGGCTGGGAGAAAACAAGAGAAGAGGAAATTGCTTCCTGAAAGATGACATGATTTCAAAGCCATCCAGACAGAGGACAAAGCATGAATTTTCTGCTTTTCTCCAACTTCAGCAGTTTCGTCTTGCCCCTTCGTTAGCTGTAGATTAGTTCTTAAGTCACACCACAAGATGAGTTCAGCCATTTTTCCACAGAAAGGTATTGGGTCTCACGCTTAACTGAAATAATGTGACAATAAGTTATCTGAGAATTAAGCCTAATGGCTTACTAGTACACCGGGCTTGTTTATACACGTGGCAGAAATATAAATATTAACCCAGAAACAGGCTGCTGAGCAACTATAGAAATAATCAATGAGAAGGACTAGTAAATCTCTGACCAAAAGTAATGCAACTTGCAAAAAATTGTTTTAACTATGGTCAGCTTTTGGTTCATATTGGTACAGTCTCAATCTTGGAATCTGCCAAAACATGCAAAGCATTTTTCTGAAAATAAAGGAAATAGGTCTTAGAACTAGCCATAAGTTGAAATGTAGAATGGAAATCAGCAGCAAAAGTCAAACACCTACATGTCATGACTTGTTGGAAAGGTAAGATAGAAATGTATATTCAAATATTTATACATTATAGCCACTCCTTATTTATGACTACCTCGATTAATGGCATTGGCAAATAGGACAGAATTTTTTAAAAAAAATCATTTTCCAATCTGTGTGTGCAGTTATAACCAAATTTCATGGGCCTGACAACAAAAGCATTCACTGTGAAACTGATTAAGATCTAGTCAGTTTCAGGAAGCAGCAGGAACTAGTCTAGATCTAATGAACTAATTAAGGTCACAAAACGGAGCTTGTTAACTCATAGTTAGCATTTTTGAGGCATTTTTGAGATGTGTTGGAATGAAGTAGACTGGATTCCAGAGCAACAAGAGGGAGCTCAGCCCACAGATATTTTGTGTGAGAGAAAGAACCTGAAGACAGCCCTTCCCTAATAGTTCTCAGAGTATATGTTTGATGCAAATGATAATGTACTTTGGTTTGGCAGGATTCTATTTATAGGCGCAGGACAATAAAGAACCCAGCTTGGAACAATCATCATGTGTCTTTCTTGGTTTTGGGACCTGCAGTTGCAGAGGAAAGCACTTCTGGAAGAGATAGTTTGTATAGCAGGAAATTGTGCAGTAGAGCTAGGTTGGTTGGGCTAAGGAAAAGTGACTGCCCAAAATCATCCAGCCAGGTGCTGAAGGCTGGACTAGAATACACACTGTCCTGGTTTCTACCATGGTACCTTAAGCACCAGACCAAACTGGATCTCTATATAGTCCCTAAAGCCATAAAACTAGGGCACTTTAGAAGAATTGAGAAATATTCAGTTTGAGAAACAAGTATATGAATGTAGAGATCACTGCTTTTAGCATTATCAAGTCTCTTGTGTAACATCTAATTTTAAGTTTGTTTTGATACCTGACTCCTGTTTATTTTTAAACTGCTCTTTTATTGAAATAATACAATTTCAAGGATGAAAAAACTACAAAACAGAAAAAAGTAAAGACTGAATCAAACGAAAAGATTAACTATAGCCAGTATTTGTACCCAGAAAGTATGTCATGTAAACTTAATAAAAACATTACCTTAGGTGAGAAATTGCGCCTGGATTTTAATACACTAACTATAATGTCTTAAAGAATCTTTGCAACTTAATTTTTCAACTTATGCTGTAGTCCCCAATACTCAAATACCCAAGTTGGCATGGAGCTGGAAAGAAACCAGTTCCTGAATTTGAGAAAGAAACACCCAATACCTTTGGCTTTTTTGCCTCTCCCATCCCCTCCCACAAACCACAAGTACTGTAGGCAAAGGGAAAGGCATTTTATTAAGACTTTACAAAGGGAACAGAGATAAATGATACATTTGATATACATTTAATATCAGAAGGCAACAAATCAAATAATAAAAGATATTTGATTAGATGAGAGAAAAGACAGGCACTCTTAAGATATATTGCATCATTGCATCTCTTTCTGTGACTTCCAATGCTGCCCCATTGTTTGATGTCCCTGAAAGGGCTAGTTTTTGCAAATCAAAGGAAATGGTTTTGGCTCAAAGGAAAAACATGGTTTTCCTAAACTTCAAAAGGAGGCACAGGTGCTGTGCTCAAATGCTAATATTACCATTTATTAAAATGGTAATGATGATGCCTAAAATTCCAGGTAACAAATCGCCCATTTGGTTCTCAAATTAATAACAGTGTGCTGACCCACTGGTGTTTAGTATGCGTGTGAGCAATTAACATCTGAAATTGCATGAGATCCATAGCTGGAGCACTTCTGTAGGGCAAAACTCAGAGAGAGTAGCAACAATGAGTAGCACATATTGAGGGGTCACACCGAAAAAGACAATATCCCAAGCAATCACAGTCATTACCATGAACAGTAAATGTTCCATTCACCGTGATGTGTCATCCACGTACCAAGTGGGTTTTTTTTTTTAAAGATTTCCCTGGGGTTTTGGTTTTTTTGGTCAGGATAGGAACTATCTTAGCTAATTTACATTGCTGGGTAATTAAGCTTTCATGGAACATATATCAGCTTTGATTAATGTACATGTGTGGACCCCCCAATGTTTCCCCCAGTAACTGATCTAAGACCTGCCTCTTTTGCAATACATTTTCCAGAGAAATTTCCATCCTGAAGTAGCTTACAGCTCTTCGAAGTGTCGTTAATGAAGACTTCAAAAGCAATAGATACATTTGCAACAAGATTATTTCTATAGTAAAACCCTGTCTGCCAAAGAACAGAGTTAAGCAAAATTGTATGATGTACCCACCAATTAGTACTAAACACAAGAAAAATAGGGTGAGGGGTTGACTCAGCGCAGTTCCAACAGGTTTTATTTTGCAGGTCAGCATCTATGATTGCAGGATGCTTGAGTTGACAAGAGAGTTGTTCTCCCAGGTTATCCCACTCCACTTGCTGCATTGGAAAAAATGGCAGATAGAGCAAAAGTGCAACAGAAATCATGGTTGCTTAAAAGAAGTCCACAAAGTTTCATAAAGTAGTTCATCAAGTAAGTTCTGAGAGTTGTACAAAATCAGAAACAGTTCTCAGCCTGTGAATCCAGGAACTTTCTTCCTTCCAACAAGTACAGTATTTTGGAGTAGCCAGCAAAATCTGGGTGATCCTCCCAGGTTGGGCTCGAAGTCCTGCTATGGAAAATTTTAAGCCACAGGAAATCTCCCAGCTGGAATAGATGGATCAGGCACTCAGAGGAACCGATACAGGAGAATATTTGTAGCTCAGGGTTGAAATGAAGGGACCTTGGTGCTCTCTGAGCTTGGTGGTTTTCTTGCAGACATTTCATTACCCAAGCAAGCTATTTCATTACCTTATCAGTGCTGAGAGCTCACGAGAGCACCATGGACTTCTCAGAGGAATTGTGGTCCTTACCGCCATTGCTTCCCAGAGCTCTCTGCTACTGCTGCTTCTTTTTTTTTTTATAATTACATTTATATGCCGCCCTTCTCCGGAGACTCAGGGCGGCTTACAATTTTTGGGATGCAACCCAGTGTGCTCAGCAATAGCCTTCATTCCATTGTATATGCCTGCTTATTACTAAGCGGCATTTTTACAAGGTCAGCTAATTGCCCCCAACAATCTTGGGTCCTCAATTTACCTACCCCGAGAGGATGGAAGGCTGAGTCAACCTTGAGCCTGGTGGGATTCGAGCCTACAGTAATTGTAGACAGCTGGATCTTAAGTGCAGGCAATTAACAGCCTGAGCCACCAAGTTTCTGCAAGGATAGAAACTGTGGTGTCCTCCCCACCCCAACCATAGATGCACTGAGAGGGCAGAGAGCCACCTCTCCTCTTTGTGAGTCCTCACCCTAGAAAAAGTTAGTGGGATTTTCCACATAAGCCCCAGAAGCAAGCCAGACTAGAATAGCTTGGGTATCGCAATATCTTGCTGAGCCAAAAGACACAAAAATTACATATGGCACTTGGTCACCCATTAGGAACCTTCGAATAAACATCATAGCGATATTGTAAGAAGCAGTCCCAGCATCTGAAAGAAATTTCTGATAGCAGGAGAGAGGGAATTTGAAACAAGTGCAAAGACTGAAACACAATTTTTTTGAGCAAGCCTGACCAGCAAAGTGATTGCCTTTAGTAATAAAAGCTAAAATGACGGGTTCGCATGAGCAAACTGATAGCCTGAGATGGTGAGGAATCCCTTCAGTTTCCGTAAGGAACCAGGACCAAAAGCATACTTAGAATCAATGAAGATATTAAAAGATTTGTCTCTGGCAGCACAAGATTGCATTTAGACAATAGGCTCATGGCTCCCAAGGAAGCTCTACCTAGCAGATTTTTTAAAAATGCAGTCTCCGTTAAACAGACTCCCTCAATTGCAAAAGACTTATCAGAAAAGAGTTCCAAGTCAGGAGTTTGTAAGGCCACACAAGTAAGATCTGAGATTTTCTCTACCAGGTTTATGGTCTGCAAAGAATTGTGGGTAAAGTGATCTGTAGTCTTGGGAAGCAGTGGTGGCACAGTGGTTAGAATGCAGTATTGCAGGCTAATTTTGCCAACTGCCAGCAGTTCGATCCTGACCAGCCCTAGATTGACTCAACCTTCCATCCTCCAAGGTAAGTAAAATGAGGACGCAGATTGCTGACTCTGTAAACCGCTTAGAGAGGGCTGTAAAGCACTGTGAAGTGGTATATAATCTAAGTGGTATTGCTATTGTGGGATTCAAAATTGTGCATCGCTTTAAAGTGAAGTTTGGAGCAGCTAGAAGCTTTGCTTCATCAGTGGCTAAACTCTGATCCTTAAAGGCTGGAGATGGTCTTTCCAGGGGAATGACAGAAACCTGATGAGGAACAAAATAGTCAATATCCCAAAGGTGTTTTTTCTAAAAGGCAAACTAGACTTCCTTGGTTTTTTTTCCCTTTGAAAACATTTTACTCTCCTGAAGATGCTTCTTGGCTGAGAAGCTAAATGTTTTCAAAGGAAAAAAGAAAATCCAGTTACTTTTTGGAAAAAAGTACCTTTGGGAGAACCATGACTTGGATGATTGGGAATCTCCATAGACAAAACAGTCAATGGAAAATCCACAACCTAGTCTTTAGATATTTTGAACAAGGATAGTAGCAGCCAAGGCTCTCAAGCATCCTATTAGTCATGAATGATAGGCTCTGGGGTGTCTAGTGGCCACAGGTCACTTGGTAGCATTCAGTGACATAAAGATTTTAGTAGCTTGCCAAAGGCTGGTATCCAAGCCTTAAAGAAGCCTTGACTTCCAAGTAAGGCTCTCACTGGGTGCTTGATAGAAGACAGTGGCAATTGAAAAGTAGCATTCAACTTGGCAGGGAAGAGGGTCCATAATAAAGCCCAGTGACTTTAGACTATGAAATTTTCATTTCACGTCTTTGGAGTTCTTTGGTAGGTTTCAGCAGGTTTTAAAAATGTAAAAGTAAAGGGCTGGCCTCAGAGTGATCCAGGAACTTCTCAAAGCTGAGAATAAAAAACATATACGGGGAATCTAAACAAAGAAGCTAATAGATAAGCCTTACGGTAAGCAAATGTTTAGGCTATCTGGGGTACTGTAGATACTAGATTCTGTCAACACCCTTCTCCCCCATTCCAAATTATCCTTTTTAATCTTTGTAATTTAAAATCAGTTTCTCATGGGTGCACAGCCAGTAAGGAACAAGATGCTCTGTTATCAAGCACTTATTTGTAGTCTTTATCCCCAGTTTGTGCTGAGATGAGGTTCATCTTTATCAGAATGTTCAATAGGCAAGTTTTCAGCTTTTAAAACAACTTCATAAGCGGTTCCTTCCCGTCCCACATATTCATCTGGCACAGTGTTGTGTGGTTCTTGCTGGCAGCTGCTGTAATTCAGCCATAATTAGATGGAATTGGTCCCTGGCCTTAAGCTCTGGTAGCCTTTTTTTTTTTAAGACAAAAACATGGCCTGGAAACAAAGTCATAGTTCTGTATGATGGTGATTCAACAGAAATCAATTTTTTGGTCTCAAAAATGCAAGGATAAGGCAATTTAAATCTGTAGAAACAGTGAAATCTTCGTGCAAACTCAAAGAATTAAATTTGTTGAGCATGAGACTTCAAAATAACAAGAAAATCTCAGTTATAAAACATAGCATGTAAAGTATTGCAAAGGTCCTGAAAAAAGAGGGGGAAGGGTGTCAGCCCCTCTAAATTTTAGGTGAAGGCATTGCATCCCCCACCCTCTGTCATTCCCCTCCTCCTTCATTTTCTCTGATCTTCAACCATGTAGCAAGCAGGCAAGAAGACAGACATGGTGAGAGTCTGACGAGGGGGCTTGAACCAAGGTGAAGCTGAGGAAAACACCCTTCAAAAAATGAAGAACAGATGGCAGAGAATCTGAACAACAGAAACCTCTTTAACTTTCTTCTTACATGCACTCAATTTACACAAATCACAGTGCACAAGATATACACAAGGACTCTTACACACCAGAATGAATGGTGGATGTAGACGTGGCCAGATCCTGCATTCACTTTCCAAACACGATTTTATTACTGCAGAGATTCAGGTTTTAATGGGACAGGCTTACATAATGTTTAAACTTCCTCTCTGCCAGATCTACACCGTCAAATGCTTACCAAGAGAAAATATTGACACCTCCTTTCTATCACCATTAACACTGACAATGTAGCATCTCTCTCCCCCACACCCTCCCCAAACTCTCCACTTCCCTGCTTGTTCTTGCATACAATCTATCAATCTGACCTCAGCTGGAAGGAAGAGATGCTTAATCCTGGTGTGCAGGTGGGAAGGTTCTTGTGAAATTCAATCAATCCATTCAACAGGGAGACAGGTAAACAAAAGCTAAAAAATATTGTTCTGTTATTTACTTATTAAATAAACTAAAGGCTGATTATGCTGATTGTAATGGCATGGTGGTAGTATTTGTCTAGGTACCAAATATTCTATTGGCTTGGATGGTTTCAAATTACAATCTTGCAATAATCTTAATCTTTCCAATTGGCATATTACCCTGCCCCTGAGCAATACTTAGAAGGAAAAAAAATTACAAATGTCAGTTGCAAATTAATTCACACAAGCACGTACATACACACACACAAAACCCTGCTTTATAGCTTTAATATCTTTTTTTATTTTTAGCACTAAGCTGTGCATGCTTAAAAACCTTTCAAATTTTGCATCATGAGTTTCAATAGCGCTCTGACCAACGTTGTGGGTTTTTTTGGTTCCTCGTTTGACTGATTTCCTTGTATTTCTATGAATACTCCAATAGGCCTAACTTTGGTTTTTGAAAATTGGAAGTGATTTAATGTCACCAACAAATCAAAATTTTTGTGTTCACAAATCTTAGTATTGCCAGGCTTCAGTAAAATCTATAGTATTTGATTCAAGAATTTCATATTCTAGATAGTAAATGAACTAGGAACACATCAGCAACATCCCATGAAAATATCAAAATGACATACATATGTTACTGTGCAAATAGCATGATTATGTAATGAGGTCATAGCATCTGAAACAAATACGCAATGGCATTTGAGTGATGTCATATATGTACTGTGGATTAAGACCCCTTCCCCCAAATTATCATAGTTTATATCATTCTTCATATGCTAATTCTGCAGGTTTGATAAAAATCTGGTAAGTGTAGGATTAATTTTTAAAATAATTAAGACCATTTGTTTTGGAAAATATGGTTAGTAAAAATAAATTAATTTCTAATTTTATAGCATTTTCTGTTTTTCTATTCCTCATTTAGGACAAAGGTTTTTAATACATTATTAATTTCTCAGGATCAGAAAGAAATGGTAATTGTCCTGATAACTAAAGAATCCGATGCATGTTCAGTTAGTAACAGCTGACCTTTATTTGAATTCCTACTATTATTACTTGTTTTAACCCCCCAAAATATCAAAATAATGTGCTTTAACTGGTCCAGGGAAGCAGAAGATGCCCTTCTCACATGATTAGGGTTAGATTGGAAAATCAGCATAATTATTTTAAGGAGACACATCTTTATTTTATTTTTTGTACCTGTTTGCGCAATTAAAGGAATTGCAATGAAATTCAATTAAGTTTTAGCTGGCCTCACCCTGTTTTCTTAGTGGTCACACCTCACGACAGCAATTTTGTGGAAGTGCTGCTGACAGTGCAAATACACCCACGTGCACTAACAGCTTTCCTGCTTATGGGATACACTATCTCTGGCATTAGTGACCTCTCACCTCTTAACATGGTCAAATAATTCAGTAATTCCAGGGACTTTTGGGGCAAATGGGCAGTATGGATAGTTCTCGACTTACAACCATTCATTTAGGGACCATTCAAAGTTCTAACAGCACTGAAAAAAGTGACTTTTGATCATTTTTCACACTTACGGTTGCTGCAGCACCTTCATGGTCACATGATCAAAATTTGGATACTTGGCAAGTAGTTCATATTTATGATGATTGCAATGTCCCAGGGTCATGTGATCCCCTTTGGTGACCTTCTGACAAGCCAGGTCAGTGGGAAAGCCAGATTCACTTTACAGCCATTTACTAACTTAACAATTGCAGTGATTCACTTAAAAATTGTGGCAAGAAAGGCTGTAAAATCCACTTAACTTATTAACAGAAGCTTTGGAACAATTGTGGTCATAAGGGCTACCTGTAATATTTTCTGTATTTCCCCCTCCTCCACTGCCCTTTTTTTGTGAATAAATCTTATTCAGTAAAAGTTTGCCTAGAAGCAATGCTAGAGAATGGCTGGTACTTACCTGATATGCCTCTCGGGAGCTGCGACGAGCATCCAGGAAGTGGGAGGTGCTTAGTCTCCATTCCGATAGGCTGGGCTTTACTGAAGGATGTTCTGACTCCTCCTCCTCTCCTCCCGCACGTCCCCAGTTTAAAGAAGAAGGAAGGCCAAAATGAGCCGACAGGGTAGAACAAAGCTAGCTCAAGGTCAACGAGGACACGAGGTCGAACAGGAAGAACCCACCCCAGATAAAGGAGGGAGGCTGGATGCTCATCGCAGCTCCCCCGGAAAGGGCATGATCAGGTAAGTACCAACGCCCATTCTCCAGCCAGCTGCTCCGAGCATCCAGGAAGTGGGACATACCAAAGCTGGGCCTGTCCTACGGGAGGGACTCCTCCCAGAAGAAGCTGCCCCCAGCCAGTGGACCCATTGCAACACTCGCCTGCCAAAGGAGGCGTCCGCCGAAGCAAAGACGTCAACCTTGTAATGCTGGACAAACGGCGATGGCGAGGCCCTGTGGCCTCTGCAGATCTCGAGATAGGAGCCTGAGTGGCCCAGGCAGCGGACGTAGCCGCACTCTGAGTAGAGTGAGCGGTGATACCGGAAGGCACCGGCAGGGACTGAGAAATGTATGCTTTCGCAATAGTGGCCCGCAACCAGCCACCAATGGTAGAGGAAGACACTTCTCCCTTGGGAGGTTGGACTAAAGGAAACAAATAGAGCCTCAGACTCCTCAAATGGGGCTGTTCTTTAAGGTAGACTCACAGAGCCCTGTGGATGTCCAGTCGATGCCACTGGTGTTCCAGCTGTGAGAAGGCCGCCGACAGAAGTTCGAAGAACCAGCTCCCACCCTCTGTGGAAGGCCAATTCACCTTCGCATGAAGGTCGGATCACGCAACACTACCGTGTCAGAGTGGAAAACGCAGAGATCGCTACGACACGACAAGGCGGCAACCTCAGAGATGCCGAGCGGAAGTAATCGCGAACCAGAAAAACAACCTTGTATGTTAGGAATTGGAGGCTGATGGACCTCAGAGGCTCAAAAGGATCCTTTGTGAGAGATGCAAGAACCAAAGAAAGGTCCCATGTTGGAAAGCGGTGAACCACAGGTGGGCACAAATTGGTCGCTACCAAGAAAGGCCCTGATCCAAGGGTGCTAAATGGAAGGAAGGCCAGGCCAATGCACCACAGATGCAATGGCTGCCACCTGACGCTTTAGAGTGTTAGGGCGAGAGGCCTTGTCTAAGCCTGCCTGAAGAAAATCCAACATCTGAGCCACCGATGGAAGAAACGGATCCGCCTCGTGGGAGAGACACCATGTAGAGAAGGACTTCCACAGGCCTCAGATATCCTGTTAGTCGATGGGCAGCCAGCCTGGATGGTGGTGATGACTCAAGAGGTTCTCCGCCTTTAAATGTTGCCGCTCAGCCTCCAATGGCTAGTTGAAGCCACTGGGGGTCCCGGATGCAGGAGCGGACTTGGGTGAGACACACTGTGATCTGGGATCCTCCAGGGTTCTTCCGGAGAGGCTGTGGAGGTCCGCAAACCACAGCCTCCTTGGCCAGAAAGGAGCGACTAAGATCAGGGAGGCCTTCTCTGCCAAGAGCTTTTGAATTACCCTGGGGATCAGTGGAATGGGAGGAAATGCATACAGCAGACCTGCGGAGGCCAAGGGCAGCTGAGCATTGACGCTCTCCGCCTGGGGCGGGTATCTGGACACAAACCTGCGAAGATGAGCATTGAGGGGGAGGCAAACAGGTCCACGCGATGGCAGCCGAATCTGAGCGCCAGCTCGTGAAACAAGCGGGTGAAGACGCCACTGAAGGGTCCACTGTTGCTCTGCTGAGCCAATCCGCCTGAGTGTTGTCCATGCCAGATATGTTCCACTCTTATGGAACCTAGATGGCGTTCTGCCCAAAGACACAGCCGCCTGCCTCCTTCATCAGGAGAACAGAGTGGGTACCCCTGCCTGTTCACATGTGCTTTCACTGCATGACATTGTCAGAGAATGAGGACGGATCCGATGGATGCAGGAAGGAAATTGCGGAGGGCGAGATGGATCGCCTGAGCTCCAGCCAGTTTATACTGTTCATTGTTCGCCTGCTGACCAGCGACCCTGACATGACCAAGACTGAAGATGTCGCGCCATCCAACAGACTTGCCTGTGGTAATTATGAGCCTTCCGCCCCGTAGAAGAGATCCTTTGTTGACGGATTTGTCCACCAAAGTAGGGAGAGTCTCACTTTTGTAGGCACCCGGACCCTTGCTGTGGAGTTGCTGCGACCCACCTTTGATATGGCAGGAGAAACCACTGGAGCTCCTAACGGGAAGCGAGCCCAGGGAACAATGGAAATGGAAGAAATCAATTTACCTAACAATGTTGACAAGTCAGCTAATGGGACCTGCCGCGAGGACCTAATACATTGGGCCAAGTTCTTTACTCTCTAAGCGATCTGGGAGAGGAAAACCTTTCCTCAAGAGTATCAATTATTGCCCCAGATGGGTCAACCGGGTTGACGGGAGAGATGACTCTTCTTCCAATTAATAGAAAACCCGTTGTTGTAAAACCTGCAACGTGACTTTGTGTCCATGTGAGCTTGTCTAGCTGAGTGGGATAAAATTAGGATATCGTCCAGATAACACTGGAGCCTAACCGAATGCCCCTAAGGTGAGCCACCAGAGCCAGCCAGAACTTTAAACGCCCTCGGGCAAGAAAGACCTAAGGGAAGGGCAACATACCTCATAATGGTGATTATTATAACAAAATCTAAGAAATTTCGAGTGGGCAGGCCGAATTGGTGATGCAGATACCTCTGTCAGATCGATGGAAGATAGGAAATCACCGCCTGACGCTAAGGAGGATAGACTGGAGGGTGCTCATCTTAAATTTATGATAGACCAATGATCGTTAAGCCGCTTGAGGTCCAAGATCTCCAGCCCCTGAGGCTTTAGGGACAATAAAGAGCAAAGAATAGAAACCCTGTCCCTGCTGGTCCTTGGGAACCGCATTGAATTTGATGTGTAGCAGGTGGTTAATTGCGGACTCCATCAGGGCCCTTTTTCAGGGACCCTAGAAATGGGGCATTGCATAAAGAAACTTGGGGGCAGAAAGGAATTCTAACGCTAGTCCAAAAGCGAATGGTGTTGCGATCCAGGCATCAGAAGTGGACAACTCCCAGCGTCAGCAAGAAGCGGGCGCCCACCTAGGGGCTAGATCCCCGTTAGCGGGATTCACGATCCCTCACTCGTGGTCCCCTGAAGCCTCTCTTGCCCTGACCCCCGCCGACCCCCTGTCTGAAAATCCGACCTGTCTGACTGTTGGTTGCCCTGTAACCCGATCCTGAAGGTCCTGGAGGAGAAAGAACTCTGGAAGTAGGGACGGGAGGGGCCCCTGTGAAAGGGCTGAGAGAACCTACTGTCAGGACGATCTAAGAAGGGAAGGGAGGATTTTTCGTTTGTTCCTAGTCTCTATCAATAGAGGATCTAGGGCAGGTCCAAACAATTTATTAGCCGACACCGGGAGAAAAACGAAGTTTCCATTTATTTTTACTATCCGCCTGCCAATGCTTCAGCCACAGTAATCTACGGGCAGTAACCTGTGAGGCAATGGCCCTGGCTGAAAACTTTACGCATGAAATGTAGGCCGGCGGAGAATTCAGAGCTGCAATTAGTTTTGCTACGCCCTGGTGAGCCCCAACGTTGGAACTTGAATGGAGTCCGGTTGGAGCCACCTGAGAGATGCTCTGGTGAAAAAATGATGCTGCCATGGTCGCCTTGATGGCCCAGGCATCTGCTTGGTGGGCTTTACGGAGGGCAATCTCGCCTTCTTATCGCCAGTCTTTAGGGCATCCTCCACTTCAGTGGGGACAGTGGAAGAGGAGGCCAGGGCTACCACTGGATCATCGACCTCGGGGTGACCAAATTATTAGCTAATTCTGGATCCAGATTGAAAAACTTTATCAAAATTTGAAGGGGCGGAAGATGTTGCTGACATCCACTGCTTATGGAGGAGGTCTGAAAACATTTTGGGGACAGAATAACCTCCTCCTCATTAACTGGCTGA